>CM053742.1:8614692-8718689 GCA_028658305.1 Pachyuromys duprasi
GAGAGAGAGAGAGAGAGAGAGAGAGAGAGAGAGAGAGAGAGAGAGAGAGAGAGAGAGAGCACAAAACATAACTGACTGCACAGAGACAGAATCTATTAAATATCAACTTTGTATTTGCCTTAAAAGAAAGTACAAATCAATGAAGAAGGGATTTCATATTAAAATTGTAGAGACATTTAAACAACTGCTTGAGCAAAAGTATACAATTAAAATCCCAAAACTGTTTTGATTTTCATCTCTCTAATTACTAGGGATGATAAACATTTTGTAAGATATTTCTTAACCAGTTTATCTTCTACTGAGAACTCTATGATCAAGTCACTGGCAGATTTTTTGAGTGGGCCTTGTTTTTTTTAACTTTTTATGTTTGGAGTTCTTTATGTATTTTGAATATTAACCCTCTTCCAAATACATAGCTGGCAAAGATTCTTGACCATTCTGTGAGCTTTCTCTCTCTCTCTCTCTCTCTCTCTCTCTCTCTCTCTCTCTCTCTCTCTCTCTCTTTCTGCACAGAAGCTATTTAGTTTCCTGAGATCCTACTTCTCAATTGTTGGCCTTAATTCTTGGGCAAATAGAGTCCTATTCAGCAAGTCTTTTCCTATAACTTTTTCTATAGGGTACCTCCTGTGTTTACTTCTAGCACTTTCAGTGTTTCAGGTTTTGGTTTAGATCTTTGATCCATTTAGAATTAGGATTTGTGCAAGGGGGTACACAGGTACAATTTTATTCTGCATGTGGACATCCAGTTTTCCCAACATCTTTTCTTGGAAATTATTTTAGCATGTTTTTTGCATCTTTCTCATTTTTTCACTTTTTTAAAATAATTTTTATTTTTATATTAATCACAGGTTGTTTACTTTGTATCCCAGGAATAGCCCCCTCCCTCATTCCCTTCCAATCCCACCCTCCCTCCCTCATCTCCTCCCATGCCCCTCTCCAAGTCCACTGATAGGGGAGGTCCTCCTCCGCTTCCATCTGACCCTAGCTTATCAGGTATCTTCAGGACTGGCTGCAATGTTCAACTCTGTGGCCTAACAAGGCTGCTCCTCCCTTGGGTGGGGGGGTGGGGGTCAAAGAGCCAGCCGTTGAGTTCATGTCAGAAATAGTCCCTGTTCCAGTTACGAGGGAACCCCCTTGGATTCTGAGCTACCATGCCTGCATCTGAGCAAGGGTTCTGGGTTATATCCATACATGGTCTTTGGTTGGAGAAATAGTCTCATAAAAGACCCCTGTGCCCTGCCTGGTATATTTGGTCCTTGTAGAGCTCCTGTCCTTTCCAGGTCTTACTAACTCCCCCATCTTTCATATGATTCCCTTCACTCTGTTGAAGGTTTGGTTATGAATCTCAGCATCTGCTTTGATCCACTGCTAGGTAGGGTCTTTCAGAGGCCCTCTGTGGTAGGTTCCTGTCCTGTTACTTCTTTTCTCCTACATCCAATGTCCATCCCATTTGCCTTTCTAAGTGAAGGTTGATCATCTTACCCAGGGTCCTCTTTCTTGTTTAGCTTCTTTAGGTGTATATATTTCAGCATGTTTATCCTATCTTATAGGTCTAGTACCCACTTATAAGTGAGTATACACTGTGTGTGTGTTTCTGCTTCTGGGATACCTCAGTCAGGATGATCTTTTCTAGATCCCACCATTTGCCTGCAAATTTCATGATTCACTTGTTTTTAATTGCTGAGCAATATTCCATTGTGCAAATGTACTACAATTTCTGTATCCATTCCTCAACTGAGGGACATCTGGGTTGTTTCCAGGTTCTGGCTATTATGAATAAAGCTGCTACAAACATGGTTGAGCAAATGTCCCTGTTGTGTACTGGAGCATCTTTTGGATATATGCCTAGGAGTGGTATAGCTCGATCTTGAAGAAACACTATTACCAATTGTCTGAGAAAGTGCCAGATTGATTTTCAAAGTGGTTGTACCAGTTTATATTCCCACCAGCAATGGAGGAGGGTTCCCCTTTCTCCACATCCTCTTCAGCATGTGTTGTCACTTGCGTTTTTATCTTAGCCATTCTCATGGGTGTAAAGGGTGAAATCTCAGGGTCATTTTGATTTGAGTCTCTCTGATGGCTAAGGACATTGAACATTTCTTTAAGTGTTTCTCTGTCATTCTATATTCTTCTATTGAAAATTATCTGTTTAGCTCTGTACCCCATTTTTTAATTGGAGTGCTTAATTTATTGCCTTCTTTAGTTCCTTATATATTCTGGATACCAGCCCTTTGTCAGATTTAGGGTTGGTGAAGATTCTTTCCCAGTCTGGAGGCTATTCTTTTGTTCTGATGACAGTGTCCTTTGCTTTGCAGAAGCTTTTCAGTTTCATGAGGTCCCATTTATTGATTGTTGATCTTAGAGCCTGTGCTGTTGGTGTTCTGTTCAGGAAGTTGTCTCTTGTGCCATTGAGTTCTAGGCTCTTTCCCACTTTTTCTTCTAACAGGTTTAGTGTGTCTGGTTTTATGTTGAGGTGTTTGATCCACTTGGACTTTAGTTTTTTGCAGGGTGATAAATGTGGATCTATTTTCATTTTTCTGCATGTAGACATCCAGTTGGACCAGCACCATTTGTTGAAGATGTTGTCTTTTTTCCATTGAATGGTTTTGGCTTCTTTGTCAAAAATCAAGTTTCCATAGGTGTGTGGGTTTATTTCTGGGTTTTCTATTTGGTTCGATTGATCCACCTTTCTGCTTCTATTCCAATACCATGCAGTTTTTATTACTATTGCTCTGTAATACAGCTTGAGATCAGGGATGGAGATACCTCCAGATGCTCTGTTATTTTACAGGATCGTTTTAACAATTGTGGGTTTTTTGTTTCTCCATATGAAGTTGAGTATTTTTCTTTCAAGGTCTGTAAAGAATTGTGTTGATATTTGAATTGGAATTGCATTGAATCTGTAGAGTGCTTTTGGCAGGATGGCCATTTTCATTATGTTAAACCTACTGATCCATGAGCAGGGGAGATCTTTCCATCTTCTGATATCTTCTTCAATTTCTTTCTTCAGAGACTTGAAGTTTTTTTCAAACAGGTCTTTCACTTGCTTGGTTAGTGTCACCCCAAGGTACTTAATGTTATTAGTGGCTATTGTGAAGGGTGTTGTTTTCCTAATTTCTTTCTTGGCCTTTTTGTCTTGGGTATACAGGAGGGCTTCTGATTTTTTTGAGTTAATTTTGTCAAATTTTAAGTGGCTGAAATTATGGGTACTTATGGTTGGATCTTTGACTTTATTCCATTAATCTATGTGTCTGTTTCTGTGCCAGATATCATACTGTTTTTTATTACTTTGGCTCTGTAATGTATCTTTAAAACTGGAATTCCCCCCTCCTCAAGAATTGTTTTTCTTGTTCAGAATCCTTTGACTATCCTGAGTCTTTTGTGATTCCATATAAATTTTAAGAGAGGGTTTTTTAAAATTTTCTATTTCTGTAAAGAATGACAATTTGACTGGGGTTACATTGAATCTATAAACAGCATTTGAAAGATGGTCATTTCCACAATATTAATGCGACCTTACCAAAAATAAAAAAAGAAGAAAAACCCAAACTCTTCTAAATGAATATGAATGCAATTATTTAGAATGTATTCGACTTTATCTAAATAACAGAAGGAATTACTACACAGATGGTGGGTATACTTAATTTTACCAAAATAAAATTGTATATTTAAAATAATATCCCCCCCCCAAAAAAAAACAGAAAACACGATATTTACTTGTTGTTATTCTGACATTGACTTGTGTTAAAGAAAGGTTATGTATGTGCTGATAAGATACGAACACTATGATTTCACAAAGAGTGAAACAAGGAAAATAACCTGACAGTGCTGTTCAACGTAAAACTAGTAAGCTCATAAACAAACAAACAGAACCTGCTGTCTAGTAGTCAGAAAAGATAGTATTCTTCAAATTTATGCATTCATTCACTTTATTTTTTACATACATTTATTATTATAATTTATTACAATTTATTCAATTTGGATCCTTGCTGTGGCCCCCTCCCTCGTCTCCTCCCAATCCCATCCCTCCCTCTTCTCTCCCTATGCCCCTCCCCTTGTCCTCTGATAAGGGAGGTCCTCCTCCCCTTCTGTTTGACCCTAGCCTATCAGGTCTCATTAGGACTGGTTGCATTGTTTGTGGTCTGGCAAAGCTGAGGAGTGATCAGAGAGCCTGCCACTGAGTTCATGCCAGAGACAGCCACCGCTCCCGTTTCTAGGGAACCCACTTGCAGACTAGTCTATGGACTACATCTGAGCAGGGTTTTAGGTCCTCTCCATGTATGGTCCTTGGTTGGGTTATCATTCTCTTCAAGGCCCCCGGAGCTCAGGTTTTTTGGCTCTGTTGGTCTCCTTGTGGAGCTCCTGTCCCCTCCAGGTCTTTCTATCTCCCCCTTCTTTCATACAGTTCCATGCACTCTGCCCAAAGTTTGGCTATAAGTCTCAGCCTCTGCCTAGATACCTCGATCAGTAGAGTCTTTCAGAGGCCTCCTGTGGTAGGCTCCTATACTGTTCCCTGTCTTCTCCTGCTTCCCATGCCTATCACATTTGCCCTTCTGAATGAGGGTTGAGTATCTTCCCTAGGGTCTTCATTTGTGTTTAGCTTTTTGAGGAGTATAGATTTTAATATTTTTATCCTATATTATATGTCTAATAGCGTCTTATGTGTGATTATATACCATGTGTGTCTCTCTGTTTCTGGGTTACCTCACTGAAGATGATCTTTTCTACACTTTATTTTTTATTTATTCAACTTACACCCCTATCACAGCCCCTCTCTTCTTTCCTCTGGGTCCTACTCTCTTCTCCTCCTCTATTCCTCAGATTAAGAAAGCTATCCAACCCCCACCCACTCCAGCTCATTAAGTCCCATCAGGACTGAGCTCCTCTTCTTCCCCTGTGACCTGGCAAGGCAGCCCTGCTGGAGTTGGGGGGAGTGATCAGAAAGCAGGCAACAGAGTCCATGTCAGAGTCAGCCCCCACTTCCCTTTACTAGAGAACACACATGAAGCCTGAACTGCCCATCTTCTACGTCTGTGTTGTGGGCCTAGCTCCAGTCTATGCATGGTCCTTGGTTGGTGCTTCAGTCCCTGCAAGCCCCTCTGGGCCCTGATTAGTTTGCTCTGTTGGTCTTGTTGTAGAGCTCTTGGCACCTTCAGTCCTTCTATCCTTCCCCCCACTTTCCCACAAGACTCCCTACACTTCACCCTTTGACTATGAGTCTCAGCATTGGTTTCTGCTGCTGGGGAGAGCCTCTCAGAGGACAGCCATGGTAGGCTCCTGTATTTTTCCCTCTTTCAGTCACTTCGATGTCTATTCTATTTTCCCTTCTGAGTGAGGGTTAAGCATCCTCCCTTTGGTCTTTCTTGTTATTTATCTTCTTTGGATCTGTGAATTGTAGTATGTCTATACTGTACTATATTACTAAAATTCAACCTATAAGAGAGTACCCATACCATGTGTATCTTTCTGTGTCTGGGTTTCCTCACTCAAGATGATCTTTTCTAATTTCATCAATTTGCCTGAGAATTTCATTATTTCCTTGTTTTTAATAGCTGAGTAGTATTCCATTGTGTAAATGTACCACCATTTCTTTATCCATTCTACAGTTGAGGGACATCTGGGTTGTTTCTAGATTCTGGCTCTTATGAATAAAGCTGCTGTGAACACAGTTGAGCAAATGTCCTTGCTATATGGTAGAATATTTTTGGGTGTATGCCCAGGAGTGGTATACCTGGGTCTTAAGGTAGAGCTATTCCCAATTTCTGAGAAAGCGCCAGATTGATTTTCAAAGTGGTTGTACAAGTTTGTACTCCTACCAGCAATGGAGGAGCTTTCCTCTTTCTGCACATCCTCTCCAGCATGCTGATCAATGGAATTGACTCAAATACCCAGGAATTGAGTCAAACACCCAGAAATAAGGGGTGTGGGGGAGCATCTTGAACAAATGGTGTTGGTTTAACTGGATGTTTAGATGTAGAAAATGCAAGTCGATCCATATTATCACCCTGCACAAAACTCAAGTCCAATTAGATTAAAGACCGCAACATAAAACCAGATATACTAAATGGAAGAGAAAATGGAGAAGAGCCTTGAACTCATTGTCACAGGAGACAAGTTCCTGAACAGAACACCAACAACTCAGGCTCTAATATCTGCAATTAATAAATGGGACATCTTGAAACTGAAAAGCTTCTGTAATGCAAAGAACACTGTCAATAGAACAAAAAGACAGCCTACTGATAGGAAAAGATCTTCACTAACCCTACACCGTACAGAGGGCTAATATCCAGAATATATAAAGAACTCAAGAAATTAAACACCTACAAACAAAATAACCTAATAAAAATGGGGTACAAAACTAAACAGAGAATTCTCAACAGAGGAATCTAGAATGGCCGAGAAGCACTTAAAGATAAACTCAGTGTTCTTAGTCATCAGGGAAATGCTAAGATGAGAATCTCAATAGAAAGATATTAATGTAGCATTCATGATGCAGTGCTTTCAAGACCTCATGTTTCAAAGTGTAAGTTAGAATCTTCTTTTAAAATCATCTTGGCAACACATAAATTTTTCTGTGTCTGTCCCCAGAACATTATAACAGTGTACTTTTCCTGAGAACTACCTTTTAGTGAAGGCTTATTTACATACCCAGAGATAAAAATATTCTTTATAACAGCAAACTTTGTAAGTACTTCCTCCCAGTAGAAGGGAAAAATAATTATATGCTAATGAATCCACTAAAGAAATTCTAATATGACCATTGAGAATGTTTGTTGTGATTAGGTAATGTTATTAAAATACTTATTATTTGAATGTATTAAGAGACCTGAGCAGGACTAAAATTATCTGGAATGTTATTTCAGTCGAGAAGAAACTATAAACAGGAACATTTGAACAAAACATACAGGTCTTTAGAGGTTCTTGTGATTGAATGTTTATACTGAAGCTAGGATAGCCTTTTACACTTACACGTACTTTTTAACAAGCAGTATAATAAACAATCACGTTTAAGAAATACATTTTATATATTCTCCAGTACTGTTCCATTAATTATGACTTTTTTAAAGCGGTAGTATATTTTCCAAAAGTCCCTTCTATTTTATTTTAAAATGTTTTGTCTTCATAAAAACAAAGATCTGCCTAATAGAAGGTGTATGAGAGAGAGAGAGAGAGAGAGAGAGAGAGAGAGAGAGAGAGAGAGAGAGAGAGAGAGAATGAATATGAACTCAAATGATGGTGGTCTACAGTTTTTGCAACATCTCCACTAAGTTTGGGGCCTGTGTTTAAGGAAGGATATTTGTAAATGAGAAATAACTCTATATGGTGTGATGTATGCAACCATGGGGACATCAAAGACAGGTGGAAAGCCTCAGAACTCTGCAAACAGGAACCTAGTTTTATATCTAATGCCAATGTGGGAAGAAATTACAAAGGTGGTGATTGGCAACAAGCTGCAGCTTTGTGATGCCCATTGTACTTCCTCCAAGAACACAAGATTCCTGTGTGAGAGAAGACAACCTCAGATCAGCCCCAACACTCTGGTACTGTGCTGGCTAGTCTTTTTGTCTACTTGACACACAAACTAGAATTATCTGAAAGTAGGGAACCTCAATTTAGAAAATGCCCCCTTATGATGGGGCTGTAGGCAAGTCCGTAGGTTATTTTCTTAGTTATTAATGTAGGCGGGTCCAGCCCATTGTGGGTTGTGTCATTCCTCGTGGTCTTGGGTTCTATATGAAAGCAGGCTGAGCAAGCTCTGAGGAACAAACAACCCTCCATGGCCTCTGTATCAGCTTCTGCCTCCAGGTTCCAGCCCTGCTTGAGTTCTTGTCCTGACTTCCTTCAATGATGAACATCACTATGGAAGTACAAGCTGAATAAACACTTTTCTTCTCCAACTTGCTCTTTGCTCATGGTGTTTTGTTGCAGCAATAGAAGACCTAACTAAGACAGGTAGTGTGGCTCAAGAATCAAACCAGGATAACCTTAATAGTGAAGAGCATAAGAGATGTTGCTTAAGAGGGGCCAAGGTGAGCAAACTTGTGAGAGTAACTAGAAGTTGATCTGTCATGAAGGCCACAAATTTGAGACATTGCAATTAAAAATGCCAACCAGGATGGACAAAACATACTTTACACTTGTCCTCTTTTTCTCTGTTAAAATTGTTCATTTCATGGGGGGCTAGAGTATAGGTCAATGGTAGAGCCTGTGCTTAGGATACCTCAGGCCTCACATCAGTTCCCAGAACCACCACTCCGAATGATTTTATGCTTAAAAAATATATAATTTGAGATGTTCTTCAGGGTGAAAAAACAATATGATTAAACTCTGTCAGGGACCCATGCTGCTAAGGTTTCAGTTTACCATGACCTGAAAGCCATGAGCTCAGTGCAAAATGGAGAACTTCCTTTATCAGCTGGGCTTCCTCTTCTCTGTTGAGGAACTTCTGGATCCCCACACCCTCTACCTGAGGAATGTCTCATGACCCTTAGGGAATTTACAGGTCCGACTACCTTTCTCCTGATAAGAACCCAGACAGCAAGCACCTGGGATTCCTGGAATGCTTCTCTATGTAAATGAGGCATCTCAGTACCTTAGCCCTCCAGCCAACTATCTAAATCCACCCTGATGACCCTACCCCTCTCCAAAGTTCCGTATCACCCTTGTTCAATAAAATTGATCTGCCTCCTTGAAGCTGGTCCTGGGGTCATCATTTCTGTTTGTATTCTCGGGGGCTTCTGAACTCTACATCCATCAGCCCTGCATCCAGTGCACAATCCCTAGAAGCAGGGAGGGTCACAAAACTCTTTTGTATTACTCATTGCTATCTTGTTAAAAATGAGTGACAGGGCTGGAGAGACTGTTTTTACAGAGCACCCAGGTGCAGTTCCCGAAATCTACAAGTGGACTGACAGTGGTCTTCAATTCCATGTCCATGGGATCAAGTGCCCTCTGCAGTGCACTTATACACATGCAGACAAAACACTCATACACACAACATAAAAAAATTAAAACATTGAACAGTAAAACTTTGCAGTTCCTTTCGTCTCTATTAAAGTTACAGCCACAGAAACAGTACTGGTTACATTGGAAAGATTTTTTTTAAAAAGATTTATTTATTTATTATTTATACAGCATTCTGCCTGCATGTATGCTTGCGCGCCAGAAGAGGGCACCAGATCTCACTATAGATAGTTGTGAGCCACCATGTGGTTGCTAGGAATTGAACTCAGGACTTTTGGAAGAACAGCCATTGTGCTTAACCTCTGAGCTTCACTGGAGAAATTTTTAATGAATGAAACAAGACAAATCTAATTGGTTTTGGACATACACAAGGGATAGTAGAATGACATGAAATGCATGTTGTGGCAGGTACCATCTGGGAAACTGATTACCACATTTTCTTTATGGAATACATGCTAGCAAGGTCAGGCAGGCCATACCTATGGGAGAACTAAGAACTTCCAACAAGCCAAGTGAGAAGGTATACAATCTGCCTTCTCACTTGGCTTGTGCAAAGCCTCAGAAGACAGCCATATAATTCCATCCCCAAACTTTCTCTATTAACACCTCCTCTTCACTCCGAAAAGAAAAATGTATTTGGTTATAATACTCGGAAAAGGATATGGATATCAAGGCTCCTTGGGAACGGGAGAGCAAGCACAAATGTGAAGGGAGATAATAATGAATCTGACCATCACATACTGAAGGCCTCACACTTGAGAGAGCTAAAGTGGCTTTGAGGGGCAATGTAAGTACTGCATCCCCTACGATGTTTAAAATTAAGTGGGAAAGGCAAGACATAAGGGGAAAGATGGCTGTTATTGGTATAAGGGATTAACAACCTCAAGAGAAAAGACAGCCTCAACAGAGAAGCTGTTCAAAGTGACACAGAGCATTGACATCAGATAGAAACAAACTCTTCTAGACCCTGGCATGGGACTCTCCCTGCTTTGTCAGGTGCAAAAACATGCTTGGAAGGGTGCTGAGAGAGAGAACCACTGGATGTACAGGTGGCCTGCCAAATTCAGCCATGGATCATAGTCAAATGCCTGTTTATAATGTCTTTAAGGTCACAGTAAGATAGCCATTCCTAATTTATTTCTTCTCTACACTTTTTATTAGATCTATTTCAATAATAACCCTTATTTTTAAGATAGGACTAAAACAGAACAAAATGATCTTAGTATGATGAATAGATCTCAGGATGCTTTCAGTCTGCCAGCAATAGAGATCTGACCCAAAGAAACTTAACTGAAAAATCCATGTACTCATTTACATTAAAGGATGTACAGGCCCGTACTCTATAGAGTTGACTGTTCTAGTTTACTAATAGTCATAGCCCTCAGTTCTTTCTCTATCTTTAGTGTATTACCTTCAGCATCACTTCTTCCTGGACTTACTTCTCAAGATACAAGTTTGGTCCTAGCATGATTATTTGTCAGCTTCTTTCACAGTGAATAACAACATGGTCTAGATGTTTAAGCGTATGATTGTTCATGTTACTTTCAGATATCTGTTGCAAATAGTGTTGTACTAGCCTAAAATCCTTTAGGAGAGTAAGTACCCATGAGCACTTAGCAAATATCTCCTTTTATCTAGATGCTCCATCCATCCTATAGCAGGAGGGATGAAGTTTTTCTTAGATGGAACAAATCTGCCCTAAAGTTAGGATCAAATTCTAAAGCACCTAAGTTTTACAGGAGAGGGATGGGCATCTGAACATTAATGTTCTGCTAGTCAATAGAATTGAAGACTACAGAATGGTCCGTCCATAAGCAAAATCCCTATACAATGAGCTTGATTCTTAATCATGGTACTTTCTCAAAAGTCTCTATGAAATGGAAGGATACTATCCTTATTTTGGATTAGACAGAGCTCTACCTGAACTCCGAGGAATTTCAACACAGGACAAGAATGTTCCATTATTATTCTTTGTGTTCTAGCATATGGCTTAGTGCTATAAAGTCATTGCTGTTCAGTGTATGGTTACCCATCACCTAACTGAAGGACAAAGTCACAAATCCTTTGATCTAATCTTTGAGAATTGTATCTGAAGTGCATAATACAGAAGAATACTGAAGCCCTCACCTCTACCATACAAACCACCTTAGACATCACCATTCTGTCACCATTCACTTTTTCCCATGAGCTCAGTCTATTCCTCATGAAAAAAATTGTCATTTACCCTGGATTGTTCTTCTGAATTGTTTCTATCTAGTTTCCCTAAGTTTGCATTTGATTCCAACCTTTGTGTTTCAGCTGACTCTTGAATTTTTCACCACTTATCACTTTCCATTATGTTCATGCTGCCAAATACCCACCTCATTCATGCACCCGGTGAACATTACTCAACCCCAAATCATTTGAAAACAAAATTCAGGATTAGGTGCATTGTTTACCATCAGTCAGTAATAATTTGTACTGTACTCTCACTCACCATCATTCTGTTATCTGTAACTTTAAGACTTTCATTAACCTTTTGAGAATGTCATGGGTACTCAGACAGGTCATATCAATGCACCACAGGGTAACCAGCTCAGTTACCAAACCAATTCCCACATATCATCCACAGACAAATGTGACTGTGAATCTGTAGCGAGGTCACCAGTTCCCCCTGTCTCACACTATAACCACGACCTAACAATTTTATAATCTTTGTTTCCTGCTTACATTTTGAACTATAGACCTGCCTATGTGGTTACCGAAAAGACCTGTAACTGAAGCTAAGTTACTCACAACTCCCTGGGACAGATTCTGGTCTCAGAATTCACCCAGCCATTAGATGTACATTTCCATGTACTCTTCATACCTGCAGCTATCAGAATCTCTCTGTACTTGCCAAGCGCTTTCTTCATCTGCCAGAAAATGAGTACTCTTCGCCTACTTTTTTCACCTATTCATTGAGTGTCCAAGAAATATCTCATGAATTTCAACTCCAGTTTCCCAAAGTGGAAATTGGCTTTAATAATACCTTGTCATGAACAGACACCTTTGTTTGCCTTCCTTACTCCTCTACTAGGGTTATGTTCATCTCCAAATCAACTTTTAAAGTTCCAGTCCTTGTCTTAGGATTGCAATGCATTTATCATTTCTAGTACCAGATCTCTTTTCCAAGGTCCTCTCTCTCATTGAGTACACCACATGCACCCTGACGCATGAATCAGCCACTCCACTTTCTCCCTCTCCCCAATCGTTATTTGATTGTATATCCTGGCTCCAGTTCCTATTCTTCATTGGTGCCTACACTACCTTGACTCCATCCTACATTATTGCAAAAAGAGACGGTCTCACTTTGCCTCCCAGCCACCAATCTCACCTACCCTCCTCAATCATTTGTTGACATCAAACAACAAGCCATTCAGTCCACAATCTATACCTTACTTTATCACTTCATTGTTTAGTACCCTTTAATATACCATTTATTACAATGAAAATACCATTTATTATAATGAAAAACTCCTTTATAGAACAGACCAGGGACCTCAAGGGACACATAGCCACCTTTTCTGCTATTCACACATCCACCACAACAAATTAACAAAATACTGACAATGTCTAAATGATGCTTATGTCCAAGTATCAATACCTGTTGTTCTTTCCATTTATAATGCCTTCCTTTTATTTCAAAGAGCTCCTGTTCATCCCTCAGCATTTTGTTGCTGTCATAATGTCTGTTCAACCTTTCTTGACTTCTCTGCCCTACACCATTCCCCACTCTTCCTAGTAGATGTTCACCTAGCCCATTTCATAGCTTATCGAGTATTAGAGTTTAGCATGGTGTATTAAACTTCACTCGTCAGTGTGCAAAACGGAGTCAGCAACCATGTATTAACCATCTCCCTAAGTGACATTTTAAACTCAGTGACTGTGTAATGAGTATGTGCAGATATTTAAATAAATATTGGTTTATAATCATTATTTAATTTTAAACATACATGGTTACATAACTAATTTATACTCTATTTATATAAGTGTATATTTGTTATTTAGAGTCACCAAGTATCAAAATTACAGATTTCAAAAACCACCCTTAACCTACTGTAGAAGATTGTTATTACATTTTCCTGCAGTTTTTCATGTGCTGTCTTCCTTCTACTTTCTTAAGCACTTCTTCCATATTAATGCCCATTTCTTCCCCAAAGCAACCTCTTAACCTACAAACCAGGCCAACCTTTATGGAACACCCCCCTCCTCTCTCTCTCCAAGGACAACCTCAGTAGAAATATAGAAAGATGCTACTGTACATTTCTTTGGTAATGGGAGTCAAAATGCCTGTTTATTATGCTTTCATTGGTCTGAATCAATATAATCATTCTTGAAAGTATAGCAACCTCAAAGGACAGCTATATGAATTATAACTGCCAGCAAGGATCAAACACTAACCAGCATTGTGATGAAGCCAACAAAAGAAACAGACTAGTAATTGCTTTGCAGGATATATGTCAAGTCTCTCCCTTATACACAAGCTCCCCCACAGCACACACAAAACCTTTATGGGTCTTTTATCCATGAACCATGAACTTTTTCAATTATAATTACCCAGCTGTGTCTTTAGTTGTATTCAAGCCAGGTTCTGGCAACTGAGACTTCACATGAACTCTGAACAGAGTAAGTCCTCAGCTAAATGACTGAAGACATGTTCATAGGTAAATATCTCCACAGGAACTGTGTACTGTAGGGTGATTTAAACTCCCAAATCCTATCTGAAAAAAGCAGGAAGATATATGTGCTGTTGATAATCATTATTATCTACTCTCAATATCTTATATATCTTTCTGTGCTTGTAGCAGCTGACTTTTAAATGAACTTTTTCTTTTTATATTTATTTATTTTTTATTAATTACACTTTGTATCCCAACTGTAGTCCCCTCCTTCATCCCCTCTCAATCCTACCCTCCTTCCCTTTTCTATGCCCCTCCCCTTCCCCCAGTCCACTGATAGGGGAAGTCCTCCTCCCCTTCCATCTGATCCTAGTCTATCAAGTCTCATCAGGAGTGGCTGCATTGTCTTCCTCTGTGTCCTGGTAAGGCTACACCCCCCTCAGGGGGAGGTGATCAAAGAGCCAGCCGGCCACTGAGTTCATGTCAGAGACAGCCCCTGTAAATGAACTCTTTCAGAAAAGGAAAATATAGTATGAAGTGTGGGTACTACCAGGGTGATTTCCACGACTACTGCAGTGTTCATGAGGTCACAGTATTTGGGGGTACATACAGAAATAACCTAAACATTTAAAATCAACAAAAATTATTTTAGCTGAAAATGAATACACACAAATGCAATTGTAATACACACACACACACACACACATATATATATATATGGAGGAAGTCCACAAAATGCCCACAGAGATCATAATTTGGCCCTGGATAATACTTCATTAAGTTTGCATCACATCATAGTTAGAAGGAAGTTTTCCAAATGCAAGCGCATATTAGTTATGAACAGGTGGGTAAGGTGAGAGCTCTCTTAAGTATTTTGTGTTCTTGTGGTCACCCCAAATTCTATTAGAGAAAAGCCATGATTAATATCCATGCCGTTCAGGCTTGAAGGGGCTTGAGTGTACAAAGAACTGTAAGATTCATACTGTTATCTGATCTGCTTAAAATATTTCCTGCTATCCCATTCTCTCTCAAATATTGCCACTCTGTTCTGATTAATAGGAAAAAAAAACCTCTACATCTTTGAGTATTCATTAAACCAATGCATTTGCCTCCTTTGCCTTCTCGAAACATTTTTAAAGGATAGAATTTAGACTTAAAAGAATTTTGTTGACCAGTAAAACTATTGATTTGTACTATATTTATGGCTCACCAACCAAGTATTCATCACGTTTGTAACTCCAGCTCTCACATAGCCCAGCATCTGGCAAACACTAGGTACATAATAAATGTTAGATTAATGTGTGAATTACATCTTGATTGGAAATGATACTCTGTTTCTGGACTAATTTTGTCTTTGCCAATGTCTTTCTTTGGGAGTGCCATCTCTGACCTAGACCTTGATCTCCTGAGGCATATTTGAGAGGTAGCTGCTCCTTCCTAATGCCCATGTTTCCATCAGCCACACAGTTTCCTTTTCAGGACTCTGCACTTCTTTTCACCTTAAGGTCTAGGATGCTCCCCAGATCTCCTGGAAGCAGCAGGGTCCCCACTCCTCAGGGCTTTCCCAATAGGAGTGCGCGTGCACAAGCGCGAGAGCGAGAGCGCGCGCGTACACGCGCGCGCGCACACACACACACACTCTCACACACACTCACACACGCACTCACACACGCACACCTTGCTTCCAACTCCCCAGCGTCTGTCACCCCGCACCGCCCACAACCACGCCCTCCCTGTGGGCGAGATCACCTGTCCGTCCTCTGCTGCCTCCTCCTTGGGTACCCTTTTGGCCACCCCCTCCCGCTCTCCTTGCTCCGCCACCTCCTCCAAGCCCTCCCCTTCCCCGCCTCCTCCCACCCCTTGGTGTATATAGTAAAAGGCCAGGCGTTGCACGCAGACACACACTCTCCCGGACACAGGCACGCAAACAGCCCGCAGCAACTGCAGCTCCAGCAGCTCGGTGACAGTGACCACAGAGGCTCCCACCGCTGTGCACCCCCTTCAGGCTGCGGGCGGCGAGGAGAGTTCCCACACCAGAGACCACCCCGCGGCTTCCTGGAGGCGGCGGCCCCAATCGTGAGGTAGCGGCTGCCGCACCCTGGTGCGGGTAGGGGTCACCGCCACCCTCCCTAGGTGGACCTGCTACCGGGACGCAGGGGGCGCGCCGAGCTGGGCGCGCCTGGCGGGGCCCGGAGCCCGGGGAGGGGCCTGCCTGCTCCTGGGGGCAGGACGGCGCCCGGAGGCTGGGGCCAACGGGGAGGGCGGGGACGGGGACGCCGGCTGAGACTACCAGTAGTGCAGCGCGCCCAGGCCTGGCTCCTGCTGGCCGGCGCCACGCACTGGCCGACCCGGCCAGGGACAGTCTGGAAGGCAGCGCGGGCCACTGGGGCGGGGGCCCCGAAGTAGGTTTCAGGCCACTACCCGCGCTGGCAGTGGGCACAGAGGGCACCGCGCAGCGCGCTCCGTGCCTGGGCACCTCACTGGGCTTGTCTCGGTATCTGCTATGCTGCCCCAGCCAGGAAAACCCGGCGACTTCCAGGCCCTTCGAAAGATGGATTCTGTTGACGTATCTGGCGGCCCTGGCGAGCAGGGTGGAAAGTTGGGTTTTGCCAGATCGTCCTGGGATCCTCTTTGTGCTGCTCAGCAAGTCCCGCATCCCGCTGCACCAGGGTGAGTGCGTGTCGGCGCCCCGGGAGCCCCGGTGCCCCACAGTGCCCAGACCCAGGGTGGCCGCACCAGCCCCAGCTTTCTGCCATGTTAGGCACCAAGCAGCGTTCTTGCTGCATATTTTTTTTATGTGTACGTTTCAGTGGCGCCTTTTGATGCGGAGGGAGTTATTGCCTCCCTTCGAATTGGCTTTTTTGAGGGTTGGGGTTGTGTTGTCTTGTGTGTTTGCTTGTTTGCCATTTAAACCCCGACTATTGTTCAGGATAAGCTCCGCCTGGGTGGGGAAATGGCATCCCACCACAGTTGTTGGCGAGGGGTCGAAATGTTGCCAAACAGCTGCTGCTTTGTGTTTCACTATCCGAAGTCCCCGGAGCAGGTTTGGGGCACAACGGATGGGTGGAGAGACAGATAGGGCATTGAAGGAAGAAGGCGGCTTTAGGAAGAGCGGCTTGTCACCCACCCCGTGGCACTCAGTCAGCCTCCCTTCTGACTGCCAAACTTTTATGAATATTTCTCTTGTGGAAAAGAGAAGCCTAATGAATTTAGTTCGTTTTTAAAAGGAGGCAGTCCAGCTTTAACAAAGGTTTAGGAACTTAATCAATGAGAAAGGGAGGGGAGGAGGAGAAGGCAGGGACACCATAAAGGGGATGTGGCTGCTTCTTAAAGAGTCATGTAGAGAAGTGGGTAGGGGCGGGCAGGACGCAGCGGCTGGGTGGCTGCGTTCCTACAACTATTGGTAGCTCTTACCTGTATACCCCCCATTCTTGTGCTCTTGCCTCTAGGCTGCCTGGACCTGGCAATGGGCTTGAGAGGAGGCTTGCGGCAGGCAGCGAGAGGGCCAGCCTCCCTCATCTGGCGTTTTTAAGGATGTGTAAATATTTTGCTGAGGATAAGTGACATCAACAGAATGATATTCTGCAGAGCCCGGGTGTGCAGCGATAATAAATAGATACAGCCAAACAAAGTTTTGATAACCGCATATTCTCATGGCTTGCTCTGTTTCTTTGGTCTTTGTTTTGTTGCTTTACCATTATCTCACATCCTCTAGTGTGATCCCTTTATTTAGCCAATTCTTGGAGGCTTCTCTTTGGAACCCAGAGAAAAGCAGCCAGCAGGGAGAAAACAGTTCTTAGCCTCTCCTGCATCAGGTACGATTTTCATTGCTTTCCCGGGGCCTCTTTTCCATCGTTTTCTAGCTGTCTTTCCTTCTTGCCTTTTGAATTACTGCAATTGTGTGCTAGTAGACCAAGAGACTTCAGCTAACTTTGAAAACATGCTGTGGCAAAGCCTTTGTTATAGTGGTGTACCAGGGGGAGAGTAGAGAGGCTAGTGGGCAAAGAGCCCCTCCCTAGGGTGGCACTGTGGGGGTAGGTGGCACCCACTCCCTGAGTTTTCTTCATATTTTCTCCCAAAAGGGAAACGTGGGAAGCTGTGCTACTTTCAGAAGCAGGGATGGGTCCGAAGGCACAGAATTATAAGCCAGAAACCTGGTAGCATCTCAGTTTCTCTGACCCTTAGAAGCTACTACCCAATTTCAGACAGCCCCACCCCCTCCCCACAAATATGCTGTATTCTGCAAATGTCTATTCCCTTCTCAGCCTGACAGATGTCAACTGGGTGCTTGCACAAGGTGGCTCTGGCACTTTGAGCCAAGTCACACTGAAACATGTGGGACAGGGAGGTGCTGACTGTTTTGGCACTGACTCAGGGGATCATTCAGCCTACCCAAAGGGGTTTCTTTATTATTCAAAGAATCCAAGACCACCTGCGGGGAGGTTTGGCCCAGGAAAACCAGCTCATCTCAGGAGCAAATGAGAAAACGGTTTCCCAGGTGGTGCCTCTTGCTTGTTTGAGAGCAGGTTGATGGGCACTTAGGCAAAACAGAAAATCAACTACATCTTTTATCCAGCCACACACATGGTGTGCACAGAAGCCACCGGAAGAAAATAGCAAGTGTCTATTCTCTGGCTCCTCCTCTATCCTTAGATTAGTGAGGAGGAAGGAAGCAGAGATAAATACATAGGAAGGGAAGCTAATATTTGTTTTTGCTCTGTCTGCCAGGCACTGGCTATGTGGCAAATCTTCTCAGTGACCGTGGGACCCCTGTGAAGCATTATTTAACAGATAATTCTCAGAGAAATTGTCAGTACCTATCTGAATCTAGACTTTGGTGGTTATGATTTAAGGTAACAATATGTCTCTCTCCCCCTGCTCAAAGCTCCTTATTTATTTCTCCCAAATTCTAGAGTCCTCAATCAGTACCTCCTTCATAAAATATGGTACCTAATCAGTGCGGTGTCTGGGGGAGGCACCCACCAGTGGAGGCAGCCTCTTCATCTGTGATGCACATGCATGCCAAGTAGATCCAAACCAGATCCTAACTACTTCAGACGGTGCTCTTTCATTTAAGAGCCCCCCCCCCCACCCAAACTACTGCTAGTAGATAAATGAAAGTTGAGTGACCAAATGATGGAGTCGATGGAGTGAACAGTGGTGGAAAGAGAGCCATAAATCATTGTCAAGGGAGACAGAGCAGGAGAAATCCAGAAGTTTGTAGATCCAATGGGGATTTTAGTGTCCCGCCCCAGCTTGAGGCCCATTCTGACAAGCCCAGGTTTAATCCTTACAACACCTGTGTGAGGCCAGATTATTAATTTCATTATGCACACGAGGGAATGGAGGTGCCCAAATACGAGGTGAGAGAGTTTTGATTCTTATTCTCTGTCAAATACTAAATAAATGTGAGAAAGGTATTTATTTGCTATGCAAGTTCCTGGAACTCCTTCTAAGCAGATGATGGCCTTTAGACCCCAGCTATTCCCAAGCCACCAAAGAGCTGGGATTTGAATCCATAAGTGAGGGGCTTCAGAGTGCATCCTCTCTGATCAAAATATGGGGAGGACCTCAGAGAATGAGGCTTTCTATGAGAGGAAAGATGGCTAATTGCACTTTTCCTATGCACAAAAGCCTGTGTAGGCTTCTGAATTAAGCTTGATTTGGGGATCAGGGTGACATCCTTGCTTTAGAGTTGGAAGCTCTTTGTCTTTGGAGAATGCCTCTGATTGCCACTTCTCCCTCCCACCTGATCATCTGCCTGGGTGCCCATCATCTCATTCTTTCTGCACTTATGGCCTCTCCTTTGTGACTCAGAATTTTTGATGAGCCTCTTGAGTCTATTGCTCCTCTATCCTTTGATGGCAGCTGGTAAGAAAGGCATTTTGGCAGCAACATTAGTACTTCCGGATTTCACACATGACCCTTCTCTTTCTTGCCAAGAACACACAAAAAACACATATGCACGCACAGGCACAGACACAGGAACATGTAATTTGATCATGCTTCTGTATCTGAGTCACCAAATGAAATGGCTAACCCACAATTGTTATTGGAAGATATACTTGGCTTTGGTGATTTTTCTGTCACAGCCCCTTCCTTGAACAAACTAGAACAGTTAATGTGGAGGTAGCTCAACCAGCAGCTGCCTAGAGCAATGCTGGTGGTATACTTACTGCTTTCCCCACAGCTGTGGAGCTGCCCCTGCAATATACACATGATCTGTTTTAGTTTGTTAGGGCTGCTGTAACCAAACTGGCTAAACTATATGCCTTTGAGCAATGGAAATTTATTACAGTTCCAGAGACTGGGAGATCTAGGATCAGTTTGCAATCAAACTCAGTGTCTGGTGGAGGGACCTTTCAAAATTCATAGATAGTGACTTCTCATTGTGTTCTCCCATGACAAAAGGCACAAGTGAATTCTCTGGATGTTTCTCTGTTTCTGTCCCTCTGTCTCTCTCTCTGCCTCTATCTGTCTGTCTGTCTCTCTGTCTCTCTGTCTGTGTCTCTGTATCTGTCTGTCAGTTTCCCTACCCACCCCTCACCCTCCTGGTGCTAGGGACTGAATCAGGGCCTTGTGTGTGTTAGGAAAGTGTTTTTGTGTTAGGAAAGTGTTCTAACACTGATCCACATCTCCTGGCCTTTGGGGTCCCTTTTATAAAGGCACTAATCCCTTTGATGAGGGTTCTGCTCTCATGATCTGATCATTTCTTAGAGCCTCCCACCGCATCCCTTGATCCCATTACCTTGGGGATTAAGATTTTGACAAATGAATTTCTCGAGGGTGGCAACTCTTCAGATCAAGCATCTTTTCTGTGGATTTCTTAAATGCCTATGTTAATCTCCACTGGGCTTCTAGAACATTCCAGTTCTCAGAGTTTCAATCGCTATTGTTATCATCAGCTTTAACAATTCCATACTTATGAGAATTATGGAGCACATCCTTTTCATGCCTGTCACTCCCATTCTGACAGCTTTTTAGCCTTTAACTTCAACCCTAATAGAAAACTTACTAGTTATGGAAATATTCTATATGAATACTATACCATACAAAAGCCATTGGCACATATGGCTATAGACTGCTAGAAAGGCATGCTGTATATATGCGCTGGATTTCAAAAGAGTTTTTAAAAAAGAGTGCAAAAAAGGCTCAGTTACCATTTGAAATTATATTGCGATGTTGTGAAATGATATTTTGGATACATTGGTAAAATGATATAACAATAAAGCTAGTATTGCTTGTTTGTTTTAATTTTTTAATGTGACTACTAGTGCATTCTAGATTGCTTACCTATTTCTATCAGACACCAGTGCTCTGGAGCAGGCCACCTGGAAAAAATTGTGATGTCATAGAACCTGAAATATGCTGGGGGTTGGGAAGCTAAACACCTCTGTCTCCGTGACAGATGGAAGGTCTTGTGCTGACTCAGTATGCACAATGGCTGACATTAAGATGATCGTGATTTTCAGAAACTAAGGTGCCATTTTGGGAGTTCCTAGTAGGCATGCCTGTAATCCTGTTCTGAAAAGTGTGGGCTGCAAAAACTGCTGCAGAAATCAAGTCAGGGTAGGGGGCTTAAAGGCAAAACTAGCTTGAACAAAATGGCTTTTTCCATTTCTTTTGCCCTCACTCCTCCAGAACACCCAGCCTATATGCTCATCCTTTGGAGCTTTAACTCCTGCCCACACCACTGATTTCTTTCACACCTGCCCTAGTAACAGTTTAAAGTAATATCTTTCTCAGGGATTTGTGCTTGGAAAATAATGTGCCAAGTAGATACCATCATGCTGAGAGTGGGTGATTTGGAGCTGGGACCATCTTAAAGAAAAAAAAAAAAGATCCACACACTCCATCAATTTCTGACAGCTTCATGCAAGCAACAACAAAGACATACCGTTTCTGGAAGGAACACAGAGTGATTACAAAGAAACCCAATATCACACACCCACATAGTACCACACATAAGGCTACATGAGGAAAGAAACCCCAGAGATGGGAGAAGGATTTCAGCTGGCACTGTGGAATCATCTCAGCCATGGCCATGCATTCCTGGGCCCTTCCCTGGGTGCTAGGCAAGGCATGAATAGATGGGAGAGGGATAGAATAATGAACTTACGACTGTGGTGATTTATAGGTCAGGCGCCTATGGCTCTGGTTCCTGAGGGCGCTTCGCCTACAGGCAACCCTAGGCTGACCTCCTCAGGCTCCTGGAAGGAGCTGCTTTTGTTTCTCATGTTAGAAGCAGACTGTTTACTGGAGCACAGGAAGAATCCAACATTCTGGCAAAAAATAATTCATTAACAGCCAGGGTATTACCAGTTCCCTGGAAAAACTCCTCCAGCTGCACTAGAGCAACTGTTCTTTTTCAGTAACAGACTGAGTCTTGCTGGCAGCCAAGACTGGGTGTGTTGGGGGTGGTTTTGGTTGTCGATGTTATTTTTGCCTTTGTATATATGGCCACTTTTGCCTTATAATTCAGAAAAAGAAACAGAGGTCTGGGAGAGTCTAAATGAAGTATCTGTCAGCCTACCTGTCTTTACAGATTCCACCCCACAACTTTAAGCTGACTTGAAGAGCATAGGCTCCCTCCCCACCGCCCCAATCATCCCCCACCTCCCAAGCTGGGGGCACTGCAGACCCACATAGAATGTTCTAGAACTAAAGAAATCTCAAGGAATCACAGCACCTGCTCTTACAATGCGTTGAAAACAAATTGACTGAAATGTCCTCTCCCTCCTCCCCCCTCCACTCCAGTTAGAACTTCTTATCTTGGCTGTGTGGGATTCTTTTGCTTACTATTAATTGGTACAGTGAGCCAAAGCATGTTATTTTATCAGCCCAGTTTTGAGGGCATTTGGAGATCCAGGCAAGCATAACCAAGAGAACCGGCTGCATGTTTTGTTCACTAAAGAATGACTGAATCTCTATGAATAAAATGAAGTGGTTCTGGAAGCTTATTATGCTCTGGAAAGATCTGCTTTTAAGAAAGAGTTTTGCCTATTTGTTTATTTTTGATGCTTCATACTCAGAAGGGTGTACCCAGCTAGAAAAAAAACATCAGAAAGAATGGCATTTCCTTGTTTTAGTTGTTTAAAATGAAACAACCCTAATTGCAGTTTAAGTGAGACACAATATATTGATTTTGGTTTTATATGGAACATAAGTAGACAATCATTTTATTTTATGAGATACTGATTTCCATCTGTTTAGACTGGTGAAATATGCATTTTAAATGCCCCATTGTCGTGGTATTTCTTTACTGTTCCAAGATACTGGTTGAGAATTTTTTTTCATGTATGTGGAAAAACAGTACATATGTCCTTAGTGAACACATATATAAACTAACCTTATATTTTGAAGAAAGTAAAATGTTTCCCTTTTGATGGCTGCTAAGATTATGTGTGTTAAAAGCTAAGTATTATTGGCTTTATCTGGAGTAGTTTCTCCATATTGGACCTATTGACATTTGGTGACAGGCCAGTCTTTGTTGTGGGAGACTGTTCTGTGTACTGTAGGGTGTTCAGAAATTTTCTTGACATCTATTCACCAGAGACCAGTAGCATCACCCTTTCCCCTGTCCTGAACCTGGCCAAATGGCCCATTCGTGACAAAATCACCACGGTTGGGAAACATTGGTTTAGAGCAATATTTAATAAGTAATTTGTGGTTTTCAGAAGATTCCATTTGAAATAATCAAAGATATAATATCCTTCCTCAGAATTATGTCTATGTGTATAATTCATGGGGGTGATGAAGACGTTGGAAGTGTGTCATGTGCCTGATTTAAGTGGGGAAGGATCCATAAGATTTCTAAGCATTGTCTTTTCTTTTCTTTCTTTCTTTTTTTTTTTTAACTTTTTCAGGTAGGCAATTGAATAAGTCACCGATAATTGGAGGGCGGATTGTGGGAACTCGAAGCTTTCTGCCTAAGAGGACAGGATTATTATCCCTAATTTCTATCTACGCCGGATTCCAGGTTTTACAGAAAAGCCTCTAAGCAGTTTCCCCCACCGCCACTACCCCCACTGTTCTTTTCCCTGTAGCAGCTTAAGTCAGAGCCAGTGGACTTAGCCCTTTAGTGGATTTAGGAACACTCTTCTCCTCACAGACCCGTCTGAGATTTCAGCATCCCTTTTGCCCATCACTGCATTCTTGTGTTTTCTAGTACCCTTGAGAGCAAAAGCTAGTGGTGGGGAGGTGATGCATATGCTGCAATTATTATGCCTTCACACTGAGGTGTTCCTACCCCTCACATGTTTATTTCTGTGCCTCTATTTGGGAAACTCTTTCAGGAAAAAGATATCAGCAGAGGCCCCTTGGGTAGCTGGAAGACATGAGAAATCATCACCAGGGCAAACTCTGAGCCACATTTTTTTTTTCCTCCCGGTGGTCCCTTGAAAGACTAGAAAGAGGAGTCATGCATGTTCCAGAAAAGTATTGTGGAGATAATCCATGTCTTACCTGTCTGTGGAAAGGGAAAGAAAGAGATGTGAATCCTTCTCTATACAAGGACAATCTTCCCAGCTTTCTCTGCCTATCCCAGTTTCTCAGAGTGGAGCGAGTGCACAGGATGCTTGCAGAGAGTCCGGTGTTCAGAAGGGAATCAGCGGGGGATGGTGCATTTTGTAGCCACTCCAATCTTGCTGATCTTTTCCACAGAGTATCTGTGGTATTCAGAGAGTTATACACAGAAGGACTCTCTGGCAAGCTTAGCCAGTGCCAGAGGATGGAAAGGTGAGCATTCAGTGACTTGCCAAGGCAGCAGTCCTCCTTCGTTGATGAGTTCTAGCCTCGATTAAAGAGTGTCTTGAGTCTTCTCTATTGTCAGAAAAAGAAAAGCAATAAGCTGGCAGTGATTCACCATGTGCCGGACACAGGCAGATAAATAATTGATTTGTAGCAGGAGACACTTGGTCATTCTGAGCTACCATGCTCTTGCAGATCAGGGCAATGGTTGCAAATGGGGGAGAGGAAGCACAACCATAAATCTGGGCTTTGGAGGCCAGTGGTGTGGTACAGGGACCACTGGGGCCACTGGTGTGTGCTGCAGAAGCAAACAGACAGGACTGAGTGGTATATTGTTCCTCAAAATAATGGCAACAGAAATGGCTGTGAAAAACATTTAGACACTTGTCATGAAAATGCAAACAGTCTTCCTGCTATAGGAAAAGGCTAAATAAACTCTGTTGCAGCTGTATTAAGTAGAAACAGATTTGAAAATAGTGGGTTTTTTTTTCTTTTTCTTAGACACTTATTTATAGCAGGTTGGGCAAAGGCTGCCACTATCTTTTGTGACTCCGGAAGAGTGTTTTCCAGATGGTCCTTGATGTTTTACTCTTTATTAAGCTTAGCTGAACATGCCTCACTTGGAAAGGGTCATAGGAACCTGTGTTATTTTTTTTTCAGATCACAGAGGACATTGATTGGCTAACAAATCAGTGGATGGGAATGGGCTGAACTTGTGCTGATGAATTCCCAATTGTATTTTATAAGTGTCAAGGAATCTCAACGAGTGGCACTCTTTTAACTATATATAGCAGGGTTTTGAAGACTGTACAGGGCTATATTTCCTATAAATTTACATTTACTTTTGTTCTAAGACAATGCTCTCCTCTTTGCTAAAACTCAGCAACATTGTGTTTCCTTTCCAACATCTAAGAAATGCATGGCTACATTTTAGATTGAGCAATTAGCTCTGGATGCAATTTCTCTTCATGAAAAACAAACTCCACTAACCCTTCACACTGAATAGGAAATCATTGAATGCGAAAATACCAGGGTGAGATCATTTGTCTTAAGATCCTTTGTGGCTTATCACTTGAGTTCTTTTTTATTATTATTATTTTAAGAAGAGAAACAGGATTATTTTCTGCCCTTCCAGATGAGACACAACCAGGGCAGGAACTGTCTAGCCATTTTTCTTAGTGTTAAAATTCTCTTTATGATGGATCAAGCTATCTTTAGTCAACAAAACCAAAAGTTATGTAATTGTTCTGTCTTCTGATTTTGTGTGTATGTGTATCTGTGTGTCTGAGTGGGCATTCGAATGCACATGGGCATGTGTGTTATTGTCCTCACATGTATATCTGGAGAGCAGAAGACTCCCTGGGATGTTGTTCCTCAGGTACCATCCGCTTTGATTTTTGACACATATTCTCTTATTGACTTGTACTAACCAAGCGAGTTAGGCTGGCTGTACAGTGCGCCTTAGGGATACCTCCCCTGTATTCACCAACCCAGCACTGGGATCACAAGTGTGCTCCACCATGTTCTGCTTCTTTAGAAAGTGGCTTCTAGAGAGCACACTGAAGTCGTCGTGTACAGGTACTTTACTGACTGAACTCCTTCTCCAGCCTTTAGGGCACATTTTAAAACAGTTGTATTTTGTGTTTTAATTATATGTATGTGTGTGGGTATGTGCATGTAAGTGAATGTGCCCACGGAAGCCAGAAGCATTGGATCCCCTAGATCTGGAGTTACAGGCAGTGTAGGCTGCCTAATGTGGGTGCTGGGAACTGAACTCTGGTCCTCTGAAACAGCAGTACTTTCTGTTAACCACTGAGCCATCTCTCCAGCCCCCATCCTCCTTATAAAAACATATCGCTTATCTACTGTCTTCCCAGGAGACAGTAGAGCAGGAAGGGTAGCTCTTTTAAAAACTTCCTAAACTGGGAAGGAAAAAGAAGGGTCCTGGGGCTGCTGCTGAAAGTCCATTACTCAACTCTCCTGATCTCTGACCCGTAAATATCTAGTTCTGCCTAAAATTGATGTGAAAGATGAAGTTACTTCTTCAGATGAATTTGAGGACACAGTTGGCCCACCACACACTGGTATCTGAGCACAAAGCTTTCAACCTTATCTTTGCTTTCTAAATGCCAGAATGCTGCCAGTTCCCATGGGCTAAAATCCCCTTCACCTTCTCTGTCTACAACTGCTATGAATACAAACTTCAAAAGCATACCCCCTGGCCTGACTCTAGCCTCTGCCCTGCTCTGACTGATTTGTGCTTGCTCTCTTAACTGCTCTTCCACGGGCCTGCGCCAGCCTCCTTTTGCTAAAGGGGTTCTCAGGTAGCATCATCCTAGCTGAAGGACATGGTCCTGGGGAGTTGAAATAATACTACACACATGAAATTCTCACTTCATTTTCTTAACCCCTTCTCCTCATGCATTCTTGACTGGCCTGCAATGATGGGCCCTGATAGGTTATCTCCACATTGTACAGTTAGTCTGGGCTGGGATATATTTAGCATATATACAAGTCAGGGTAGTAAGGGTTAACAAGAAGGTCTCAAGAATTCTTAGGCATATGTCTAGGTTGAAAAAAACTTGCTGAAGTCCTAAGTACTAATGTCATTATATTTATTGTTCCAGGAACTGTGGAATTTAGTGACAAAGAAAGAAAGGCAGAAGATTGACAGGCATAGAAAGAGGGGAAGGGAAGACAGGCAGAGAAGGAAAAGGAGAAAGAGGGGGAGGTAGAAGAGGAATAAGAGGAGAAAGAAGAGAACAAAACGATGAATATAGGAAGGAAAAAGAAAAGCCCCTTATCAAAGGAGGCTTTTTGGCTTCAAGAATGACTAACTACAAATCTCTCATTCCTCTAAGTCAGGATGCATCCTCTTCATCCTGCTAGCAAGAAGTAAATATTGCTTTAGCACAGCACTCTTGGCTTGTCCTGTCAATAACAGCTGCTTACACAAGCTCTAAAATTTGTGATAGAAGTGCTGAAGCTAAAGCCCACCTTAAGCAGTGTAGTTTGCCCATTTCTTTAGGAAATAACTCCAACGATTACTTAGAAAATCGTGAGAGCAGTGGTATTGCCCGTCACCTACCAAATTCCTGCTATGAGTTGGACAGTGGTACCAAGTAATTTCCATGTTATATAATTTTGCATGGATATTTGAACTCCATTTCACAGAAGAGTGCTCAGGATACAGAGAGGATTAGTAATAGGCACAAGATCATACCACTCACAGACAGTAGAGCTTAGATCTTAGGACATATACTCAATAGAGCTCCCTTCAGTGATGGAAGGACCCTGCACTGTTCATTCTAGTAGCTGTTAATGATGAACACTAGAAAGGTGGTTAATGTGATGGAGGCCTGAAGTGTTAATTCTCCTCACCTCATGTGGCTAGGAGCAACTGCACTGGACAGTGCAATCTGCAAGGTACTGATTCCATGGCCATATTCTATCTCTCTGCTTTCTGCTTTGTGTACCACGTTGAGTCTTCCTCCCTCCTGATCCAAAAGAATTTATCCTTTCCTGGGATCCCAGTGTGCTCTTGTGTGTACTTGAGTCCCCCCAACCCCCATCCCATGCTGAGTTTCTGACTCAGAACAGCTGAGAGAAGCTTCCTTCCTGCTGTTGTGCTAGGGAGCTGACCCCTCAACCAACCCCACCTTTGTTTGGGTAGCAGCTGAATTTGGTGACTCCCTTTTATAACTATTCTAGAAAGCATTGGTTTTACTGTGGGCAGTTGGGGAGGAGGGGTTGCATGTTGTAGAAAGCCAGGCACAGAATGAAGGAAGAGACAAGGTCTCTAGGAATTGTCTGAATACCCTGGTGAGTGAAGGAACACCTTGCCAGAGTGACCTATTTGCTGTCCCATCTGCTGCGCTAGAAAACTGAAGTGACAGACAATGAAAATGGGTTCTCCCTTCCCCCTTACTACTTTCTCCTAATGTCAGTCTGTCCATTTTGGAGGGCAAAAGCTACAAGGCCCAGGGCTGAAAAGGCGATGTGGCCTGTGTTGACCCTTTAGCAACAATATTTTGAATAGTATTTGTTTGAAAAATATTAAGGCTTTTTGTTTAGAAACAACAGGTGGAAAGAAACAGCTACAGTTTCTTATAAAAGTAAGGGCTAAGACATTTTTCTAAGGACTAATGCAGTAATGTGCAATCATCTTTGTTCTGAGTATGTACAAATCTGTTTTTTTTTTCCTTTTACAAGAGAATCTATGCTTGATTTCTTTCCTCTCTCTGTCTTGCCCTCTGTTTTCTCCTTTCTTTTCTGATTTTGGTTTTTCTGTTTTGGTAGCAGAAATCATGTGTCATTCCTGTGGCTTGGTCTCATACCAACATTCATTTTCTTGAGCCAGGGCACACTTCCTAAAGCCCATTTGAATCATAATCTCTGACAATCTATCTTTTTCTGGCTCCTGGCAGTGTACCAATAGCATCTAGATACAGATAGCGAATCCCCAAGGCCTCCTTTCCATTGTCATAGGGTGTCTGTCCCCATTAATTGATGGTAAAATGTGAAATCCATATGCTTTTGAGTACTTCCCATCTTTCTATCACTTAATTTTGTGCTTCCTACCTATAAATAGTCTCAGCCAATGAGGTCACACCTATGGCTCTCACAGTCTGAACCTCTCTAAATCTTTGTCATTCACACAGGTTGAGCCCACCTTCCTTTAGTGAACACCATCTGCTTTCAGCTCCCTCATGGGGTTTAGAGCATGAAGTTCATCCCCTTTCATCCACATGGGACTTTTCTGTGCTTGCTTCAAATTCACTGTTACCTCTTCTTTTCTATGGAGGACCAGCGTCAGTGATCTACCTTCTCCATTTTCCCTTTCCAACACTTCTGAAGCTAGAGGTGAAGGACTCCACATTTGCCAAATCTAAGGAGGATTGAAAGGCCCTGATGAGAATATGCTCCTGCTGAAATGATACTTTCCTTGTTGGAAACATATTTCCTTTTGTGGATAGGGAAACCGAGATGTCCAAAGGGTAGCTTCAGAGCCATGCAAAGAAAAGATGGCCAGGTGCAGATCATAATGGTTTTTGTTAGTGTTGATCAAGAACTTGGACTTCATCCTGAGTAGTTTCAAGGAGTCCAATGACACTAACTTATGTATTTGATCTTTCTTGTGTTAGGGAATGAAGCAGGGTGAAGGCTGGAGAAGGGATGTGTGTGTGTGTGTGTGTGTGTGTGTGTGTATGTGTGTACCAAAAGGCCCCATTTCTGTGGTTCAAGAAGGGAGATAAAAAAATAATAGAAGCATAGTGGAAACATGGCTCAGCCATTAAGAGCACTGTCTGCTCTTCCAGAGGATCCTGAGTTCAATTCCTAGCAACCGTATGGTGGCTCACAAACATCTATACTGGGATCTGATGCATTCTTCTGGCATGCAGGAGTACATGCAGATAGAGCACTCATAAAAAAATAAAATATTCAAAAAATGAAAGAAAGAAAGAAAAGAATAGAAGCAAAATAATGGCCCAAAGTGGTAGGGTGAGGGTTGAATCCAGAAAACATTTAATAGGTTAACTCTAGTCTTGGGAATAGCTGGGGGCTAGAGTAAACTCACAACATCCTGGCTTTTCCTCTTGTAGGCTTTTTTGCTGGGCTAGGGAACTCAAAAGAGAGCTAGTGTGTAACAGTACAACACCATCTTCCCTTTGCAGTCAGGAGTAATGGAAGCCTAGTCTTAGGTTATTGGTCATAAAATCAGGGTAACCCAAGTCATACTTTGAGCCCCTAGTTCTAAATACAATACAATACAAAATAAATAAAACAAATTATTGGGTCATAAGAATATTATCAAAATAGTCTGTCTGGGTCATAACCAAATTGGACAACCACAGACATAACCAAGAGGACCTGTCCTTGGCAGCCTCAAACAGACTTTACAAATAGAGACTTTTTCAGTAGGTCAGACTCTTTAAAAGTGAAGGCATGTAAATGATCTTGCTAGTTTAGGCTTTGAACAGGCCCAGCTAATAAGAGGAAGTTGGCTGGTGGCCTACTACTAGCATGATTAGCCATCTGTCCTATTTTTTCCCTCTGATTGAGAAAGGTTCCTAGGACACGAGACTTTCAGTTTCAAAATCCAGACAGTCACAAGCAGACCAGGATGAGTGGCTCACCCCCCACCCATTTCCAAGGGAAGCATTGCAAGATGGACAGCTGAACTAAGTGGGGTCCAAGGAATTGAGGCTGTTCAGCCTGGGAATTTGGCATAGGGGATGCCGCCACAAAGCAGAAAAGGAGTTTGGGAATAGGAAAGGCAGAAACATATTCCAAGCTCTTTCATATATCTTCTTGGTTCCAAATGAAATGCTTCTCTTGGAACAGGAGCCTGAAAACTCCATTCTGCTTCCCCAGAAACTAGATTCCTTGTTACCCTGCCCTTCTGAGGCCTTGTTTGGACATTTCAGGTGAATTTCAGGTTGAGTAAACAAATCCTTTTGGTCCTACCAGAATCTATGACTTGCAGATTTTTAAGGGACAGAGGAATATTTTAAGCTGGGCCCTGAGTGCGAAAAACAGTTTCAGTATATAGTATGTTTCTGCATCTTTGGAATTGTTCTTAGAAAAGACTTATTTTTATAGGAGCACCAAAAAGCTGAATCATCATCAGCATTCAACCATTCAGTCCTTTATTTCTAAAGTGAATGTAGCTCTCCATTATTCATAACTCCTTTGAAATCAAATTACAATTTTGAAGTCTTCAAAAGCTTCCCTTCTTTACCCCATCACAACTGTTTCTCTTGCAAAATGAATCTCAGTAAAAAAACAGAATACATGTTGTAAATTGTAGGGCGAGGGGAACATAGGAAGCTAATAAAAGGGATTTTTCTCCCTTTGAGGCCTGGTATACTCCCTCAAATACATTTAGAACAGAGGAAAAATACTGGAAGAAAGGAGTATCATATACTCCAATACATGGTACAATTTTTGTGTGTATCAATTAAATAACAAAAAGTAAAATTTAAAAATACATCAGAAAGAAGCAACACACTCATCTTAGAATACCCAGTTCATTCTTCTTGTGCCATCTGAACCCTCCACAGTAAAAATAAATGGGGAAGGAGCTCTAGGGATGAGGGAATAGGAAAAGGTGCAGGAAAAGGAAGAAGGCTCACGTGCCTCAGATAGCAAAGAGGTGAGGAAAGTTCCAGTGGGGCTTGAGTCTTTGGGAAGACACAATCCTTTAGGGCACTGCAATGGCCTAAAATGAGCCTGTGGGTAACAATGAGCTTTCTCATTTATCTGTGTTCTTCCTTCTATATCACTCTGTAAGGAATGGACATTAACCAGGGCAAAATTACCTACAGTCTATTTTGCCCCAGGCATAAAGGACACAAGGTGTGAACCCTTAAATAATAGTGTCAGCATTTTACAAAGGTATTCTGGTTCACAAATAATTTAAAGAGGTCAAAAGTTTTCAGTAGTAGGGCAACACAGCTCACTCCTTTCTGGGTAACGCTTCATTTTGAAAATATTGGCTATATAGACAGGAAAAGCCCTCAAAATGATCCATCCTGGATTTTTATTTTCAGGTTTTTGTCTAAAGTCTTGGGAGATACATACAGAAATAAACCCCATATATCACTAAGTCAACAGCTTGAAGAAGTTCCATAAGGAGAATACTAGCATCCCCAGCACCCCAGTGGAGACAAGGGCTGTACCACCCTCCAGAATTGCTTTGTGTCCTCTTCATCACTCTTGTCAACAGTAGCTGTGCTCTAACTGCTTAGATGAGCTATGTCAAACACAAGAATCTTTTGATTGTTCATTGTGAAGTTTATGGCAATGTCTCACATCATAGTCCGGCTTTCCTGGAACTCACTATGTAGCTCAGACAACTCTCAGACTTATGGAAGTTCCCTTGCCTCGGTATCTCTAGTGCTGGATTTACAGGCATGAGCTATCATGCCCAGCTGAGAGTTTATAAATTGTAATTTGGAGCATGAGTACTAATGGGAAGTAAAGGCTTTACGATTTTCTCTTTTTTATTTCTTTTTTTTATTAATTACACTTTATTCACTTTGTATCACCTCATAAACCCCTCCCTCCTCCCCTCCCAATCCCACCTTCCTTCCCCCTTCTCCATGCATGTCTCTCCCCAAGTCCACTGATAGGGGAGGTCTTCTTTTCCTTCCTCCTGGTCCTAGTCTATCAGCTCTCATCAGGAGTGGCTGCATTGTCTTCCTCTGTGGCCTGGTAAGGCTGCTCCCCCCTCAGGGGGAGGTGATCAAAGAGCAGGCCAGTCAGTTCATGTCAGACAGAGGCAGTCCCTCTTCCCATTACTATGGAACCCACTTGGACACTGAAAAGAGGTGGAGAGGAAAGATATTTTGCAATTGTTTATTTTCTGGGGCCGTTCTGAATTAAGGCTATTAAACTAAAAGTTTCCAAACTGGACTCTTGCTGGTATAGGATTTGGGGGTGAATGGTCTCTAATGCCTGGGATTACACCTCTTTCAGTGGCAGCCACCAAGCTTTCTTTATCTGCCTTATCAAAGCCACTGTCAGATCTTTCAAGGCCACCTGACTAGAAGCACAGACACAGGACAACAAAATGGCCGATGGTGGCCCAAATGTATTGACCTTTTCAAAAGCAAGGCCAGGCCCAACCACTAAAATTGCGGATCTGATGCGGACATTTTTCTCCAACTTCCAAATGGGATTATGATTGATTAATTTCTCACCCTCACAGGTCTCATCATATTTCTCGATGTGCTTTCCACTCCTTTTTCTCTTTGCTACAGGAGGCAAACAGCACAGAGGCAGGAATAAAGCAATGGAACATACATCGTAATGTGTCTGGAGCAGCATCAGAAAAGGACTTATTTGTTCTCCTGGGTTGCTGAGTGCTGAGTGATTGAATGCTCGCCAAGCTGTCAGTTTTATGAAACAAATTCCCTAACCCCGTTGGCCCAGAGCTTTGCTCAGTCTGAAATGGAAAAGAAATAACTTTTAATAGAAAACTCATTGCTAAAATCTAAGATAAGATTTCAGATTTACTTTCCTCCTAAGAATAAAATGAAAATTTGAAGCAAGCATTTGATGGCAGAGAGGAGGACAGGCTACTAGGAAAGCTTTTTTTTTTTTTTTTAGTTCTTGGTTAACACACTGTTAATAAAAATATTTAGACTTTTGTGATGCATAATACATTTTTATTACTAGTGAGCTGGCCTGTTTGTATACACAGATGTTTCCTGTGGTCTTTCTATCGTAGCTGCTATTTGTTCTATAACAGTATTTCAAGCAGGAAACAGAATCTAGGTCCCTCACAGACTCTGTTGGTTTGAGTGAGGATATTTTCATTTCTAGGTATAATACTTTAAAGAAGTAGGGTGGGAATCTCTTTTTATTCAAGAGGATGGAAAACACTTTAATAAAAAGCAAATGCAAGGAATGCAGTATATGGAGACACTAGACAGTTCTTCCCTCGCCTTTGAGATGAAAGCTGACTGATTCATCCAGGCTCGTTCATTGCCGAGGGCGGCATGGCTTTTCTGTCTCCTTTCTCACTTTGTCAGAGCCGCCATGAGTAATGCCTGCCCTTTCCTCCAAACCCTCAGTGTGTTCAGCTGGGTTTCAGAGCCTTTCCACAGCATTGTCCTCCCAGAGCCGTGGCTTCCATTCCAGCTCCAAGAACGCTGTGGCAACGCAGCTCACTAGTTTAGTTTCTTTGCTACTCTGCCGAGACGGAGGGAATAAATTAGAATAAAATGTACAGGCGGGTGTGCAAAGGGAGTAAAATGAGGTTTTACACATCAGCACTTCAAAAACAAAGAGGTGACTCTGTCTTAATTGAAAAATGGCCGAATTCCCTAAAGAAAAGCCAGGCTCCTCCTGCAGCTACCTCTGTGAGTGAGAATTCTGAAATGATCAGGCAGCATGTTCAAATAAGATATCAGTGTGATTACACAAGAGACACATCACCCTGTGTGACTGACTTGCCAATGACTGCCTACAAACCAGGAAAGAAAAGGATGAAACCCAAGGACGTCTCCTTCTCTGTATCGTTGTAGTTCTAGTCTCTTTAACCTCTCACCATTTTTTATGATTATAAGATTAAGTTGTACTTTTTAAAGGTTAAATATAGAAAGACGATAGGAGGAGAATATCACTCATAATCCAGCCACCAAAAAATTGTCTCTATCAATTTTTGTTTGTTTGTTTTATGTCCTTGGAGACTTTTCCCCCACACACATATATCTTTTACCTTCTCCCAGAGTTTGAAAAATATATCCTACAGTTCAAAGCCTCCTTGTAATTAAATGGATGTACTTCAAAACTCTGCTAACACACATTTTCCTAATCATAGGCATGAAGATGAAGCTGTACCTGGCCTATTGCCTCTACTGTATGACCAAAATATTTAGCAAATGAATTCTCCACTTCTATTGCCAACACCTCAATATTGTCAACTGTCAAATCCCTCGGCATTTTGAACAGCGCCTGGCACCTAGCAGTTTCTTAGTAAAAACTGTTGAATGAATGGATGAATAATGACAGTGTGTGCTCACATTACTCCCAGAGTGTACACATTGTCTCCTGAGGCTGACTTCTTCTCACCATCTTTTACCTCCTCTCCATAGTAGTCAGATTAAGCTGGAGCTATCTCTTCACAGACTGGTTGTGCTTCCTCTTATTTTCTACATCAGAAAGTAGTAAAAGGAGGCAAAAGCCTAGTCTTTGGAGCTGGACAGACCGAACTGTCAGATCAGTACCTAAGGGAACAAGTGTCTCTATCTGGACCTCAATGATGCCTCTATCTAACAGGCAGTGGTGGTGCCTGACTAGCAGAATGATTGACAAGTGTACACGATGCCTTGTTTTACAGGAAGGGTACAGCATCTAAAGCTACTAGTATTTTGCCTAATTTCTTTCTAATGAGGGCATAAATAGAGAGTGCTGGAGACCCTAGAGCATTGCCTTTCTGTCAACATGCCCACTCATTTAATCTAGTAAACATAATGAAGATTCCTGGGGACCAACTTTGTTTCTCCATGACAAATAAATCAGAGAAACGCAGTGAACTGAAGGGACTTTCTAATAATCTGTTTATTGGCCTTCTGCTGTGATTGCACATACTTCCTCCACAGCAAGACACCAGCTACATTGCACCTGTGTTGTCTTACAGGTTAGTGAATGTGCCTTTCATCATGATGTCCTCAATCTGGGACCAACAGTGTCTGTTTCTAAAGAATTATTCAATGTATACTCCTTCAGTAGGTAAATGAAGTTTATCATATTGTACAATCTTTCCATGATTTCAACTACCCATATGGACTTTGTGGGATTTCCTAAATAAAAAGAAAAACCTAAAAGCAATCAAAGCGTTTATCTTGAGTACTTGAATCTATAATGTAAGCCTCTGACACACAGTACTGTTTCTATCAAGTGCTGGCTTAAGGGGGAAATGACACCTGCTCTTAGTTTTGATGATTAAGTCCACAGATACTGGGTAGCATATAAAGTTCTTTTGAGGGAGAGGTGGCAACATGTGCACAGTAGTTTCTTGGCTACACTTTTAGTTTGAATTATATGCATGCTGGCATCTCTTTCACACACAATCTGATGAGCCGGCATTTTTTTACAGCATCTCAAATCTCGTGAAAGTCAGAGTTGGGGGCTCACATTATGTTTTTAGGTTCATTTTAGATAGTTATAGGACAACCTTGATAACAGAGTCTTTAAAAGATGTTTTCTTGGAGTTCTTCAGTAATAATAATATTAATAGTAATAGAAATAATCAGTAAAGATTCTCAGAGCAAAGGGCTCATTATGTTATGAGCTTTTCTGAGACTGGCCACAAATAAACACACAGTCACTGAGATAGCTCTCCTCCCTAATTCACAGTGGCAGTGATTGCTGGTTTGTACAAAGCATATTTTGTACGTCTCCCTTATCACCCAGTTAGACTACACTTCCCAAACTCCCATGTAGTTGCATGTATAATGTGTGCATGAGTTCCGACCAAAAGAATGGAAATGGAGCTAATATGTGCACCTCTGGTTCAACAGTAAATGCTTGCTAGGTTTTCTTTATCGGTTGGCTGACAGAGATGAAAAAGAACACTTACGGACACCTTGGAAGCTACTTTCAGAGATGCTAGTGCCTTGTTGGCCTAAGGAGTAAGTGTCTGGTGTGGCATGACCATACTGGACCATTACTAAGCACGAAATAAACTCCCACAAATGAGCCATTACAAGTGTGGATCTACTTGTGAGATAGCTTGCACTGTATTAACTAAGTCCTTATTGGGCTTTGTTTTAAAGTGGCTGTCCATTTTAAAAGGCAAAGGCGGGGCTGGAAAGATGGCTCAGTGGTTAAGAGCACCGTCTGCTCTTTCAAAGCACCTGGGTTCAATTCCCAGCACCCACATGGCAGCTCACAATTGTCTGTAACACCAATTCCAAGGGATCTGACACCTTCACACTAATGCACATAAAACTAAAAAATAAATTAATTTACAAAAGGCGAAGGCCTTTATCAGAAATTGTTGTATGTATGCATATATCAAGAATTGCTATAGCAATAATCTTTTCACAGGTTCTTCAAAGGTACTCTCTCTCATTTTATAGCTGTAGATACAATTCTAAGTGGGTAAGTGCTGAGTATTGCCCACCAGAGTTAGCACAGAGAAGTGGAACTGAAGAGGCTCTTTGATGAGGCTTGCTAACAATGGAGGAAAGGGAAGCACTTTGTTAAATTCCCATGGGACGCAGCTAGTAAATAGTGGTACCCACGGTTGAATCTTATTCCTGGCTTTAGAGTACAGTTGCCTCTGAAAACCAATAATCAAAGACATTTAAAAATCGATGGGGGGAAAGAAAAGAAAGAAAAAAAAAAGGGGACGTGCTGGCACATGCCTGTAATCTTAATACACAAGGGCAGAGGCAGGCAGATATCTGTGAGTTAGAGGCCAGCCTGGTCTACATAGTAAGTCAAGGACAGCCAAGAATACACAGAGAAACCCTTTCTTGAAAAAAAAAACAAACAAACAAAGACAAAAAACAAAACAAAAAACCCAAACCAAACCAAACAAAAACAAAAACCAAAACAACAAAAAAATGGGTGGGAAGCCTGTGAGGAACCCTAAGAATAAATGCTTTAGTTTCTTCCTCCCTCCCTCCTTCCCTCCCTCCCTTCCTTCTTTCCTTCCTTCCTTCTTCTCTTCTTCCCTCACTCACTGTTCTTTCTTGAGATAAAAGTTTCACTTAGCCCAAGCTATTCTTCAACTCACTATGTAACCAAATGTGACTTTGTACTCCTAATCTTCCTGCCTCCGCTTCCTAAGCGATGAGATTGTAGGTGGCAACATCATGCCAAGCTCTTTTCTTTCATCCTGTTGAAAGAGAGTCTCACCAAGTTCTCCAAGCTAGCCTGGAACTCAATGATCATCCTGCGTTAGCAATCGGAGTACTGGACCTGTAGACATGTGCCAGCAGTCTTGGCATTTATCTTATATTTTTGATTGGAGAAAGTAACATTTTTTTTGTTTTAAATAGTCTCCTTGTTTTAAATAATTTCCTATGTTAAGATTAACCAATCTGTGTCACCTTTGCTAAGACTGTGTAACATTCTGCGTGATAACCTATGATAACTAGTATGTCTTGATTGACACTTAGGTTGTTTCTAATCCTCCTAAAGTAAAAGAGCTGCGACAAAGTGTTTGTATGTATATCTTTGGGGTAGATGCTTAAAAGAGAAATTGTGTTTTCTAGTTTGGTTTCTGTTGCTGTGACAAAGCATTCTCACCAAAATCAACTTGGAGGAGGAAAGAGTTTATTTGGCTTATAAGTTACAGAGGGCAGCCAAGGCAAGAACTTAAAGGGCAGGAACTTAAAGCAGTATCATGGAGGGATGCTGCTTACTGGCTTGATCCCCAGAGCTTGCTCAGCTACTTCTCTTATACAGCCTCAAAGGAACTACCCACAGTAGGCTGGACCCTCCCATACCAAGTACCAATTAAGAAAATGTCCTACAGACATACTCACGGGATAGTCTGATCAAGGCTGTTCTTAGGTTGAGGTTCCTTGTTCCCAGGTATGTCAAGTTGATGATAATGCTAAGTAGGACATCGTGGATACTCTGAGAGATATATTTCACTACCCTCCATGTGTAGAGATCTATTTATTCAGAAGAACCAGATAGTCAACGGTTGTGGAAATGGAATCAACGGTTTTAGTTCTCCAAGATAGAGTAACTAAAAACGCTGGAAGAAAGGGTTTCTGGAATATCTGAAGGCTGCAGCTGTGCTCCAAGCCAAGAGTATAGAATAAGAGTGAGAAGGCACAGACATCCCAAAGGGAGAGAATGGCATCTTCCAGATATTGGCTGGCTTCTCTGCATACTTCTGGCAATCTGGCCACCATTGTCTGGAAGGTCAAGGCTGATCTGGGTACACGGATATGAAACAGGTTTTCTACTGGTGATAGCCTTAGGATGGAGAGGGAGGGAGGAGAGTGCCTAGGCTAGCTGTCACTGTAAAATTTCTGTTGAAGCTGAAGCTGAAGGTTGTAGCATGCTCACTCCTTAGAAGAAAGCATAAACCCAACATTTCTGGTTGGTAGATAGCTCCAAGCAGATATGTGCCCAGCTGTGTGTGCTCTGAGGTGTCCTGATCCATGAGGGTTATTCCAGGAATTATGATGATGGTGATGATAATGATACTGACAGTGGTCATGGTTACAGAGAGAGGAAGGAGATTGTTACTCAGACAATGACAGTTCAGAGTGGACCCTGAAAAGAGCAGGGCTTGGCTATGTTATGCATAATTAAGTAAGTTAGTAAATATGTATGGACATAAATAAGTAAGCAATAAGTAATAAGTGTGCGTGCTTGTGTGTATGTGCGGGTGCATGTGTGTGCATGTGAGCACTCACGAGCCAGGAACGAGGGCTGTACATCTGAATGTTCTATGTCCTGTGTATGTAATGTGTACAGTGCTGTATGCGCCCATTTAAGGCATGCTGTGGTTGTAGAATCGAGAGAGTATGTGACATTGTAGGCTAGTGTGGAACATGGGGTAGAACGTCTGTGGGTAGAGCGGTATATCAATGTGTATATGGTTTTAAAGGGGAGTACATTCAATCTCCTATGCCACTTGTGGTGCCTACTAAATATGTGTTCATTTTGAAGATGTTTCTTCTGCCTTTACTATTGCCTGTGGCAAACAAACAAACAAACAAAAAACAAAGATGCCAGCTTCATCCAGGAGAATCCTCTTAATCCAGGTCCTTCCTCAGAAGGCCAGGTTACAGAGAGGGAATCAGAGCATCCTCCAGAGTGGCCTGATTTTACCTGATCATTCTTTTACCTTATTATCCCATTTTATTTCCTTGTTAAGATGTACTTAACAAATAAAATAAGGTAGGGTTTGGTGGTAATCTAACCCAGACCTTTGCATATGCTAGGCAATTATTCTACCACTTGAGTACACAAACATCAAGAAATGAGGGCTTGTGCATGCATTCATTTTCACCCATCCAACCATCCCCCAAATCAAAACAGAGTCTAGGTCCAGGACTCCCCAAAGCTTCCCTGAACCCCACTCTTGCCAAGATCTTGTGAAAGCAGACTCTATTCTGACTTCTGTCCCCCTGCATTAATTTTGTCTCGTCTATATTTTCACATAAATGGGATCATGAAGTGTGCAGCAATTTTGTAATTTATTATTATTATTATTTATTACACTTTATTCACTTTACATCCTGGCTGTAGCCCCCTCCCTCATCTCCTCCCAATCCTGCTCTCCCTCATCTCCCCCTATGCCCTTCTCATAGTTCACTGATACGGGAGGACCTCCTCCCCTTCTATCTGACCCTAGCCTATCAGGTCTCATCACAGTTGGCATGTGCAGCCTTTTGTAATTGGCTGTTTTCACTTAGATGATGCATGCGAGATTCATCCCAGTGTTGCATGTGGTCAGAGTTTCTGTTTATTACTGCATAGTGTCTTAGTATACTGATGTATCCCAGTTTGTTTATCCATTCTCCTGCTGATGGACATCTGGGTGGTTTCCAGTTTGGGGTGAATGGAAATAAAGCTGCTATGAATATTCTTGAACATGTCTTTTGGTGGCCATATGTAGAGCTGTCTTAATGTTGCCTGTGATAGCATTTGACAAATATAGAGCTTTCAAAAAATAACCCCTTGCCAAATATCAAACAGCAACAACAACAAAACCCTTGAATATCCTAGTAGGCTTCCCAGAAAGAATGAAGCACTTGATTGTCTGAGGGCTGTCTTGAAACTGACTACTTCTCTCCCTTGGGAAACAAGGACATTTCACAGGGAAAGATGACATCCTCTTTGGGATACAGAGCTCTTCTGCAAAACAGACATCATCTCTGGGGGTTTTAGTATTTCTGGAAACACTACGTACAGTGATTACTCCTTGGGTGAGTACTGGGGTCTTTGAAAGAGCCCAGTAGTTGCTTCAGAGTCCATGGGTTGTAATTTGGATGCTAATGCCAACACTGGCTTAGTGAATGCTGGTTGCTCTTGCAGCTCTACGCTATGACACCAGGACTAGCCCTGAGGCATGCTTGGTCCATGCATAGGACAAGCAATATCCCTGGTAGCTTATGACCCCAGGAGCAGCCCTCGTCCAACATTGCAATGGAATTGTGAGACAAATTTCCCCGATTCTTACTCTTCAGAGTAAGCCCAAGGTTAATTTCCAGTGGCCTGGAGCCTTATTGCCTACAGTGCTTAGCTACTCAGTGACACGTCCTGGCTAGGCTACCTTCCTTTCCTGGTTTGCATTCCCACTTTTCTACAGGTACTTCTTGACAGTCTCATGTACACTAGATGCACTTGGATCTTAGTGTCAGTATTTGATTTGAGGGATCTCCATCTCCAAGGAGAAATGTTCTCTAGCATGGAACATGTATTATTTTGGTTTGGGACTTTTGAAAATTCCATGGTATCCTTTGCATCACCTGCTCTGGGGTTAAGTCACCAGCAGGTATCTTTTCTGTGGAGTTTTTTTATTTGTGACTGGCCCGGGAGGCCAATAATAAATAGTATTTAATTTTCAAGCTGCAACGTAGGCAGACAAATTCGGTCCCATTGCTCCTTGTCACTGTCACTACCAATAGTGTGTACACTGGATGCGTGACCACAGAAAAGTATGGGGAAATGGAATCACATAAGACATGGGGGATTAGGAAGGGATAGGAGGAGTGGCAGTTGGGCATGGGCATTGCAACTTTAGAGGATTCTAAACCTAGCAAAAATACCGTATAAAGCAAGAACATAAATTGTATCTCTACCATGATAAAAATTTCCTTTAAAAAACGAAGCAAACACAACCAATTAAATAGTTATGATTTGTTGGAAGCAGAAATCTTTCTCTCTGTGTCCTTTCCTCCCTCTCTCCTTCCATTCCTCCCTTCCTCTCTTCCTTCCTGCCTTCCTGCTTTCTGTTTTTCTCTAGTTTGTTTAATGTAACCCTGAATCACCTGCAATTCACTTTGTGCTACATAGCAAAGGTTTTCCTCAAACCCCTAATGTTACCTGTCTCTACTCCTCAAGGGCTGGGATTACAGGCATGTACCACTGTACCCAGCCATAGCATGAAGATTCTACAATGATTTCTTTCCTCTCTTTTATTTTCCCAAAATGCAGCTATAGTGTAGGTATGAACATTTTGAGGAGAAAAATCATAGTGCATAAAGCAGTTTGTCTGGTTCCTTTTAAATCTTTATTTGGAAGTAGATTTTTTTTCCACATAATTTAAGAAAGGGAACAGAGGAAGAAGGTGGGGGTCAGGGAAGAGGGATATAATTAGCCACAACCTTTCAATGATTGGAGTCTGAGTTCTGCAAGGTAAAACAGACAGGCCTATCTCAGTGTAGGACTTGGGGCGGTGGAGGCCTACAGCATTTGGAGACTGCAAGATGTCCAACTGCAAATATGGAGTTTGTTTTATACACACTCAGGGCACAGCTGGATTAAGGGGGTTATGGAGGATGGATCTGATGGCAAAGATAAACTCAAGACTATAGAATGTTCAGGGCCTCTCGTTTGCCTGGTGTTCCTATCACCTGGGGCAAATTTAGAAGCACACAAGTTGATTAAGTTATATTCTATTGCCCTTTCCCCAGTCGCCTTACTTTCCTGGTCTGATCCAACACAATACCACACACACGTTCTAATCATTTTTGCTGTTTCACTGATTGCAGAATTAGAAGCATCCACTGTCTGGTAAAAGTAGGTCACGGGAGTTCCTGACTCTGCTATGCTGATAATAGACTCTGAATGGCAGTGCAACAGTGCCTGAATGTGATATTTGAGCAGAAGAACAATGGTGATCACTCACTGATGATTTTGTGCTTGAGTCATCCTTTTCTCCAACTTTAACATGTGTGGGGGAGGACTCATAGATTACAGGTGCGGAGAGAAAATGAATGAGACATTGAGATGTTCGCCTGAAAGCAAGCAAGTTTTTTTTTTTTTCAATTGGGTTTTATCTCTCTAGTTCTCCGTTTCTGTGGCTATACACCATTTTGCTACTTACCATTCTCATTGCTGCTCTCTTCAACCACAACTTTTTCAAGGCCTACTGTCTAATGAACTGGCAGGGCACATTGAATAATCTCCTTTCACACCACACCCCCTGCCCCACCTCCAGGCCACCATGTAGATTTGGTTATTTCCTTGTTACCTAGTACGGGTGCATCTCTTGCTTGGTCTTCTCCCGAACCTCTTCCTTGCTCGTCTTTGTGTCTTATTCTCTCCCCTTATTATTCTAGTTTTAAATAACTGTTGTCCTCACACACTGCATAGAAAGTGAAATCACACTGGTTTCTAAAGAAATAATTGAGTCTTTAGATTTTCCCCAGGGAAAAAAAAAAGAAATTGAGTCAAGTGATAAAGACCTAGACATTGTCAAATCCACCATATGGACATTTTTCTTGCCAGTAGTTATTTGTATAGAGCAGCTGTGGGTAGCTCACTTACTTGCTGTCTCCTCTTTATAATTTTGCTTAAACCACTTCTTTCTTTTAGCTCCACAAATGGGATCATAATCACGTCGGATGCAAGCCTATCGCTTATATGTGCTCATGTTTAATTTGAAACCTGCCAACAGTAATTTCCACAGCCTCCTACTCACTCAGAGCTACTCTGCCATTGGGTATCCTAGGATCCAAAAGGAAGAAAAAGAATAAATCTACAGAAAATGAGGTAGTCAAACCTTAAATAGCAATCAGGTAGTAAATTAACATATTCATGACCTTTGAAATGAGCATTTATAGGAAAGTTGAATCCAGCAACTAGCTGCCTGAGTGCCTGCCCTTAACTAATAGGTTGTCAGATACAGCTGCTAGAAAGATATTTGAAATCTGACTTTTATAAACACACACACACACACACAGAGAGAGAGAGAGAGAGAGAGAGAGAGAGAGAGAGACCATTTCCTTCAGTTGAAAAACCCTAATTTCATTGGGATTGATAGCATTGCCTTTGTCGAGCATGCATTTAACAAATGAGATTAAACAACTATCCCACTCAGTTTCATCTAATTCAATTTGATAGCGAAAGCAGGTAGATAGAATAATGTATTTCTAGAGTAAATAAGAAGGCTTTCTTTGGGGTTAAGTGACATAACTTCCTGGATCAGGGCTATAGCAAATATCTCCTCTATTGCTTCTGTCTTTTTGTTTGACTTTTAAAGTACAAAGACAGTAAAGTGAGTCAATCTTAAGTGTACAGGTTAATACTTTCTTTTGCTAATTATATACATTTGTAACAGTATCCTCTGAATCAAAATAGCTAACATTACTGTCTGCCAAAATGCAGAAGTTCACTTCCTAATCAATACAGTGCCATTGTCCTATCCTCAAGATAGCCATTATATTTCCTTCTAATAGAAAAAAAAATGGACTTTGCATGAGTTTAGACTTCATGTAAATTGCATTGAACAGTATTTGCTTCTTTGGTTTATTTCACTCAGGTCAATGTATTCTAGGCTCAAAAACACTATTGATAGTATCAGTAATTAATTTTCAGTCATTGCTTCTCATTGTATAACAAAGTACTTACCCGTAGGCAACTGGACTGTTTCTGGGTTGGCTCTTACCTCCATGTTTCATTTTTTCTTAATTTGTTCTTTGAAAATTTCATACATGTCTACAACACATTTTGCTCACACTGGTCCCTCTACCCTCTTACATCTTCTGTATATTTTCTAGACAGTCTGTTGTAGGCAGGCTTTTTGGCTACTTTATTGGGTTTCTATATTTACCACCCTTCTCCACCCCAATCCCTTCCAACTCCCAACACTAGGTAGGTGAGTAAGAAGGTTAAAGGGAAAGGGGGTGTAGACTTCTTTAGACTACTTCCTGCTGATCAGGAGCATCAGGTTCCCTGGAGCAAGTTTGATCTTCACTGGCAGGATATTCAATTTCTTTTGTCTCTTTGTGCACAACTACTTGACAAACCACAACCAACCACAACAAACTTCAACCAGCCAACTGCAGCAACAGCAACAATAGCCAAAACAGCAGCAAGGGGAGCAGCAGCAGACTCTTTTCAGAGCACCCCTGTCTTTTCTTGGGGCTCTGGCATTTATCCCCTCTGAAAAGTTCCCGGAATTCCAAATGTCACACACTCCCAGAAACTATCTGCAGCTGTCAAACCACACCCCTGCATGAGAGTACGAGGCAAGCCATAGGTCACCTGGTATGAAGTAGCTGTGGACAATCTGAAGCAGCCCCATATCCCACACATGGGATTAGCACAAAAACATAACATAACTGGGTTTTTTTTTATAAGAAATCAAGATTCCTGCTAAAGTCTATACGGAAGGACTGTAGAAATAGTAGAAACAGGAATAGAAAAATAGAAATAAGCAAGTGTGATACAACTCTAAGTCAGCTTGCTCCAAAGTGATGGGACACTCTGATCACCAATGCATAAACATGTGCTCTAGACCTGGAGTTGGTGGGACTGAATATTTTTTCCCCAAGACTTCAAGCCAGATCCAGGATTTGTTGTCACATATCTGAAAGTGTTAGAAATCACAGACTTCAGTGCTTCTCCTCCTCTAACCCCATTGTATGAAAAGGCAGGTGAGCTGAAGGAACAGATGGCAATCGGGACTTGGAGAGGGTCTGCAGGTACCCAGGAAGAAAGAAAGAAAGAAAGTTTCTCATCTGGAATGCTCAGGTATTTGCCTCTGTGCCTGCCTTTGGGCAGGGCAGATCCAAGGACATAGCTTCCTTTTGGTTATCTTTGCTGGCCATTCTGACACTTCACATTTTCTGAATCCTGGAAATAAATTTTTTCCAGGATCCCGTAAAAAAACATACCACTGGTCAGGTGGTATAGCTAGGGTAATCATTTAGCCATTTGGCACAACTGGGGACAAAATCAGAGAAGGACAGCAGCTGAGAGTATACAGGAATGTAAGATATAGAAGCTCCTGGGAGGGGAAGGCCATGTATGCAAGCTGCACCTGGTGTTATGATGCTGTGAGAAGGTGAATAATTTAACTGGGCCACTGTCTGGCCTTTTCCTGGTTCAAATACTGAAAAGTCCCAGAGCCATCCATGGGAAGCCTCTCATTCCAAGGCACAGCAAGATGGCTGATCACTTTCGAAAAGGTAACCATTTTCATGCATTTATCTATGTATTCTGCAAGACAAAGGCTACTGCAGTTCTATTACATACCATGCACTTTGCAAGTTTGAAAAGAAAAAGGTACATGACAAGGGCGCAATGATTCTTGCTTCCCTTCTAGAAGATTTTCTCTGGAGAGAAAAAGGAAGGACTTAAGGAAGTCATTGTAAGACAGCGCAATGCTTGCTTTAACAGAAATAATAAAGCAAGGAAGGCTTTAATTGAAAAAATACTGAAGGTTGTGGACATGGGTATCAACATAGTCAGTCCTTTATCTCCTAAGCACAGTCACAGAATGCTAGAGCTGAGAGAAAAGCAACTCACAGAAAATTCAAGTGCTCTCACAGTAACCATGGAAGAGGGTAAGAAGAAAAAGAAGCTCACAGATTTAGGCCTGTGGATGCTATCCTTTTGTGCTGCTTAGGTCTCCAGGCATTCAGCAGTGGTTCTTTTCCTGCTTTGAGAGTCCCTGTTGGGCGGTGCAAAGCAATCACTGTGTAGTGAACTGGAGTCTTCAGCATTGTCTCTGCCCATAAATTCAGATCGACAAGCACGACAAGGCAAACCTTCCACATTTTCAGGTCATACAGATGAAGTGGATGGGGGCAAGGATGATTTAAGGGATCTAATAATTCAATGTTTGTAAACAGGGGTCCAGGGTTGAAAATGTAGTGTCAGACAGGGATCTTTTCTGAGACTGATACTCCAACCAAGGACCATGCATGGAGATAACCTAGAACCCCTGCTCAGATGTAGCCCATGGCAGCACAGTGTCCAAGTAGTAAGGGGAACAAGGACTGTCTCTCATATGAACTCAGTGGCTGGCTCATTGATCACTTCCCCGTGAAGGGAGAGCAGCCTTACCAGGCCACAGAGGAAGACAATGCAGCTAGTCCTGATGAGACCTGATAGACTAGGGTCAGATGAAAAGGGAGAAAGACCTCCCCCATGAGTGGACTTGGGGGAGGGGGATTGGAGGAGAAGAAGGGTGTTTGGGAATGGGAGGGGCCGAGGGTGGGTGCTACAGCTGGGGTACAAAGTGAATAAATTTTAATTAATAAAAAATAAAAAATTTAATGGAGATATAATCTTGCCTAAGAGGTCCAGTTATTATTGCCTTAAAAAAACTTTTTAATCCACTTGAAATATATGGCAGCTGTGATAAAGGCTTCAAGGCTAACCTAATGAAAGCTGGCAGATACAAACACAAGCGCACACATGCATACATACATACACAGAGTGGGATGGAAGGAGAGAAAAGGAGAGATATGGGAAGGTAGAAAAGAGGGAGAAAGAGAAGGAAGAGATAGATAGATAGATAGATAGATAGATAGATAGATAGATAGATAGATAGATGCATGCATACATACATATATACGGATATATATACATGAGACAGGGACAGAGAATAACTTTTGAAGAGTTTACTTTCCATTCAGTAATTACTCAACAGAAAATAAAGCTCTTTTCTGGATAGAAAGGCCCAGACATTTAGTCCAGTACCAGGCACAGCTTATTAGGACAAATCTTGTACCTCAGCCTTTCTTTCCTACCTTCTGCAGCCCAGAGGGTACTACTACTAATGTTTCCCTCAAGGATGTGTCCTTCTATTGAGGTCTGTTAAAAATATAAGGATAGGGATGGGTGGTTTTTGTTGTTGTTTTGTTTTCTACCAGGCAGTTTCTGTTGTTTTTATTAATTGTTAAAAACAGTGCAGATATATTGGGCCAATTTCTTCTTTCTTTACCTAGACCACCAAGCAAGGCAAACATTTTTTTTCCCTTTGACTGGGTGTCACCTGGGAATGCAGTGTCACACTGACCTTCTCTGAATACTGATCCTTCCACATTTGCAACTAGCATGCAGCTCTTTGACGTCAATCTGTGACAGGTGGAGGAAAAAGCACACTAGCCTCCCCTGGATGACCTCCCAGCTTTCCTCTGCAAAGAAGCAATAATGGAGGCTTATCCATGGGGAACAAAGTGCCTCTTCCCTTTACTGTGTCATGCTGCCTTTCTTTGTTGCTTGTTCAGCACTGCTTGGTCTGATTTATGATTTTTTTTTAACCATCTGGTTAATTTGTTTTGTTGTTTTGTATTGTCTTAAATCTGCTTGAAGCCGTTTTTTACTGGGTCTTTTTTTAAAAATACAAATTATAAAAACAAATCATAAGAGTGTCATCTGAAGGTTAGGGATGAAAGAAAAGTTTAAATAGGACTCCAATCATCCCTGTAGAGTCCAGTAGCTAAAAATAAAGTTCCTTTTACTTTGTTGATTATGCAATAGAGCAAAAACTCACATGTGAGTGCACTGGAATGTGGCAGTTGTTCGGAGAATTATTGTCTGGGCTTCTTTCAGGGGAGGACCAGTAGTTCTGTGAATAACTGACTTCAGCCAGTCAGTGCTTGAGGACCCACTGGGTACAAGGAATGCTGCTAGACATGTCTTGATTTTGCTGAGTTTCAGCCAGGCCAAGATTTTCTTTTCACTTGGTCTGGGCTCAAGTTTTAGCCCATGAAGGAAGAAGCAATGTCACTCTACCTAAAAGCAAAATGAGGCAAAAATGAAGTGGGGCAGGGGTCCTTCCAGAGGAGGTAACGATAGAACTGTTTGAAGGAGAAGGGTCTCCTTGGACAGTGGGAGTTTTCTGTGTTCTGGGAAGCCATGAAATATCAGTGATCTGAATAACTATGTTTAAAGCATGTTTATCAGGCTTGGCTTTCCCAGATCAAAAAAAATTTCTGAAACATTTTTAGAAATACAGTTAGAAGAGTGGAATTCTTAAACGGAACTGTACAGCCATCAGTTGTACTATCTGGATATAAGATTGGATGAGCAAAAGGAAATTTTACAAGTATGGATTCAACCCTTTAAAAGGAACTTGCCTAATTGGTAGTAATGATGTAGAGAGTCTTGCTGGAAAGAAAACAAGTCTCATATCTAAAAATATTCTCTTGGATGTAACAGTCAATGAGGCCCCATTTAAACATTGTTTGCAAATCATCTCGGTTAAAGAGTTTGGAAGGAAGTTAAGAATCCTGGGTTAGTAGCTGGCATTTGATAAGTTGCTCTGCACAGAGATTCCTAAATCCACCTAACCTTAGAATCATCTTTAGAGAGTTTTGGACCTGCATATTCCTGAACCCAATCTGTATGGGCTAGGTCTACTTTTGCATTGCCACGATAACAATGCCTGACTTGGTTAGGTTTTTTGTTGTTGTTGTTGTTTTTTTTTTTTTGTTTTGTTTTGTTTTGTTTTGTCAACTTGACACAAGCTAGACTCATCTGGGAAGAGAAAACTTCAATTGAGAAAAGGCCTCCAGAAGAAGATTGGTCTAAAAGGCAAGATTGTGGGCTAGTTTCTTGCTTCAGACCACTGTATGCAGAACCACTTCTGGGCATGTGGACCTGGTGATATAAGAAAGTAGGCTGACTAAGTCATGGAGAGCAAGACAGTGAGCAGCACTCCTCTATATAGTCTCTCCTTCAGTTCCTGCCTCCAGACTCCTCCCTTGAATTCCTGCCCTGACTTCCATTCATGAGGAACTACAAGCGGTATGGTGGGATAAAACTGTCTTTGTCACAGCAATAGAAACCTAACTCTGACTGTGCCTGACAGAGGCAACTTAAAGAAGGAATAATTTGTTTGTGTCATGGCTTCAGTCCAGCATGGAGAAGAAGACATGGTGGGAGAATGTGGCAGAGTCTTCTGGCATTACACTAGAGCATGAAGCAGAGGTGTCATTGGAACAAGGAGCAGGGCTATAACTTTCGAATACCTACCTCAAGTATCTTACTCCTGCCAGCTAAGGGTTCTTCCCACCTCCTAGAGGTAGCCGCAGCTTCCTAATGCAGTCTCACCAGCTGGTGAGAAAACATTCAAGACAAGGTGCTGTGGAAGATATTTCAGATTCAAATTAGTAACACCATCAGATCTATTGGGTCAGACTTTTGAGATGGAGAATCTGTGTGCCCAGAGAACATTCCAGGGTACTTTGAGTTTGATAACTGATTGCTTCCCTGGTCCATTTCTCTGGTAAAGATCTTGTCTATATCATTCTAAACCATTTAGTCTGCAATACAGGAGCATGAAATAGCAACTTAACACATGGCATTGACTATATTGTACATGTATTAATTAGCTCAAGACCAATTTTAAATCCCAATCAACTTTATAATTCCTTCAAATGACTGAAAATCAAGTCACACCCAATGGTTGACTTTATTTGTGTTCATTATTATACTACTGAGTTCTTAAGATATTTAGACCCTCTTGGGTTGGGTAGCCAGAGACATAAATAATGTTTTGGATCCCTTTGTTATCAACATGTTTGAAAGAATAGTGATAAGTGACTACAAACTTAAACATCAGTAAATAAGCAAACAAATTTCGATAAGGCTCTACTGGAATCCATATGCATTGTGAGGACCTTTTGCAAGCCTCTTACTGACCTTCACAGCATCTTTATTTAGGTGTCTGGAATCCCATTTCACATAGAAGAAAGTAGAGATAATCATAGTCACAGCTCAGAAACAGAGCCAGCAGTGGAATGTAGGCCTTTAGGGTTTACCATACTACTTAATTCATCTTCTCCCTTTCACCCTTGGTCTGACACAGAGGAGTCACAATCTTTTTATTTCTTCTTTCTCCCTCATCCTCCAAGCCTTCTTTTTCCCCCTAAATCTTGGTCTTGTTGTGAGATATAACTTCGGCTCTTGCTGGACTCAGCCAGGTCTTTTCTCCAAAGACCTTGGAACTCTGTTTGGAGGTACTGTGTGTACAGTTCTTTTCTGCTTTGACATAAAAGCATGATAAAATAAAAGTAGGAAACTTTGTTTCAGAATTATACATAAGTTTCTTTCATCCTTAGAGTGGAATTAGGCAAAGGAGCTTTAGGAATCCCAAATTCTAAGCCTACAGCCTTAAGCTGTCAAAAGACACAGGTATTGCCAGCTTCAGCCATTTTGGTCAGGCTTGTTGTTAGCCTCTGGGCAGGAGGGAATAGCTATAGTTCCAGAAATTAGAAGAGAGGGACGCAGGCAACAGGCAACTAGTCTTTGCCTCTTCGGTAGAGATTTTTATAAAGGAACAGCAAGTTCCAGTCTGGAACTTCTCAGAGGCTCATGCATGACTTCACCATCCTTTTTATTCCTTTTCTGAAAGGTGGTCTCTGAATCAAGTGACTCCTCGTCACATTACTGGCATTTGAAATTGGATGATTTTTTTTCTATAGGTGGGATAGGGTTGGGGGAATCCATCCATAAGCACCTCTCTGGCCTCCCCTACATACCGGGTACCATAGGACTACTCTACTCCCAGGTATGGTAATAAAAAATTTCTTGAGCTCCACAAGGAGAACAACAGAACCAAAAAATCTGGGCCTAGGGGTCTTTTCTGAGATTTATACTCCAACCAAGGACCATTCATGGAGACAACCTAGAACCCCTGCACAGAGGTAGCCTGTGGCAGCTCAGTCTCCAAATGGGCTTCCTAGTAAGGGGAACAGGGGCTGTCTCTGACATGAACTCAGTGGCTGGCTCTTTGATCACCTCCCCCCTGAGCGGAGTGCAGCCTTACCAGACCACAGAGGAAGACTATGAAAGACAGTCCTGGTGAGACCTGATAGACTAGGGTCAGAGGGAGGGGGAGGAGATCTTCCCCTATTAGTGGACTGGGGAAGGGGCATGGGAGGAGATAAGGGATGGAAGGAGAGCAGGATTGGGAGGGGATGAGGGTGGCGCTACAGCTGGGATACAAAGTGAATAAATTGTAATAATTAACAAATTATATTAAAAAATTCTCTTTGGTGTTGCATCAGACCACATACCACCAGTTTAGAATTATAGTAGAAAAGGGAAGGGAGTAAGAGATAAGCTATGGGGAAAAGAACAATAGACTGTGAGTGCTGGTGGAATCCTGCTGGAGATCTCAGCTCCTTTTCTTCAGCCAGCAGCGATACCACCAAGAAGTAATATGTGAACATTTTTGACACTTTACTACCCAGTGCAAAACCCAGTTTCTCCATTTCTACTTTTCCATGCTGTTCTCTTCCTTGTCTATTCTTGGGGCACACTTTTGTGGCTCTAAATGCCCTAAATAGCCTAGGCCAGTGGTTATGATAACAGACTTTGGAGCTAAGGCTGCGATAAGTTCAAGTCTCAATTCTGCCACCAGAAAGCAAGTTCCTCATTATTTTTGTGACTCAATGTCTTTGCCTATAATGTTGTAAGGTGTTTGTTTCTGTGGAGTGATTATTTATAAGCATTTAGTAGAGTTCTTGGCACATATTAGGCCTTTTGTTTAAATGTTTTGGAAATAAAACATAAAGAATCTGGATGGAAAAATCTGATAAACACAATCATTCAACAATTGTTTGTTGGGTGCTAAGCTAGGCTCCACCATTATCTTGTAGTTGCTCTGAGTGTGGACATGGTTTCTGGGTAAATTAAGTAGAGCTCTGGGTCATTGTTTTGTATTTTAAAGAGGATCACAGAATTTACTCTCTCCCTCTCGGAACTAGGGAATACTGTGGGATCAGGGCCCCACGGTGTGGCCATGCTCTTCTACATAGTGCCAACATCAAATGCTCCATATCCTAGTGGACATGCCACATATCCACTAGGGCCACAGGCAGTGCTTTTTCTTCACCCAAAGCTTAGTGTTAATTTACCCTGCATTGGTCCAACATCCAACAAAACAATGGCTTAACTCTGCAAATATTCAGTTATATTTAAGATATATTGAACTCACTATTCAGTATTTTGTAGTGCTCTCTTTTAAACTCTGTTTTATTTGGGGCTCCTTAATGCCTCCTCCTTCAAACCCCCCAACCCTATGTAGGAGAGAAAAGATTAGTGGGAAGAGGGGTCACAAACTCCTTTATTTCTCCTAGCTTTTTTGAGTCGATGGGTTCTTTTAGGGCTGTAGACCAATTCTCCATCAACAGCAACAGCAACAGTCTCCTCAAAGCTGCTGTGTTGAAACATTGCTCTCCTTCTTTCTCCAAGTCGCTACACCATCCATCTCTTGGCTCTCCAATTTGCCACTTGCCACATGCCACCACCACATGCCAATTTTTTTCTTTCTGGGCTCTCATATTTATATCCTCAGAGCCCTAGACCATGCTCCTCTCCGTGCCACACGAGGCAGGCTGTAACCAGCTGTCGAAGATCACACCCTCCATGAGACAATTATCAGCTGAGGACAAACTAAAGCCCAACCTAAAATCCCACACTTGGGATTAAACAAAAACACATTTACTAACATAGCTGAGTTTTTAAAGAAACCAAAACTTCCATTATACTATTTCATGAAACTTCTGTGAGAAATTTGAAGCATATTTTGTGTGCATTCATTGGAAAGAGTATACGCTTTCTCTCCCCTCCTACATCCTTCCTTTCACCAAACAAGTATTCATTTAGTACAATCTACACACCAGATGCTATTCTAGATACTAGAGACACAACAATGAATATGGCAATGAAGTTCTAATTCCAAATAAAGCACTGAAGATGAACTATAAATAGATATTAAAAGGAAAAGAATACTTTATCAATATAATAGGCCCTAAAGAAAATTCATGCAGAGACTGATGTGAGACAGAATAACTGGGATAGAGATAGCTATAGAACCTTCTAGAAATGGGTGTGTGTGTGGAGTTTTATATGTAAAGTCTGAGGGGAACCCAGACATGGTGAGGGCATTACAAGTTGAATATATAGTCTGTGGGAAAGCCACAACACAGAGAAAAGCTTGGCATCTTAGAAGGAAAGATACATTTTGAGCTAGAAGGAAAGTCACTGGGAATGAGGCTGGAAACAGTTAAAGTCACTTTAGATCAAACAAGGCTCTGCAGAGCTAGGCGTCTCCTCTAAAGTACACCGAGATGCCATTATGCAGATGGAGGAACACTCTGACTTAAGTTTTTAATCTTTTTTAAAGATTTATTTGTATGTGAATGTATTCTCTCCTCTCTCTCCTCTCTCTCTCTCTCTCTCTCTCTCTCTCTCTCTCTCTCTCTCTCTCTCTCTGTGTGTGTGTCCAAGGAGACCGGAGGTCGTAGCAGATCTGCTGCAGCTAGAGTTACAGGCAGTTGTGAGCTACTTGACATGGGTTCTGAGAATCAAACTGAGATCTCTTAGAGCAGTACATGTTCTTAAATGCTGAGCTAACTCTTCAAACCCTGATTTGTGTTCTACAAAACATATGTAAGTATGTTGAACACTGCTGAGCTAAGATGAGGGAGAAGAAATTCTCTCAGTCCACATGGATGTCAACTTGACCTTACCAAGAACAATTGCAAAGTAGAAATGGAGAGCAGCAGCTATCTTTGTCTTTTGCTTTCAGAACACAGTGGTACTATCAAGCTGCAGGCATTTACATTTGATGGGATTCATATGTCAATACTATTTCTTAATATTAATTTAGTCAGCTTTCAAGGAATTGAATTCAGTTTATGCTTTCCAGAAAAAGACATTATAATGGTCACAGAGATAGTTGCAATGCCGTCCTTGGTATCCAAGTTGATGTGAGTATTTGCTGTTTGGTAATTTGCCAGTGTACCAGCACTGGTTCACTTCATACACACACACACACATACACACAAAGACCTTCATACCATCCATGACCCATGTTATAGAATGGCTGCTTGCTGATAAGAGCTGCCTGTGACTTGAAATAACTATCATACTCCTTATAAATGGGCTATACAAGAGGTGACCTGAGTCTCCTCAGCTATGTCCTCTGTGTGGCCTTTTATTTCCAAAGTTCACCCAGTCTCTCAACCTTGTGTGAACTTTTAAGTCCAAGAATGGTAGGAAATCCCTCAGCATAAATCCTTAAAGGAGCATTTGACAAAGCATATAGAAACTCATTCTTGATGGAAAGTGACTGGAGAGAAAAACATGTTTAGCACAAGCTTAAATATTAGCCATGCTTTTTATGTGGTCTTCCGCAGCATTTTGGAACCCAGACATTTTTCCCTGACTGATCTTTCCATTTGATTATTTTTCTTCTACTGCTTTGATTTTGTAATACAAGAGTAATATTTTTCTAGATTAAACTTCTTATAAGTTGCCTTACCCAGGAGGTGTTTTTTACTTTAAAGATGATTCTATTTTTTTTTCATAAGCACAGAGAAATATCTAATGGGTTAAGATGAGCTATCCTGCTTTTTTAAAGGCATAGCCTCAAAATTTCTTTTTCTTGATTCTAGCTCCAAATTTAAAATCCCATCATTTTCATGCTGTTGCATATACAGTAAAGAAGAGCCCCCATCCACCTGCATGCTAGAGAAAGGTCTGGTCCTGAGAGCTTCACACTAGTACATTGTGCCTTCAAGGTATACTCAAAGGTGAATTTATCTCATTTCAGAGAGCAAGGCTTGTCAGCTCCTCCCAGTTAAATACCCATCTTCAGTGTGCTAAGACCTCAAAAAGCTGTCACTTTTGATCCTCTCAGCTGGCAGAATTGCTTCATGTCATTAACCGCACAGAAGTACCTTCTTTTTGCAGTTAACCCACTCTGTGGCAATGATAGTTGTCCTTGTAAAATCCAGACATGAAGCCTTCCCTGATTTCTTGTGATGTCTACAAGGTTAACTGGCAGAGCCTTCCTATAAGCTTTCTTCTAGAAAGATCTATTGTCTTGGGCCATTGAACTCTGGGTCTTTTGAGCAATGTTTCTTATTTAGCCTTTAACATTTCATACACGGATAGAATTTCTTTCAGTCCTACCCTCGCATTACCCTCTCCAGCCCCTCTCGCACTCCCTTCAGATCTCTTCCTGCCAGTCCTCTCTTGTTTTCATTTCACTGAATGATTTATCCGAAAGTCTGCAAAACTCTAACTGTAATGCCTTAAAGGCAGAAAAGCAACTGTGGGCCTTGCCCGAAGCACTGTTCTCTTGTCCTCTAATGGGAGTGAGATTGGAAAATCTTTGTCTTGCTGAAGTGCTGGCTTTTCCCCTCCAGAGCCAGAGGGTCTCTCTTTAACTAGAACATCAGGTGCTTAGGAGGGAAGCCAGCATGGGCTGCATTTCCTTGGGATGACTCCAACAAGCAGATTTTCTGGGTCAGGGTATAAGAATGCTTTCAAATTGCCCTCTAGAAAGTTCTTTAACCACTTTACTTCCTTATCAATATGAATTTGTTAGAATGTGTTCTTCATTTGTTTGCTAAGTTATCAATTTGTTCAACTGTTGATTCATCTGCAAGACTGTCTACCAGATAGTGGCAACCCAGAAACAGATGCGTTAATCACTTCCTTCCTAGGCTGGGGCTTGAGTTTTCTTTTAGCCTCTCAAGAGCACTGGGACTGGGTCTGGGTTGCCCAGGGACTGGCCAAGCAGGATAAGCTCTCTTTTGATGAACTGGGGGGTCGTGGGGAGACCAAAACCCACAGAGAAGGAGTCTTTGGCCCTGTCTGCACCTGGGGATCACCTGGGGAGCTTTCCCACATACCCTGCTTTCTAGGTTCCGTTGTGGAAGGTTGAGGTTTCAGTGATCTGGGCTGTGACTTAGGCGTCCTGAGCCTTCAGAGCTCCCTCCTCTAGTCTCTCGTGTCCTCACCAGGGGTGATCTCCGCCCCACCCCCCTGCTCTTTTTGTAGGGGGCTTAGGAAACACTCTTCATTGGGCCTTCATTGACCACCTCTGTTCTTGACCTTACAACTCATTTTTGTTTCCTCATCATCTTGCTTATGATGGTACATAATAAAGAAGTCTATGCTGGGTTTAGGTCTGAATAGATTAACAAATGGCATGGAAACCCATTGGGGGGGGACTCCTTTTCATTGTATTTGTTTCTTTTTATAGCTTCAAATGTAGGTCTCATTTATTTAGCACTCCACAAAAGGGCCTTTTGATATTCTTTTATTATATTAACAATACCCAACCCTATAGCATGCTTACCACATAGCAGAAACAATTAATTTTAAGTGGTTTGAATCTATCAATCCTTCTCATTAGCAACCTTGTGGTATTCATTTGGCATTATTACTCCTTGTACCTGTAAGGAGACTGAGGCATACAGAGGTTATGGGATTTGATCACATTCATATAGACAGCCAGTGAGCTGAATACCTCTATCTCATTTAATGAAGTGCAGTCTCTGTTGTACAAATCAGAAGGTTATTCCTCTGGCTTGTTATATCTTTACATTGCATTTTCCTTCTTAAGTTAGAACTATAGGGGAATAAGTGAGTATACACTTGTGAACTTGTGAGGGTACCCTTAGGCTAATGCTATGAAGTGGGGCTCCAGACAGAATTTTGGAAGAGAAACAATCATCTTACTGCTTAGAAGTCAATAATTTCAGTCACTTTTGTTTCCTCCACTGGACTGAATTGTCTTGATCTTGCAGAGAAAGAGCTTAAATGAATAAAACCAGATTGTTATTACCTATGCCAAAGGGTGTCAGGCTTTCCTACCATTTGCGCTGTCATGCCTACATACTTTTAGAATAGTCCTGCGGTGGGGGGTGAGAGGCAAAGAAAAGGCTGGGCATGATTCAGAAACAGCTTGGACTTGTCTGTCTAAGAAAACACTAAGGGCTTCTCATCTGGATATTCTCCTGGAAGAAATCAGAGGCTCTCGGAAGTCAGTAATTGTGATCTCCTGAGTCATGACTTCTGAGGTTGTATCAGAGCCCAGTTTGGGGTTGCAAGATGGAGACATCACATGGGTTTGTTGCCATAGACAGTTGAGTAAGTAAAGGGGTTGAAACTGCCTCTTGGAAAGAATTAGCAAGCTCGAGAAGAAAACAGATTGGAGAAATGCAGTTATCCTGAAGGATCAATAGGGAATGCAGGCCAGATTTACCCAAATGTCTTTAGTTATGATTCTCTGCCCTGTTTTTATCTTATGTCCAGCTCATAGTTTCAAAAGAGAGGGCAAAGATGACTCTTTACACCCGTGTCTTTAATAGTTTAATCCACATCAGTAGAAATAAGAATCCTCTTCAATTTCTAAACTGAAGGTGTGTTACTAAAATACATGTAAAATCATTATTCTAATTGCACATTTCTCAACTGTTTTCAGCCTATTAAGACAGATTTCCAGTTCTGCCTTTGTGATCACAGCACTCAACTCAAATTTCAAAGAATGTCACTATCATATCCTTGTTTTTTTTCTCCTGAGAATAAATATCACCTATGATAAAAAAATAAGTTCGAAATCTCCACATGGATTTTGACATAGCCCTAAGGAGTTAGTCATTAAAGTTAGTCAGAATCCTAATTAGCCTTCAAGTAATCTTTTTCATGGTAAAACACTTCTGCTTGGAAGAACACCATTTCAATATACCTATTTGTCACCTCATTACCTAAAAGCTGCTTGGAGGCATTTTGTGGAATTCAAATCATTTGAGGGTTCAAAGGGGATGTGTGGTGTCATAGAAGATGTACAGAACTTGGATTTCTAACTCTATTCCTGTTGCTAACTAGCTATGTGACTTGAGGCAGGCCTCATCTCCTGGGCCTTTGTTCCCTTGTCTGTGAACTGGATTGCACTCATTTTTGTAAAATGAAAATTAGAAAATTGTATGTGATAACATCTTCCTTCCTTTCCTCCTGTGTAATTTGATGGTCCCCTCCTTTCACACCTTACACACACGCAAACAGACACACAAACAAACACCTATGCAATACACATCTGTGCATGTGCAGTCATGGCCTTACATACCCCTCTCGTCAACCTCTTGGAGTTGGGAATGCTGACATGTCAGAGTGTTTCTTTGTCTTTTAAGTCTTTCCTCAGAGAGGCGTTCCCTGACCACCCTTCCGGAAATAGTCAGTCCCACATGCCCCAGCTTCCTACAACTCTCAATCTACTTTCACTGATTTCCTTTCTTCTCGGTGCCTAGCAACTTTCAAAAGGATAAGAAGGCAAAGTTGAAGGAGCTGATGGCACAGAATAGAAAGCCCAGAGTTAGACTTAGATCTCATTCAGTTAGTAAATGAATCCACCAATGTTCATTTATTTGTTTTAAATTGCATGGTATTAAAAATAAAACTTCAAAAACAAAAAAGTGAGGCATACATGGAACAATGTTATGAAACTTGGATTATAACTGTGCAAATTTTGTGGATGTGAAGTTGAAAAATAAAATAAAAAGAATCTTAATCTTGATGTTGAATGATGCTGCTACTGACAGGTTGGCACAGACATCAAGAAAAGTTCCTTAGAACTCAGCCATGATTCTATATTGAACATTTTATAGGCATTAGGAAATTTCCACTTCACTAGTAGGTATTATTTTTGTTTACAACTTTACAGGCAAGCAAAACTGTACCTCAGAGAAGCTATGTAATTTTCCTCAAGTTGCACAGTTTTCGCCAGGTAGAACAAAACTCTGTGTGCAGGCTAAACTTACAAGCTCACTGTAGTGTTAATAATCACAAAACTTCTTTTATGTTTGCTATTTGAGGGCTGAACATATTGGATGCAAGCGACTGTGCCTAGCCTTTTAGGAGGCAAACAGAATATTCCTCTCCACCATGTAAATTAGAAGAGGTCTGAGAAACCATGTAAATTAGAAGAGGCCTTTAAGAAACTTGTAGCTGCCTTTCTACTGCACATCTTAAGACTCATGCAGGAGGCTCAGTACCAGTGCTTTGATGTCCCTGCATGGGACCATCAAACTGACAACATATTTTGTCCCTGTCTGGATTGGTGGTTCGTTTTCCTCTCCCTCCCTCTCTTCCTCTCTCCCTCCCTCCCTCTGTCTCTGTCTCTGTCTCTGTCTCTCTCTCTCTCTCCCTCCCTCCCTCCCTTCCTTCCATCCTCCCTCCTTTTCAAGATGCAATATTGGCATTTCCTAGAAAGCAGGTTTGGCTAGGAAAGGGCTATCTAGCCCACAATGCGAGGCCAGCTTTGCTTGGGGGCTCTGTTAATTTATTTCATTGAATGCTTACATTTGGGACCTTGTATTGCGGCCTCCTTTTTGTTTGTGGTAAAGCGCCCCTGTCAGGTTCCATGGGTGTCCTTTCTCCTTGCCACTAAAATCCTCTGCTCTGTATATTCTCCTCACACATGGATCAGGAGTGAACAGAACCCTCAATGCATGTGCAGAGAGCCACAGAGCCTTTTCTCTTTCTGGAATATTTCCATATCTGAAATGTCTTTCTCTTTAAATCGGGGGTGGGGGAGGACATAGCATGAAATACAATGATTCATAAGTGCTCAGATGATCTGTGTTGACAATTGATAAGCACCTATGTAACTACCACCAGAACAATGATGAAAAAGAAACATGCCCATCCCACCCCCAAAAAAGTACTTCAGACCCATTCCAAACCATTGCCCCTCTTACTTTCCCATAACAACCACTTTCTGATTTCTAATATCTCAATACAAATATTTTACATTGTTTTTCTCATTGTATCAATGAAATCCTGTAATATGTATGCTTTTATATCTGGCTCTTGCTCAAAACAGCCTTTTGAGCTACAGCTATATCATTGCAGGCAGCAGCAGTTCATTGCTATAAACTCCCGATCAGTATTCTATTGTACAAAACATGGTACAGCCTAGTTATCTATTCATCTGTTGAAAAACATGTGCACTGTTCCCAGTGTGCAGAACCTGTGAATAGAATTGCTGTCATTTTATCTTATTATCATTAAAAACAATGATTATTATTTTGCTGTAAAGTCCCATGTCACCCAGGCTGGCCTTGTACTTGCTATGTAGTGGATGGTCTTGAAGTCCTAATCCTCCTAGTCTCCATTTCCAGTGTGCTGGTATTACAGATATGTACCACCATGCTCTGTTTATGCAGTTTCTGGGGATTGAACCCATGGCTTTGTGCATAATGAACAAACACTCTACCAAGTGAATTGCCTAAGTCTCAAATATTTATGGGGATGAAGAGATGATTGTAGCTTCAATGACAAGCTTAGGACGGCAGCTGCTGTGCCCCCAGTGTGAGAGTTGTGGATAACAAAGCTAAGGCTTCACCAGAGTCAAAGATACAACATGTCCTTCTGGAAAGACTGACATCACAGCCTCCATTCAAGTGCCTAGAGATCCAGAGAGCTTACATCTACTGAGAATTTTACCAACCTTGGATTTTGGGGTAGAGTGGCAAGGATGAGTCAAGGGTCCCATCTATAAAATAGGAATGATCCCTGCATACTTCTTGAAATGATATTTAGAGTTACAGAATATATTTGGATATACCCTTTGCACATGTATGCCCCACTGTGTAGCAAATGTTATGATTAGTTTGATCATTCCAATGTGTCAAGGACTCCTTGTGTCCTTAGTTGAACCATTATTTTTGGAGAGGAACCTAGAAGAATGCAATAATATTAAAAACAGGCAAACATTTGCTAATAATGGCACTCCTCTGAGTAGTGGTTGGGCAAATACTCTCAAATGGCAATCTTTGCCTAGAAAATCAATATATAAGATACCAAGGGAAAGGGATCTTAGACCTTGGAGCTACATATGGTGAACTCCATCAAAGAATAACCCACTAAGATCTTATGATAAATGGTCTGGTGCAGGAAAAATGACAGCAGATCCAGGCTTCCCTGTTCTATATATCAGCAAACCAACAAAAGGTTCAAGGTGTTAGTATTTAGGAAGCCTGCTTCAGGGTTTCCTAGTAAGCTATGATGTCATCATGTGTCACCTGCCAAGTATATGCACCTAGCAGTCACAGTTCTGCTGCACAGAAGCTATAAATGGACCCCTGCCTCTTACCTCTACCTCTCTCTCTGGCTCTTGTCCTTGCTTGCTCTCTCCTGATTTCTCCCCTTTCTCTGTCAGGGCACCTGTTCCCCTCCCCCTATCATGTCTCTCTCTCTCTCTCTCTCTCTCTCTCTCTCTGTGTGTGTGTGTGTGTGTGTGTGTGTGTGTGTCTTCACCCAATAAATCTCTTTCATATAATATCTGTCTTGTGCATCATGGATTTTTAAACTCAAAGGTACATATTTACAGCATTAGTGGTTCAGTGGTAGAGACACAGGAGGCCTGAGGTTCAGTTACTGGCCGATGCACAAATGAAATGATGATGTGCACAACAGATACTATATGAATGAGGTTTATTGGATGTAGGTGGAGAGATAAAGAGGAAAAAGGAAAGAGAGAGACATGGTGGGGAGAGAAGGGTGCCCTGAAAAAGAAAAGGGAGAAAGCAAGAGACATCAAGAGAGCCCAAGAGCTAAAGAGAGAGGTAAGAGACAGGAGTCCATTTATAGCTTCTGTGTAGCTAGCTGAACCATGCCTGCCAGATGCAGGCACGACTACGTGGTGGGCAACGCATGATGACATCATAGGTTCCTAGGCAACCCAGAAGCAGGCTGCCTAAATACTAACACAAGGAGCAAATGAAATGTTATTCTTACACTTTCTTCTAATGAGAAACCAGAAGTGCTGATTCTCTAGGTATGTATGCTTGTGTTATAACAGGATCCTTCTGCTTTGTCTTCTCCCACCTCTACTGACTGGCATGAGCCTGGCCACCTGAGCAGCTTCTGGGCTCAGGGAACAAAACTGCTCACAGCTATGTCTCTCCCTGCTCCTTGAAGGCAACTCCCTTATCTCTGTAAATGCTGATGAAACACATATTCGGTGGATAATTTATGTAGTAACCATGCAAATAATAGTTAAGAACCCACACTAATACACCAACTCCAATCAGGAAGAGCAGACAAAGGTACTTGGTATCTTGACACCAAGAAAGTTAGTATGATGGAAGAGCCTATGGTCTGGCTTGAGGTATTTGGGCTACTTTTGGAAGCTCCAAACATAAAGGATGCAACTGAGTAGATTTACCCAGATGGTGAAGATGGTCTATCTGCCCCCTACTTAGTTTTGTGGGCACATGCTAATGGGAACCAAGCAGTACTGTGTGGAACTACCAATTGTTACAATGAGTTATAGCAACACATTGAAAATATACTAAATGTTAAACATAATGAACATTGCTTTCTCAATCACTTACATCCCCAATGAATGCTACTTCCAAAACAAGATAACGGCATATAGTCCTCCACATTTTCTGTTCAGTGATCTTTATCAGGTGGCGTCCCAAAGGCCCTTGTGTGAAAGGGATTGGAGCATCACACATGGAAGGAAGGTTTATAGAAGCCAGGCATGCAGATGTTTCACACCACTTTTATTCCAGTTGACTGGCTAACACTCAGACATATAACCACCACTAACTGCAAAGAAGACTGGAAACTGTAGCCCAGAAAGAAGCGGGGATAAATTTGATGACCAGCCAGTCAGCCAACCATTGATGACCTCTCCTTGGATGGGCTGATAATGATCCCCTGCTTGGAATGGAGGCTAGTTCTGAGGCACAGTCAGCTCTCCATTAGTGTAACATATATCTGAGACAATCATCTTATTAACCATGATTTATTTTGGCACTTAGCTTTGGAAGCTTCAAGCAACAACATGGTTGGTTGTTCCTGTTACTTCACTGCCTGTGGCAAAATAGCATATTGGGGCATCGAGTGCACAGAGAAGCAAAAAGCATTCACCCCATAGCCAATAAATGAAAAGGAAGGGAAGAGGGGGGTCTGATGTACCATTTTCCCCTCCGAGAACATATTTTCAATGGTTGGAAGATCTTCTATAAGGCCCCACCTCTTAAAGTTTTCACTAGACCAAAAGAATAAGCCTTTTAACACATGAACCTCTGAAGTGTGCTTATCCAAACCATGTTAGATAATAAACAAGAATTGAGCTCTAAAAAAATAAAGGAACAACTGATTTAGGCTGTGCCCTTCTGGGTCCAGTAAATACTAGTGACAGTGATGGGAGAGAAGGGAACTAAGAGAGGGCTTGGCCAGGACACCAAAACTAAGGAGGCCTGTCCAAGTTCATAAGAAGAAAAACAATTCGAAGTTCTAAACCAGGAACCATTACCTACTCTGAGCCCTTTCCTGCTCTACCTGCCCCCATGCATGCTAACAAGAATCTCTGCTTTGCCTTCACCCTCCCCTCCTCCAGTCCTGCCTTCCCTGCAGTGAATGTTGTTGAAGTTCTGGAAAGCTTTGTTCCTCTCTCCCATCAAAACAACCATTTCCTGGGGATTCACAAGAGTGGAAGGAGGTAGGAAACAACAATTCAACAAATCAAATCCCGCCAAGGTGGTACCAATCTGTCTGGGTTGCTGAGAAACAGATGAGAAAATGAATGTAGAGTACCTTGCAGGGTGCCTGGCACATGATAAATCAGAGCTCAGTAAATAGTTTATTATTATCTTCCTGTGAATGTATGAAAGAAAGGCTGTAAAAAAGCAGGTACTGAGGAGCTAGCAAAGTCCTGGGAAATAAATTGCTTTTTCCTTTCCTCTACACCTAACGGTCTCATTATTTAACTGGGGGCTCCTACTCATTGAAAACTATGAAGATACAAAAATCATATTGGTAGAGTTGATGATCCTTTAGGACATGAAGTTAATTGCTTAAGGGTGACTCTGAAAACCCCTGAAAGAGCTGGACATTTGTCTAATATTTCAGGCATTCTTGTTTCTTTCCTAAGTTCTCACAAGTTCTAGGCACCATATGCCCAGCCAGCTGGATCTCTTGGACACACCTGTCTTCTGGCGCCTTTCCTCCAGTCCTGTACTTGTAGACCACCACCCCCTCCATTCTCCTATTCCTTATGCTGAAATGCTGACAAAGTAGCAAGATTCAGTGCACGGTATCTATACTATAAAAGTCCTTCACATCTTTTATGAAAACACTGTGGATGAAGCAGATGTGAAAGAAGAGGAATTGACATAAATCTTGAGCTCTTATTTCATTCCTACTTGACCACCGTGTGTGTGTGTGTGTGTGTGTGTGTGTGAGAGAGAGAGAGAGAGAGAGAGAGAGAGAGAGAGAGAGAGAGAGAGAGAGAGAGAGAGAGAGAGAGAGGGAGAGGGAGAGAGAGAGAGAGATCACATGCATTCTGAAGGAACTCTTTCCCTAAAGAAAATAGGAACTAAACCTATACTCTCCATTAACTAGCCAGATGTTATAGAGATGATCTTTTTTTTTCTTTCCTCACCCCAACTCTGCATTGTTTGTTACATTAGCTTCAACCATAATACTTACTTTAAGATGAATACAATGAAATTTTAGTGATTTGAAACAACTTGACCTCCCTAAGATCCTGCCAAGTGTATTGTTTTAAAGAGAGTTGCCCCCAGGCTAAGGGATGCCTCTGAGAAAACAATTCCAGAAAGCAGTTGTACTGTTTAAAAGATGAACATTCCTTTCTCCATCCGTGTACGGTCTGAATCCTTTCCAGGTAAAGACTGTGGTCACCATTATCATCACAGTCATCGTCGTCGCCATCGGCAGCAGCGGCAGTAGCCGCAGCAGCCGCAGGCATTATGCACTATGAAGTGAAGCACTGTTTATCCTTTTCTCTTTGGTCCATGAGTTGGAATACAGGATTACTAAAGGAGAGTCTTCTGTGATTTATCCCTAGAAAACTTTGCATTTCAGCGGACACAAGTACTATTAAAAAGAACTTTCTGTAGAGCTCCAGATACATTTCAACAAGAGAGAATATCAGCTAAACTGACCACCTCTTGAAAACTTTGCTTTTGATAGGTAGTCCTCTCTGGATTCCTGCCATGGCTCCTCACACTAGCCTCTTAATAGAGGCAGTTTACTTCAGACACCTGAGACTCTCCCTAAAGGTTTCCTTTTTTAGGTTTGGCCTCTGGTGTATGCTAGGCCTGGCCTGCATGCTGGGCTAGCTGGAAGTTCCAAAAAAATGAATACATCTTCCACTAGGCCTTGAACAGAGACTGTTCGAGTCAGTGAATGAATCCCAACCTCCTAGCTTCTCAGTTGCCGTAACTTTGGAGAATGTGCTCATCATTGTCTCTAGCCATTTCCTAATGGAACTGAGCTCCAGTAGGTCACAGTGGTAACTTGCTTGATAATTTGGCTTTCTTCCTTTCCAGTCTCTCTTCTTCATTCCTTCTCTGGTATTTTCTGGAATATTCTGCCAAATACACAAGTCAAATCTTTGTCTTAAACTCTATAGAGGAACCCAAGATAGATAGATAGCTGGACTTACTCAAAACCAAGAGCCTTTCTCCCATTTCCTTAACCATGCTCATCACCATTGGCAATAACCATTGAATTCCCATTTTGACTGTTGCTTTTTATGTTATATGTGTGATACAGTCCTGCACTTCTCAAATGTTAAGTCAGAAACAAAAATCTCAGGAGGGAGCCAGTCCAGTTACCCAGTCTCATGTGGAAAAGGCACATCTAGATACTTAGAAAATTTCCATACTAGAAATCAAAAACTTATCAATTTCCTTTTGGATGGGAAATAAGTTTTTCCTTATTGAGTCTATAAAGAGATGGATAACTGAGTCACCTTCATATATTTTCTTAGCTTTTTGTGCCTAAAGGTGGAGACCATGTTGCATTTAGGCATCTTTTAATACTACCATCTATAAACATGGTTGAGCAAATGTCCTTATTTTATACTTGAACATATTTTGGATATATGCCTAGGAGTGATATAACTGGATCTTGAGGAAGCGCTATTCCTAATTGTCTGAGAAAGTGCCAGACTGATTTCCAGAGTGGTTGTACAAGTTTACATTCCCACCAGCAGTGGAGGAGGGTTCCTCTTTTTCTCCACCTCTCCAGCATGTGTTGTTAATTGAGTTTTTGATCTTAGCCATTCTGATGGGTATAAAGTGAAATCTCGGTGTTATTTTGATTTGCATTTCCCTGATGACTAAGGATGTTGAGCATTTCTTTAAGTGTTTCTTTGCCATTGGATAATCCTCTATTGAGAAGTCTCTGTTTAGCGCTGTACCCCATTTTTAATTAGATTACTTGATTTGTTGCTTTTTACCATCTTCAGTTCTTTATGTATTCTGGATATTAGCCCTCTGTCAGATACAGGGTTGGTGAAGATCCTTTCGCAATCTGTAGGCAGTCATTTGTAGGAGCTTTACTTGTAATAGCCAGAAGCTGGAAACAACTGAGGAATGGATACAGAAATTGCGCTACATCTACACAATGGAATATTACTCAGCAATAAAAAAAAAAAACAAGGAAATCATGAAATTTGCAGGTAAATGGTGGGAACTGGAAAAGATCATCCTGAGTGAGGTATCTCAGGAGCATAAAGACACACAGGGTATATACTCACTTATAAGTGGATATTAGATATATAATATAGGATAAACATACTAAAATCTCTACACCTAAAGAAACTAATCAAAAAGGAGGACTCTGGTGAAAATGCTCAATCCCCACTCAGAAATGCAAAGAGAATGGACATCAGAAGAGGGAGAAAACAGGGATCAGGACAGGAGCCTACCACACAGGGCCTCTGAAAGTCTCTACCCTGCAGGATATCAAAGCAAATGCTGGGATTTATGGCCAAACATTGGGCAGAGTGCAGGGAATCTTATGAAAGAAGTGGGAAATAGTAAGACCTAGAGAGGACAGGAGCTCCACAAGGAGAGCAACAGAACCCAAAAAACCTGGGCACAGGGGTCTTTTCTGAGTCTGATACTCCAACCAAGGTCCATTCATGGATATAATCTAGAACCCCTGCACAGATATAGTCCATGGCAGTTCAGTGTCCAAGTGGCTTCAGTAGTAACGGGAACAGGTTCTGTCTCTGACACGAACTGAGTGGCCTGCTCTTTGATCACCTCCCTGTGAGTGGGGAACAGGCTTACCAGGCCACAGAGGGAGGCAATGCAGCCAGTCCTGTTGAGACCTGATAGACTAGGGTCAGAGGAAAGGGGAGGAGGACCTTCCCTATCAGTGGACTGGTTGAGAGTTATGGGTGGGACAGAGGGAGTGGGGATAGGCTTGGGAGGGGAGGGAGGAGCTACAGGTATAAAGTGAATAAACTGTAATTAATAAAAAATTAAATTTAAGAAAAAAGGAGGACCGTTTTTCTTATGCTCTTGTGGTACTTTTTCTTGTAAAATGTGTCTCCAAAGCTCTGTCCCTACCACTCCCTGAAGCAACTAAGCTACTGCAGCCTTGCATCTTGACACTATCCCCTTGTGGTTGACTGAAGAACTTTCATTCTGTTTTTTTCTTCACAGGCTTTCTCAGTTTCAGTGGAATAACACTTCTGCCCTGAGCAAGCTTTTTTTTTTTTCATTTGGGCCTACAAACTTTGGAATGTTCTTTCCTTTTACTTTAGCCTAGTTAGCCCAAAATCTCTCTTTGCTTTCTGTTTCCCTGTTGTCCTTTCCTTTATTTTCCCCTTCTCCTGGGAATTCTCTGTTTTTGTGAATGAAAAGAGGACCCTATAACCACTAAGTGGGGAGATAAAGCTACTTAGAAGAAGCAAAGAAGAGTTGAAGGATCCTAAGTGAAGTCATGCACAGTTAAATGGGAGAAACTTCAGGATCCTAGAAAGTTTTCATGAATCCACACATATAATATGTCTAAAGGTTTGCTTTTATTCTTTCTACCCTAATTTTTCTACCAGATGATAAATAGATTTTTATATTTATTACACCTTTTCCTACCATCTTCATTTTCTAATACTGTGATAGTGCTGTCTTCTCTTTTTACCAGAAATGTTTGATATTCTGGTGATATTGGGGTGAAGGGAGCTAGGGAATTTTCCCAAAAACTTCGCCATCAGGTATAATACTCATTTTATGATACATACCTTCCTCATTCCTAGCAGCTGATTTTAAAGATAACCTTTGACCAAGCAAGGTTACAGGTGAGCAAACCTGTTCATATGCCAGGGAAGCTGTGATGATGCTACTTCAGATGCTTAGGGAAAATGTGGACAGTGGGTCTGATTTAAAAAAAAAAAGAAAAGAAAGAAAACAATGCTGTGACAAGGTGGCAACAAAGATGATGGAAATGGCAATGATTATAGCAATAACAATGAGAATGATAACTAAGAAGACAGTGGCAACTGTAGTAATGATTGTAATGACGATGAAGATGGTGATGATAACAAGTGAAGATGGAGCCAGTGAAGACAATGATGATGGTCTAGATTTAGCTTTCCATGTGCCAGCATTGTAGCAATTACTTTACTTAAATGAGCCCCCTTCTTCATCACTACAACCTCTTGTGAAAGGTCTTCACTTTTCACTCTTTATCCTGCAGAGAGGGAAACAGAGGCTTTAAACTAACTTCCCCAAGGTCATATAACTGGCAGTTAGTAAAAGTTCAAGTTTGAACCTGGGACTCAGTTCAAAGTTTTTCCTCTTTATCATTCTCAGGAGGTCACAATGCCCAGAATGAACTGGCACTATGTCCATAACAGTGGTTGATGAGGGGCTAACAAACCTTCAAGGAAGGAAACACTCTGAACCTAGATACTTTACAATTCTGTACCCCCTTCCTTCTAGTGACCCCTCAGAGGATCTATATCTGTCATAGCGGTTTCTGGAAAATGTCCTTCTGATGACATAGGATTATAAACATTCTTTTTTTCCCAGAACAAAAATTTAACCTTTGTAGCTCAATCTAATTAGAAATATTTCCCAGAAGGCATGTTCCCCCTCCAACACCCCCGGCCTTTTCTTTCCAAATTTAAGAAGTTTCTTTGTCACCAGAAAAAAAAAATCCTCAAACCATTGCTCTTCAAGGTAATAGACCTGGCCTGCAGCTTTGGAAATGATGTGTGCTCCTGTGCAAAGTGCCCTGACAGCTCAGGCACTTGAAGACATTTAGAGGCTGGGTGTCTGGTGGAAATTTGTAGGGACTCAGCTGAATGCAGGGATCAATACCTGCTAGTTCACAAAATCCACTGTCCACATAAGCATGCCCTGTCACACAAAAAGTTTTTCCTCTTGATTATCTCTTGGGATGCTGAATTATTCTTCTGACCTTCTACTGAAGTTCATCATAATGTGAGGCGAATATGCCCTTCCTCTTGATGTCAGGGGATCCCTCTTTAGAAAATAAACACTACTTTCTATCTTAGACTGGTCTTTGCCCTTTTACCACACCTCTCACAGCTGTTCAGAGACTGGCATTCATCCTTTAGAAATGTATTCCTTTATCTCTATAAGAAATATGGGCCTCAAAAGAGCACTCAATGGGACTGGAGAGATGGCCCAGTGACTAAGAACACTGACTGCTCTTCTGGAGGATGTGGGCTCAATTCCCTGCACCTGCATGGCAGCTCACAACTGTCTGTAACTACAAGATGTAACACTATCGACACAGACACACATGCAGGCAAACCATTAGTGCACATAAGACAAAGATCAATGAATTATTTTCCGAAAAGAAAGAAAGAGCCATGGAGAAAGCAGGGAGGAGGTGGATTTGTCTCCTGTCTTGAGAACCAATAACAAAGGCGCTGTTCCTTTAGTAAAAGTACAAGAATAGGAAATGCAAGGCTAGCACCCATTAGGTCCCGAGATCATTTTGGAAAGAATGAATAAATGAATGAACACAAATCTGTTTTCCTACTCCTGCACATCATCAGTCCTTAGAAGACAGGCTATAAAGACGGTTGGGACACTGAATGAGAAAGTTAATGTAGAGATATACAACATTATTTACCAGAAAAAGAAAGGAGGCAGAATAACCTTCCCAGCCAGGCCCCAGAATTCGGGTTGAACTCTTCCCGAATCTAGTAATATACTTGAAAAATCAGGCCTGAGAACATGGAGGTTTCCTCCCTTCAATTATGCTTAGTCCACATGTTCCTAGGTATCTTTTAGCATTTGAAACAAAAGAAATGGGTCAGATAATGGGTTTGTGGGGAAGAAGCACAGTTTTGAAAGTCAGTGTACACTGTGCTGTGTGAACTTGAACAAGCCACTTGACCTCTGAGTGTGAGCTTCCTGCTCTGTAACATACGAAGAGTGGATTGGGCTAGTGACCAGTCTAAAGTTATTTAGACAGAAAAGCTATAGAAATCTAACTGGGCCCTGCCTCATCTCTCTTGCTGAGTGGTATCATTTCATTCTTTTTTTATTTTTATTAATTACAATTTATTCACTTTGTATCCCTCCTGTAGCTCCCTCCCACTCCCCTCCCAATCCCACTCTTTTTCCTTCTTCCCCACCCATATGCCTCCCTCAGATCACTGATAAGGGAGCTCTTCCTCTCCTTCCCTCTGATCCCAGTCTATCAGGTCTCATCAGGAGTGGCTGCACTGTCTTCCTCTGTGGCCTGGTAAGGCTGCTCCCTACACAGGGGGAGGTGATCAAAGAGCATGCCAAACAGTTTATGTCAGAGACAGTCCCTGTTCCCATTACAAAGGAACCCACTTGAACACTGAGCTGCCATGAGCTACATCTGTGCAGGGGTTTCAGGCCATCTCCATGAATGGTCCTTGGCTGGAGTATCAGTCTCAGGAAAGACCCCTGTGCCCAGACTTTTTGATTGAATACACACACGCACATACACACATCATGTGTGTATTCTTATGCTTTGGTACTGTATGCACTACAAAAAGAAGAAAAGAAGAATGCAAATGATAAGCTGATAAGCTGAACATAAATAACTTTTTACCATCCCAGGGCATGCACTCCTCTCCTTTCCTCAAGCTGATCTTCAAACTATTGATGTCAATGGCCAGTTAATGGCACTGGATCTGAACGACTCTGTAATTTTTAAACCAGCATAGGAGAATATTTCTTGATTTACTTCCTTTTTGAGAGAACCACAGGACTTTCCCTAGACAATGCCTAGCCTTACCAGGGTTGATCTCAGTTGAAATGTGTATGAACACCACAGTGTTAGTAACTTAAGTAGTGGGTCAGGTAACTCATTTTCAAAGTTAATTTGTATCATTGTGTTAGTCTCTGCATGTAGAATACAACTAAATATGTTGAATGTGTTTTAATTTTTTAACTTTTTTAGCTTTGTACTACAATTTTAATTTTAGATAAAAATCTTTAAATAATATAAAATGTAAAGTATAACTAATTAAATTTGCATTAATATAAAGACAAATATGGTATCTCTGCTCTGGCTCTGGCTTTCTCTCAAACTACAACACTTCCATGTGGCAGAGTGTAGCAGACAGGTAACGGGGGCAACAAGCAGGACTAGTGAGCAAGAAACTCCACTGATTAAGAGCAGCTGAGCTGCAAGAAACCAGAGGTATTGTCTAGCAACCTGGAAGGTTAGGCTTACTGGAGGACCTACAGGCTGTTTGCCACTGGAAGAAAAATTCACAAAAATCACAATCCCTTTTCTGATGTGAGACCCATCTAGAATCCCTTAATAGAATGGGATTAAACTTCCAAGAACCAAGATGATATTGATAGCCTGATCATAAATGATAGAGTTAAAGTTGGCATCAGATTGCTCTAATAAACTAGCATAGAGTCAGTGTTGTTCCTACATGAAAACACAAAAGCCCAACTGAAGATACCAAAGCAGTGAAATGATATATAATAAGTCGTAATAAAAAGGGAGATCGATACAAAAATAAACTGAATTAACTCTTACTTTACTTTTGAAACTAAAATTCTGGGGCTATCAAAATAAATAAACATTAAAAAGATAAATATAGCCAGGCTGTGGTGGTGCATGCCTTTAATCCCAGCTCTTGAGAAGCAGAGGCAAGTTGATCTCTCTCTCTCCTTTTTTCCTAGCTCACAGTACTTTTATTTTTTTGTTTCTTACAATGTATTCACTTTGTATACCAGCTGTAGCTCCCTCCCTTGTCCCCTCCCAATTTGAGAATACATTCAAGTAGTAATTATGTTCACAGCTTTGTTAAAGCAAAAGGGCCTTGTGCCGATGTTTAAAGCTCAGAAAATTCCATCTCTGGGACAAGTAATTGACAATTACTACACCCTGTGGGGAGAGAAAGCCCATTTGTGAACCCAGTTGGAGTTACTTCTTATATAGTGCACCCTGAGTCCTGAATGGTGAAACCATATGTGTATACGCTATTAAAGGACACAATATGCTTTTCTCTTCTGACTCATTTTTTTTATATATACAGAATTAGGTCATTCGTTGAGAGTTCACATATACACTGTCTCATGGGAGTCCTTCACAGTGGAGGCAGTCACAACCATTATGCTATCATAGAAAACCAATGGCCCTACCCTCTACTCTTCCCCAAAGTTCATACACCTCTGTAGTAGCTGGTCTAGGTGAATGTTGGCCAATTGGAGTACCAGTAACTAGTCTTGGTGAGCACTGGCTACTCTAAGTCCCAGTCTCTTCACCTGTCAGAAGTGTCTGGAACAGGATAGGGCAGAGATTCTCAGCCTGTGGGTTTTGATCTTTTGGGGGGGTCAAAAAATCCTTTCACAGGGATAGCCTAAGACCATCGGAAAACACAGATATTTACAATTCATTAACATTAGCAAAATTACAGTTATGTAGCAGCAACAAAACAATTTTATGGTTGGGGGTCACCATAAGGAACTGTGTTAAAGGGTCACAGCATTAGGAAGGTTGAGAACCATTGGGTTAGAGAAATGGTTATAAAGTTTAATGCTCTGGTTCACTAAGATTGTACAAATGGCAGGCTTGTGGTCAGAAGACAAGTATGACAATACCAGGCCTAGAAAAACTTGAATATTCATTCATGTACCAATTCATCCAGAAAACATTTCCTAAGTACTTACTATTCAAGAGGTACAATGCCAAGTCCAAGGAGAAACAAGGGTCTAGAGAACTCCAGCATGAGGGCAGAGTCAAGATTGGACAAGATTAAATCAAAGTCTTGTGGATCTCAGTGAGAATGGAGGCAGTGGCAAGTTGAGCCCCTGACCCATAAGCAGAAGTAAGCTGGGTGAAGACAAAGGCCAGAGAGGGATCCAGGCTGAGGGAAAGAACCGTCACTATAAGGGTCTCGGCCCAGCTGTGATCTCAGACCTTCCTTTCCCACCACCTCACATGCCATTTTCCCCAAATTCTACATCTGGGGGACATGTAGTCTATAGAGGTGAGGTGTTAGCACCTGGCTGAGGACAGAGAGAATGAAGGCCTTTAGCAGCAGGTATGTCCAGCTTGCCCGTGTTCTACCAGGCCACACAGCCACTATTTACTAGATCTTGACATCTCTCTCTCCCCTTTCTCTTTCTCTGTCTCTGTGTCTCTGCCTGTCTCTGTTCTCTCTCTCTCTCTCTCTCTCTCTCTCTCTCTCTCTCTCTCTCTCTCTCTCTCTCTCTCTGTGTGTGTGTGTGTGTGTGTGTGTGTGTTCTCTATTTCTCTCCTTCTCCACCCCTCCACAGTGCTAATGGGCATAGGAAAAATGGTTGGTGACTTCATTTAAACCCATTTGAAAATAAAGTTTTACAAAACCCAAACACAAGAAAACATTTCCTGCTACCTCTGAAGAAATCCCTGCCAGCTCTGTTTGAGCTTACGTTAGTGGCAGCTGTGATGTTTTTGATTCTGATTCTCAAAAAGCCCAAGGCCAACCTCTGCCCACATTCATCAGCAGTTTAGCTGAGTCGGGAGGATGGGCTTATGCCTTCTTCAAAGTCATTAACTACCTTCTGGGCTCATCTTCTGGGACAAGGACTTGCTATTTGAAACTAAAATTCGTGAGCTGCTATTTTTATTCCCTGTGCAGAGCCACGGCTCCTAATACCAGCTCCTGCAGCAGCAATGTAAGAGGCATCACACTTTATCACGCATGCCTTGTCCACTGCTGGCCCAGAGCTGTAGGAGGTTGTCAGTTAGCAGGATGAACAGGGGGAGGAAGCACAAGCGGAAGAGAATAAAGAGCCTTTCTAGAATGTGGAACGGTGTATTATGGAAGGTCATTGTATTTTCTTAACCTGGATATCCCTGAGAACAGTGTTATACCTGGTAGAGATGAAATGGAAGAAACAACCTATATGAGCTGGCCAGTGGCCCTCCAGAAAAGCAGATGGAGTTATTCCCAGGCAGTCTTTGGCTAATAGCTCTTATGGCTAGGGTGGTAGAAGAAGACTTTGGCCACTGGCTTTCTTTCTTCTTGCCACTGAAATACTGCAGGTTTCTTTCCTCCACCTGCCCTCTGCTAAGGCCTGCATGGCGTTTAGCTTGTCGTATCTGTTTTCAGAAATAAGCAGGCTCCAGAAAGGGACCTGCAAATCCCCCTGTGGCTTCTGTGAGCCGAGGACAGGTGGCTATTGAGTAGTAGGCTGAGGGGTGCCCTGCCATCAGTCCTCTAGTAACACCATCACAGCCACTCCTGGCTCACTCCCCAAGGACAGAAACTCCAGTTAGGAGGCCAAAGGAGTTTCTTGCCAACATACTGGGTCTACGGGTAGTTTCCAGAGAGAACGTTGCAAACGGGGACTCAAGCTCTAGAGCACTCCCTTGGAATTACTACAATGTGTCTTTCCAAAAGCATGATATGCCAGTTATACTCCAAAGAGCTGTTTGCACAGCATCCTTCACTTTTTCCCACCCCCTCCTTCCTCAAAGCAATTCCTTGTTTTGTGCATTTGACACGTTTTGGTGGTTTGAAAAGTCAGGAAATTGTTCATTTGTTAACGCTGCATTACTATAGTAAGATTGTAGTCCTAACACCAGGAAGTACTGGGTCACCTCCCTCTTATGTTTGAGAGATTGTGGTGACATCTCAGTGGTGAGAGGATAAGGACACAATGACCACAGGACTAAGGTCCACATAGGGAAGACAGGTTAGGTCAAGAATCTGTTTTGCCTCTGGCTTTTCCAGTGCAGTGGAGGATTATTGAGTTATTATCAAACCCAACCACACTCCAGGGCTGCACAGATCCCTGAGTTAGACATGGTGCCTGCTTTCTCCATGGTAACGAAGCTAAATATGGATGCGTTTCCATGGAGAGCCATACCCCAGCTGCAGTCCTGCTTCCTCCAAGAAGCATCCTCTCTGGGCTTCTTTGACCCCTTAAGAAGTGGTCTTCAATGTTCAGGGGTTGTCTAAGACATTAAGACTATGTTTTTCACCTTTGAGAATTTTTGTTTCCAACATATATTTCATTTCCCCCAGACCCAGACCCATGAGCACCACTTTCTCTTAGTTATTAGATTTTGGGAGAGGCCATAGTTCAGAAAGATGTTTAGGAGAGCCTGATGGGCTCGATGACCATTCATGTAAAATGATTCCATCTCTGTTTGCTCTGAGAAGTGCAGTTTTCTATTATCAGAGGAAAGGGAATGTGACTGGCTAGCCAGAGACAGTGGGACAACTATAATGAGTAAACACTATAATGGGTAAACACTCTGCTCTTCCAAGCTCCAAACCTCTTGGGAGATTTATTGCTACAGTTTTTGAAATGCTTTCTGAAATTTTCTGTAATTTGAAAATTCGGCAATTACACCTACAAACAGTTTTTAATGCCGCCTTCTACAGTCATAGAATATTCTAAAGTGACAAGGCTATATTTTTTCCTTAAGGGAGAATAACTCCACTACATTTTCAAATTTGAACTAGTTCAAATCTCGGCATTTCTTAACTGCCCGACAGAGCAATGTGGAATGAAACTTTGTTTTTGTTGAAGGCTGATTATATAAGCTGAGTATTAGGCTTTAAAATAGCCTGTTTAACATCACTTGGCTATTTAGAGATTACATCGTGTGTGTTTATAACTTAATCGCCTGTTAAACTGGGTCTTTATAAGCACAGCTGATCATATGGGTGTGTTCGTGTATATTAGGAAATATCTATAATGCATATGTATACATAGAGAGCTGGGATGTGCTGCCCAGTTAACTAAGCTATGGAAACTATTTTGAGACTGGAGAGATCTTGTAAGGCAATTATAAATAGTCTCTTAAGAAAGATTCATATCATGTGTTCTGTGTTGCAGGCCACGTGGCACCACAGCCAAGTGATGGATAACCTGCAGTCCCAGAACATTTCCATGGACATGACTGACTCTCCTCCCACTTTGGCCAATAACAGACTGGAGAATGGCATGGCCCAGCTGATAACTACCGAGGCCTGGAACATCAACTCCACTGACCTGGTAAAGAAGGCCCTGGTGACCGTGCCGGCCCCATCCATTCTGAACCCTCCAGCTGAGTCCCAGAGTGGCATGGCTCTGAAGGTGGCAGCCACCGTGGTGCAGCCCGTGTGCCTTGGGGAAAGTCCAGTGGTGATGCCCATTCACATGCAGGTGGAGGGGAGCTCTGCGCCGGATCTCAACCCCAACAGCAATGCTACCTACGTTATGACGACACAAGGCCCCGTGCAGCTGCCAGTGGTGTTGGAGCAGCATGTTTTCCAGCACCTCAACTCTCCTCTGGTCCTGCCACAGGAGGCCCCGTGCTCCTCTAACGCTATCAACAACAACCTCTTCCATGGGGCTGAGAACTCCCAGGCCCAGCCTCAGCTTGTGGACCTGAAGATCCCAAGCCAGCAGCAGGAGCCCACATTAGAAGCTGTCCTCCAGAATTTATTCCCCAACCAAGGCTCTCTGGGCCCTCCACCCTGCCAGCCTCCTCCTGCCTATGCTCCAGTACCTCCCCAGGCCATAAACTCTCCCTTGGCTCCCCTAGTCCCACCAGCTACCCTCTTGGTGCCCTATCCTGTGATCGTCCCTTTGCCAGTGCCAGTGCCCATCCCCATCCCTGTGCCGGTGCCTCAGAGTTCTGAATCCAAGCTCAGCCCCAGTTTCCCCAAGCCAGCATCTTCTTTCAGCCTGCACTCCTTTAAAGGCACCCAGACCACTCTGGAAAAGGATGAACTGAAGCCGTTAGACATCCTCCAGCCAAAGGAGTATTTCCAGCTTAGCCGTCACACAGTCATCAAGATGGGGAGTGAAAACGAGGCCCTGGATCTCTCCATGAAGTCAGTGCCCCGCCTCAAGGCTGGAGAAACCAGCCCACCAATCTTCCAAGAGGACACAGCCCTCGACTTGTCCGTGGCAGCTCACCGAAAGGCGGAGGCTCCCCCAGAGACACTGTATGCCAGCAGTGAGTCGGCAGACAGACAGGGTCACACTGCGCTGGAGAAACATCCCAGTGGTCTGGAAATGCCCTTTGTCCCTGCCAAGTCTCGTGAGGCCTTTGCCATGATGCATAGCTACATGAGCGGTAGCAATGGCACTGAGGTGGTCAGCCAGCCCAGCCACCCCAGCAGCGAGGTGAAAGCTGAAAATAACGTTGAGATCCTAAGTGAGTCCCAGGCAGCCAAGGTCATTGTCTCAGTTGAAGATGCTGTGCCTACCATCTTCTGTGGCAAGATTAAAGGCCTCTCAGGGGTATCTACCAAAAACTTCTCCTTCAAAAGAGAAGACTCTGTGCTTCAGGGTTATGACATCAACAGCCAAGGAGAAGAATCCCTGGGAAATGCCGAGCCCCTTGTGAAACCCATCACAAACCGGAGCATAAAGTTAAAGAAAATTAACTCCCAGGAAATACACATGCTCCCAATTAAAAAACAACGGCTGGCCACCTTTTATCCAAGAAAGTAAATAAGGGCTTTAAAACATTTTTATGATTATGACATGGGGAAAGGTGCATTGGTTTTTTAAAAAGGCATCTAAAACAAACTATCTTTGTTAATTATTTTGGGGTGTAGGTGGGAGGCAGAAAGGCAAATTAGCTAGTATCATTTTCTTTTTTAATTTTTGACTTTTCACAAATGAATAAATAAGAGCAACCTATTTTTCAAGCAGATTGCACATTTTTTTGCAGCTTTAATGGAATATTGGGTGAATCAGAGGGGTAAAAAGCTATTTTCATTGCCACAAAGTGCTTTGATGATGTAATACCTAATAAAGGGTAGGATGAATATTTCACAATAAATGTTTGTTTGCACTAATTGGTTGCAGTATTCTGTCATTTGTAAAATTTACATTTCTCAACTGGCATGGTTGGCCTAAACTCTTGCTTGTAAAGAGCTCTAATTTATGGCTGTTTAGAGACCTAAGCTCTTCAGGCATGTTGGGAAATATTGCCTTGTGCCCCAGAGAAAAAGATTCAGAGTATGTATGGTCTCTAGCAAATCACTTTTTCCTCTGGGCCTCGGTTTTTTGGTTTTTTTGTTTTGTTTTGTTTACTGTGGCAAAGGAACAGGGAGGGGCCCGAGAAGTGAGTTTCCAGTACTCAAGGCCTCTCTCTGTTCACTTAGTTCTTGAATGTGTTGAGTTTTCTTAGTGGGCTTCCCACATGTTAAAAACAAATGGCTGTAAAAGAGGGGGAAAAAAAAAGTTACCTTTGCCCGGCAAGGTGGGCCTTGCCTGTAATCTGGAGGCTGATGCTAGAGAGTTGTAAACTGAAGGCTGAGCCCAAGATTCATTGAAGAACCCTGTCACACACACACACACACACACACACACACACACACACACCAAAACAAAACAACAACAACAACACAAAGCAAAGGTAGCCTGTTTTTTGTTTTTTGTTTTTTTTCTGGGACCTCCAAGTATAGCTGGGAATGGCTACCCTTTTGGCAAGGTAATCCGAGCATTGTTTATAACCTTATAATCGTTTGGGAATCTTGTGAGTCAAGTGTTTTCGTAGGCCCCTCAGAACCCAAGAGAGATTGACTTTATATCAATTTAGAAAGAGAAAGTCAGTCTTTGTCAGTTTAGCTTGGTGGTTCTCAAATGAGGGTGATTGTATGTTTGCCCCACCCCCACCCCAACCAGGGACATCTGGCAATGTCTGGCAATGCTTAAGGATGATTGTGGCTGTCACAACTGGGGGAGGGGCTTTTTACTGTCATCTAGGAGGTAGACCAGGGACACTGCTACTGCTGAACATCTTATGATGCACAAGATAGCCCCATCCCCAACAAAGAACGGTCTGTGCTACAATGACAGCCATGCTGAGGCTGAGAAGCCCTGGCTAAGCCACTCCTTGATGGATGGAAGCGATTCACTTGGAAGGAGAGAACGCTGTGTTGCTCTTCCGTGACAACATAAAGCCACCCACACAGATGAGAAACTGTGAGCGAGTGTCTAAAATAGACCTGCTAGGTGGCACATCACATTGGTGTCTGAAACTGTGCTGGCGAGAGACTGATTAGCGCATGCCTGTTGAAAACTTAAAGCTCTTTCTTTCACTTCTTGCAATTAGTATGTATCCAGCTGTTATTGTGAACGTGAACAAGAGGAAAAACAGTTGTAAGACTGTTCTTTTATTACCAGTCCCTCTGTGGATGGGGTTACAGTTTTAGCTGGTCCTGTAACTAGAGTGGATTTTTCTCTTCCTGCACTTTTTTTCTTTTCTGTGCCGTTGCAAAGTATGACCAAATAGCTGTTTCGCAACTGACTGGCTAGTCTCATTATACATCAGCCAGATGCCATCTTTTCAGGATTTAAATGGTACAGCTCACCCCACCCCCTGTTCTTCTTCCCACTGTGAATTTCTGTGAATTTCTGGCCATGTTTCTTAAGTACAGTGTGCATTATAGTCTCAAATCAAATAGAGAGTGTGCTTGGGGACTAGTGTTACCCATTTGCTTGCCATTTTTCTCCCTTTTGGGTAGTTTCTGCTGCCATGCAGCACTGCATAGGCCTTCTCTCCCAGCCGGGATGGCCCATGTATTCACAAGGGATTTGAACTGGTTTTCTAGCTTTGGGGAACAAAGCTTACAATTAGCAAGTCCTTAAAGCGATTGTCATATAAGTGGAAAGGAAGGCATTTGTAGACTGCAATTACCTTAAAAACCTCAAACCACAAATTTCTCTTGGTTGTAAGGGAATTCCCTTCTGTCTTCAGATGGAAGCTCTGCTTTGGTGAGGGAGGGCAATCCCATGTCTAGGTTTTGAAGCAATGGGAGGCCCAGTTCAACTGGCCTTCCCCAACTGAGCCACACCTGGTGTGTGGTCCTTGCTATTCATTTCTTGGGGAAGGGGTTGAGCAGACATGGGGAAAGTGTGTATTATGGGTGCTTGTGTGCACTGTGCTAGCATTGGAAAACTTGCCTGATGAGATCCTTGCACAGAATATTTTTTGTGCTGTGTTACTGTGGCACGAACACTTTCTTCCTGTTTTCTCATCCCAGCCTTTGACAGAAACTGGAATCCAATCCATTTTTGGTACCTGCTGGCCGGGGATTCGGGGAAAAGGACTGGGCCCATTATTGTGGCCAGAGTAGGCCCAATGATTTCATTCAATATCCTTTCCCAAGTCAGAAGTTCACAAATTTTCACATCAGCTTTTAGGGCTATTAGTCTGGAACTCTGGTTCGTTTTCTGAGGAATATGATCCCCGTGAGGATCACCGAGTGGGATACCAGCAAACTCTCCAGCCACATCATTTTTTTCCTGCTCACTTCAGCCCTATCTGTAGTCAGTGTCAGATGTGCAGCCGTCACTACTGTGTCCAGATAACCCACTTTCAGAGTTCAGCCGTGAAAGGTTGCCATCAGCTTTCCCCACTGACTTCATTTTCCATCTCTTCTCACAAATGATTTGGACCAGCTAAGAGAAAGATCAGCTTTTCATCTTTTGGGGTTTTGTGGTTTGTATATATATATAAAAAGATATGATTAGTCCTTGGGAATGTTGATATTTGCTAATACTTATGAAGAAGGCTTCAGCTGGCTTCCGTTCAAAACTGATTTTTTTTTTTTGAAGGAAGATCTCACAAAGGTTCGTATTTGGGGGCAGAAATCCCCCTGCATTGCAACCCTCATTTAACCTAAAGAAAAAGAGGGATGAAGACTTAAAGAGGTGACACTTACTATCTTACCCAAGGAAGCCCTTGCCAATAAATACAAAATTCAAAAAATGTGGTCAAAATGTTCTTTTAAGACTTAAAGGCAAAACTATCACAGTATAAGCATGAAGGTCTGCAATTCCGAAAACTCCAAAACAAAAATTAGGGGAGGGGAGCAGAAAGGGAAGGAGTAAAGGAGGGAAGGAAGGGAAAAAGAAGAGGGGAGAAAGGGGAGAATATTACTGAGAAAATGTGTCAAAATCATCATTTTCATAAACAGCATAATCAATGAGCAGCAGGAAATGATTTAGACTCCATTTTACAAAAGAGGAAATTGAGGCTCAGAAGAGCTTTCTGCTTTCAGTTTTTAGGCATCAACAACTCAAAAATATGTACTTTGGGTTATTCTTAAATATTGGGTCTTAAACCCAATGAAACCACAGGAATTTGGACTCTTTGGGGGCAGAAACCAGTATGAATTAGTGATGATTCTGAATTCCAGATTCTTTTTCATCTAACTGAAGTGCTCAGAGCACTTGGCACAATAGTCAAGGGGAGGCTTCAAGCTGAAGCGGGTAGGTGCCAAACCTGTAAAAACCATACTGAAAAGCTGCTAAGCCGAAAACTTTTACAACAGGCAAAAAGTGTTACAGGTCATTCTGGCAGACTTTACTCCTCATTAAATAAAAAAGGCAGTCTTCCCCAAGACTCACTTCCACAAGGTCAAATAAGTGTCCTTCCACATCAGTGAGACAAAGCAGGGTGTATTGGAAGCCATTGGTGGTGATATGAGTAGAGCATATAAATGCTTGAAAGAACTAATTCCCAAATATTGCAAATTATCCACCTGTCAGTGTTATAGACCTAGGGATTTCCAAGCCAAGTGAGATATTAGTTATGTGCTGCTAAGATTCTGAGTAATTCCAATTCAAAGGAGATGAACTGCTGAGGATTACCATATTAATTTAAATTGTAGGCAATCTCTCACTCAATTCTATTCTTTATGTACATGCAGACAATACTAGGCTCCCTCTACTGACAAAGATGGTGAAGGTCACCTGGAAACAGTCTCTCCTCTGCTAAATACTTTTCAAAGCTAAGATTTACTAGCCCAGGCAATTAATAACGTAATATATCCTTACTACATTAATAACGTCATGGGTTTTTCTTTATGGTCTCCTCAAATGCAGCCCATGATTTTTCTCTAGGACACATTTCAGGGGATATGAAGAAGTAGACTGAAGTTCTAGGGAGCAGGAACCAAGTCTTATTAAGGTTTCTCAACCTCAGCAGTCTTGACAGTCAGAGCCTGATGTCTTTCTGTTGTTGAGGAGGCAGGAGTAGGGAGAGATGGCATGCAGGATATTCAGCAGTGTTTTTGACCTCTTCCCACAGGATTACGAAGAGCTCTCCAGACACTGTCAAATTGGAGGATAAAGTCAATTCCAATTTAGAACCTGTTTTTTTCCCCCTAGAAAAGTGGTTCTCAACCCTCCTAATGCCGTGACCCTTTAATACAGTCCCTCATGTTGTGGTGACCCCCCCACCATAAAATTATTTTTATTGTTACTTCATAACTATTTTTTCTACTTGTTATGATTTATAATGTAAATATCTGATATGCATTATATCTGATATGTGATCCCTGTGAAAGGGTCATTCAACCCCCAAAAGGATTGTGACCCACAGGTTGAGAACCACTGCTCTAGAGATAGACACCTGACCCATAGTGAAGGCTCAAAACACCCTTACTGGATGAATATACTCAACCAATCAGGAAGACTGATAAGGAGTCCCACTCATATTTTCTGGTCTCCTTCTGTGAGGCTGATCTAATCAGGAAACTCTTTCTTCATAAAATTGTTTTCCAATCCAAAGAGTTGTCACTCACCAACCATATTAGAAATGAAGCTTCTCCCCAGCAAAGAAGGCTCAACAAGAGTACTCCACCAGACAGAACAGGCTCTGCCAATCCTCACCAGAAACCTTATTATTTTATTCTCACCTTGAACCTAGAGGGACCCATTTTTCAAAACTCACCCCCTGTTTCCCAATGATATGTAACCCAGAAACTCACGAATATTTCCAAGAAGTTGTTTGTTTTAATTTCCCTAAGTCCTTTTTTGCTGTAATCCATCCACTGGTCTGTCTTTAATGGAAACAAAAGCCAAGTCTCCAGTTTTTTGGTTTTTGTCTTTTTTGTTTTGTTTTGTTTTGTTTTGGAGTTATAAGCACCAGATAGTTTTGTAGCCTCTGCCTCTTAGATACAGAGTCCTATCTTCTCTCCTTTTCTTGGAGTTTCTACCAGATAATACCATATCCAGATTGCCCTTACCCCAATTCCTCTAGCCACTATGTAGAGTCAAGAACTCCAGGTAGGTGATGAAATGTTCTGAAGTTGATTGTGGTGATGGTTGTACAACTCTGTGAAAATACTTTTAAAATCTTTGAATTGTATACTTTTAAATGGGTAAAATGCATGGTATGTTAATTATATTTCAATAAAATGATCATTTAAAAAATCAATAAAATAGCCCCAGATAGAAATTGGGAACTGATGATGGGTTTCAGTAAAGCATCCTGGAACTGGAGTCTCTCTGTCTTCGGTGAGTTACAAACAGGTTAACATAGCTTCATGTTTCTTGGGGGGGGGGGTCACACAATCTTTAATTAACTATCTATTTTCTCACTTCTCTTTGGACTATACACATGAACTTAGCTTGGCATATCCTCCGCCATACCCCACTTCTTGGCCTCTGGAATCATCAGCTTGGGCCCCACCATGTATCTCTCAGGGTTAAAATTGCATGTGGCCACAGGTTTCCCAAATGAGTTGAAACATCATGAAGAAGCACTCTGTGTTAAAGAAGCTGTGAAGCAGCAGCCAGTCTTCTGTGGAGTCTCTCCTATCTTTCCCTCACCTTGTAAGGCCTGCACATGTGATTTAGAAAAGTCACCTCATGATAGTGGCATTTTACTTACCCTGACGCTGAAGTTGTTTGCCATCTTCTAGGCAATATCTCTAACAGGGTTTATGGGCATGCACATTTTTTTGAGTTTTTTCTCATCTTTTGCACGGTGATAAAAGAACCATTTTTGGCATATGAGTCCTAATGACTTATAGACTTAAAATTTAAAAAAAAATTAGGAAATCGGGTTCTCAATCACCATTTCCTCCAGCTGAATGTAGCCTGGGACCTGTAATAACAATCAAAGGTCAACTCCCCCATACAAGCTGAGGAGTGACAGACTGGCTAGATCCCAGGGGAGGACATTGCAGCCAGCCCTGAGGAGACAGGATGAGCTGGGGTTGGATGGAAAGGGAGGAGGTCCTCCCCTGTTGGTGGACTTGGAGGGGGCGGGGAGGAGGGAGATGAGGGAGGGAGAGGGAGGGTGGGAGGGAATGAGGGAGGGGGCTATGCCTGGGATGCAAAGTACCTAACCTGTGATTGATATAAAAAAAAAACAATCAAAGGTCAAGTACTGTTCCCACAGAACAAAGAGCCCTATCCTGTACCAATTATAAGACATCAGCAACTCCCCTCTAATGGGCAGTCACACTAGCAATTCAGGGCATTGAAATGGCTTCAAGTGCTCAAGAACTCATGCTTAGGTTGCCAGGGGCCAGCATACAAGGTTAACAGTTTCTTGTTAGCAAGTGATGCTTTGTGGTTTTTTTTTTAAACACATCTTTATGATTTCAAGTACAGATGGAAACCAGATAGCAAGGTCTTGCCTGACAGAAGTCCTTGGGGGGAATTGTATTAACACAGAGATAACATTATTTGGAAAGAGGGTATCAACTAGTCTTGAATGAATGGGTACTCCTGAGATACTTGACAGTGGGTGAGAACAGTCTGTTTTCTTTGTGTGGCTGGGAAATGCTATGCTCTAAGCAGTGGGAGAGCTAGATAATGCAGGGCTAATTCTTTAAGCTCTGAAACCTTTTATTGCAACTGCTTTCAATGGGAATCTTTTCAAAAACGAATTAATGTTTTGGCATGAGGAACCTTTCTTTGACTCAGCCATTGTCATGGACAGTGCAGTCTGGCCTGGGCTGAGAAGACAGGATGCCTTCCAGGCTGCATGGGGCAGGGTACTGTCTCCAGGTGGCACTGGCTCTCTAACCCCAGTACCCACTCCTCCCTAGTGCTTCTCTTCTCTTATTTCTTTTCATGTATGTGTGTGTGTTTACTGTATTTAAACTCTCTTTGCATCTTCCCCCTTCTCAGCTTCCATGACAGCCATCACTAACCAACTGGCTCTGAGCCAGCAGCTGACCACATTATGAAATGGCCCTTGTTCCCTTGTGAGTGCCCCCTCTTCACTCTGCATGTGGGAGTTCTGTTGAGGCTCAGGGCCTCTCTCCCACCCCCCATCTCCCCACCCCTCCTTTCTCTGAGGTGGGCATGGCGAAGGACAGAACCTTCCATTTTACTGAGCCAGTGTCTGTCCCTTAGGTGGTAAGGCTCCTGACAGTAAGCCCACACAGTCAGGCTGAGCTCCGTGCCCTCAACTTTTGCTCCACAGTGCACAGTAGCCTGTTAAACCTCAAGAATCGCTGACCACAGCCCCTTCTCTGCTTTCAAAGGTGTCACGTAACTATATCGGCCTTGCCCTAGGCTCTGTCTGGCCTTTCTAATTTGGGCTTGTTCTGAATCCAGGTCAAAGGTATCTGTACAAGCACCAGATGAAGGGAATGCTGTACATTCATAGCTCATCCACTCTATTTAACACGAAGATTAAAAAAATCAATAAAAATCCAAAGTATTGATGTTTCAATTTGTGGTTCACTGAATAAAGTCTCTGTCTTTCTTACCTCTTTTTTCTCTCTCTCTATTTCCCTCTTCCTCTCTCTCTTTTATTCCCATTCTCTCCCTATTAATTTTTAGTATGTCACAGCCCCCCAACACTGCTTCTACTTAATTTTAAGAAAATGACAATAGTTACTTTGGGAGCCATGACTGTCTCTCAAGCAGGTTGTACCTTTTGACCATATCTCTCATCTCATTCCTTTGCCCTCCTCAAATGTTTTATCTCTGATGTTTTAGCTTTTCCTATATTTTTTTGTATCTCTTTCCATTGTAGGCTCTATCCTAGACTCATAGTCACTCTCATACCACATGTTCCTTTCAGGTGACCTCATACACTCTCACATACCTCATAACTTTCATAACCTTCAACATCTTTATTGTGTTTGCTCACTTCTAGGTTCTCTCCTATAGGCCTTCCAACCTTCCATTCATCAGAGTAAGACTTCATATTCATCATACCTAAGCTAGGCCCAACAGAGACTTCCTTCCTTCACTGCCCAGATCAAACACTCATATGCTGGTTTTTTGCTGTCACCTTCTTCCTGGTTGCCCAAGAGAAAACGTGGATCAGTTCACCATGATTTCTCTTTCATATACACTTCTTAGGCTCTTGTTTTCCATACTCAGACTCTTCAGTTTTCCTCAAATCTATAATTTCTTTCTTTCATACTGTTCTTGACCAAGCCCATACCATTCTTTGCCAAGACTGTTAAATTGACCTCAGAACTGAACAAGGGCAATGCCTCGACTCTTCCTGCCTCTTTCCTTTATACTGGCACCAGAATCATTCTGGTAATTGTTAATTCTTACCATGTGGTTGTGGTTGACTCTCTCCCCGTACTTTGTGGCCTCATGTGTGGGCAGGCATTCTGAGGTCAGGCCCCAGCCCAGCTTTGTGTTCATGATTCTTGTCTTCCCTCATGAGTAAACTTCAGGAACACAGAATGGCTAGGTGCTTTAAGTGCATGTCCCTCACTCATGAGTGCCCTCCTCCCAACACTTCTTCCCACCTCCTTGATTTGGCCACTTCCTGGAGGTGTAGTTCAAAATAGTTTCTTCTGCAGAGAGTTTCTGTGAATGTTTCAGCATAAGTTAATAGCATCTTTACTCACCATAACATGTGCACAATGATATCACCTTTCCAAACTCACTCAGTTGAAAGGATAGTACTCTCTAGGGTGAAAATCACAATTATTGTATCTTATGTGTCTGGGATAGTATTGGAATTTAGTGGGCCCTTGATAAATGTGTATGTGCTCAACTGAACCCACAAAGAAAAGCACAAATATGCCCCTCATAGCAAAACAACACAGTACATGGAAATCCATTCAGACAAAAGAGATACAAGACTGCACTTCCTAAACAAAAGTCATCCTTCAAAAAGGTCTCCTGCATCTTTATTGACTTCTTTGGAAAGGCTCTCTTGCAGCCCACACCCTGAGCACACCTGTCTTAGCCATAGGAGGCTCCTTAAACTCTTGATCCTGCTCTTGATCCTGTTTCTCATGTGCTGGGATTACAAGGGTGGATCACAACAACCAGACTATTTCTTAGTTCTTAAACAGGAATATACATAGAAAATAAAGCAAGCAAATATCATCACTAGAATACAAAGAAAATGCTTGAATATTTGCCTTTTCAGAGTTTGTAGATTTTTAAAAATAAATTATACGCATGGACTTTAGAGCAAATATGTGAAAAATCAAAAATTTGAAGGGACGAACCTAGAATTAAATAGGTTCAATATTTTCTTTCGTTCTCCAGTTCATCCTCTTATGCATCACATGAGGTAGTAATGAAAATGAGAATATTCTAAATCTTTCAAACAGTTAAATGTAAATTTAAATCCTCATATAGAAACAGGCATTCTTTTGTTTTGAAATATAGACAGTACTGAAGCACAAGATGTTTCTGTATCAAAAGTCATTTTGCCCACTACACCTGACAAAGAGGTGGCTGAGAGACCATGAGTGGGAATTAAGAGCACCGGTGTTATAGAAATCTGGATTTAATTATCACCTTTCCTCCTTTCTAGTTGGGTGACTTCGTGCCAGTCATTTAATGTGTCTGCCTTCATTTCCTCATCTACACAACAGAAGTAATAAAATAACATTAAGGCTGTAGGTTAGTTTATCTGGGATATCAGAAACAGAGGACTCAAAATATAAGTACATGATGTATGTTCAGCAAATTTGTTCATACTATACTATACTTTGTTTATAGACAGTAATAGTAGACAAGGCCAAGAAAAGCCTGTCAAATCTGATTTTCAAAAGGGTTTTTTGTTTTGTTTTGTTTTGTTTTGTTTTTCTGGCTAGTAGACTGTTAGATTCCTCTTGGCTCCACCAACGTGGCTGTCCAGCTCGGGTCTTTCATGCCTCCCTTCAGACTACTAGAAGTTGATCCTGTGTAAATGTCATTTTACTGTCTTTCTCGTTGGCCTGAGGGTGAGGTTGATCACTGGGCCATCAAAAAGAAAATGGGCTAGCTGGAAAAAGAGGGAAAGAAGCATGGTTTGCAAGAAACTCATTGGCCATGCATTGTATCAAACCCCAGTATGATCTTCCACACTGTATCTGGTGAGATAACCTTGTGGACCAGGGCTGTAAGTACGAGGCCTGTTCCAGCCACAGCCCTTTGTTTACAGTGAGTAGATCCAATCAGGGGTGGTACTTTCTAGCCTCCAAATCCAGGAACAGGACCTTGTCCACAGGCTAGTGACTACCTTAGTGTCTCTGCATCCCTAAGAACAGCACTCTGGAGACACTGGGACGCTCCTTGCTCTCAGAAGCCTGCAGCTTAGTAAGTAAAGGCCCTGGAGCTTCCCCGGAAGCAAACTATACAGAGCTCCCTTTCAACAAATCTATCTTGGAAGAATATGGTATCATAACATATAAAAAGTTATTTGAACTAGACATGAAATTAGCTTTATGGGGGAGAGAGGTATTGTCTTTATTTCTTGCTTTCTTTTTCTTCTTTATTGAGGGAGCAGTTTAAACACAACTCTATCCTATGGGTACTTTCACAGGAACACATGTGTTCTGTAAATGGAGGAGGTGACTGTATCTGAGAAAACTACAAAAACATTTGTGAGGTGAGCTTGGTCCGCCCTGTTTAAGAGGTGCCAACCTCTCCACCACGGAAAGGGGAGGCCCCTTTGCAGCAAAGGAATTCTCCAAAAGTCACAACGGCCACTATTCCCGCAGTCAGGAAGCTTCATCTGCGCTGACACACAGTGCCCCTTGCTGGTAGAACTCAGCAACAGCCACAGGAAACTCTCCAGTTTAGTGGTCCTGATACAGACACCTGGCCGTTGACTTTGATCCCCTGAAAGAAACTTATCTGTCTTAAGATAACCCATCCAGACAGAATATCCCAGAGTTCCGCAAGTAAGTCCCTTCATCCATTATTACAACAAAGCCAGACCGACCATGCCTTGGAGGCAGGCTTACAGGCTTGTGACTGCAATGCTTTCCCTCCTGGGATCAAAGAAAAAGCTAGGGACACCTCATACTGTGGTGCTTAGCCCTCCAGACAGGGCCTCCAGGTTTTTGAGGCCAGGGAAGCAGGGCCAGGAAAGGGCATAGGCATCTTGGAATCAACCACTGAGTAGAGGGATGGTAGAGCCTTGGAGGAGCTGGAGGAGCAAAGGCGCTCTTGAGAGCACTGGCCTAGATTGGTATTACTGTCCTTGTGTTGGAAGGTGGTCTAGCGTTTTCTCGAGTCACAATTGGCAGTGGTTATTATTGTCTGATGGCTGTGTTTCCACCTTGGCTGCACTAGGTCCCTGGGGTAGTTGTGAAAATCCTCTATGTCAGGCTTGGGCCATGAGACTCCTGCTGCCCTGGGTGGAGTAGCTGGGCATCACAGCTAAAAAGCTCATGGGAAAGTCCCCATCAGCCTGGCCAAGAGCTGCCTTTCGGTCACTTTCTGCTGCAAAACAGCATCTGTGCTTCAAAGACCTCCATCTCCACAGCAGCCAGGCCAAGTACCAACAAAGCCAGTTCCCTGGTACTGAGGTGAGCAAGCTTGAAGAGGCTTGAACAGGTCAGAAGAGGGTGCAGTGTCTTTTAATTGTGCGGGCAGCTTTGTTGGCCACAGTTTGCACCAGGGCTGTGGTTCCACAGAGCCCTGTTCCCGCCCAACGACAGGTGCAAAGCTGCCACTTCTTCTGTCCCCCAAAATAGCACAGCAGACCTAAACAAGGTGGCAACTCACTTTTTATTCCAGTTCTAAAGGCAAGAGGCAGAGGGACCTTAGGGAGTTTGGGATCCATGGGGCCACACAGAGAGACCCTGGTGCAAAAACCACCCTATCAACCAACAACAATCCCCTGAGGGGGGGGGGTCGATTGTGCTAGGCACCAAGAGTCACCACCTGCAGTGTAGCCCTTGACCAGACACTGTGAAGCCCGCAGGTAAATTTACAGCCAGTGCACCTGCACCCCCCCCTGCCCCCCCACACACACCAGTGTTCTTTCTGCTTTGGTGCCTTGCTGGGTCTGTGGTGTTTTCCGTTTGAGGAATTTGGGATTTGGGGTTTTAGATTTGTTTTTGTTGTTTGGATTTTTGCTTTACTTTGCTTTAAGTTTGGTTGGTGAGGTTTTGAGGAGGAGGGGTGGGCCAAAGGGCCTATGAATACCTCTATTTGAGGTAAAGAGGAATTGGGAACAGGGTAACCAAAGAGAACAACTTGGACAAGCTCACTTTTTTTTCCAAAATAGGGAAAGGTCTACAAGAGGTCAAAGTACACCTTGAAGCTGTGTCCTAGGGTTTGTGAAATTGAATCATATTGTTTTATTCACAAGGGGCTGGGGGTGGGGGACTGAAGGAACAGTGGGGTTGTGTTGAGGATGGGCACATACTCCCCATTTTTTTAACCTACAAGCAGCCTCTTATTTGCATGTAAGCTGCAATTTGTCCCAGGTAAATCTAGTACTGAAGACCGTATAGAGAGTGTTCGACATGTGGCCTCAGGAGATGGGATCAGGAGAGATCTGACCATCAAGGTTGGCTGTCACCTCCTCCTCTAGTATCAGACAACATCGATGACTCCTAGACATACATCTCCTAAAGCAGCCTCTCACCTACTTTGGTTCTAGAGAGGAAGCATAGCCTACTTGGCTTCCTGGCTGTGTGTGTGAGACCTCCTCAGGAGTCTAGGTGGGGCAGTCTTCACTGTCCCTACCCTTTCAAATCCCCCCAAATGCAAACTTCATGGAACTTTGGCCTCTTACCAGGCCCAGACATTCTGATCCCTAACCAGGGACTCTGCAGCCCCAAATTCAGATACCAAGTAGTACACACTTCTGATACCTTTGTGTATCCTTAACCTAGATATTTCCATCCTGAGAAAGAAAATATGAAAGGTAGTCATTAAAAAATCTCTGCCCAAATCCTACATGAATGCCACTGCAAAAAGGTAAGCATGTCAGACCTCAGACAATCTTCAATTTATTCTCTCATCATAAAAGGTAGAGGAAGGTACAGATGGATTTCTTTGTTTACTTACTGGAATCAATGCCCCAACCTGTACTAGCTTCAGAGGACAAGTACCTGTCCCCCTTCTTCCAAAAGACCCAGGACAATCTCAAGGAAAATATGAGGCGTGTGCATCCTAAGTACTACACAAAGTTACTAATCAGTTCCTGTTTCCTGAGAGCTTTCAGCCTATCTTAGCTATTATTTAATTGCTGTAAAGAGACACTATGACCAAGGCAACTGTTGTAAAAGAAAGTGATTGAATAGGGACTTCCTTACAGATTTACAGGGTTAGTTCATTATTATGCTAAGAAGGACACAGTCATGGTGCTAGAGCAGTAGCTGAGAGCTTTATGTCTTATTCCACGGGCAACAGACAGAGAGAGCGAGTGTGTGTGTGAGAGAGAAACCCTGGGCCCAGTATAGGTGTTTGAAACCTCAAAGTCCACTCCCAGTGATGCACCTCCTCCACCAAGCCATCCCTCCTAATCCTTTCCAAACAGTTCATCAGCTGGGGACTACGCATACAAATATATGAGCTTATGTGGGCCATTTTTATCAAAACCGCCCCATTCGACTTCTTGGCCTCCATAGGCTTGTAGCTGTATCATAATGCAAAATGAAATTAGTTCCACTTGAAACAACCCCATAGTCGTTCACAGTCTCAACACTGTTTACAAATCTAAAGTCCAAAGTCTCTTTTGAGACTCAAGACAATCTTTTAACTATAACCCCTGATAAAATCAAAGGCAGAAAGCAGATCACATACTTCCAACATGCAATGACACAGAATATACATTCCCAGTCCCCAAAAAAAGGAGAAAAGGGAACATAGTGAAGAAATACTGCACCAAAGCAAGACCAGGAACCCAGCAAGGCGATCTTCAAATTCTGTATCTGTAAGCTTGATATCAAAGCACTTTCCAGGTCTCCAACTCCTTTCAGCTTTGTTAAATGTGACTTACTTCTCTCTCTTTGTCTGGTTCTACACTCCATTAGCATCTTTCCTGGGAAGGTATCCCATGACTCTGGGAGAAATGGTTCACAACCTCTTTCCTGTATCTTTCAAGACTCTAAATTCAAAACCATATGACCCACGGTACCAAGCTTTACTTTCTGGGTTGGAGACTTGGCCCCTCCTTAACTTGCATTTGTTAGATCAATGGTTATATACCATGTACCAAGGGATGTGTTAATCTGCTTAAATAAGGACAACACATCTAGTCTAGCACCTGCAATCAGAGTGACTACTTAATTAATTTTTCAATAGTCAACTGTCATTCTCCATGATCTATCTATCTTCTGCACTGGCCAGATAAGAAAAATTCTAATATAGTTCTTTATAGATCTGGCAAGAGCAATCCTTTACTTCATATAGAAAAATAAAAGATCCATGGTAGACAAAACAATTATGTATAATAAAAGAACTTCTGGAGGTATCAACATCCCTGATTTCAAGCTATACTACAGAGCAATAGTAATAAAAATTGCATAGAATTGGTATAGAAACAGAGAGGTTGATCAGTGGAACCAAACTGAATACCCAGAAATAAACCCATGTTCTACGGGCACTTGATTTTGACAAAGAAGCCAAAACCATACAATATGTATGTATGTATGTATGTATGTATGTATGTATGTATGTATGTATAATATTTCAGGAACCAAAAAGAAACTTTATGTAGTTTTCTTTTCAAGGAGATACATTCACACCTCACCAAAATTTTAGGTAAAGATGCCCAAGGTTCAGATTTTAGAGTTCAGGATTTCAAATATGACCCAGTTGTCAAGAATTTCTCATACCACATAAGCAACAGATAGCTGTCCACCAGATTTTGTGGTTATAATCAGTGAGAGAAGTAACCAGGTAAAATGATTTGGCAGTAATGTTTAGAGAAAAGGAAGTGATAACAATATAATAATTTTGCCTTTAAAAACAAGTCAGAGAAATCAGAAGCCCATTGTTTTAGTTATACATTACAATGTAGCAATAAACTCTTAAAAGTCAGGAATCTAATGTCAACTCAGCCAAATTGTTCAGTCCAGGAACTCTCACAATTTGGAAGTGGATGATAGAGTAGAAATCCACTTCCAATCACAATTCAGATGTTGTACACTGACCAATAATATCACATGTGTGGCCTTTCAAAGACTGCACCATGATATGGCAGCTGGCTTCTCCCAGAGAGAGCAATTTGAAAAAAATGATCAAGACAGATGTAAAGCTTTTGAAGCCTAATGCTAGAATTTACCCCTCATTACTTTGGCCATTAAAGGGAGTCAATAAGTTCAGGTCACACTCAATGGAGACAATTATGCAAGAGTTTGGATACTAGGGAGGCACTGGTAGCATCTTTAAAATAGAAGAAAAGAGCTGGTATATTTTTAAGTGAGAGGAAGAGGTGAATTTAGAAAAAAATAAAGATCTCTTATCATCTGTTGTCTGGCATAGACTACATGTGCTGTCATTATAGCAAGAAATGGAGAGGAACCAGGGTCATCTTAGGAATTAAGATGTCATCTCACAGTACCAAGTGCCATAATTAAAGCTAAGTATTCAGATGACATAAAAATAGTTTTAGGCTTATAGTGTGTAATATCTTGAAGAACACAACAAAACGATGAGGACAAATAGCTGTTTCCTGGAGAACCTGACAACATGACAACTGATAGTGCTCACAAGAAAGGGCTTGGTATTTCTAAAGTCTACCTGGCTGTAAGCTCTAGTAAGAACCAGTCAGAGATGGAAGCCAGGAAGAATCCATGATAGGTGGAATGTCTGTACTCTGCTAACTTCAGTACTATAGAGTGGTAGCTACCCATAGTACTTTTTTAGGGGGAGAGATAGGGTGTATGAGTGGTAGAGGGTACTTGCAAAGTGAAGACAAGAAATAACTGAATGATGATGTCTAAGAGACACCCGAAGGCATGGGAGTAAGTATGTAAGTCAATGAGTAAACCTAAGGTAGAGTCAGGATGTGTCTCAATCCACTGCTGGCAGGAGCCTCCCAGACGACAGTCAAGTTAGGCTCTTGTCTGCAAGCATAGCAGAGCATCATTAATAGTGTCAGGGGCTGGCTCTTTACTATGGGGTCTCAGGTTGGGCCAATTATTGGTTGGACTTTCCCTCAATCTTTGTTTCCTCTTACGTCTTGAAGGTAGGGTAATTTTTGGATCAAAGGTTTTGTGGGTGGGTTGTTCTCTTCCTTCAACTAGTCCTGCCTGACTAGGAGGTGGTCCCTTCAGTCTCATGTCTTCCCCCATTAGGAGTCTTAGCTAGAGTCACACCCACATCCTCCCAGGAGCATGCCTTGTTGCAGGCCTCCAGCTTCTTGTCCCCAGCCCTCTCATCTTTCAGAACTGTTCTCCCCACATTTGATCTCTATCTTTGTTTCCCTCCCCATTCCATCTCCTGCCCAGTTCCCTCTCTCCATCCACTGGTGCTGTCTATTCTATTTCCCCTTCTGTGTGACATTCTGGCACCCTCCTTTGGGTCCCCATTGTTACTTAGCTTCTTTGGGTCTGTGGATTATAGCATGGTTATCCAGTATTATAGGTCTAATATCCTCTTATAAGTGAATATATACCATGTGCATCTTTCTGGGTCTGGGTTACTTCACCTGAGATGATCTTTTCCAGTTTTATCCATTTATCTGCAAATTTCATTATTTCCATGTTTTTAATATCTGAGTAGTATTCCATTGTGTAAATGTACCACAATTTCTTTAGCTATTCCTCCACTGAGGAACATCTAGGTTGTTTCCAGTTTCTGACTATTATGAATAAAGACTCTATGAACATAGTTGAGCTAATGTCCTTGTTGTATAGTGGGGCATCTTTTAGGTATATGCCCAGGAGTGGTATACCTGGGTCTTGGGGTAGAACTATTCCCAATTTTCTGAGAGCCAGATTGATTTCCAGAGAGGTTGTACAAGGTTGCATTCCCACCTGCAATGAAGGAGGGTTCCCCTTTTTCCACATTCTTGCCAGCATGTGTTGTCACTTGAGGTTTTGATCTTAGCCATTCTTACTGGTGTAAGATGGAAACTTAGAATTGTTTTGATTTGCATTTATCTGATGGCTAAGGAAATCGAGCAGTTATTTAAGTGCTTCTCAGCCATGCAAGATTTTTCTGCTGTGAATTCTCTGTTTAGCTCTGTACCCCATTTTTAATTGGATTATTTGATTTGTCGATGTTTAATTTCATAAGTTCTTTGTATATTTTAGATATTAGCTCTCTGTCTGATGTGGGGTCTCGAAAATCTTTCCCAATTTGTAGGCTTCTGTTTTGTTCTATTGATAGTGTCCTTTGACTTACAAAACTTCTCAGCTTCATGAGATCCCATTTATTAATTGATGATCTCAGAGCCTGTACTATTGGTGTTCTACTCAGGAAGTTGTTTTCTATGCCAATGAGTTCCAGACTTTTCCCCATTCTGTCTTTTAATAGATTTAGGGTCTCTGGGATGCAGGGTGTCATGAGTATGAACTGGCTAATTATGGCTACTCAGCTCTAAGTGGGACCATCTAAAGGCAGAGAAGACAACAGGTGTATCAGTATTCTGGCTTTTGGCCACAGTGGTGAAAATGAAGCTAGAGGTTTTTAGGCAAACACACAAATATATACAGGATAGGGCATTTGTTGGACACCGGCATTTTATAACATCTGTATAAAATACCTTCTATTGTTAGCAACAAGCATTCTAAGCACAAATAAAGCTCACTGGTTTAATCTCTTTTTATTGTGAGCTTCCTGGAATGTGACAGAAAGTAAACCATATACTAAAACATTAGAGGGGTAAAAGACCCTTTGCTCCAAGGCATCTATCTACCAATAGAATCAAGGCATGCTTTAAAACTGAACTAGGTGAGCATATGTACCATATTTTCATTATTCATTTGTTGACAGTTATCTGGAATGTTTCCATATCAACAGTTCTTGAAACATTAAACATGTATTTGCAAATACCTCTGTGATAAGACTTAGAATTCATTGGCTATATGCCCAAGAGTGGTATAGCTGACTTATAAAGCAATTCTTTCTTGAGTTTTTTTTTTAACTCCACACCAATTTCAGTAGAGACTGTAATAGTTCACACCTCCAACAGAGAATAAAGTTCCCTTTTCAACACATCCTCAACAGCATTTGTTGTCATTTAATTTTTTCATATTAGTAATTCTGATTGGGATGATGTGGAATTTCTAAATAATTTTAATTCAAACTTCTCTGAGAACTAAGCATGTTGGACAATTTTCCAAATATTTATTAGACATTTCTATTTTTCCAGAGAGCTGTAAGGAAAAATGCAATCAAGATACTTTCAGGAAAATAGATGGAACTGGAAATTAAGTTACACAGAAATACAAATGCTGTGTGTTATTTTTACATCAGGGATCTGTGCTGTTTAGTTTTAAGTTAACTTAGTACAACTAGAGTCACTTGGGAAGAAGGAACCTTAATTAAAAAAATAGATTCATAAGCTGGGTCTATAGGCCAATCTGCTAGGCATTTTCTTGATTAACGATTGATATGGAAGGGCCTAGGACATGGTAGGTGGTTGCAACCCCTGAACAGGTAGCCTTGGTATGTATAAAAAAAAATCAAGCTGTGAAAGTCAGTAAGCAGTGTTTCTCCATCAATTTTGCTTCAGATACTGCCTTCAGGTTTCCGTCTTCAATTCTTAATCTGACTTTGCTTCATGCTGGACTACAACCATAAATTAAAACAAAGCCCTTCCTCCCCAAATTGCTTTGGATGAGTTGTGTTATCACAGCAGTAAAAACCCTAAGAAACGATCTTAGATTTGTAAGGAGGCGGGGTTATGAAATTAGAAAAGGTACAGGATTGTGAAAGGCAAAATGAGATTGTAAGTGGGGAAGCAGAAGGGAAACTATTGGGAGAAGGGAACCAGTAGGAGGGGATGGGGAGTAAAGATGAAGAGATGGGAGGAGAAGCAACAAAAAGTATATAAAATTCTATAACAAAATCAATTGCTTTGTGTATTAATATAAAAATAAATATTAGATTAATGATGGTCAAACCAAAAACCCAGGTCAGAAGCACAGAAAATATAGTCAGCAAAATCACATAAGAAAAATTTCAGAACCTAAAAGAGGTGTTTATCAAGGTATAAGAACTATATTAAACACAAAAAAGACAGAACAAGAAGTTTCCCAAGATATATAATGATAAAAACACTAAATGTACAGAAGAAAAAATATTAAAGGCTGCAAGTGAAAAAGGCCAAGTAACATATAAAAGCAGACCCGTTAGAATAACATGTGACTTTGCAATGGAGACTCTAAAACCGAGAAGGGTCTGGACAGAGTTCTACAGACTATAAGTGATCAAGGATGCCAGCCCAGAATACTATACTGTACTATTATACAGGAAAACTTTAATCACAATAGAGAACAATCCATAATAAAAGGAAATCTAAATAGTATTTATCTAAAAATTCATATCTACAAGCAGTGCTAGAAGAAACACTTCAATCTGAGGAGGTCAGCCACACCCTCAGAGAATACAAGAGATAATCCCAAACTAGTAAATCAAAAGACAAGGAAAGTCCACAGTATAACAACAAATTGTATTAGCCTACTCTTTGACCATTATTGAAGAACTCTTATACTCGTATTTGGCTTAATGAGTGTGGCTGTCAGCAGCTATCTCTCGTGGATCACTTCACTTGGAGGGCCTCAGCAAGATTCCCCATGCCTCCTAGAATTTAGCATTGCTCTGGGCCTTCCCAGCCAGGGAGAGGTTACCGGGGAGGTACCCATGACAAATGGTCCAGGGCCCCACTGATTCCAGAGAGTTCTGAAATAGCTGCTATATGCCTGGGTATCAAAACAGAGCCCTTCTAACACTGCTATGTAGTAAATCTGTATACTCAGTTCAGTTCCGGTTCTGCTTGAAGATGACAAGCCCAAGATGCCTTGTAATTAAGATGGCTAAGGCCTTTTCTGGAGAGCCTTCTTCTGGATAAGAGGGTAAAACTTTGGGGGTGGGGAGAGGCCTTTTCTGAATGGAGCGTGTGCCTGGTAAGGAGTTTTTGCCAATCTTCCAACACTAAGTTGGAACTCCAATAGCAAAAGATACAGTTTTCTGGTTCTGCCTTTTACGAGAAATCTAATTTGGGTTTTGTTTGAAAGAATGGCAAGGCAGCTGTGGTAGAGATTCAATGTGTACTGTGCAAGTTTGGCCCCAAGTTTTGTTTGTTTGCTTTCTTGCTTGCTTAGCTGCTGGTATTTTTATTTTGTGTTTTCCTGCCACTCTGCCCCTCTTCTTTTGTTGGTTGTGAGAGCAGGGAAGCTGGGTTGCTCCCCACATTTGCTCTGATCTAATGAGAAAACTCTCCAAGGGGCTCCTGAAAGCTTCTCCAGATTCCATCACTTGGCAGCACTCTTCGTACGTCATTGGTTGTTTAGTCTTTTTGTCTGCAAACTCCCCCAACTGTCACCTTTTCCCCTCCGAGATAGGAAATCTCCAGTCATACTGAATTGCTCCTGGGGTTGCCTCCTCTTCTAGACTAGGCTTCTCACTTGCTCATGGGCACACATGGGCCCTCTGACAAGTCTTCCTTGGGTTTGCCTTCTCTTCATTGCCAGCACTTGAGGGTTGGTCCTGGGAAATCTTCTCCTTCACTGAGTCATTTACATTTTCTTTTAACACAGGGGCTGCAAGATCTGAATTCTCATCCCTTTGAAGTGGGGTAAAAAAAAATTTCCCCCAGGTATTTGCAGAAGACTAAAAGGGTTTGTTCTCAAAGGAAAAGCTGCGTACTTTTCATGAGATTTATTGGCCCTCCTAGGAAGACAGATGACCATCCATTGGTCCATAGGCCCAGTCTTTGTAAAAATCAGTCTGGATCAAGGTCACAGGATCTCCAGGACACCCTGATCTATACTTACCAACGTTTGACACTTGTTCAAAATTCACCCAATTAATTTAAGATTACACTTTAGGAATCAGTCTATTGTTTTGGTTTCTAAAAAATTCCCCCAACCTCAGGCTCCTCTGTTTTTTCCCACTCTACTTTATCCTTCTCTGCTCTCTGTTCCATCCCCATTTCACCTTCTGCATCTATACCTCTGGTTTCCTCCCCCTTTCCCTCTGCAACTATCACAATGCCTCCTGATGGAGACATCTAGTTGTCCACCTCTTCCACACTTCCTTTGATACCTTTGGTATCCTGCTTGAGAGCAAACCTCTTCCCACCCCCATCACCATGCTCCAGATTTGAATCAGGTCCCAGCTTCTGTCTTTCCCTTGCTAGAGGCCCACTCCCTCCTGGAGGTAGGGTCAGAGATTTAGGGGAGGAGCGCCACCCTTTCCTAATCTAAGTCCCTTTGTCTACTTCATATTTGTACAACAAGGAAAGCAACCCTCCACTTTTCTAGCAAGCCTCCAGCCCTCACTGTGCTTCTGGAATATGTCCTTCATAGAGTTCGCCCACCATGAGATGAGTGCCATCAAATTCTTCTGATTCTGTTTACTTCAGAGGAAAGGAGACATACTGAGGCAGAGGCAAAGAAGGCCTTTTCTTACTTCAGCTACTGCTACAGATCATCGAGACAGCTTTCCCATGTCAGTGCCCTGATTGGGCACTTTCCCCAATTCCTAGGCCTTTGAAATTCACCAGTGCCTTATGACTGGAATTTGGGGCACAGACTGAAAAACCACTAAATTGTCTAGGACTACTGAGGCTCTGCAGAGCCCGAAAGAGCTCATTGGAAGCTGCTGGTTAAGTCCCCTTCAGGTTTCTCACAGATGGTTATTTGAGCTTTCTTTGTTCTCTGTTTGTTCTGTCCCCTCCATCTGGTCAGGGGATTCAGTTTTGTAGGGATTCGGGTATCTTTGGGGTATGGATATTATTGAAATATTGTTTTTTGCTATTCTACTTAATGAAAAATATGGCTCTGGAGTTGGGTTGTGACCCCTCCTTTCCCACCCCAAGCATGCTTGTTTAAAAGTTTTCTCCAAACTCTCTGTTCTGGGTGAAAAGACCATATGACTCTAGGACTGAAAGAAAAAAAGTAAAACAGAGCAGCCCAAGAAAATACACTAGGTGCTTTAAAACAGCTAAAAATGTAGAGTATTCCCAATAGGAAATAGTTTTGCTTGTCTCACACTCCTTTTCTAGGTTTTATTTAGCTCTCTAAAATTTTTGCTAAAATATAAACTTATCTGGAGATTTTAAAGACTATTGTATATGCTTTCTATACCTTAATCTGTAAGCTTATTGGATGCAGATGGGCTTGAGAAATGGCTCAGAGGTTAAGAGTGCTGACTGTTCTTCCAAAGGTCCTGAGTTTAATTCCCAGCATCCACATGTTGGCTTATAACTATTTATAGCGAGATCTGGTGCCCTCTTCTGATGTGCAGGTGTACCTGCAGACAGAACATTGTATACATAATAAATAAATCTTTTTTTTTAAGTCTGTAAAGAAAAAAATGATGCCATCATTGTCTGAGTTCTTGGAGATGTCTGGTTTTCATAATCCTCTGTTTAATGGTGTCTAGATTACAGATACTTGTATTATTCCGCAGATTAATGACTTTATAAGAAAAAAATATTTATTAAGCTTTTCAGGTTGTCTGCCTCCACCTACCCACATACCCAAAATGCGTATACAATAAAATAAAATCACTGTCTAAAATCTCTCAGTGATAACCACAGATAGTTCCACTTAAAGTAATCAGAGCTGAGCTTGTTAAAAGTTAATATGCCTTCCAAGAGGGGAAAAGATAGTCAACGCCAGTGAACATTTACCTGAGCATCCAGTCATTCCTCCCAGATATTGTATGCTATCAAGCCTTAATTACATGATGCCTCCTGTTTTGTTTTTTAAACAAAACAAAAGAAAAACAAACAAACAAAAACTCGGGTATACAGGATAAAGCTTAAAACCAAGAGGGGGTCCACCTCTTCAGCAATACGAACACTGTCTAAACTCCACTTAGGAAATCTTTCTTACAACAAATGGTAAATTTGTTACTTTTATGTCTCCTGTTATTTAAATTTTTTAATCAAAAACGATTTCTATAAAAATTAGGGCTTTCTGCCTCTTCCGATGTCATGGTGCCCTTGAAAAAGCTTGTGGGGAAGGGGGGTGCAAAAAAAGCAGGTTTTAAAGTTCACCCTTGACTGCACCCATCCTGTAGAAGATGGAATCATGGATGCTGCCAGTTTTGAGCAGTTCAACCAGGATGGAATCAAGGTGAATGGGAAAGCTGGGCATCTTGGCGGAGGGGCTGTGACCATCAAATAGAATAAGAGCAAGATCACTGTCACCTCTGAGGTGTTTTTCTCCAAAGGGCATTTGAAATATCTCACCAAAAAAATATTTGAAGAAGAACAATCTGGTTGTGTGTTGTCACTAACAGCAAAAAGAGTTATGAATTGCACTACTTCCAGATGATTAAACAGGATGAAAAGGAGGAGAAAGACAAGAATTAAGACACATTGGTCTGGAATGTTTTGTATTAATTCATAAATAAAATTTGGGAACAAAAATAATGTAAAATAAGAATAAAAATTATGATGGCTAGATGGGATTACAGATGTCTAATTTTTTGACTTCTTCCCCCTTTCTTGGTTCTTGTTCTTTTTTTTTAAGTACTCTCCATTCAAGGTCATGGATATCCAAAGCTCTTGTTGAAATATAAGCTTTCTTTCTCTAAGGATATGGAAAACTTGTTACAAAAATTTTAATAATTAAAAATCTGTATATAGGCAGGGGATCCAAGATGGCTGCCATGAGAGGACACTGTGTCTGAGGAGTAGGACAGCAGAAACAACGCAGCGACCAGGAGACTGAACTCTGGGACCTAAAACGCCGGCATTTGTGATTGCCAGGTGAGCAGAACTCCTACAGTGAGAAAATCAAGTGGGAAAACCCTAGGGACACCCAGTTATTACCCGGAAAAAATCTCCGGGTGACCAGCAGCGCACAGCTCTGATCTGAACGAGCAGCCGCACTGGGCGCCCGCAGCCGCCATTGTAGACTGGATCACACAGTCTTGCGGGCAGTCTCAGGAGGAACTGGGTGCTGTTTTCACCGAACTGCACCCTGCGAGCGCACACTGCACCGGGGTTCTGCTTCAACCCCGTTGTGCAGCGGTGTGCAGCGGGCACGAACCGATCGCCGGAACCACCCCAGTCTGAGAAAGGCGGGGGACCGTTTTGACCAGTCTGCACTCTGCGGGCGCGAGCCTCACGCTTCCGCCAGCAAAACCTCAGTCCATGTGCCAGTCCGCGGGCAAGTCTGGGAGGGACCTGAGTTCTGCTTCAACCCACAGGTGCGCAGTGGGCGTGCACGGATCGCAGGAGCCACCCCAGACTGAGAAAGTCCGGGGACCATCTTGCCCAGACCGCACACTGAGGGCCAAAACCTCAGTCCCTGTGTGTGTCCAGGCCTCTGGCACCATTTCAGACAGGCCTGCCCTCAGCGGAGGCACACCAACCCAAACCCATTGTGTGTGCCCCAAATATCATCTCAGACCATGGTGCACAGCCCCTGGCCCAAAAGGGGGAGCCAAATCCCCGTTCCAGGGGAGAGCCCTTAGCAACAAGCCCAGGGCTGAGCGCAAAGACCCCAGCTGAGAGACAAAAAGAGGAAATGAACAAGGCCCTCAAAGAAATAGAGAAGAAATTAACTGCCCACATAGAGGAACAATCAAACATAAACAGAGAGGAAAGAACCAAAATAGGAGACACAGTCAATCAGTTGAAGGAAACAGCACAAATCATGAAAACAGAATTAAAATCTATAAAGAAGACACAAATGGAGAAGAACCTGGAACTGCAGAACTTAGAGAAAAGATCAGGAACCACAAAGATAAGCATCAACAATAGAATACAAGAGATGGAAGAGAGAATGGATTCCTCACTCATGGAAAATAAAAAATTGGAAAAATCCCAAGCACAAAACATCCAAGAAATTAAGGATGACATCATTGGAATAGATGAAAAAGAAGACACCAGGCTCCAAGGACCGGAAAATATTTTTAAGAAAATCATAGAAGAAAATTTTCCCAACTTAAAAAAAGAAATGTCCATCAACATACAAGAAGCCTACAGAACACCAAATAGACGAGACCAGAAAAGAAATACCTCTCGTCACATCATAGTCAAAACACTAAACCTACAAAACAAACAAAAAATATTAAAGGCAGCAAGGGAAAAGGGTCAAGTAACATA
>CM053742.1:8719189-9048029 GCA_028658305.1 Pachyuromys duprasi
GGTCTTGTAAGAGACGGTTTCTACAATCAAGGACCATGTGTGGTTGTGGACTGGAACCCCCGCACGGATGGGGCCCATGATAACTTGGTGTAGGGCTGAAGACCCTATTCAGGGAAACAGGGACTGTTTCAGTCATGATCTTGATGGCTGACTCTTTGACCCTCCCCCATATAAGCTGGGGAGTGACAGACTGGCTAGACCCCAGGAGAGGACTTTGCAGCCAGCCCTGAGGAGACAGGATAAGCTGGGGTTGGATGGAAGGGAAGGAGGTCCTCCCCTGTTGGTGGACTTGGAGGGGGCAGGGAAGAAGGAGATGAGGGAGGGAGTGGGAGGGTAGGAGGAAATGGGGGAGGGGGCTACGCCTGGGATTCTAAGTACCTAACCTGTGATTGAGATAAAAATAAATAAATTTTTAAAAAAAGAAAAAAAACAAAGAAAAAAAAAGAAAAACAAAACAAAACAAAACAAAAAGATATTGAAGAAGATATCAGGAGATGAAAAGCTCTCCCGTGCTCATGGATCAGTAGAATTAACATAGTGAAAATGGCCATTGGGCCAAAAGCAATATACAGATTCAATGCAAATCCCATCAAAATACCAACACAGTTTTTAACAGACCTTGAAAGAAAAATTCTCAACTTCACATGGAAAAACAAAAAACCGAGAATTTCCAAAACGATTCTGTACAACAACAGATTGTCTGGAGGTATCTACATCCCTGATATAAAGCTGCACTACAGAGCAATAGTAATAAAAACTGCATGGTACTGGCATAGAAACAGAATGGTGGATAAAGGGAATCAAATAGAAGACCCAGAAATAAATCCACAGACTTACCGATTCCTGATTTTTGACAAAGAAACCAAAACAATACAAAGGAAAAAATGACGGCATCTTCAAAAAATAGTGCTGGTCTAACTGGATGTCTACATGTAGAAAAATGCACATAGATTCATTTTTATGACCCTACACAAAACTAAAGTCCAAGTGGATCAAAGACCTCAACATAAAACCAGACACAGTACATCGGTTAGAAGAAAAAGCGGGGGAACGTCCTACAACTCATTAGCACAGGAGACAACTAACTGAACAGAACACCAACAGCACAGGCTCTAAAATCAACAATCAATAAATGGGACCTCATGAAACTGATATGTTTCTGTAAAGCAAAGGACACTATTGTCAAAACAAAATGACAGCCTACAGACTGGAAAAAGATGTTCACCAACCTTATATCTGACAGAGGTCTAAAATCCAGAATATATAAAGACTTATAAGATATGATAAACATACTGAAATCTACACACCTAAAGAAAATAAAAAAGAAAGAGGACCCAGGGTAAGACGATCAATCCTCACTTAGAAAGACAAATGGGATGGACATTGGATGTAGGAGAAAAGAAGTAACAGGACAGGAGCTTACCACAGAGGGCCTCTGAAAGACTCTACCTAGCAGTGTATCAAAGCAGATACTGAGACTCATAACCAAACCTTCAGCAGAGTGCAGGGAATCAAATGAAAGAAGGGGAAGTTAGTATGACCTGGAAAGGACAGGAGCTCCACAAGGACCAAATCCATCTGCGCACAGGGGTCTTTTATGAGACTGTTTGTCCAACCAAGGACCATCTATGGATATAACCTAGAACCTCTGCTCAGATGTAGTCTGATAGCTCAGTATCCAAGTGGGTACCCTAGTAAGGGGAACAGGGACTATTTTGGACATGAACTCAATGGTGGGCTCTTTGACCTCCCCTCCCCCCAAGGGAGGAGCAGCCTGGGTAAGCCACAGAGGAAGACATTGCAGCCAATCCTGAAGATACCTGATAAACCAGGGTCAGATGGAAGGGGAGGAGGTCCTCCCCTATCAGTGGACTTGAAAAGGGGAAGGGAGGAGATGAGGGAGGGAGGGTGGGATTGGGAGGGAAATGAGGGAGGGGGTTACAGCTAGGATACAAAGTAAACTGTAACTAATATTAAAAAAATAAAATATTTCAAAATTAAAAAAAAAGAACTTAAGAAGTTAAAAAGCAACAATCAAGTAATCCAATTAAAAATGGGGTACAGAGCTAAACAGAGAATTCTCTGTAGAGGATTGTAGAATGGCAGAGAAAGGGGAACCCTCCTCCACTGCTGGTGAGAATGTAAACTTGTACAAACACTTTGGAAATCAATCTTGCGCTTTCTCAGACAATTAGGAATAGCGCTTCCTCAAGATCCAGCTATACCACTCCTAGGCATATATCAAAAATATGCTTAAGTACACAACAAGGACATTTGCTCAACCATGTTCACAGAAGCTTTATTCGTAATAGCCAGAAGCTGGACACAACCCAGATGTCCCTAAACTGAGGAATAGATACAGAAATTGTGGTACATTTACAAAATGGAATAGTACTCAGCAATTAAAAACAAGGAAATCAGGAAATTTTCAGACAAATGGTGGGATCTAGAAAAGATCATCCTGAGTGAGGTATCCCAGAAGCAGAAAGATACATATGGTATATACTCACTTATAAGTGGATACTAGACATAGTATGTAGGATAATCATACTAAACTCTGTACACCTAAAGAAGCTAAGCAAGAAGGAGGATCCGGGGTAAGATGATCAACCCTCTCTCAGAAAAGCAAATGGAATGGACATCGAAAGAGGGAGAAAACAGGAAACGGGACAGGAGCCTACCACAGAGGGCCTCTGAAAGACTCTGCCCTGCAGGGTATCAAAGCAGATGCTGAGACTCATAGCCAAACTTTGGGCAGAGTGCAGGGAATCTTATGACAGAAGGGGGAGATAGTAAGACCTGGAGAGGAGAGGAACTCCACAAGCAGAGCAACAGAACCAAAAAATCTCAGCCCAGGAGTCTTTTCTGAGACTGATACTCCAACCAAAGAGCATGTTTGGATATATCCTAGAACCCCTGCTCGGATGTAGCCCATGGCAGCTCATTATCCAAGAGGGTTCCCTAGTAAGGAGAACAGGAGCTGTCTCTGACAGGGAACTCAGTGGATGGCTGTTTTATCACCTCCCCCTGAGGAGGGAGCAGCCTTACTAGGCCACAGAGGAAGACAATGCAGCCAGTCCTGATGAGACCTGATAGGTTAGATTCAGATGGAAGGGAAGGAGGACCTCTCCTATCAGTGGACTGGGAGAGGGCCATGGGAGGATATGAGGGAGGTAGGGTGAGATTGGATGGGATTGAGAGAGAGGACTACAGCTGGGATACAAAATGAATAAAATGTAATTAATATGAAATGACCATTTAATTTTAAAATATCATATTAATAGAAGCTAAACAAGATAAAAAATAAGAAAAATCCTAATTCTGTAAAAGATACTAAATTGTTGTAAATTGTTAAAGACAATTAAGACATAAAAATTAATACTCAGTCGGCTTAAAAATGATCACATTTTATTACATTCTCAAAACTGTGTTTATAGTCATGCTAAGTACAAATGTAATTCATTTTCAGAAACCAACTTGTAAGGAAAGACTAATTTATACCTCCATTTATATAATCTTTTGTATATATTGTTAGGTAAATCCTGAAACAACTAAATAGAAACAGTTTGTTTAAAACTGGGTACGATTAACAAATTAATGACCTTTAAACTCCTCAGAGAACTGTTGAATATGACATTTAAAATGTTTCATTAACAAAAAAAGCTAGATAAAATTGCCAACTCCTAGAGGCTGCCGTAAGGTTTCCTCCAAAGAATAATGGCACAGAAAAGACTCTACATGAATGATGGTGGTACTACTCACTGGGAAAAGAACTACCCCATGACTTACTCACCACTAGTACCCTCCCTCTACTGTGGATAAGCAGGACACTGAAGAATCAATCAACTGCCCTTTTTGCCTCACCAAGTTAGGCAAGTCTCCCAAGTTCCTCATCCATAGGAAAGTTTCTCAGTTGTTCTAGGTCTGGTGGCCAAAGGCTGATGCTGCCCTATATGACAGCCAAAGAATTAATGCTGCCATTTGTGACCACTGAAGACTGATGCTACCATGACCTCTGACATCACTTTAGGAACTCTGCCCCTAACAAAAACATCAAGATTATCATGGAAGAGCTTAGGTAATTGTTCAGGTAGGGTGGTACTTTCTGCCATTTTAAGTGATACAGAGTTCATTTGAATTCCACTTCCTACTCACATTTATCCTTTTCAGATCTCTGATGATGTTAAAGGCTATCTGTGGCTTTAACAATTTTAACAGCTGCAAACACCCAGCTCCTCCCCCCACCATCTACAGCTGCTTGATCAGTCCATTTCATATGTAAAATCAGGCCCTAGTTTTTCTAGAGCTACTAGGTATTGTGAAAAAAACAAAAAGAGTCATACAGTTTACCTTGCCGACAGACTTTATGCTAAAAAGTTAAACTCACAAAACAGTTCAGCCACCTTTGTCTCAATAACTGGATAAAGAATATTTCGAGTTTATTAAAGTTAGGAAGGCCTAGGAAAATTATTTAGCGTGCAAATTGTAAGGGTCCAAGGATATAAAATTTAGAATAGGGTATGGGGATCTAAAAATGGTAGTTTAGTGTATATAAAGGCAAGTTATAAAGGTTTTAGGCTATGAAAGCTTGCGTAAGTTATGAGGGTTTGGGGAAGTGACTGAAGATACATAAATATAAGTTGTAAAGGTCCAAAATGATTTAATGTATATAAAATTTTTTTAATGTTTTTTCAAATTTCTTTCCCTTTCACTATGCTATTGCTATACTGAGAACTCAAAAGTTCAGGTTTCTCACATTGATCAATGAAATTCTGATCTAGCCCTGGTAAAGCACTGACTACTATTATCATAGTTGCAAGCTCAAATTTTTAAGTTTTTTTTCTCTCTCACAGCCTTCTCACCTCCCAGAAGGGACACCGATTGGGAGAGGGAGGTTGTCATCGCTGGGACAAGCTGAGAGCTGTGACAGGGTAGGCTTCTGGGTGGATATGGGAATGATTCCTAATAGGAGACAAGATACAGACTGAAGTGGCCACCTCCTAGCCAGGAAGGACTTCCAGTGGAGGGTGTGGGATGCCAACGCACCCACAAACTTTAGGTCCAAAATTTATCCCCCCTACAAGACGTGCAGGGATAAAGATGGAGCAGAAATTGAGGGACTGGCCAACCAATAACTGGCCCAACTTGAGACCCACCCCATGGGAGAAAGCCAATACCTGACACTATTAATGATACTCTGCTTTGCTTGCAGACAGGAGCTTAGCATGACTGTCCTCTGAGAGGCTCCACCTAGCAGCACATCAAAACAGATGCTGAGACTCAAACATTAGGCAGAGCTCAGGGAATTTTGTGGTAGAGTTGGGGGAAGGATAAAGGGACCCAGAGGGGATAAATACTCTACAGGAAGACCAACAGAGTCAACTAATCTAGGCCCATGGGGCCTTCCAGAGACTGAAGCACTAACCAAAGAGCAAGCATGAACTGGACCTAGACCTCTTACACACATGTAGCTGATAGACAGCTTGGTATTTATGTGAATTCCCTAGTAAGGGGAGTGAGGGCTAACTCTGACATGGACTCTGATGCCCACTCTTAGCTCCCCTGGTGGAACTGTCTTGTCTGGCCTCAGTGGAAGAGGATGCATTTAGTCCTGATACAGCTTGATGTGCCAGGGTGGGGGTTGGTATGGGGAGGTCCTTTTATTCTGAAGAGAAGGAGAGGGGAGAAAAGGGGGAAGGTGGGAGGGGCTGTGATTAGGATGTAAAGTGAATAAATAAAATAAAAATAATAAAGTAAGGAAGATAACTCCCCAAAAGAAGAAAAAAAAAGAAATCAGAACTATAAAAAATTTAAACTTATTTTGATTATTTTCTAAGTATATATTCAAAAGCACTTCTCTTTATATTGAAAATATCTCTGTCCAATTTATATGCATCCAACCCTCTGGAAAAAAAAATGAGCAGTATTCATGCGTTTAGACCAGTTATATTTTAGGCTCCCAAGTTTTTGCTGTGACTCAAAGATGTAACTCCAGGTGTTTACAGATGCCTGTTAACTGCTTTTTCTATCATGAGGCTTTCAGTACAGATTACAAACAATGCCAATGCTAATATATCTAAAGCTTTATTTCTTTTTGTAAAATTGAAATAAGTTTTGTTAAGCTTCAGGTTGTCATAACTTGGATCCACCTGTCATAGGTCAAACAGATTCCAAATAAGTACTCCTGTCATGTCAGTCATGACTTGACTAACTTTCCCTGCCGACTTCTTATTCTTGAGAGTGAGCTCTCTCTTCTCCTGGTCTTGAGACTTTTTCTACCACTCCAGCTGCCAGGGCCACAAGCCTAGAAGTTTCAAATGTAGACCCAAGATAAAGATTTTCCCCTAAGCCCCTTAAGTTTACCTTTTGTTCCTAGTCTTTATCTGTCCATCTGTCCCAGCAGATATCCAACCAACTGAAGATTGTAAATTGCTCCAAACATGTCAGCCTTAGCTGGTCCTTCAGAATCAGAGAGCCCTGCACTTGCTTAAAGCTGATGTAAACCAGATGCTTCTTACAAAACATCCTACCAGCTTGAACCTCAGCTTTGAACCAGCATTCTTCACTAGCCTCAGGTGGTCCAAAAGAACCTGGGCAGCAAACCAGATATACCCTTCCCCATCCTGACCTTCAACTAACATTCTAGCCTTCCTGGGCCCTACAATGACATCCTGATTTTACCCGAGAAGTAGTTACAGAAGAGAGTAGTCACCCCTTATCATTACCAAAACACTAGAATGTTAGAGCCAAAGTAAACTAGTTCCCTTCTACCAAAGGAGTCACTTCCCTTCTCTCTGGCAAAAAGGACAAATAGCTATCTATGATGCCTCTTGGCATATCAAAGCCCATGCTGTCCTCCAGGCACCTTTGGTATTGCAAATACCTGTTACAATCAGCGTTACAAAAATTTATAAAAAGAGTTACTCAGGAAGGGGGCTGAGATCTGATTTTCTGGCTTCATGGTTACTGAATTTTACCTTGGTAAAGCAAATGTTTATTTTCTTTGTTATATGCATCCTAATGCTCATTTGTTGTCAAACACTGTAAATACCAGAGATTCTAAAATTAATTCCCCAACTCATTCTCCTTGAGCCAGTGGGGAATGTAATGGACTTGAACCCCCTCCTTTTGTTACTTCTGGATGTTACCATAGGCCTTTGTTACATGTATAAAAAATCAACACATTATGATACCATCCTTTAGCCCTACACAAAAAGGAATCAATGATTTGATTCATGTGATCTAAAGCCAGTGGGGAATGTGAGGGAAAAAAACAAAACAAAACAAAAAACAAACAAAACCTTCCATTGTATGCTACACATTCCATCTTAGTACCCACTAGTTATTTGTCTCTGACTCCAATCCCTGGAAGACAAGTTCCCAGTAACCCTCCCCCTCAAAAATGTACATCTGTGACTATCTACTCATTATGATATAACCGGTTGTTTTCTGGCTTTTGTAACCTGATTGTGCAGATATTCAAGGACTATTTTGAGGTTACCTTGACTACCTAATTATGGCAGAGCAGAACAGCTCTTGATTTGCTTGTACAGATACAAAGTTCTTCTTGTGGATTTCACCTTTAAAAATGTACCCCCCCCCCTTTGCCTGACAACCTCAAGTTTGGTTCAGAGATTGTTGTCCTACTAGCAGCTTTAATAAATGTATCTAATTATAATCTGGATTAAGTCTATGTTCTTTTTTTCCCCAGGTGTCACAAAGTCCACAACACAAAAAGCTTTCTTTACCACTCTTGACCCACTGGCTCTGGAAAAGGCTAGGGCACTAATTTTGCCTTTTATCACTTAGTAAGCCCAAGATATTCACAAAATAATCTCCAAAAGCTAGAAGCTTTTTGCCGGAATGACCACCTTCTAGTTCAATGAAGTGATCCAAAATAACAGATAATACAAAGCAGAGACAAGCTGCCTTGACTGTTGATTGAACTATAGGTACATATTATGATGACTGCTTTCCAGTCAACTAAGCCCAAGCTCTCTACTGCTTGTGTCCAGAGGACAGGACCTCCAAAACAAAAATTGGGAAGATGGAAAAGGCCCTACTGGAAAGGGATCACGTACTTACTGTAAAGAAAAGTGACACAGAAAGAATGAATGCCTTAGTCAACCCAAGCCCAAGAAAGCAATGATATGACCCTCCTTGACCATAAGGGAGATGATTAGTAAATCAGAATGAAAGACCTGAGGCTCTACTCTTTTAGGCCTCCAATATCCCTTGTTCACTCTGCCAACAGGAGACCACCAAATTGAGTCTTTATTAGACACTGGGGCAGATGTTTCTATTTTTAAAACTCCAATGGGGCTGATTACAAATAAAAAGAAACCAATACATTAAGATGTGGTCATGATTAAGGGCAATCACCTTACATCCAAAAGAATGATTAGCCCGGGCCACAGAAAACTGACTCATTCCTTCATGGTTATTCCAGATTTCCCCTTTCCTTCTTCTAGGCAGAGATCCTCTTTAAAAGTAAGGCATCACCATGACCTTTACTCCTCCAAACACCCTAAAGTTTCCTTTGCAGCTGCCTACCAACTTAGCTTAACTGACCCTCTATCTAAAGAAAGCCTTCTTGCTCTTCCAGACTCTGCAGAGGAAACAAATCCAGAATCAGGGATCTATTCCAGGACTTGCAATGACAATTTCCTAAGATATGGGCTGAGGCAAATCCTTCAGTCTTTGTAGCATACCAATGGCCCACTAGCTGTGCTACGCCTCCTTGCCACAGCCACAAAAGCAAGGATCTAGCAATATCCTATGAACCGAAAGACTAGACTTGGAACATGTCTTTCTTACCTGTCCATAAACCAAAGTCCACAGATTATTGGTCAGTGCAAGGTCTGAAAACATTCATTTTTCTGTTAAAATAAATATACTGTACTCAGTCTCTTCCCTGCCAGAGTGCTAGGTCTATATTTTCCTAGATCCCAAAGATACATTCCTTTTCATTCCCCTGGCACCAGTGAAACAGTCCATATTTGCCTTTGAATGGACTGGTCCAATGTACAATGAGATTGGTCAGCTATCCTGGAAATGACTATGCTATGGGTTCAAAAATTCCCTCTGCCACCTTTAGGGAAGCATTACAAAAAAGAGCAAACAGGATTTAGGGTGCCCAGGAAAATAGTGGCCTCCAGACAAAATTGAACTGATACACACATGAATTCAGAGACTGTGGCAGCATGCACCAGGCCTGCATAGGTTCAAGCCAGACAGGTCCCAGTGCTGAAAATAAGAAATGGACATAATTTTCCACCCCTAACAAAAAAAAGTGTCTTCAATTGATAATTACTAGCAACAAAATATCAGTTTTCACCGATGGAGTCTCACTGGTTTTATAAACCACACATAAGGGTAGGTCCCATACCCAGCAGTAGAGCTCAACACGAAACAAACTCAATGTTGTTTTTTTAAATTTATTCGCTAATATTGCTTTGTTTGGTTAATTTTAAAAATTTTACTGGTCTTTTGCTTATATAGTATGGTTTCCTATGTATATTTTTTTTGTTTTTTGTGTGTTTCTTATGCATTTTTTTTACTGTAGTTTTTGATCCTGCTTGGTTCACTTTTTGTATTTGCCTGCTTATTTTCTAAAGGGAGAGAGAAGACATGGGTTTGAATGGCTGGATAAGCAGGGAGGATGTGGAAGTAGATGGGAAGGGGAAACATAATCAGAATATATTTTATGATTTTTCAATTAAAAAAACTGAGACACTGCTATTAACTGTTGCAGTTATTTGTCTTTATTATATCTTAAACTCTCAAAATTACAGAATGATTTTTTAAGCATCTGAATCATGTTCAACAATACTAACCTCTTTATACAATATGAAAAGTATGAAGTTAGTATGTCTTATAATAGAAGCAGAAATACAAATAAAACAATACTTTAAACCACTTGTGTTCAGTAACTAGTACAGTTTGTTTTCTAAAGATAGAATGTAAATTCTTGCCCTTGGTGAACATTTCATTACTATTTCCAATAAGTAATCAATATTATTAACATCAATTTTGAGTTAATCTTATCTCACCAGTTATATGATGTGATAAGCAGTAATAAGAGTAATTATCCATATTTCAATTAAAAGTTTTATATTTTAAATTCCAACCATGTCAGACTACTGTACCTTTCAATAGTGAACATCCTAGATGCCTGAAAACATGGTACAAGATGGAACACTTCCATATGTAGAAACCAGACTCTGTACTGTTTCTGACTCTCTAAATGCTAAACTGAGAAGCACACACACAGTTCACAGAATATGAGCATCTTTTTTATAAACAGCTCCTCATTCCTTTTGTGTCAATATAAAGTACCATTTTAAATTGAAAATACTCACTTCTGTACATTTTTCGTACAAAAGTAATAGCTCCATGAGGAATAAGCACAAAAAATAGTATGTATTCTGTTTAAAATTTTGAGTATGAGTACCTTTAGAAATACACTTAGGTTAATGTCCAACATTGATAAAAATATGAAGGCTTTAAGGATGCATCTTAAAACTATAGTCAGGCTTCTTCCAAACTACTCTTTAGGCACAATTCTTAGATAAAATGGATAATAATTTTACATATCCTAAAATTTATTTAAAACTTGTAAGAATATTAGTTGCCTGAAGTCCCTCAGACTCTTTATAAGCTTTATTTTCTCCTTCTAAATCTGAACAGAAGAGAATAAATTATATGGCTGTTGGGTTATTATTTTTTATAATGAAACCTGGTAGGACATGAAAAGTATACTACAGCAGTGTATAGACAAAATATCCAAGAAGGGTAACCATGTATCATTCTTTAATTTCTCTTCTTTGAAAAATTTTCACCACTTTAATATGGGAGTTATTAAGTTTCTTCTAGTTCCTCTTTAGTTGCTTTAAAACCATCTATCTTAAAGGTACCTGCTTTAACGGAAAACATGTTTACCTTTTTGGTTTAAAGGTAAAGCAAAATCAAAGGTAGCTTTTTTGTTTCTTGTACTGAGCATATTTATAATCTATAAAATGAAAAATCTAAAGAAGACTGAATAAACTTCCAGCCTGTATATGCTAATAATAATATGTTAAATGTATCTTGAAAGAGACTTCGACTACTTTTTCAGTTCTAGTTGTAACATATTTTAGGAGAATCTTCTCCAAAACAAATCCAATGAGCACAGGGAGTCAACTGTGTATTTAAAAAGTATTTATGAGAGGACTTAAATTTCTACGAACATTTTTCTTTTTACTGCAGTTTACTTCTTTTTAATGTAGCTGCTTTTTAATGTAGCTGTCAAACGTGATAGCTACTTCCATCATCACCTCCTTATATTTTATCCTTGTATCAGTATTGATCAGCATCAGGGCTTTCCCGTTGATATCCTATAAAGAGAAGTTTAAAATTATTAATAATACTGTTATATTTGATAAGTAGTTGTTTCTTTGTATGTAAGAACATGTAAAAGTAAATCCTCTCATTATAGTTATAACATCTCTGAATATATATCTCCTGTATAAAACTATCATTGCACAAAATTCATCACTTTGAAGCTTATATATTCAATCCCAATTTTAAGAAAAAGCAAATTTGTATTAGTAATTTAAAATTAACTATACCAGAGGATCTAAATTTTAAATGTTGTTGAAGAATAAAATACTGTGTATCTATGATGAAAGTAAAAAGAATGAGAAAAATTTATTTCATGGTTATTAACTTTCAGACACAGGTTAGAGATATAGCAACATCAATGTAAATGTGTTTGATAGTCTTATCTCTATATGAAAGTAAGTTACTTGTCTGAAGATAATTAGATGCTAAGACTAAGTATTTTCTTTCTATATTGAAAATAGTACATGTGTTGTATAGACACTCTTTTTTATAGCCACAAGGCATCTTCATAAAAATTCTTTGCCATCACCTTATGCTACTGAAGTGTATTATTTGTTTTCATAAGTTCCAGCATAAAATAAAACTTCATTTAATCAGTCTTGCCCTAAAAAACCCAAAATCTCTTATAATAGTAAGTAAAATTAGAAAGGAAAGGAAGTAGAACTGATTAAAATTCAGCTCATGACAAGAGAATGAATTAAAAAACAATATAAATAGGGAAGCAGAAGCCAAATTATCTCTATTTGCCAGTCATATGACCCTATCCTTAAAAACCTCTAAAGATGCCAGCAGAAAACTGTTAGAGCTGATAAATACTTTCAATGGTCATAGTATACAAAATTGGCAAATAAAAACCATTAGCTTTCCAGCTGAGTCACTTCTTTCTTAGGTAACTGGAAATCCTCTGCTCCTAGGAGGTCATCATATAGAACTTCATATGAACACCTAACAGGCATAGCACACCACAGTCCAGAACGACTGGACTCAAATGATTCTCTTGCCTCAGCCTCCCACTTTGTTGGGACTATAGGTATGTTTGGCATAAATGTTATGGGAATAGCCAACTGCTTTCTGATTGGATTTAAAGTCAGAGCCATCCTGCCACCCAAGGCTCAGAAATTATCTTGGAAGAGATGACAAAAAGATTCTAAGAATCAGAAGCAGTGTACACCTATAGGGAAATTCTTAAATCAGAATAAAAGTAGCCTGTATTTTAGATTTTTTTAAAGTGGATATGTGTGTGTGTAATTTTTTTGCCAAGAAAGAAAAGACAATCAAAACTTTAAGTCACCAAAAAAACCTTAAGAACTAGAAAAATAGAAAAAATTTAACCATGATGTTGCTTTGTAAACAGTCATCAGCATCACAAATTATCAATAGTCACATAAGGTGAACAGAAGTGACCAGCTGGAATTAATTTCTAGATATCATAACAAGAGATACTTGTTATCATAACGATGCTACTTTGGTATGCATTGTGGTTTTGTAAATCTCTCCTACTTATTAAGGTCTTAGAGTGGAACAGGGATCTAGCTTGGGGAGGATTTGAGCATTTGTCCTTTCAAGGAAGGAGGCCTTCCTCAAACTTATAATCCTGAGAATATAATCTTCTGAGAATTTAAGGCTGTTTAGTGTGTTAGATATTTACACTATTGAAGAATAGACGGTTAATCTTCCATTTAAGCATAGAATGATGGACAAGATAACCTTTTTTCACAAACAAAAATTAAGTCAGATGATAGGATTCCCCTGCCACCCACACAACTCGGTATTCAACTGAAAGCGTGTAGAGATTATTCAATGGCATTAGGGTAGCAGGGAAACTGGATTTAAAAATATGTTTTCTGATGGTTGGGTAGAGTTGGTGGGCCAATGGAGGATCCAAATGTTTCAGAAATGTTATCACATCATTTGCAGACCAACTTACCGGATTTCCAAGGTCTCTCACAACAACACTGTTACATTTAGGTGATGAACCTGCAGTTATCATGAAAGGAAAAAAAAACTCATCAGCATCTTGAAAATAAGAGATGTTAGGTAGAGAGTAATGATCTCATTCCTGGAACTTTCTCTCTCTATTTCATTCAAGACAGGGTTTCTCTGTGTAGTCTTGGCTGTCCTAGACTCGTTTTTCAGACTAGGCTATTCTCAAACTCAGAGATCATCCTGCCTGCCTCTCAAGAGTGCTGGGATTATAGGTGTGTGCCACTGTGTCTAGCCTGGAACACACACACACACTCCCTTTGTCTCTTACTCTGATTTAAATTTTTTAATGTATTCACTTTATATCCTGATCATAGAACCCCCTCCCTTGTCTCATTCCAGCCCCACTTTCTCCCCCTCTTCCTCTCCTAGTCCTCAGAAAGGGGGAGCCCTCCTCCTCTACCAATAGACCCCAGCCTATCAAGTCTCATGAGGTCTGGCTGCATTCTCTGTGGCCTAGCAAAGCTGCTCCAAACTTTCTCTTAAGTACCTAAGTAAGGAATCAAGATTCCAAAAGTAAACTGCCTGGATGAAGATTACCTGAGGAGTACTGCTTGAGAATGTCACAATGGACCACCCACAAAGAGCAGGAGCAGCTTCTGATAGTAACTTAAAGCTTCAATGTTCATGAAACAAATGTAGCAATCCAAGGCCTCTTCAAAATCAAGCAAGTGCAGGAAATGGTGCTACTTGGATTATACTAAGATTATCTGAGCTAATTTAGTACGCTTTCCTTACTTTAAGGGCTTCAGTGAATTTCTTGAAAATCTCTTAAATGTTTCTTTCTATAAATTAGATTTGTTGTCCTAAATACAATAGAAATCCCTCAAGTCTACACGTTGTTTAGTTTTTAATTATATCAACAAATTTGAATAACCACAATCTTAGTTAACAAGATTAGTTCTTCGAAGAAAAGCTCTCCCTTAAATTCAGTTATTTTTAGATTCACCTTTCCTCTTTAAATTCTCATCCTTTGTGGTTTAAATGTTAATCTGAATTTTAAAATATTTTCTGATTACTCTAATCAGTAGTAATTTTTACATTTTAGGCAATTATTGTTTCATGTTTATCTGAACAGCAATAAATATTTTGGTTCAATATGTTTAATAAAGAAGTAATGATACATGAAACAATTTAAATGCTCACATCACAGCTGTTTTAACTGTATTGAACTACGTTGTACAGAAACTTCTTTGTGCTAAAATATTACCTTAAGAAAAAAGTCTGACTCCCTATGGTTAGTGTATGATGATAATTAATGGGGTCTTGGTGTTTTGCTAGGAGGATATTTCTTTTTCTAGCCAAAGTGAGTCAACAAAAATTTGATTTGTATATGAATTAGGCAAAGGAACATTCTTTCTTTCTTATTCCCTTATGATCTGTTGCAGGATATTTTATTACACTATGAGCCCCAAGATTTTGTTGTTTACTGGAAAAACCTGTTTCCAGTTGTGGTGTGCCTCAGCCATAGCACATACCTTTAATCTAAGAGATTTTTGCTTATTGTAAACAAAATTAAATAAAGTCGACCATAGGTCAAGAGGCGGATCAAACAACCAGTTGGCAGAGAATGAACATAGGATAAAACCATAGAGAGAACAGGAAGTCGGGAAGATAGTTAGAAATGCACAGGAAGTAGAAGGGAGGGACATTCAGTTTTGAGGGTTTTTTGAGACAGTGTGGGAAAGGAGGTTTTTTTTTTTTTTCTTTCTTTTTCTTTTTCCTTTTGGGCTGAGAAGGAAGGTCCGCTGGGTGCTTTCTATGCCTCTCTGAGCTAGCAGAATTTCATTCCTGCATCTGGCTCCAGAGCCTTACCAATAAAGTAAGACTGAATGCTTGATTTTGTTAATAACAATAATCTTTTTGAGTATTTACTCTGGGGAAAAATAAAGAAAATAGATTTTATAATCACAATAGTGTCATTACGAAGATCACCAGAGAAGAGACATGTTAGTTGATTAGCACACTGTCTTACCCATAATACCTATTCAACAAACAGTAGTTACCACTGCATATATAACTACAAATCAACCACCAAAATAGGAAACAAGAAGCTTCTACTATCTTGCTTAGAGGATGTTAATCACTGGTGTCATCCAAACTCACCAAAAGCATTAGGATCAATCACAGGTATTTGTTGAGCCTCCAGTAAGGGCTGACTGCCTCCTTTGAGGATTTACGGGAATAAACGCCCTTGGAGACGGTGTACTTGCTTCCCTTGCTGTCCAAGTGGTAGAAGTGATGGTGTCCCTATTGGGACTTTCAAAGCCACTGTAGTAGGTCATTGTAGAAGTGCTAGGCATATTTTTAAATCTGTAATACTGCTCATAGATTTGGGCAGTATACATAGGACTTGATAGTGTTTCTTGATAGTCCCTCTCTAGTGAGGATCTAGAAAATACTGCCTGGGGATCCTCAGAATGGAAAACAGCATTGTTCTCAGTATTCTGGATACCAGCAGTGTACTGGAAAGCCTGTGCGTTATAACCAGTATCAGAGTACCGGAAGGCCTGTGCATTATAATCAGTATCAGAGTACCGGAAGGCCTGTGTGTTATAACCAGTATCAGAGTACCGGAAGGCCTGTGCATTATAACCAGTATCAGAGTACTGGAAGGCCTGTGCATTATAATCAATATCAGAGTACCGGAAGGCCTGTGCGTTATAACCATTATCAGAGTACTGGAAGGCCTGTGCGTTATAACCAGTATCAGAGTACTGGAAGGCCTGTGCGTTATAACCAGTATCAGAGTACCGGAAGGCCTGTGTGTTATAACCAGTATCAGAGTACCGGAAGGCCTGTATGTTATAACCAGTATCAGAGTACCGGAAGGGCTGTGTGTTATAATCAGTATCAGAGTACCGGAAGGGCTGTGTGTTATAATCAGTATCAGGGTACCGGAAGACCTGTGTTTTTTCCTCAGCATCAGTGTCCTGGAAGGCCTGTGTATTTTCCTCAGTATCAGAGTACCGGACAGCCTGTGTTTTTTCCTCAATCTCAGTGTCCTGGAAGGCCTGTGTTTTTTCCTCAGTATCAGAGTACCGGACAGCCTGTGTTTTTTCCTCAATATCAGTGTCCTGGAAGGCCTGTGTTTTTTCCTCAGTATCAGTGTCCTGGAAGGCCTGTGTGTTTTCCTCAGTATCACTGTCCTGGAAGGCCTGTGTTTTTTCCTCAGTATCAGTGTCCTGGAAGGCCTGTGTGTTTTCCTCAGTATCAGTGTCCTGGGAAGTCTTGGTGTTGTCAGTAGAATCTGTGTACTGGAAACTTTGGATGTAATCTTTAGTCTCAGTATTTTCTATATCTTGGCTATTTTCTCTTCTCATGCAGACTGGTAAAGTTGAACTGTAACTTTGAGAACAAGAGACAGATTTTTCATGAATGAATCGTCTCACTTTCTGGAGTTTACGTCTTTTAGACATCAGGTGATTGTATTTTCTGGACACAGATGCAAAAGGCTTTATAATCAAAAAAAGAAATAAACAGAATAGTCAGGACATTACAGTTTCTATGCAACATTATTTTATATTGGGAAAATTGTGTTCTATTTTGATCATATGATTTTTGTTCTTTTGGCCTACATTCTAATTGATGTGTACTGTATAGATACAAATATAAAAATACTGTCACCACAGCAAGCTCTACTTTGCTGCCCAGTTGAGGGAAAGAGAGTTTAAAATAGGCAATAGAAGCTTCATTTATCAGTTTAGTTGGGGGTCCACTTTCCTGAATGCTGTAGCCAATCAGGGGCAGGACTAGCTTTCCAGCTCTCATGACCTTGAGGCCAGTTCTTCCCATGAGCAAGAGGTGTGTGGGGGGGAGAGAGGTATCACCTTAGTGCCTATGCTGGGCCAGCTCTACTGAGCTCATGAACTCAGAATATGAGCGGTTCACCCACGTCCCTGCCACCAGAGGTGTAGGTACAGGTGAGCCAGCCTCAAAGTATGAGCACTGAAGAGCTGACCCTGCCCACTACAGGCTGCAGCATTGGGTGAGCTAGCTGGGACAGCTCTGGAGAGCTTGCTCTAGTGCTGCAGGTGTGGTAAAGTTGACAAATTCAGCTACCACCCAGTCTCCCAGATCCACGGCTTTGATTTGGCCCACCCCAACATCTACCTCATCTATGAACTGTTGGAGCTTGTAAAAGGGCCAGTCCTGCAAATCCAAAGCTGCAGGATCTCCATGACACAGGAAAACAACAGAATAACCAAAAAGAGTCCTCGTGAGGATCCAATATTGATGGTGTAGCAGAAGCCAGAGGCCTAGAACTAGACCAATGACTCATTGCAATAAATATTTGCAAGTAAAGATGTATGGGCAAAGGGGTATACTGTGGGGCACTGTGATGTGCATCCAGCTTTCACAATGAGATGTTTTCTATGCATCATTTTGTTCATTTTTATTTTTGTTTTAATTTTCTTTGGGGAGTAGGTCGCAAGGGCAGAAAGGGGATACTAAGGGACAGGGAGATGAGTGGGACTGGGGTGCATGATGTGAAACTCACAAGGAATCAATAAAAAATCTATTAAAAAACCTCATTGTCCTACATTCATTAATTCCGAACTTAAGCATTCTTTCAAAAAGAGCTGTAGTCCTCATCTGCTCTGTTCCTCCAGCAAGTACAGAGAAGTCTTGTTAATCCCACATTTACTAGTTCTCTATCACTTTAGACTGACTGGTGGCTAAAGACAGAATACATTTATTAAAGTTGTGATAAAGATATTGAACACTTACAGTATAATGCCAATAGGATCTGGCACGAAAGCGATAAATTTTCGTTACTTTTTCATCAATGTTACCAAACTTCTTTTCCAGTCTTTGAACACTTTTATATATGCCCTGTTGTAAAAAAAAAAGATATTTGTAGTTAATGTTTCAAAGCAAAAGAAACAACACGAAGCCAAGACTTAACTGCTAGGCACAATGGTAGTTCTACAGTAGTCCGAAACATCACTTGAGGCCTGGTTTTAAGGGACACAGTACACTGGCTGAGATGCTAAATCTCTATACATCATTGCATTAGTTGGTTCATGCACAAGTGGAAGGGTCTTTAGTTGCCAGAAAGTGACTGCATCACAGTTCCTGAACACCTTCTACCCATGTGTGCTATAGCTACTTCCTGCTGAAAAGGGTACTAACTTAGGAGAGAAGTATTCAAATCTGCTAACAATAAGAGTTAACTTGCCGGGGTGAGGGGTGGCTCAGCGGGTAAGAGCACTAACTGCTCTGGAGAAATGTTCTTCTTCTCTAGAGAGAACTACAATTACAGTGGTCGTTTCACCAGAATAATGACCAGCAGCATGGGACAGCAGTTTTCAAAATTGTGCTCTGTGGAGCCCAGTACTGATGGATACATCTAAAGCAACTCCTGTACCTGAGGCTCAGAGCATGGTGAGAAATGAGGCAGAAAGATATTAAGAGCCAGAGCACCAGAAAGTTTGTTGTGCTACTGTGTCTCCTAGTAATGCCAGAAGCCATAACCATAAGTGTCACCAACGTGAGTACCTAAACATCAGCTTAACAAAAAGGACACTAACAGACATGCCAAAGTGGATGGGGGAAAGTTCATGAGGGCTCAACCCTGCATAAAGAACTACAAGCAACTAAGGAATGCTGAGAGTCTGAGAACTAGTCTTCACCAGGGGAGAGCACAGCACTTGGTTTTCTTGTGCCAAATGGTCAGTACTGAAACATGCATACAACTAATACTGTATACACTGAACAATTTGTATTTAGGGATATAGCAATTGACAAAAAAAGATATAATAAATATATGTATGTGCATATACATATACACACAATAACAACTGATAAAAAAGGGCATAAATTGGAAAGAGCAAGAAGGTGTATATAGGAGGGTTTGGATGAAGGAAAAGGAAAGTGAAAATGTTGTAATTATGTTCTAATCTCCCCAAAATAGTAAAAAAAATAAATACTTTCACTGAATAATAATAGATTCCTTTGTTTCTACTTTGGACAAGGTCTCTATGTATCCCCAGCTGGTCTCGAACTAACTATATAGATCAAGTTAGGAATGAACTTGTGACAGTCCTCTCGCCTCTGTCTTCAAAAGTACTGAGATTACACACTGTTACCATTATCATATATCACACAGGTCAGCACACTCAGCAAAGTGAAGTGAGAGGGTTTTCAAGGGCCCCTTAGGGCCACAGAGTGGGAACCTAGGCACTGCTCATCTGCAATCCATATCTCATTCAACTTGCATAATTACTGGTCCCCTGGATGAATACTCCATCCGAGGCTCCAGGGTTGCCAATATTTTGACACTGCAGGTCAGGCAGCCTTGTCCTGCTTCCCCTTTTTCTGCACAATCTTAAGACCAAGACCTGTCAGCATGGCTTGTGTTCTCACTAGTGTCAGTCCAAAAGAACTTTGACTTTTCAAACTATGTCAGTTCAGTCTGTTCTGCAAACCTTATGGATAAGAACCATTTTAATGAACTTCTATTGCCTCTGGAGTATACAGCTCACAAAATCCACAATAATTAAACCTCTATCAGTCCCTAACCACAAGTTTGTTTTTATGGTTTTCCATCAAAATTATATAAGATATATTCTTTGTAAAAGATGAGTAGATTATCTTAATATGTAACTAACTCGGTACATACTAAAACTACCCAAACTTTCCGTTTTCCTTTAAAAGTTTTATAGTGGAAATTAATATTGGCCAATATACATGGAAAAGACATAAATACACTTGATCAATAATGTTTTAATGTTCTAAAACTCACCTATTGGTATTTCAAATTTTCACCTGAAAATACTATTCTAAGTAGAAACTATCAAAAGATCATCCTGAGTGAGGTATCCCAGGAGCAGAAAGATGCACACGGTATATACTCACTTATCAGTATATACTAGACTGATAAAATAGGATAAACATACTAAAATCTGTACACCTAAAGAAGCTAAGCAAGGAGGAGGACCCTGGGTAAGATGATTAATCCTCACTCAGAAAGGCAAATGTGATGGACATTAGAAGTAGGAGAAAACAAGAAGCAGGACAAGAGAAAGACTCTACCTAGCAGTATATCAAAGTAGATGCTGAGACTCATAACCAAACCTTGGGCAGAGTGCAGGGAATCATATGAAAGAAGGGGGAGTTAGTAAGACATGGAGAGGACAGGAGCTCCACAAGGACAAAATATATCTGGGTCCAGGGGTCTTTTCTGAGACTGATTCTCTAACCAAGGATCATGCATTGATATAACCTAGAACCTCTGCACAGATGTAGCCCATTGAAGCTCAGTGTCAAAGTGGGTTCTGTAGTAAGGGGAAGAAGGACTGTCTCTAACATGAACTCAGTGGCTGGCTCTTTGACTTTACCCGCCCCTGCCGCCCTGAGGGAGGAGCAGCCTTGCTAGGCCACAGAGGAGGGCATTTCAGCCAGTCCTGATGAGACCGGATAAGCTAGGGTCAGATAGAAGGGGAGGAGGACCTCCCCAATCAATGGACTTAGAGAAGGGCATAGGAGGAGATGAGGGAGGGAAGATGGGATTGGGAGGGAATGAGGGAGAGGGCTACAGCTGGGGTACAAAGTACATAACCTGTGATTAGTATAAAAAATAAAATTATGAAAAATTAAAAAAATAATCACAATGAGGTGAATAATCACAAGTAATGTGATACAGCAAAATTTCCATTAAACTATACAATTCCCCCTTATATAAGAAATGTTTACAGTGTAACATTCTCGGAAAACACTCTGATAAAAAGAGAAGTACCATACCTGACAATAGTTCAGGACAGCAGCAACAGATTTTGGTTCTTCAATTTCACAGATTTTAGAAGGTCCGTTCTAAAATATTTTTTACACCACAGGTAGTTAGTGCCTTATTTCCATAAGAGTCACACTGATTAGTGACCATACTTCATCTATTTAAGTTGGATTTTTTTCACCAATCTTTCAAAAGACTTAATTAAATCAGACATGAAATAAAATTTCATGTCATAAGGGATGGAAATAATTGCCAGTCAAGTGAATGAGAGAGAAAAAAAAGACTTTACCAGAAAAAAAAATTTAGGTTTAGAATTCGAATAAAAAGTTGCTCAGAATGTCCTAGTACATAAGACAAAGGAAGATGTAAAATGGCTAAGATCTCACTGTCTAAAGAGATTCAGGATAAAGTATGCCCTTGAGTGTAACTCTAGAGGAAGTCCATACTGTATTCAGATTTTAAACGTTTCTCTTTAAAATTGTAAATACTGGGCAACTAGTTGCTTAATATTACATTACTGAAATGTACAGTCTTTGGTGCATAGTCATAAAGCATATTATCATTATAATCCTAAGGAGATAAAAGCTGAGGGCTTTAATTCTCGGAAGCTTTGAAAATCTGATGTATTATCAAAAGACCTTTTTGCCTGTTTTAAATACCAGACCTATACAAACAAGTATACATGAGTCAGGCATAGTAACACATCCCCGTAATACCAAAACTCAAAAAGCTAAGGCAGGTGCATGGTGAGGTGAAGACATCCTGGATAGGCCAAGGACATTGTCTCAGTAAACAAGAGAAAACATGCATGCAGAACTATGTTCTCATTATTCCAGCTACATTAGAGCTCCCCCACCCCCACCCAGGCTCACCTTTCCATCAAGCTTAACATATTCTGTACTTCAAAGCAGAGACATTAGTCTTCAATGTTTAAACTGATTTTAAAACCAAACCAAACAAACAAAAAGCCAACAATAACAATCAAACTAACCATGACCAGAGCATTACACTAGTTTCGATTCCTAAACAATCTAATAGTGCCACCATGTGGCTAATTTAGAAAATGCTTAAGCACTTCTTATTCTTGATCAATTAATTTCTAAAACACCTTAAAACATTGTTGAAATAAGACAGGGTATTAGTAAGTTACCAAAAATGACTGCTACATTTAATCAAAGTAAGTATTCTAATAATACATTATGAACTGAGGGAATTTTAAAGTAAACAGACTTGGTAGCTCTGTACATGTTTGTTTTAAATACATGATACAGATAACATAAATTAGCCTCCACTGATTAGGTTACTAAAATATAACGTACAGTTGGGTTATATAAAACCCCTTACAAAATATAGTAGTTTACCTCCACATGGTAGCTTATAAAATGACTCTTAATAATTGACAGCATTGCCACGAATGAAAACATCTCAGCTGAAAGTTAACTAGATTATTTCAATGACATTAATATACATGTCCTTATGTGGCTAAATGTGTTCATTGCTAGACCAAATTATATATAGTTTAATAATTTATATGTGTGTTCAACTTGAAAAATTAAGAAACTCAGCAGAATACAACAGAGAATTTTAAAGGCAAACTAATACGGAATGCTGTTTGTCTGATTTGCATAAAGTTGAGTTCTCTATCAAATCTAGAAGTTTGCAATTTCAGAGTACCCAGAAGAAATGTTAAATGCGTGTTCTTAAATTTTTACACAAATGCTCATAGAAACCTTATAGAGCATTACCAAAAAACTGCACTTATTACCCATACATTTCACTTTATGTAATTTAACTCAGTTCGGCAAAAACTGTAGCACAATTAAAAGAACACAGATGACCAATTTAAAATACAAACCCCATCCATTTCTCTGATGGCAGACATCATTATGGTACAAGAGTAATTCCACTTCCTCTGAATGTTTTCTTGTGAAACTACTTAGTCATCTAAGAAGCAAACCTTCTATTTCTGAAAAGAAATGCATAAAAATGTTACTTCATGTGGCCCATGGTAGCTCAGTGTCCAACTGAAGACCCTAGTAAGGGGAACAGGGAATGTTTCAGTCATGAACTCGATGGCTGGCTCTTTGACTCTCTGCCATACACGCCAGGGAGTAACAGCCTGGCTAGATCCTAGGGGAGGACATTGCAGCCAGCCCTGAGGAGACAAGATAAGCTGGGGTTGGATGGAAGGGGAGGAGATCCTCCCCTGTAGGTGGACTTGGAGTGGGTGGGGAAGAGATGAGGGAGGGATGGGGAGAGTGGGAGGGAAAGAGGGAGGGGGCTACGCCTGGGATGCAAAGTACCTAACCTCTGATTTATATAAAAATAAATTAAAAAATGTTACTTCATGCACCTAATATCTAAATCAACTTAACATGGACAACTTTATGAGGCTGAGGGTGGAACCTAGGATCTTATGCATGCTAAGCAAGTGCCTTGCCACTAAGCTGCATTCCCGGAACTAGAATAAATCTTTATGCATAGAAGAGCTATAATATCCATGACTGGGAACTCACAGTTAAAAGCAAGTGCAATCTGTGAACATTCTACGAAGAAAGTGTTGAAACTTGTTCCACTGAACAAGAGAATACACTGCTCACACTTTTGTAAAGGGGCTCAAAGAAGCTTTTTGCTTAAGGAGGCAGAATGGCACCACACTCTGCCCCAGGAATCTGTTATGATCTGAAGGCAGGTGCCATTCCACTGCCACACTTGACACCAATGCTACTGCTTCTGTTGCCTTGGTCACTACTGTCTTTGCTGCCACCTCTGCCATGGCTGCTCTTTTCACTGCCACTTCAACTCCATCTCTGGTACTAATATTCCTGCTGGGCTGCTTCTGCTGCTGGTGGTGGTAGTGCTACTGCTGGTGATGCTTTTGCTGCTGCAATGTGGGAAGACTTCTAAAACAACTTTAGAAAGTTTATGGCTGCAATAAATACTTTTGTGGACCTCCAGATGCCTCACTAGGAGACAGGTTTGAGACAGACTTGTGTTTTCAAGGTAAGCCTTTATTACGAATCCTGATATACACCATAAATATAAGCAAGTTGCTTTAAACTTCCTATGAACCCAAATTATAATGGAATAACAATGTTTAATTAAGCACAAACCTTGATGTCATTATATACAAACTGTTCTTTTGTACTTCCTTAAAACTTGTCACCTTGTCCAACTGAAGACCCTAGTAAGGGGAACAGGGATTGTTTCAGTCATGAACTCAATGGCTAGCTCTTTGACCCTCCCCCATACACGCCAGGGAGTAACAGCCTGGCTAGATCCCAGGGGAAGACATTGCAGCCAGCCCTGAGGAGACAAGATGATGTGGGGTTGGATGGAAGGGGAGGAGGTCCTCTCCTGTTGGTGGACTTGGAGGGGGCGGGGAGGAGATGAGGGAGGGATGGGGAGAGTGGGAGGGAATGAGGGAGGGGGCTACACCTGGGATACAAAGTACCTAACCTGCGATTGATATAAAAATAAATAAATTACATTAAAAAATAACTTGTCACCTTATGGCATTATATACTGTCATTTTAAATTTACTTTGTTTCTTGGAATGAAAGACAGATAAGATTATTGCCCTAAAGACAATGTATAGGGAGGTCAGTCTTAATTTAGAAGACATATATTCTTTTAACTTTTAGACCCTATTAACCTTTAGGCCTTGTCAACCTTTGTCACTCCGAACTCACTATGAACTTATGTAATACATACATAAATAAGAAATGTTTAGTTTTAAAACATGTAACCCGTTTTATTTTATTTTATGATTAAATGACATTTTGACTATGAGGGAATTCCTTTTCTGGAAGCTTTGTCTGAGAGGTACAATATAAACAGTGGCAGAGCACACACACTGTTGGCAGAAGCCAGGTGGTGGAAGCCCATTGAATGAAAGCCGGCTGGAATTCCCTTCATCCATGAGTTTCAATACGTATATAGATATGTGTTTACATCTAATTATATTTGTCTGCCTGTTTTTGTACATGTTGTATGAGTATATGTCAGTTGTCTGTCTATGTAAGGAGCTTCTTTTATATTGTCCATTGAATGTATTATGAACATGCACAGGTCTGTAGGTCTGATTGTTTGTCTATGTGTATGTGTGAACTGATGCTATGGAACCAGCAGCCTAAACTTACTGCAGTTTCTGCAGAGGGGAAGCTAGCAGAAATCTACATCATCATCGTATGTAAGCTTGTGGGAATTCATTTAAGTTAAAATTCTTAACTTCATCCACCCATTTCCCTTGAGTATGTATGCATGAATGCTCTTTGCTTACTTTCTCCCCCTTTTTCTTTTCTTACCAATTTACAAACAGGTTAAGAGCGAATTAGGGTCTAACTATCAGCCTAGGACAAGCAGAAATATTTACCTTAGCCTGTGGAAGCCTCTGTAGGAGGTCTGCCCTGCAGGAGCTAATCTTGGATCAAAGAACCTCTTTTTCACAATCCCTTGCCTTGTTGGCTAGAAGCTGCCTTTTATAGTCCTGGCTGCAGGGAAAAGGTGACCAGTTAAAGTTTTCATCCCTCAAGAACAAACAAACAAACAAACAAACAAAAAACAAACAAACAAAAACTTCCCTCGAAGCAGTGGAGCAATGCCTAGATCCAGAGAAGGAATCCTAGGCTCCCTACCTTATTTCTTTTTCTTTCAATCATCTTTTGTGATTGGTTGCTGATAGGCTGCCTGAGTGACCTAAGAGATAAAACAAAGGGGAACTCTGCATCCAGTTCTGGATCCTACCCTGAACCCTGAACCTTACCAAAGCAGAGAGAGACTTTGACAATCAGACCCTAAAAGACTTACCAGCACAGCTTACAGTAACTACAATGGCTGGAAATTACCTTTTATGCTAACTAAAACTTCTTAAAAACACAAAATATGATTTCACAAAGCTACTCCAAAGCAGGCCAAATCCAAAAAAAAAATCATACTGGGAAAATCACTGGCCATCATCATATCCCATAAGGCATAGCTTAGAATGACTAGAATTGTTGAAAACTACTTTATATTTTCTAAAATTTCTTTAAAACACAAAATACAGATGATGGCAGCATCTAACACACACGGTATCTGAGAGGCAGAGGATCTGAAACTCTGGAATTGCACCTCAAGGAACCTTCTCCAAAACAGACCATACAGTTGGTCACAAAAATCAAGCCTCAACAGATACAAGAAGATTGAAATAATCCCTTGTATTCTATCTGACCACCATGGACTAAAGCTGGACCTCAACAACAGAAAGAACAAGAAGCCTACACACACATGGAAACTGAACAACTCGCTACTCAAGGACAGCTTGGTTAGGGAAGAAATAAAGAAGGAAATTAAAGACTTCCTAGAATTCAATGAAAATGAAAGCACAACATAGCCAAACTTACGGGATACAATGAAGGCAGTGCCAAGAGGAAAATTCATTGCACTAGGTGCCTTCAAGAAGAAAATTGAAATATCTCATACAAGCAACTTAATGGCCCAACTGAAAGCTCTAGAAAAAAAAGAAGCAGATACACCCAAGAGGAGCAGACATCTGGAAATAATCAAACTCAGGGCTGAAATCAATAAATTAGAATCAAATAAAACTATTCAAAGAATCAATGAAACCAAGAGCTGGTTCTTTGAGAAAAATCAACAAGATAGACAAACCCTTAGCCAAACTAACTAAAAGGCAGAGAGAAACTATCCAAATCAGCAAAATCAGAAATGAAAAGGGGGACATAACTACAGACACTGAGGAAATTCAGATAATCATTAGGTCTTACTACAAAACCCTATATGCAACAAAATTTGAAAATCTAAACGAAATGGACAATTTTCTTGATAGATTCCATTTACCAAAATTAAATCAAGGTCAGGTAGAAAGATTGAATAGTCCTGTATTCTCCAAGGAAATAGAAGAAGTCATCAACAGCCTCCCTACGAAAAAAAGGCCCTGGGCCAGATGGTTTCAGTGCAGAATTCTACCAGACCTTCAGAGAAGAGCAAACTCCAATTCTCTTCAAACTATTCCACAAAATAGAAACAGAAGGAACATCATCAAACTCATCAAAGAAGCACACAGCCAGCCTCAGAAAAATAACCTGAAGCCACCCCACCTTACAGGGATCCAGATAGGCACATCTGGCCCTGGAAGGCAAAAAACAAACAAACAACATTCCAAAAGGCCTTCTTAACACCTTTCTACATCTCTTTCTTCCTCCCCACTAACATATTTATAATAAATCAATGAGGCTGAACTGTCTTCAACCAAAACCCGGTTAACCACCAAGGCCCCTCAAACACACATAGTCTCAAAACTCTAAGAGTTTTTCAACCAGAGTTCGGTAAAAAGAGGCTTTTCTTTTTGTTCGCTTGTCACCACCAAGAAGAGAGGGGATGAAAGAAGTTCATCTCGACCCAGAACGTCCAACCAAATACTTTAGTGGCTAAATCGCAAAAGCTCACAAGCATTGGTGGCCCCGAGACCTAAAAAATAATCAATGGACCCACTCAACTATAGAGCTTTTGAAATTCAAGGCCACAAAGTTCATGTTCACGGTTCCCTCCAAACATATCTCCTCACCCAAAGGGCCCCCGCCAGTAGGCCAAATAACTCAAAACGGCTATTTTCGACCGTTACTACACACACGCACGCACACACACACATATCTGTGACTGTCCTGCCCCAAAAAAGTTAAAAGGGAGGGTAAGATATCCATAACTTACGTATTTTGATGAAGAATTGGCCACACGAGCTTCCAGGGGAAGCTTTCAGAAACCTACCCTCTGGTTGCCGGCGTCGTTATAGACCGTTGAGATGAGCTGGTGCCTTTTAACCACCCGTGTGCCGTAAACCAGGTGCTTCTGACGCAATGCGTGTCGTAAAGCTCAAGCATTCGAAGTGTCTGACCGTAAAATAGTGACTGAACAGCAGTCAGTGGTCACCCATGTATATAGAACCCGAACATTTGCCAGTCAGTCCCGTGTGTGATCAAAAGGCTATTTACAATGAGGGATATTTCATACTCCAGATGGCGATAGAGCATAGAAAGGGAAGATTTCTGGTGGAGCAGGCCTTCCTGTCTGCGGTGAGGCATGGTCAGTGGCTTCAAAAGTTCAAAGCTAGGCTTTGAAGGTTCGAAGACTGGCCTCAAAAGTTAGAAGCTCTGCCTCATATCCTTGATTTATGTTAGCTGAGGCAATTAGGACAGGAAGCCACTATAGCACTGTGGCAACAGCCTCTCAAGCAGACTTTTTTTTTTTTTTTTGTGGACACATTGGAGCCTGGGCTAGCCCTAAAAGTATTTTAATGGACCAGCTTCCTAAGAGTGTGGCAAGCACTTTCATTTGGTTATTTAAAGCATGTTACTATTTTTACATACAACCACATACTCTCTTTTTCCTCTTGTAATCCACTAGAAGTGCTACAGGGGTACACTTCGGTAGTAAAACTTGAATGGGGAGACGGGCTGTGGTCTTAGCAACAGATCTTTTCTTGATAGCCAAGGAACACTAGTAAAGTTATTTCCATTCACCAATAGGCACAGACTGAAGTGCAAAACTAACATATTTCAGGGTCAGGGTTGCTGGATTTGTATATCATAACCAAAACGTATTTATTCTAAATTAATGCACAAGATAAATCATAATCATGTTCGGTTTTCTCCAGAATAAAATGGGCATACCTTGGGAGGTACACACATTAGTGTATGCAAAGCACTTAGTGAAGTTTTGCTGTGTACTGAAGCCGAAGTGACATTACCTAGTGGCAGTGTTTGTCTTATATATATTAATGCTTTGCCTGTCAAGGATGTGCAAGTATAATAAAGCAGTCAAGTACTTTAAAATAAAGTCACAAGTCTTGACTTGGCATAGAAAAAAGCCACAAAGTAGGGCATTGAAAATATTTTATTCCCTCTTAAAAATGAAACTAGATTAGCGTCCATATAGATACCATGCTTTCCTTCTAAAAACGGCCCACCCCTTTATATCCCATTGCCTATGAAATATTCCCTGCTGGTGTAACCTCCAAACTACAGTTACATAACAACAAATAGGAAAAAAAAACAGTTGTTTAATTGCAGTCACGTTTATTTGCAGTCTCTATACACACTTTCTAGGTAATCAAACTTTTCTGATACATTTTTTGAGAGGGGTTCACAATGAAACTGTCACCGTTTTTACTAAAAATAAATACAAGACTTAAAGTGTTGCACAGCTCTAAAATATACAAAGCCTTTGACTGAATGTAAACGTTGAAAACATCTTACAAAAGAAACCATCTTTGCAACAATTTAAAAAGTTTTATTTACAAATGTTACAAAAATACAAAATGGATGCAAGTCCAAAAACTATTGTCTTTTCGGCCAGCATGAACTGGTTCTAGTACCAAAATAGTTATACCACCACCTTTATAGTTCAGGCTTTGTTACCTTCTCATTCTCTAAGTTATCACCACTGCAGAGAATGTACTCATAGGCAAGAGCAAACAGTGTGTTTTGTTTGCTACAACTAGTCCATGTTCTCTACTTAGCCAAAAACAAAACAAGAAAAATCAAACCAGAATCACCAGAAAAGCAAGAAAGTAAAATAGAATTTTCCCCACACAATATAAACATGTTGGATTAAACACAGAAGAAAAAAATAGCATCAGTGCAAACAACAGAAGAAAAGTTTGGATCAGTTTTTTTTTTTTTTTAACAATACCTAATGTGTGTACTCTGCTTCGAGCTGACAGTGATGTTAAGACAGCCCTGCATCTTTGTCTTGTTTAGTATATTCTAAAGCTGTGTAGACTATTCCAGATTATTAAGGATTTGCTTGTTTTTTAAACTTTCTTATTCGTTATTTTTATCCACAGTGAATCTAACATCCATCTTTATTTGGGATTTCTTTAAATCTATGAAATACAAAATAGAAGAACTCTGCTATAGATTTTTAGAGTAAACAAAATAAGGGAAACTATATGGTTTGGTTCTGTGATCATCACATCAATGGTATCTTATTGCCTCACAATTCAAGTCAAACATGTATTTTAAAAATATATGGTACAATTAATTAACTTAATGTCAATATTTAAAGGTGACATTTAATTAAAGCCAATTTACGTGATTTTCTAGTCAAGATTTAGAATCACTTTTAAAGCCCACATACCTTTCTTCATACTAAAGATTCCCCCTAGCTACACAAAAGCCATACTGCAAACGAACTGCTTTTATGAAAATTACAAATGATCACCTACTGTGACTGGAAGTGATGGTTCCTTATCACATTTGTCTAAAAACTTCCATTTTGAAAATTTTGCTGTGTACTTTTCAAAGCATGAGACAGATTTGTTCATGACCCCACATGATGTCAAACCATGCTGGTTTTGTGTGTATTTTTTCTGTTTTTCTTCTTCTTTTTCTTTTTTTTTTTTGATTTTTTTTTAAAATGAATTATGTGATCCAATGACAAATGATGGTCCATTTTTTCAAACCCCAACATTTTTCCTTTAGTAAAATGATAACATTTTTATATGTTCAAACCCTTTACCAGGTAGTTAATCTATCCCCAGCACACACTTGCACTCACTCTCTCTCTCTCTTTCTCATTCTTTCTCCTAGTTCTCAATCTCCACCTCTACCCCTCCACCCCCAACACCCATTTTACATACAAGAATGACAAGAAATTAACTAATACAATTTGGTAGTAAAAACAAATATTGAAGAAGCCAGACTTTTCCCCCCAAAAAACCAAAACACCAACAACAGACTCTTTAATTCTTAATCTGTAAATGTTATAAGGAATTCCTATTGAAAGACAGTGTCTTCTTAGACCAAACTTTCTCCTTCATTTAGTATGAGTTAATCCTTTCATACATTTTACTTTCTCAAATACCACTTGCATAGGCATAAAGCCACCTGCTTATCAATTTCTTGGCAACCCTGGTGTGTTCAGTCATTGTCATCATGTTCTAGTCTTTCACAGATCATACCCTTTCTTAGCTCTTTCTAATTTCTACTGCTCTCATTCAAAACCTATTCTAAGTACATAGGTGCTTGTATTTCCGACGTACGATTTCAAACATTAGTATCAGTTCATGTTAAAATCAGAGGTGTGAGAACCACTTGCAGATTTCAACTTGTTACTATACTTTTTTTTTCAGTTTTAAGACAAGAAAATTCAAGTAATTTCAAGTAATTCAGCTTGTTTCCCTGCCTTCATTTTATCAGAGCACTTGCCCTGAAGTTTCCGTTCCCACCCACCACCCTCCCCTTTTGCCATCAAGCAGATCTAGTAAAACCAGACACAAATTCATTGTATGTAGCATTGTGAACCAGAGCTGCTCCCCATGCCCAGTTGAAGAGTGAATATAAATAATGCATATACACATACCTATTTCCCAACTACATTGTTCACAGTGTCATTTCTGATAAGTTTTAGGTAGCATGAATCTCATCAGCACAGAGAGAAAGCTTCGCTGACAACCTATCACAGGTACTTGCTGAGAAGTCAATAGCTCTGTGGCATGCTTAAGTTTTAATTCTGTTAGTTTAAGAACCTGGAGCTAATTAAGAAGCTTAAAGAGTATAGTCATTAGATTATGACTGTTTGTTTGTCCCCAGTAGCCTTATATAAAACGTGACCTAAAATTAACTACTGGTTTCTTTACTCATTCTCCTTAAAGCAATCAATTGAAAAATTAAATTCTAAAGGGCACTGCTTAATGCTATTGGGGGAAGAGAACTTTGCACTGAGAATGATGATTTCTTTCATTGTTTTAAAAAAAATCAAAAGCATGCTTTTCATTCTGTTCAAATAGCCACATGGCAAATCACAGCCACAAATTAGCTTGTTTCTGCTATAATTTGTCACAACAATGATTAGGTCTGAATTCATTATTTTAAATTAATCACATTTCAGTACATGATATCAATATTTCCATTATTTCACCAATTTTAAAATCATATTTGAGGTTTATCACTCAGAAATCATATTGGTGGACATTTAAATATGGTATTTGATATGAAAATGGTATTCACAGAATACATTATTATACTTTATTTTGTGTGTCCTATAAATAGTTGGTGTATGGTAGATAATTGGCTTGTCCACTGATCATCGATAAATCTATTTACACATTTTTATCAAAAATATGGTATTTACATATGTGTAGTTCTTTCTTCTAAATTTTGCTTTAGTTCATCTTAATTTAAAAAAATACCAAACCTCCAGAGTAATTTCATCTTATAGTATCTTGACAGTGAGGGCTTTATTTTCGGAATAGGCAGCTCTGGGAAAACCTTGTCTAGGTTTCAAGAAAGTTAGATACTTTTGTATTCTCTCTTCTCAAAAGGAATGGGATCGGATAAACCAAACTACGCTAAAGAAAACCACGAGAGACAGAATGGCTGCAGAAAACATGAGAACTAATAAAAACTGACAACCACTTTCTGTTTCATCAGCATGTATGCGAAGCATCGAAGCGATCCCCACCCTGTTGCCATTTCTCCCAGTTCCTCTCCGGTGTCACAAAATCCTTTCCTTTAGGAAGGAGTCGGACATCTGAGGTCAGCTCTTCTCAGGCGGACTATGTGGAGCTCTGGGAGGATCGGTCATCATGTGGGCTCCCGTCAGAGTTTTCAGTCTCTCCCTCGGAGATGGCCTGCATTGGGGTATTGTACAGCCGGCAGCGGACACTGTAGCGGCTGCTGCTGGCCACCGGAGGGACCCGGGAACGCCCAACCCGTGCTGATGCTGAGGTGGCAAAGGTTTTTGTGGAAAACCCTTCTACATTGACTCGTGGAGAGCAAGGTGACAGTGGGGACAGTGCTTCAGCCCCGGGTGTGCCCTGGTGGTTGTCATCGGGGCTTTGTGCGGGTTCTGAAGTGAACTCACCAGGAGGTTTGGGCAGGATGGGGCTCTTCAGGATTTCGGTGGCAGACATGCGGTAACTAGAATCTGAGCGACTGCCTTTCTTGAGGAGCAGTAGCTTAAACTCTTCGTTGGATGTGTTGGACTTTTTGGCATTTCGGTAGATGAGACCAGGAGACCTCTGGCTAGTCCCAGCTGTCACATTGCTGCTGCTGGGGGAAGGGACAGAATTGGCACCGCTGCTACTGCTGCCAAGGGGAATTCTTGATTTGCTTCGAACAGACACGTCCCCGGAATCTTTTCGTCCAAGTACTTTCCTCTTGGATCTTTTAAGAAAAGAGAAAATGGGCTAAAATTCTGAGCCAACATACAATTTTACAAATCAACAAGTGTTCTATCTCTTTCCCATATCTAATCATGTTTAAAAAACATCTTATAGATTAGACTATTAAGTATTAGGACCATATTAAAGAAGGTTAAGATTCATTACTTGCCCTCCTAGACTTTAAGAAAAAAAAAAACCTGCTAACTTCTGTTTACAGTGTGGTAAAACACTATTTCTTTTTCTCATTAAAAGTGTCTATCCAGTACAGAGGAAATACTCTCATATTAAGATCCTGCTTCCAAATACTACTAAGTGCCGCAAGTGGATAATGGCATTCATAGGACAACACTGACCTTAACCTGATACTTGATGGGCCTTGGTGATGAACTCCAGACTAACATTTAATTTACTACATTTTAATTTACTGCTCATGAAAGTTAGCTGAGCGGATTCCAAAATAAATTATTCTGTTTTTGAATACAAATACCATGACCCTTAGCTACTCAGGGACACCAATGGCATGTCAACACTTTGTGAGGAATTGAAAACTTAAACCATCTCTGGAGCTCTTAAAGTATAAAATCTAAGCTCTCAAGACAGCAAAATAACTCTTGTCACTGGGATGTAAATAAACAGGCAAATCCTACACAAATACAAGTCTAAAATTATCAAACGCCTTAAATCTACATAACCTCTATATCCATCATGAAATTGCTGATCTTATTTTGAAAATTAAGTAAGCAGAAGCTCAATAAATCTTCAGCATAACTCAGTCATTCCTGATGCTGGTGGCATGCTCTCTCATCAATTTAAAAACCTGTGTGGCAAAGAAAGTATGAGTCTTTCCAGATTCCAGGAGAGCTTGAGTTTGCTCAGAGAAACAAACCTCTCTGGTTGGTATCTTTGCACATCAGTGCTTGGTATCGCCTAGAGTGTTCAAATAGCAGGTATTCTTAGCATCTACAGTAGTTTAGACAGGAAACATTGTTTTATCACCAGAATAAAATCTCTGAGGTATAAGCATTCCTACTTACAGTAAGCGGATAAGTTTAGATACTTGACTTCATGACAGCATAAGAAATGGCATTGTCAGGATTCCATCCAATTATCTTTTTTTTTTTTTTACAACTTATGTCCTGCCCACTATGCCTGAAACACCAGATGATTCTTTGAGAGTTCATTAACTTATATAGTAAATTAATAATTTGTGCTTAGTTTGGAGATAAAGTGTGAGGGTTAGAGGAATACAATTGGAGTTTAGACAACTGTGGTAAAGAACACAAACTAGAAACTCTTACCCTGCTTATGAGGAAGCTTGCCTGCTAAGGTACAAACAGAGGTGCTACTAACGGAACACTTAGGAAAATGCAGCTGCTAAAGAACAGTGTTCCTTCTTAAAAAAAAAAAGAAAGAAAGAAGGAAAGAAAAACAGCACCAATAGAAATCCTTTAAAAAGCAGAAGTCCAAAGGGTGGGAGGGGAGAGTATAAACTGCTCACAAAGAACTTCCTTCCAAATTGCTAAATCTGTGAAAAAGGAGATAATCCTCAGGTTCTTTCTTTTGGGAGTTCCGTCTCCGTCCCCGAGGTCAGGCATAAGAAGAAAGTTAACTTTTTCTGGGGAAAACACTCATAGCAAGCATCCTTTAGTTCAGCAGGTAGGCGTTTGCTTTCAAGGATGAGTTTTGGCTGTGCTTTTCTGGTCGTTGGCTGTAATGAATTGTGACATATGTGGGCCATTGATAACAGGTTATCAAGGTATGAAAGAGAAGATGTGCATGGGAGGCAAAGACACAACCATGTTCTGGGAAAACAACCCAGAGAACATCCCCTATTCCTCAGATATGACCTTTCATTTTAGACATACAAGTCAGCACTGTGAAAAAAAAAATAGTTAAAAAGAAAGAGTAAAAACCAGGTACTTCTTCATTGTTCCAAGCTGAGATGGGCTCAGATTGTTTGGAAAATCAATGTATGTTTGTGTCAGCTACTGTGAGATTATAGCTTTGAGAATATTTTGTAGACTCAAGGGATTACTTAAAAGTCAGGGGTTAAGGGGGTGGCTCAGTGGTAGAGTGCTTGCATAGCATGTATGAGGTCCTGGGTTTGATCTCTAGTACTGCAAAGATACATGCAGAATACAGTATGTACATCAGAAATTACACTTAAGTACTTTAACTATAAATTGTTTTTCTCATGTAAATGTGTTCCAGAATGTCTTCCTTGGGAAATGATCCAATATTTTCCCTTCAATGATTCTTACTAAACTCTCTTAATTGAACTGTCTGCCCATCTATAGCTACTCTCTATACTCATATTTTCAAACCTGCATACAAGTATATGAATTTGATTTGGAAAGATAATGGCTTGCTTGTTTTTGTTTTGTTGAGTGTATTACAGGTACAGAATGCTTCCCCATATTTGCATTCAGTAAGAGACCCTTCAAAAACAGATCTGTGCCTTTTGTTTCTGAGGACTTGGTCATGCTCTCTCACCTGTGAATGACAGCAAATAGATCCTCAGTTGTTCGAGGTTTGTTTGGAGACACAAACACACCGTCAGCTTCAGCTTGAGAGTCTTCACTGAGGGGTGAAGTGACGGAGTCATCACTTGGTGATGATTCTAAAAACAAAAAGACAAACAGCTTTATGGTAGCTACACATCTCATGATCTCATTTCCCTGACTCAGGGATCAAACAAACTCAAGGTACCTTACCACAATTTTGAAACGAGAGAGACAGGGATCAAATATTAATTCCAAAATAACAATAGTGGTTTTTTCCCCCTCAATTGTTTTGATAAGTGAAAAAGAAATGGCAGAGGGAAACCAGTACCCAGGGCTATAGAGAACTATGGGAATGCAGGAAAGAACAAAGGGCACACTTCCATGCTAACAAAGCTACCATTAACTGACCTTTCAATGAAGTCTCATCCATACATCCTTGGGTCTCCTCTGCTCTGCTGTTATCAGAGGCACTTTTGGGTGAAATACCTGAAGCAATATTTTCCTGCTCAAAACTTTTTTCGGGAAATGAATTTACAGTTGACGTCTCTGACTCATGGTGGATAGTCACAGGCACTTTGTCATGGTGGTGGCTCACAACACGCTGATGTTTATGTTGACTGTTTATGTCTGTTACTCTACTTGGCAAGTTGGCTTGAAGTATGATTCCATCCACAGATTTCTGTTTTGCACTTTCTTCCCCAACTTCAGAGGGCATCTTCTGTCCTTGTTGGAGGGCTCCATCTGGATTAGCTCCATACTGTATCATTTTACTACCCAAATCACTGGCATGGGCAGCAGAGACCCTCTGAAATCCTTTTGAAAATCCACAGTTCTTACTTGGTATGGTTTCTGGGATTAGTTCACTTCCCCTCTGAATTTGGTCTTTCATCACATTTGAATCTGGAAGATTGCCATTAGCTGAGGTTACAGTTTCTGTATCACAGTGACTCTTTCCACCAGAAGTAAGGTTCTTCTCCAAATGTTTCCCCGGTCCCATCTCAACTGCCGAGGAATCAAAAAAGGGCAGGAGGCTGTCTTCAGCAGAGTACTGGCGTGCTATTGATTTCTTTGCTGTGTGTGGCCTTGACTTGCCTGGAGATAAGGAAGCCACGGAAGCCACAGGAACTGCACTCTCTTCTGGGCAGGGGAGATCTGTATTATTGCCCTCCTTTTGCTTAACTTCTTCAGACTTATTGATAGACCTCAGGTTGACAGATTTCAGGACTGTTGGTGTAATTGCAAGAGATGGTGGAGGATTTGACCTCAGCATATCTCCTACTGTGTTTTGCTTATGAGTAAGAACATGCAGTGGGTGACGGTGGTGGAATGGTTTATTCAAAACATTATGAAGAGCACTTAGGTCAAGATGAGTAGGAGGTATAATTGGAAGTTCAAAATCTTTACTCAATGATAGGGCTCCATCTTTTAAAGATGGTTGCTGTAGTGAGGATTTCCTTTCTGGGACTTTAGGTTTTCTTTTGCTACCCCCAGGAGATAACGGACCTGAAAAGAAAGCTGTAGGGAAAGAGGAGGTTGGTGTTTCCGACTGACTTGAGTAGCCACTTGATGGAGATGCTAAGCCAGCCAGCTTTTCTGGTGAAGCCAGTTTAAATTCATTGTCAACCAAAGGAAGAGATGGAGTGGTTGCCCTTGATTCTGATTGGGATGTTTGGGATTCAGAACTCTCTGGAGATTTGATGCATTCAATCACTGTGGTGCCCGTAGCAGTGCTTGAATTAGATAAAGATCTGTAAGGATCATTTGTTTTCAAGTCATTTAGAAGCCAGAGGTCTGCATAGTGAGTTGATTCAGCACCTTCATCTTTGAATGGTGAAATGTCTGTAGTGTCATCCATCTGAGGTTCTTTAACAGGATGTTCACTCTGGTTTACCCAAGAAGAGTCCTGTTTTGCAGGCAGATTGGCATTTTCCACTCGAGAAGGCATGTTGGAGAAATCAAGAGGCAGCTTCATTTCCCTGGAACTGTGGGGCAGATGCTGACCACTGCTTATCTTTGGTTCTTTCTTCTCAGAAATGTCCGCATTTCCATCAGATTTTCTCAGTGATGAGCTCCGTTTAGGTGGAGTTGGCTTTGCCTTTGGTTTCCTGAAAGAGATGCTTGGTCTCCCCTGCCTCCTGTGGTCTAAGTATTCTTGCCAGGCACAGTCCGGAAGACCAGGAGGAACCCCTACACTTTGACCATTCTCTGGGCCCAGGCCTGCGTAGTGACAGACATAGCTCTTATTACCCTTGAGTCCACAATCAAAGTGCATCGAGGTATAGTATCCTTCTGTGTCCACTGAGAAATGAGAGCTCGTATCTGCTTTATCTGAAGGAGACTTCTCCAGAAAGCTGTCATAGGTGCCCATGCTTGTGAAGCTTGGGCAACCCAGGCTATCTGCCTTTGGACGCTCAGGACTAAAATCTTGGCGGCAGGATGCATCATGATGGTGGTGCAGATAATTCCACTCACTGTCACTTGTATTGCTGTTGTTGGGGTCATCCAGCAGGTCTGCAACAGTGGAGGTGAAGGAGTTTGTCCGGTGGCCTCTTACTTTATCCAAGTGGTCATTGTACTGTTCTGTCACAAAGACACTGGTGTCTTCATTAGCATTATGGGCAGTGTTCAGTGACAATTCCGAGTCACAGTGAGATGAGCCAGTGAGGGGAGGAGAAGCTGCAGGAGGGATTGTCTCTGAGGTCTGTGAGGGGCATGTGGAGCTGCTCCCACTCCAATTTCCACTGGACGACTGGTGGTCATCTTTCTGGTCCATGTGGCTGCTCAGGAGGACACTAGCTGTGGAAATGCAATGGATGGGGCTCCCAAAGGTGTCTGAGTTGGAGGAGATGTCACAGCTTCCAGAGTCAGCAGCCATTCGGGACAGACGTGACCTCCCTCTCTCGCTTAACTTGTGGTGGGGGCTGTGAAGGTGTTGAGAACAGGCCAGGCCCAAAGCAGGCTGGTGTTCCTGTGCACTTGGGCTGCTTGGAGCTTCGCTACTATCATTAGGGGTTCTTTCATGGTCACCCACGAAAGGCTCTCCTTCTTCATATGTTGAGGATTTAGCACCAACTTTGGGTTCAGCATCTCCACCTCTATTTCCTTCCCGAGGAAGGCTCCGAGATCTTGTGCGACTGCTCACTACAGGAGTAAACAAGGTATCCCCTTTGTCTGACAGTGCGGAGATGTTGCCAGCAGAATGAGAAAGGGAAGCCGCAATGCTTTGACCCCTTTGAGCTCTGATTCGTCTTCTCGATGGGGCAGCAATCAAAATATCCTCAGTTTGGCATTCAGAGTCCCTGGTTCCGGACCTCCTATTGATAGTGTTGGAGGGATCTGGGTTTGTGTGCACAATCACATTCCTTTCCCTGGCCACTGGAGATTCATCAGAATCTAGGGCACATGAAAAACACAGTAAGATGTTACATATTGGCAAACTAACAGGCATCTTGAGAGGTGTTTATAAACCTGTGTGCTACCACATTAGTACTTTCTCTTACAGAAAAAAAAGCATTATATAAAATTATGAGAAAGTTAAAATGCTCTGTGTCCCTGAACTTGTTTCTGTTTCTTTCTGTATTTATGTATTGTTTTCTGTATATGTGCATACACACGTGCTCACACATACACACATATCATATATACTTATTGAGAGAAGATATGCTTTTTTGTTTTTATGAATCATCTCTCTTAACATTAATTTGCCCTAATAAGTAACTGCTTTCATAAAAGAAAAATGATCTAAAACCTAAAACAAAAAAACAAAAAACAAAAAAACAACTGAAGTATAAAACCTGAAGTCCTGGCCACTACTTTTCGTTTATGTTTTGTAATATAAACATAATGGAATACAATTCATAGACTTCATGATAAAAATTAAAATCTTTTTTATATGTGATGCTACCATAATAGTTTGAAACTGGTAGAAGTATTTTAAAGACGTGGAACAGAGAAGCTTTAAATGTCCCTAAAAATATTATATTTTTAAGATACCAGATTTGAATATGTTTACATTTTACTTTAAAAATAAACACCTAAATATACAATTTCTCTTCAAATGATATTACAGTTTTCAAAAAAACCCTCTTGCATTGGATCCATATTTCTGATCTTAATGAAACTTTTAAATTGGCAAAATATTATACTTCATCTGGAAGGTTTGAATGTATATGTCTCAATCTATAACGTTAAGCCTTTATATTCAAGAACAGACTTTAAAAAATAAAGCCAACTGGTTTTCTGAATACAAAATAAATAAACAGCATTTAAAAACTATTAAAGACCGAAACACTCAGTGTTTATAAGGAATGTTATAGTTGAAGGCAGTTGAACATAGGCATCTATTTCATCTCCTTGTAATCTTCACTAGACAGAAACCATGAACACTTTTATACCACACCTATTTCTTGTTGAACTCTTCTGGGAATCCCCGAGATTGTTTTCCTTCTCCTCAATTTTCGTCTCCGCTGTAGTACAGATTGTGAATGAACAAGAGAACAGCGGATACTTGCTTCTCTGTCAAAACCAACTCCTGCAACACACAAATAGGTCTCATTAGCCTTTAGAAATGGCAGATAAATTTTCAATTGTTTGGAACACAGTGGTATTTACTGATTGGACGACTTTGGAATAAGCTTGTGAACAAATATAAGGGAGCTCTTTTTTTTTTTTTTTTTAGCTCTTATTTAAATGTTACAGTACATCAAGCTTTACTTCTAAATGCAGCCTTTCACAGCAGCTTGCAGCACCAAAAGCAACATGTAAAAGAGGAAAACCAAAAGAAAGGGAAGCTTAAGGGAACATCAGCAAAGTCATCTCACACTGAACTGGTTATAACCTGTGGTCACTATTATTTACTGGTCTATTTCTTGGCTCTCTGAAACTCATACCTTTGCATAGTAGATCAGTACCCAAGATGTGACCCTAATGTATTATGACCCATTTCTTCATTAAAAGAGTCTTTGTGACTTTTCCTCTCCTCACCTCCTATGCCCAAACTTCCTCTCCAAGTATTTACACACACACACACACACACACACACACACACACACACACTATTGAGAGTAAACACAACAGCTAAGGGTTTTATTCTCTTCAATAATCATGTAATTCTACTTTCTTCTTATGAGTAAATTGTATGCTTTTTTGAAAATAAACAAGCAGAGGAGTTTTCTGTCCTGTACTTCAATAGATCTACTTTCTGTACCAATCAGCTATGAGACAGACTCCCTACTCCTTAAAGCATTGTTTATTATTAGGCATGTAGGGACCGACTATGGTGCTTATTAGTTCTTCTCTGTATTCACATTAGGGGCATATATGTGGTTCTATTAGATTAGAACAGTGAGGTGGAAGGTAAGAAATTCAAACTCTGTCTGGCACAAGCGTGCACAGTAGATGTTTCAGTGCAAGCTGTGGCTCAGAATGCTGGAATGCTGCACTTTGGGATTTGATCACCTCATCATTCTTTCTAACTGTTAACCATAGGGGTGGATAACATGTTAAACCTTGGGTCAGCTGTATAACATCGCCGTGCCAAAAATTTCTAGGCTCACTTTGAAATACCTGTATTACATGATGAAAGATTACAATGTTATCGGAGAATTTATGGAAATGAGATCTTCCTTCCTTGGTTCCAATCAAACACTAAAATACTTCATTTGAATCTTAATAATCATTGAACACATGATATACAGACACTGTGTATTATATGGACACCATTAACAATGTTCTCATTAAAGCTCTTGAAATCAACATCTAATCTGGGCCTTCATCTTGAGAGTTCCTTAAATAAAACTGAAAGAAAAATCTTCTCTTCTTCCTAATCACAAGATGATGGCCTGTAATCACAGTACTACATTCGAAAACAAGATTTTTACTTACAGCACCAGAAAAGAAGCAGCAGTTGCTAATAGTCAGATGTTCTCAGATGGGAAATTAGTTTAAAAGGGTGCCAGAATGATCCATTCTGGCAGATGAACTCCTCTAATACATCTCATTTAGATTATAGAGGTCAGATAAGTGCACATCTTTAGAATAATTTATCCCATAAGTTGAATAGGTCAGGAGGAAAATTAAGTCCTAGCTCACAGTACAACTGACCAGTGCATTAGAGTACCTCTTATTCAGGAGGGAAATCAGATCTGTCTCAGACACCTGGTCCATTTGTCCCCCACTCAAGGTGAGAGAAATCTGAGTGGAGTTGGTAATAGCAATGTCCAAAATGCTTTTAAGGGGACATGCAATCTTTGGTTACAGGGAATCAAGATGAAAGTCTGTCATAGTGTGGCTGTTTTGTGAAATTTTCATTATATAAATAAGGTAAAACGAAACTAGAAGAGGTGTTTGAAAAATACCAAAGGGAAGAATTTGGGAGAAATGATTGAGAGTAAAGTATAACTCTCTCTTTAATTTTCCCTATGCCCCCTCTGTCTTCTCTCTTTCATTTAGACACACCTCACATTATTAAACCTATCACTTTCTATGCAAACCTATAGATTCCTTTAAAACATAAAACATCATCTGATTCTCAGCTCTTAGTTGATCAATAGGACCTTAGTTGCAGTTTCAGACACTTGGGTTTTTCTCTTTTCCTACTTGTAGTGCCACACATCATTGTTATGAGATTAATCACTGCCAAAGAACTATTTGGTGATTTTTTTCAAAAATAATCTGTCCATCATTTACATAATAAGCAGTCTGGCAGATTATATGCAAATTGGTGTTCAAAACCTGACAAAAGCATACTGAATATCTCCGGGTATGTTGACTAAAGATTTCTTGCTCACAAGAAATGGTGTTCTTAGCGGATGGGGGGGAAGGGGTATAGGACAGGTTTTGAACATATTTAATACATAGACTATTCAGACCCAGCTGCCCCTCAAAAAAAAAGGAAATTATACCAGTGACATTGATGGGAATAATGCAAGAAGAAATCACTTGGGCATCTTGTTTCATCTTCTCCTCGGGAGTCGGGAGAGGTAGTGCTTTGCTCCAGTTGGTCTGCTTATCCAGTGTAGAGGGGACATTGTGTATTGGATTTTTCGGCCTCTGCCCTAACATGACATCTGTGTCTTCATCCTCTGGAGAGTGGGACTGCAAACAGAATACATTCAGATTCAGTTCCCATAGCTTACATAGTGATTTTATAGTTCAAGTTTTTAAAGTAAGGATAGAAATAAGCATGTAGGAAAGAGAAAACAGTTTTAGAAAATAGTAAGCACAACTAATTAAAAGTTTCACTTCAATAGTAAAAAGATACAGAAGGAAAAAAATGGGCTCACGAAACATGCTTTTCAGGGTGAAAGGGAATTAAGAGATAAGTTGGTCAGAAATCCTGTACCTTCAAACTGAAGAAAACTTCTGTCTCTAATCCAGTGAAAGGTGGGTGAACTTTCTGCATCTTTATGTCATTATAAATTCCTGTCAAAATCTTGAGAGCTCTAGATCATGATGATCAAAGGAGGTAGATGCACTAACTGCCTATAAAACTACTCAGAAGCCATGCAGGAAACTCCAAGATATGAGACAGTCTAGAACACAGCACCTGGAGGGTACTCCAGCCTAATCCATGAGGCCATCAAAACTACCAGGAGTTAATTTCACTGCAGGAATGAAGCTTTAGTGAACGACACTTTACAAGTCAGTTTCACTGACATTAGATGGCTGTGGAAAAGCCAAAGTAAAGAGGTGTCCCAGTGCCCAACTACAGTGGAATATACAAATTCGGTTTATGGAGAGAAAGAATCAAATGGTTCTTTTCTTTTGGATTTGGATGGGTAGAAGAATTTTAGTTTATTTTCTTTGAGCTTTGCAGTGTAAAAACTCTCCTTCCAGCTGTGTAAGTTCGAGGCTTTGATTTCCTTATGACTTTTGAAAATTGTCTCTCCAAGACTTTAATAAATATTAATGTTATCTAACTTTTATTTCAAGCTTGGGCTCCAGGCCCAGATTATTTATAAGGCTCCATCCCAGTTTTGGTTTCAAGGTTGGGTTTCTAAACCAGAGTGGCAAAAGACCTAATTTCCACCACTGAACCCAGTTTTCTTTCTTTATACAGCTCAGAGGAAGATAGGTAATTGTGGGAAATAAATATTTCATTTCCTCTTATTTCAATAAGGTTTTAATAATCCCCTGTCCTAAAATCTGGATCATTAAGAAAAAAAAAGACACCAAAAACCAAAAACCTCCGTAGTCTTCATATTGGAAACTATACTATTGGCTCGGGATGGTATATATTGTCAAATGAACTGTCCTCAAGTCTCCTTAAAGAGTAGCCTCCAGAATCCTTTTTTTTAAAGGAAACCCCAGCATTTACTTACCTTATCAGAAGTTTCTGCAAAGCCCCCCAACACACCCAACGATATGTGATTTCCCCCCTTGGGAAAATTGTGTTCGCCATGAACGGTTTAGTAAAAATATTGCAACCTTCTTTCTCTCTTCAGCTTTTGTGCAGATTCCCAGCAAAGGAATAGCTCAAATAAAGTTGGAGCACAAAAGACTTTGTTTCCTAGGTAACTTTCAAAAAGAAAAAAAAAAACAGTTTGGTGCATGCAGAGAGGGAGAGAGGGAGAGAGGGAGAGAGGGAGAGAGGGAGAGAGGGAGAGAGGGAGAGAGGGAGAGAGGGAGAGAGGGGAAGAGGGGAAGAGGGAAAGACAGCTGGAGGGAGGGTGGGAGAGAAGAAGGAGGAAGAGAAGAGAAAAAGAAAAGAGAGAGGGATAGAGAAAGAAAGAAAGAAAGAGAGAGCGAGAGAGGGAGTGGGAGAGAGAGGGAAAGAGAGAAGACAGGAAAGCTGATCATAGGAGGGCCCAGCTGGAAAGAATACCCGCACCACCAGAGAGGCCTCATTTTGCTGCTGATGCCTCCTTGAATAACAATGGACTTGAAAGGACTAAAGGATAGTGAGCTGACTCCATGCTCTGACTGGCAGCCAAAAGGACTTTTTTATTTAATGGTGACAGGGACACTTGGCTGCCAAAGGATCCCGTTGTCTTGTTCTTTTTCTTTCTTTCTTTTTTAAATTTGAGAAGCTGAACTTTTACAGTTCTATTAAATACAGGCAAAGCTGTCATTTCTTTCTCCCAAACTACAAAATCCAGGAGCAGTGAAAGAGAATGCCTATGTTTGGCAGAGCTACAAATCGCAACTCCAATGGGGGACTTTAAAGGCGAATGAAACCGGAGACAGGGCTGTCTTTAATTCAAGTTAGGAAAACACCATTCTTTAAATTGACTTAAGAGGAAAAAAAAACCTGTTAGTTCAAAACGGGTTTGCAATAAAGTTAAAAGAGAGAAGAAAGGGAGAGTGTCTGAAAAGAGCAGGATAAGACTGCAAAGAAATGTTCTCAGAACCAATACCTTTCTACTCCATGGGGCCATGTGGCAACATTCAGTGGGGGAGGGCGAACGGGTGCTGTTAAACTATGAAGATGAAATGCAAAAAGAAAAAAAAATTAAAAGGCGTACACAACAGTATGCCCTAATCAGGCCAAATCTATGATAGTAACAAATACCATTCTGGGAAAACTTCTTTCCTTCTGAATGATTCTATTTTGGCTACGAGAACAGACAGAGTCTGGACCTAGCATTCTTCAAATCCTCGCCACCTGGCTCTTTTCCCTACATGTTAGGCAAAATTCTTTAATGTCTGTGATAAGATAGGTGAATAACAGCATCTAACCTCCAGGGCTATTCTGAGGATCAAGTCAGTAAATACAGGTAGTATGTTTAGAAGTATCTTGGCACTTAACATGCTCGATATGCAAGGGTCTGCTACTTTTACAACTGTGGTTATTTTTACCTTTACCCAGTAACTGTGGAAATGTCTTTGAAAAATCGGAACTTTCCCATCTTTTGTGTATCCATATGTGTAGGCTTATATGTGTGCTTGAATGTGTGCATGTTGTTATGCATTCATGTATGTGCATGTGCAAGTCAGCAGCTAACCTCAGGTATCATCATGCCTCATGAGTTACCCATCTTGGGTATTTTGTTTGTTCTTTGTGTGTGTGTGAGTGTCTTTAACTGGCCTAGAGCTTGCCAAAGAGTCTAGGACATCTGGCCAGTGAGTTCCAGGATGCTGCCTATTTCTGCCTCTCCAACCCTGGGACTATCAGTGTGTACCATCACACCAGGCTTTCAAATTTAGGTCCTCATGTTTGCAAGGCAAGCACTTCCCCATCTTTTCAATCCAAGTTTGCTAATTTGGGAAAGACTAAATTATCTTCTTTCCTAAGAATGACTTTATTTTCCCACAAATTGCTTGGGAGAATGTCCAATCTGTATCACTTCCTGTAGACTGCTCACATTTGCTCAAATATCAAGCATATTTAAAGACCATTGGTTTCATGAGTGTTTCTCCTTCACACACCCACCACATATGGGTTAATCCTGGACTGCAGCATCTTACAATACTTAAGCTAAGAAAGAGACCCTGTATTTTATTTGCAAAGAAATGGGTAGAACAAATTATATTCCCAATTTTTCTTGGAAAACAATTTGGTAATCAATATTATCTCTTCAGGATCTACTAAAAGAAATTCTTCTTGTTTTGAGAGAGAGAGAGAGAGAGAGAGACTCACTATACAGTCCATGTTGATCTCTAACCCACAGACCTTTAAGACACTGGGATTACAGGCATGCACTACCACATCTGGCTGAAACACTTTAACCTCAACCAGGTGAGAATACACACAGGCTGCATATAGCCGAAGATATGTATGAATGTAGCCCAAGAGAAAAATTTAAACTTACCAAAAACATTGCAATTTTTTAATGTATTTTTTTCATTAACTTGATTTGTATATCTGTGTAAGGGCTTTATAGATAGCAATGCTGTTGCAATATAAAAGGTTGGACATGCCTGTGAGTCTAAATCTTTACCAGTTTTGGATTCAGTTATGCATATATTACTTACCTTATAGTAAGGCTTTAATATAATACAAATTATCCTTGAAAACATACACACAAACACATCATATTCACCTAGTAGATTGTGAATTCTTGTATTTAACTTCATCTTTTTAGTTTTTCATGATACCAGTTATTCCTCCTCATACAAACGCACCAAAATCCTTGCTCACTTAAATGATACCATAGATCTGTATATAACAGTTATGAGAAAACTGAATAAAATCAGAGACCTGTCCAAGATCTCAGGAAGGAGCAGATACTAGGAAACGCCCAGAAAGTCTGGTTCCACAAGTGAATTGGTATGGGTGGATACTGAACCTCATTATTCTTAAACCTATCTGGGACAGGCATGTGTTATGAAAGTCATTGAAGATCTAATTCTAATTACTTTTCCAAGTTTTCACTTATAAGGTTGTTCATTATTATTTTTTTATGTAGAGCAAATGTCATTTCCGCATGCGCAGTGTGTTTCAACTAGATCTTAACACCAATGAGTTTAAAAGAGTCTAAGGCCCCTCCACTTAAAGAGATGTATTAGGTATCACCTGAGCTCAGGCTTCACTCTGGTTCTATACTGAGAGTCAGCCACAGATGTAAAAGTTTCATAGAAGAGGCTGGAATATATAAAATAAAGTAAAAAAAGGAGTCTCAATGTGTCGAGTTAATATGGGGAAGAAAATTGCTTCAAATAAATTCAAAGCTTTGTATCTCATAAAAGACATTTTCAAAAAATAGTATGCAACAAAAGACTACAGTTCAGGAAACATGAATGAAATTAATATTGACAAATGAACTTTAGTAGTTAATCATAAATCTCTCAAGTCAGCTCTTCTGCTATGTATTTTTTCAGGAATGAGAGATGAGGAGTAGATTTTATTTTTCATCTATTTTCAAAGCCCATATATATATCAAACAAATATGAGGCAAAACCCTGCAAAGACTAAGGGTGGCCTTGACTGAATCCAGACAGTGCTGACCATTCATTTAGTCCACTATAATCAAATCAAGATCTCCTTGGATTATATTCCCCAGCAGATTCAGCCTCTGCTAATCAACTCTCTATCATTTGGTAGCAGCCCCAACCTACAGCATGCAAATGCTGAAGCCTTGAGTTTTAGAATGGCGAGATGGTCCTCTTTGGTTCCCTGTAGATTTATAGTATCTGTGCATGTAATATTAAGTGGCTATAGTTTTATGCCTGCCATGTGTTATGAAGTATGTATATCTTGTGTTTGAAACCATCCTCTTGCCTGGGTATTAATCAAAGTAAGCAAAATGGTGATGATTGTTTAGGATTATATTTTTATATGATGAAGGTAAAAATCACTCTGTAGAATTTTTCTCTACATTATCTAAGAAATCAGATTGCAAGCCAGTGCTACTTTAGGGCATCTGGACTTGGACCAGCATGGCACTCCTTAATAGGTACTGATGAATAACATGAGGAAAAGCTGGGCATTGACAAAATTTGTATAAAATAAATTATTCTTTAACGGCTTTGTGTAAATGTACCCCATTGCTCATTCCAAGAAATGCTATCCATTATTTATTCATAACTGCATTACAACTGATTTAATAGTGTTTTATAAATATTTGTTGTGTTATCAATCAGTGCGCCCAATATAAAGAAAAAAATTCCTCTTAAAGAAATTATACCAAATTTTTCACACATACACATCATTTTTCAGTACAGCTCTTAGTACAAAGTTAAAATTAGTACAGCATAGGGGGAAATAAGACAACACCAGCAAGATGAATGCAAAACAACAGGTAATGGAAGAATACCCATAGGGATCTCTGCTTTTGGAATATCACATACTGCAGAAGTGGCAATGAGCAGCACTTGTTTCCTTAGTATAACTGTGTGGAAAGAGTGTTAGGAGACTACCATTTCATTCATTCAAGAGCATTTCTTAGATAAAGGTGAGAATCAGTTCCACTGCAAACAAACTGTCAGACTCAAAATAAAAAACAGTTTATCTCTCATGTACAGTGTGCTTGCTGTATAATTCTTTTCTTTTTAAGTTGTCTATATTATTGATATTTTCATAAAACATGCTGAAGAAAAATGAAAAATCTATTTCCTTTTCCTTTCCTAGGCTTTCATTTTGCCTCCTCTACCATTGATTTTGAGAGGCCTCAGACTAAATTACTACATTGTTGAATAAGGCAGAATCAATCATGTCCATCTTTTTCCTAACAAAAGATTCTTCTTTGTTGCTTCCCTCCCTTCTGGTCTCTGTGGGCCCCACTGTATTTTCAAGTCATTTTCCCCTCTTTTCTCATAAGATTGCCTCAACCAAACCCAGAGTTATACTTATGATCATTGCTCAGAAGAAGAAATAACAAATATTATACTCAAAAGTAGCCAAGGAAATTTCTATAGTGAACACTGAAAGGATATTTTCCAAACCCGATCTTTTTTTGTGGTGTATGTGAGAGAGAAAAGTTCATGCCTTGACTCTTGTGGCTGTGAACAAGTGTTATTCCAAAGAGCTCAAGATTTCCCGAAGTCTATCTCTTAATGCCAAAAGAAAAAGGAAAAAAAAATCATTCTCCTCCATGCTTTACTTTCTGTTTGGGCTTTATTTCATATGTGGATTGGGGATTATTTTGCTTCAAAACTTGCCAAAAGACATCTGTTAAAATGTTGTGGGTATTCCAGCAGGAAATGTTTTGAAAAATTGGCTCTGGTTTGTGATCTAACTGATACCACATGGCATTTATAGCTTTCAAATTTCTGAGCTGATTTATGACTATCATGCTTTCTTAAAACCGAGAAGTATTTACTGGAGATGAGGCATCACAGTATATCAGAATGCAGGACTAAAACCTTGGAGTGAAGATATCCTTTCCAATCCATACCAGATTTCTAGTGAGGTGACATGGGCTTTTATTATCACCCTGCCACGATGCTTTCTTTGTCCTTAGACCAGTCCATGCATGAATATACATACTATGGCCTAGCTCTGAGATAGAGGAGCCTCATTTGCCTCAGATTCTTCTGAGCGCAGGAGTGCGTGGGGATGTGTTTTACTTTGATCTTTCTCTAAGGATTAAAGAAGTTTGGCAATGCCTTCCTCACATGTCATTCACTTGCTGCAGCCATGACAGAGCAGTCTTTCCCTTGAGACTATCTCAAATTCTCCCACTGGCTGGCACCATGATCCTCTTTCCAAATATGTTTGATATCAAAACATGTTTAATGATATCATTTTTTATTCATCTCGTGCTTCTTTCTTCCAATGTCTTCAACTCCTGTACTCACTGGGCTAAATAAACAATGGCAAGTAAAATAATGAATGAGGAAGAGGTTTAGGGGACAACCTCTGATATTGCTGGCCTGAGTCCCATCTCCAACGTTCAGTTTCCTCAAAGGTGTCATCCTCGTCTAGCATGCCACCCTGAATCCCAAATGTCCAAACCCATCACTCCATACTTCCAGCCAGCTTTGAGGCCCAAATAAAGCCAAAACCAGCAAATACACATTTATAAAGGTGCTAAGAACTCCCCATAAAAAAATCCAAGGGAATGTCACTGAAGATGAATTCAGAACACAATGGTTGTAAGCTAGGAAGGGAGATGTTTCAGAACAGATGCTGACTGAGTGGTTCTTTAGCTACTTTATTCATTCATGTTTATTTAAAGTGCTAAAAATTTTATTTTTCAAACCTGGGGAAGAAACATTGTCTTATCATTTATAAATCTGCCTTTCCAAATCATACTTTTACTATTTTCCCCTGATGAACATAGTCATTACCACCTCCTCATTCTCTTGAAGGATGTTTGGCAAAAGAAGACATACAAAATACGAACAAATGTTTACAAATGTGCTCAATGTCACCATTCACTGGGTATTTTTAATGTAAACCACAAGGAACTATGGAGGAGCTGAACTGAAAAGGAGTGCTAAGTGACAGCTACTGATGACAAAGATGTGCAGCAACAGGAATGCTTCTAAATTAATGAGCGTTGTTTAAAGTGGTACAACCACTTTAAAGTCTTTTGCTAAAATTAATAAAGTTAAACCATATGTCTATTTTTATTTCCCAGCTACGTCAATGGGTAAAAGAAAATAAGCATGTCCACAAGAAGCCTTGAATAAAAATATTTACAGAAGTTTCGATTGCAAAAGCCAAATAATCAAAGAAAACCATACAATGAGCAACAACTAACCTAAGTGCCTGCCAACAATAGAATGATAAACAGATTACAGAGTATTGCATTCATAAAACCAACACCACCCAATAATCTAAAAGGTATACATGGGCTGTAGAGATGGCTCGACAGGTGACCTGCTTCAAATCCTGATGACTTCATTTCAGTCCCCAGTGCCCATGAGGTAGAAGGAGAGAACTGGCTTCTGCAGGTATAGTATCCACATGCATGTTGTGGCATGTGCATCCTGTATACATGTATATGCAAAATAAATAAAATATGACAACACACTATTGATGATTCAAAGACTGATTTTAGAAAATGTGTGAAACAATCTAGGCACATATCAGTGGGAGAGCACTTGTCTTGCATATGCACAAAACTGTGGGTTCAACTCTCAATGTTTCATAGAAAATAAAGATGTGAAGCAAAAGAAAACACATACACACTCAGTTTTTAATTGCATTCTGTTGGTATACAATCTACTCATAGTGAGAAAAGTTTGAATGTCAAGGGCAGTATTCCAATTTTACCCAAATGTTGGCGTTATGAAAGCAAGCAACTGTCCAACCATAAAACATTTTGCCTTAGATGAAATAGAACAAAAATTTCTGGAGTAACAAAATATTTAAAAAAACATTTTAAAGTTCTGGAACACTTTGTTTAATTCTGTGCTATTAATGAAATATTTTAAACACAGAAAGCTTAACAAAATCATATTTGGAAACATTTGTGGGAAGTAGTAGTTCCACATGAATGGAATAAAGGTCTTCAGGAAGACTAGGGTAGAGGACCCATTGTCATTTATTCACAGGAATTGCTTTGTACTGTCAAGGAGAACTCAAAACAAGATTCATTGGCCATAGCCGACCGAGAGATTGGTGCCAATTAGTTAATGTATTCATTCCTTGCGGCCACCTCTGCCAGTGAGGGAAGCCCATGCCAAGGGTCACCCACCTCCATCAATCCTCAAAGGTTTCCAACAGCAAATAAATGATACAAATGAGGCAAAGGCGGGCTCTGCTTTGAAGTACTGGGAAGAAAGAGGCTTTGAACTACTACCAACACCACAACCCCTTTCACCGAACCAGAGGGGCCACCAAGGGGAGTCAGCAGAAGAAGCCAGAAAGTTGCCTTGTTTGGGTTCCATTCCCACTGAAGCTTTGCACAAGGCAAATGTGATAAAAGCTCAACAAGGTCATTGTTGGCCTCACCACAGCAAAATTTTAAAGATCATAAGAAGACTTTCTCTCACACAAGCCATGCACCTCCTGCCTTTGCTCATTGGATATTGGAGCACAGATCTGTTCTATGACCTCCACAAAATCCTCTGTGCTATCATTTTAGAGTCACAACATCCCCCCCCCCCTAACCGCTAGCAGCCACTAATATAATATGTTCTCCATTGCTATGGTTTTGTTATATTGAGAATGTTTTTTGAATGAAATTGTAGCGTATGCAACCTTTGGAGACTAGGTTCTTTCACCAGAATAACGCCTGAGATCTTTCCAAGTAGCTGTGTATATCAATAATTCAATTTTTTATTGTTACGGCTATTCCATTGTTGGCCTATATTTTTAATAGTGTTAACAGCTCAGGTATGCAAGAGAATTCAACCCAAGAATATTCTGAAAAATGATGTATACAGACAAGTAATTTTATTGACAGTTCCACAGCCAGCTTAATATTTAAAAAAAAGAATTTCCAAACTAAATTCTGCAACAAAGCATTTTCTTTCTTTTCATAATACTTAATGCAAACAAGGCTCACTGCTTAAAAGCTTTCTTTCATCAGCTATTATGCTGCTGAACAAGTGATATTGTCCGAATCTATTCTCCCACATTCTGCTCTGTAATGCAGATGTTCTGCAAACATTTCTGTCTTGCTAGCTGTTCGCCATTAGTTCCTGCCAATAGTCTACCAGGAGACTAGAAGGCCACAAGAGTAAGAAAGGACTTTCTACTCCCTTTTGTAGCATCATCCTGGCAATCATCCCTCACCTCAGGCTGACAGCTGGATTCAGCTATCACCTGTAGCTCTGCCTACATGCCAGGCACTATGCTGATCTCTTCAATCCATACACTATATTAGACTAGAAAGTACAATAACAGTTACCAGCAACTTCCAGTCAGGCTCCAAGATCAGTCTAATTTCTGAGAAGGCAGAATAGGTGAGTTAGATTTGAGATGTAATAGGTATTGCTGCTTCTGAAATGTTATATTAAACTGATATCAAGCTCTTCTATTCCTGTCTTTTACCTTTTTGCTAGTGCGATAAAATTAATTAAGCAATGTACGAGAAGATTTTTAAACACCTGGCTCATAGTTTCATCCTTGTGGGGTTGCCATGGCAGAGCCATGTTCAGCCTACATCATGACAGGAAGGAGAGAGAGAATGTGCCTTCCATAGAGAACAACCTCCTTTGCCCTCATTTATTCCATCTCAGCTGGGCTGCTGGTAGAGCACCAAAGCTCAAAGTCCTTAGTAAAGCTGGAGCCAAGAATTCTGAGTAGTGGGTGCTGCCTTACAGGCAGTAATTTATCAGTTGCTCAGAAGGACTAAACAGAGCTGGTGGACCTCTGGGAGTTCCACTAGGTAGCTGGCCTTGACTGGTATCTCTGAGGAGGTGTGTTAAACTTGCCTGTGGGAAATGCTGAAACCAACTGCCAGCCTGAGATGAGGGACCTTGGCAAGAAGGGCATGACAACAATAGGTTCATGGGTGTGAACATTCAGTCCCTTTTGGAGGTGCTGTTTTGAGAGGTGGAACTTTGCTGGAGGAAGCACATCTCTGGGGGTGGGCTTTCAGTGCTCACAGGTTTACCCTACTTCCTGCTCTTGCTTCTTTTGTGTGGATGAAAGCATGAACAATCAGCTTCCTACCCCTGCCATTAATCATGCCTTCCTTGACTGCAGTTATGTCTTTTCTGTCATAGTAGGGATTCTTTTTTCTGGAGTCATAAGCCAAAATAAACCCTTTCTTCTTTAAGTTGCTTTTGGTCATGTTATTTTATTACACCCTAAAAAGAAAGTAACTAATAAAATAATTATTATGTTCTCGACCAGCCTGAACCATTCAGCTTGATATAATGGCCCTTTAAAGATACAGTTACAGTGCCAGTTCGTAAACAGTATCCTGAATGGTTTGTAACAAGGTTCTGATGAATGTTGTATATGCTTTGAATCAACAGCCAGTGTATGGTATGGTCTCTCCCATAGCCACAAATCTAAGAATCAAAGGGTGGAAATGGGAATGCTTTAATTCACTGTAACTCCTAGTCACCCACTAGGAACATTTTTGCTTTCTATTCCTGGGACCTTACGTTCTGCTGCCCTAGAAGTTTTGATTCCAGAGAGGAGAGTGATTCTTCCAGGAGACACAATAAAAATTCCCTTCATTGAACTGGAAACTAATACTTCCATCCCCCTGGCCACTCTAAGCTTCTGACTCCTTAAGTCAACAAGCTAAGAAACGAATAACAGTGTTAGGAAGGAGGGGTCATCGATCCAGACTTTCAGGGAGAATTTTGAGAACTTCTCCACAGTGTAGGTAGGAAAGATTATGTCTGGAGTGCAGGAGATTATTTAGGGTGTTTCTTGGTGATTACCAAGTTCTATGATTAAGGTTAAGACGAAACTACAGTCCAATGTAGGCAGGATGACAACTGGATCAGACCTTTCAGAAATGACAGTGGGGGTCAATCCTCCAGGGAAAGAACCAAGGCATGCTAAGGAGTTTGCTGAAGGTAGAAGAAATATAGAATGGGTAGTAGAGGAAGGTAGTTATAAATACCAGGTAAGGCCACATGACCAGTTGTACAAACAAGGGTTTTAACTGAAATGAGTTTTTCTGTTGTATTTTGCTAAGGACATGTTTGTGCATATAGATACACATATTAAGAAGATATTTGTGTTGAAACTCTAGGGAACAGAGGCTACTTCAGTTGTGAGGGAATATTTTGGAGACAGTTCAGGCCATAAATTGGTGTTCCTCTAGTTCAGGCCATAACTTGGTGTTTCTCTAGTCAGCTGGAAATGACCTAGAGTATCAAAATGCTCTGACCCCTTGGGTTTAACTATAATCTACCACTTGTGACAGTTCTGATCACTTGTTTAATAAAAGCAAGCACAGAGGTAATGGAAGCCAGAGGACATCCCTTCAAGGCAAAGATACAGAACTAACTAGCTCTGAAATGAGGCTGGTGGCAAAGAGACCTAAAGACATAAAACTGAAGCCAAGATGATTCTCTTACAATGCTCTGTTTCAATGAAAAAATAAAAAGTACATTAAATATCAATTTGTCTTAACTAAATTGACAAAGATTCCAATTTAATGAGGTATGGCTAAAAATAAGCAGATAAATATGTACATGAATATGCTCATGTATGCAAAAATCCCTGATAAAGTTATAAAAATAAAAGAAAACAGGGCTGGGGGACTTTTTCTTTCTTCCCTCTTTTGCTAGCATATAATGTAACATCAACAGATGATATCAGTGGCTGAATGTTATAAATCTATATTATCATATTAAGTTATAAGATACTAAAAGATGAAGTATTCCTCCGGGGATTTTGCTATGAATTCTAAAAAGACTATATAACACATTAGTGGCAGTATGTGGCATAGTTATGTTAGGCAGAATTATGTCTTTGTTATTGCTTTCATTTGCAGATTAAACATGATGCAAAGAGACATGATTAGATGTCAAGTTGATGAGGGGTGGACTTATGATAGCAGTTATTGCTTGTTATCTTGATGGTATCTCAAATAAACTAACACAGAAACTGTTGGTCATTCTTGGGAGGGGTTTTCTTGACCAGACTGTTGAAAGCAAGAAGACTCACCCTAACTATGGGTGGTGTCTTGTGGTGACAGTCTAGATAAAAGGACATAAGAGAAAGACACTGGTTTTTGCATACTTGTCTTCACACTTGTTGGCAGGTTCATCTATCCCATTGATTTCACAGCTGCATGTCTTTGCTAATATGAAAATCAGCTGCTCCAGATTTCCAACATAGACTACTGAAGACCAGCAGCTCCCGACGAACCCTACATGGCTTCAGTGCCATATTGGAATGGCAGAGACATTTAGCATCATGTACTGAACAAGTACTGCATTCTCTGACTCTCCAATGTGATACAGCCATTATTGGACTACCCAGATCATATCTGCAAGCCAATCTAACAAATTTCTTTTGAATGAATATATATTCATTCTATAGATTCTGTTCCTCTAAATCAGTTGTTCTCCACCTGTGGGTCATTGTTGTGAAGTGGCAATAAAATGATTACTGGCCATGTTAAGATTGTGTTTATCAGGTTTCTGAGTTAAAGTTACTGTTTCTTTGTAATAAAAATTTTAACGTGTACGATGATTTTGCCACTACACAATTATCCTGCTTTTTAATGTTTTTCACCCAACTAACTTTAATCTATTGTTGACTATTGCCTGCAAGATTTATGGCCACAGTATTTGGCTAATAGTGATCTTTTGTTGTTGTTTTCTTCAACATTACCTCTGCATTCATTAGAATCCTTTTTAAGAAAGAGTGCCGGTCCTCCGTATGTTCACTTATTTATCTATTTAATTCATTCAGTAGGCGTTCTGGAGAAATGGCTTAGTGGGCAAATTGTCTCTACTATGGCAGTATGAGCACCCGAGTTTGTATCCTCACAGCTCACTTTAAAAAGTCTCACATGATGGTGTTTGCCTGTAATCCCTTTGTTGGGGTGGAATCAGAGACAGATTCCAGGGGAACTCACTGGCCATTAAGTTTAACAAAATGATTAGCGTCTCATGGAGTGAGAGATTTTATCTTTGGAGAAGCAATTTAGGAATATATCCCAGTATCAGTCTCTAGCCTCTGAATGTATTTGTATAGGAGAACACACACACACACACACACACACACACACACACGACTCATAGCGTTTATCTTATTTTATATTATAAATCATTACTGTCATTATTTAAGTGTTCAAAGTGTAGCAGATTTGTCCATTGATTACTCCTTCAGGTTGTTTGCTATGATCTCTTACCTGCTTTCTTACTATTTTTTTGAGTACTCTCATACTTTCTGATACTACAAGATAATCCAGGCTTGTCTCATATTTTCTTAAACCAGTCTATGATAAACTTTTTCTTCAAGGAGCCCTTTTATTAGATATTGGTATTTTGGAGACAAGATCTAAATACACTTAGTGTTAATAGAGATCTTTTAATCCTAAATGCTTCTGAGTTAAGCTAAGCAATACATATCTATATATCCATATATACATGCATACATTTATTTTCTGCCTACATATATGTAACTGTGTAGGTATATGAGTACATATGTATACTAATACTTCAAATTCCAATCCTATACATCAGAGTTCATTCTAGACTTCCCATTTAGCTTATTTGTAGCTCCATTCTCCAATAGTAGCAATATATTTGTTGATTTGTTCAATCTTGGTATATATTTAAATAGTTTCAAAAGGCCAACTCATTCTTTTGTGGAAAAATATAAAGTCCCTACTTAAAGTAGAGCTGGGTTTTAGAAATCAACTTGACCATGTTGCTTCTGAAAGGGATGCTCCTGGAAGTGCTCCTGGGTTGGGATGGTGTTCTGGGCCTCCATGATGCTATTGAGTTAAATACTTGTGGGGTAGGAGAAAGACATTTGCAGACATATGGCCTCTATGGTTGTGTCGCCATCCTGGACAAAGAGGCTGAGACCCTTAGCTGGGAAGATGTTTGACCTAAACCCCCTGATCAGAGTCTTTTTTCTAGATGAATAAGACCAAATTAATTTCTTTGGATTTGCTAGACTTTGGACAAAGAGGCTGAGACCCTTAGCTGGGAAGATGTTTGACCTAAACCCCCTGATCAGAGTCTTTTTTCTAGATGATTAAGACCAGATTAATTTCTTTGGATTTGCTAGACTTTTGACTGGTGTGTGAACCATAGATGATAGTAAAAAGAGCAAAGATGAATGGGTCAGAACCCTGTAATAAGGTAATTAATAATCTCCACTTTGTATTGTAACTATATGATGTAGATAAAGATCCCAAGATACCCCACAATGATGTAGTTCAGGTGTTATACATGTTTGAGATGAGCATCTCAATGAGCAACTAGGCATCACTGCAAACTAGACCATCCAGAAGGCTGCTCAGATAGACTGTGCTATATCCAGAGTTTGTTAAAGGTTTGGAGAAGGTGGACCTAGGGTAGATTATGAGCATCTAATTTATTTTGTTAAGATTGTATTTTTATTTTTTAAACTATGTGTTTATGTGTGTATGAGTTTGTACATGTGAGTGCAGTGCCTAGTGTGGTCAGAAGAAGGTGGAGAATCCCCTGGAGCTGGAGTTAAACTTAGCTGTGAACAATGTATATGCTGGGTGCTGGGAAACAAACTTGAGTCTTCCCGAAGAACAGCAAATACTCTTAACACCTGAGCTGTCTATCCAGCCCCTGTACATGTTTTTCTTGGCCGAAGGACTGAGACCAAAATGTTCTTTAGGAATAGTATTTAAGAAACAGAACATGAGAGTTGTTCTGTCCAAGCACCATTCCCCTTCTCTTCACACTATGGTGCTTTTATGTTAGCTACAGAAGTGCTTCTTGAACACAAAGCCACTTCTAGTGTGAATAGGGCACAATTGAATGATGCTCCTGGTCTTTTTTTTTTTCCTCCTCTATTTACTGGCTTTTCATTTACAAATGTTATCTTACCTATTCTGCTGATTAATGCCACATATCTATCTGGTCTGAGAAAATAAAAGAGGGACTCCGATCTTTCCTGTAGTGATCAGCACCTCCTTCAGCCTTTTCATACATCTTTTGCTTCCTGCTTCTCTGCCATCCACTCTACCTTTCACCTTGGTCATTTAGTCTCTCAGATTTTTATTAATCCTTAAAAACCCCTCTTTTCTATGCACCGCCCCAAGCTATGTCTGCTATATTTCTAACTTGGCAAAATTCTTATACAGTTTAGAAGTTTTTATTTACCTTCCCCATTAACAGATTTCTGTGATATTGTCTTTCCAGAGGCTTTTCAGAAACCAACACTTCTCTGGGAAGAATGTGACTGTCTTTTGGTTTTGGTTCTCTTCCCTCTCTCTGTCATCAAGGGACTGCTTTTTGTAGATGTTGCACTTGTCAAGAGAGAGGTATAGAGCCAAATGCTCAGGTGGCTTGTCCAGGTTCCTCTATCTCAGGCCTCTGAATCTCCATACACATATCTATATGGCACACCTTAATATTGCACTCTTGATTAAAAAGGAAGGAGCCATGTGCCGGCAGTTTTGCTTAGTTTGGGTCACCATCAGCACCAGAATTGTCGGCTGCTCTGACAATTTGCTTGGGGACTTCCAAACCCTCTTGAGTTCTTCCCTCTGTTGCATCATTTATGCCTCAGTGTTATGTTCATTAGAATGCTTTTCTCTTCATGCTTCTAAATGCAAAGATTGCTACTTTGGCGGTGCTTTAATTTCTACTGCTCAAGGTTTAGAGATGGTTTTCAGAGGCTTTAAGGTTTGTATACTTGACGAACGACTATGCTTCCTGTGGTCAGTTCCTAACAGAAGTTCAAAGCATCGAATATATTGTAGCATTGTTTACCTAGTTACACTAGCCTTCTTGCTCCTCATGTTGACCACTGCTAATCTCCTTGAAACATGGAGCCTGACATCGCTGCCACAACTAGAGTTGGAATGGCAGACCTTTGAACAAGCCAAAATAGCTTCCTTGACAAAAGTCAGTTAAGTTTAAACCTCACTGGATAAAGCTGTTGACATCCAAAAGTCAGTCTGCACAGTCTCTTCATTTATATATGTGCCTTCAGCTGTCATTCTCTGACTCCCAGTTTACTTGCTTATGCCCTTGCTTCTGAAGGCATATATATATATATATATATATATATATATATATATATATATATATATATATATATATATATGCACAGTTCTTAAAGGAATGGCTGAGAGCATCACTGCAAAAGGATAGAGAATGGATAGCAAATGGGGAGCAGGCAAGATGATACAAGTATGAATGTATGAGAAATTCACTATAAAGTATCATTCAGATCTTATCATCAGACAAGGTGATTAGAAACTATGAGATAAAGGGATTGTCTAGTAGTCATGTGTTAGTAAACTGAGGCTCCTTAATGTGCATAAAGTTCCTAAGTGTATGACTTTCCCTCTTTTAGCTGTATATTAATCCATTTTAATCCCTGGCTGGGCTTGACTGTTCCATTTCAAATTACGGTTGTAGATGCATAAATAAATAAGTGTGATTGCAATGAAAAGAAACCAAAGCAAAATCACTTTTCCGAAGTTATCAACGGTAGGCATTCTACCCCCACCCCCAGGGTGGGTTTGTCATTCATTTGTGATACAGTTTGGCTGATCTGTTATTGTTTGCTTTCCACATGGGGTTCTTTCTTGCTTTCCAGTTGTTATTATTTATTTATGGGTAGAGGATTCATGAAACATTTCCTGAGCTCTAAGACTACAAGGTATGCAAAAAACAAAAGCAAAAAAAAAAACCAACAACAACAAAAACATATGCACAATGTCACTGCTCTTCAGCCTCACTGCCTCCTTCCTATTCCTCCATTCTTATCTTCACTCATCCCCCCGTAGGTAAACCAACCTCATTTGTTCTCATTTATCTTTCTTCCACAGCCAGTTCTGCTATGCTCATTTTGAAAACTTGTATTAGTTCCAAAGCAATTGGTATCTTAGGAGCGTGATTTGAACATAATGTAAATGTTGTGTTTACTTATGCATGATTTCAGACATGAAAAACTCTAAGCGAATGCAGGGATTGCACTGAGCTGAAGGAGCTGTGGAAGAATGCAAAACACATTTCAGACACCCACCAGCTATCACGTTCACCTTGCGTGTTGGGAGCCTATTCACACATCATGTTACAGCCTTCCCTCTAATTTCTTATCAGCCTGCTTCTCTCTTTTCCAAGTAACTCACAAACTGCAAACCTTGTGATGCTCCTTTTCATGAGCAAATTTCAAGGCTTTTGTTTTTCAAGATGGACTATGCGATTATTGCAGTATTTATGTATATCCCAACCATTTAATATATGGTTCCTGGCCAGGCCTCATGGGGTAGTCCTATAGTCACAACAACTCGGGATACTGAGGCTAAAGGATTTCAAGTTCAGGACCATCTTGGGCTACAGAGCTAAGTTAAAGGCCACAATGAACAATATACCAAGACTGTCTCAAAACAAAAAGTAAACAGATGACTTGGAATATAGTTCAGTGATAGAGTGCTTGCCTCGGCTTACTCCCTAGTATAACACACACACACACACACACACACACACACACACCTACTCAGATACACTATGTGTATTTCATTTTCATATTTGTGTTAGAATTTTATGACTGTTGTGCTCTGAACTCTGTTTTATCGATATTTTTAAATTGTGTATATGGCAGGGGGAAGGTTGGGGGGCATGGAGGTTTGTGAAGATTGCAAAATTGACTTTCATGTAAATGTATGGATATCTGTGTATTTCATACACCTTTCTGTCTAACATGAAGAATTGCATAGGCTACCAACTGTTTGAGGATTTGCCTGTTCTTCACTCAAGAGAATATTCTAGAACTTTTTATTGGTTCATAAAGATCTTCCTCATTCTTTTTTAATTTTAATTTTTAATTTTTCCCCAGAATTTATTAATTATATACGCCGACTGAAGCCCCCTTCCTCAGCTTCCCCATCATACCCTCTCCCATCTTCCCCCCTTCCCCTAGTCCACTGAAAGGAGGAGTTCTCCACTATCGCCATTGCCATCTGCCCAGAGCTTGTTAAGTCTCATCAGGACTGCCTGGATTCTCTTCCTCTATGGCCTGGCAAGGTCGCATCGTCTTTTATATTTACATAATAGGCAACTGTGCAGATATCCTATCACTCTTTATATATTTTCTAATATCTTTTGAACAGTGCTTCTGTGACTCTTTATGTACTATCAGAAGTGTATCTTCAGTGCAACTGCCAGGGTAAGAAGCAAATAAGAAACTTTATTAGATAGTTTCAAATTCATAGGTTAAATCAAATTGGAATTTCTACCAGTAAGGTATAGGACTTACTGTTTCCCAGTTTTTCCAACAGATCATAAATTCTGTATTTCTGATTATGAGTGAGTTTAAACAATTTTTAAAATAAATATGTTTATTAATTCTTTGAGGTTGTTAAACAAGGTATTTTGATCATATTCACCCTCAACTCTCTCCTTTAACTCTTATCAGCTCCACCTTGATGTTCTTGGCTCTCAACTTCATATCACATTTTTAAAATTTAATAATCCATTGACTCAAATTTGTGTTGTTCATGTCTTTCTGGATGTGGGGCCATCCATTGAAGCATGGTTAACCTACCATGAGCCACACTGTTAAAGAAAACTGACTCTCCATCTTGTCGCAGAAATGGTCCCACCCATAGCTTCTCTTCTTTCTGCAAGCCTCCCACCACCTCTTCCCTCACATCTGATCTCCACCCTCATTTATCTCCACGCTACCTCTCCTACCCTGTTCCCTCTCTTCAACAGCTTCCATTGTCTACATATGACATTGTAGGCTCCTGGGAGGATATGGTGGTGACTCTAGATGAGACTCCTAGTAGCAGGGGTCATGGTGACTGAAGAGGCCACCCTCTAACTACACAGGAGTCCACCACAAAACTTTGACCCCAAAATTACCCTACCTACAAAATGAGAAGGGACAGTTATAGAGCAGAGATTGAGGGAATGTTCAAACAATGTCTGGCCCAACCTGAGACCCAACCCATGGGAGAGAGCCAACCCCTGACACTATTAATGAGACTCTGATACGATCACAGACATGAGCCTAGTATAGCTGTCCTCTGAGAGGCTCCATCCAACAACACATGAAAAAAAAATGCAGGGAATCTTTTGAAAGAGTTGAAAGGAAGGATAAAAGAACTTGGAGGGGACAGTAGCTCCACAAGACCATCAGAGCCAACTAACTAGGGCCCAGACGGGATTCTGGAAACTGAAGCACCTAGCAAGGACTGTGCATGAACTGGATCTAGGCCCTGTACATAGATGCAGTCCATGGGCAGCTGAGGCCTCATGTAATCCCCCTAATAAGTGAAGCAGGGGCTCTTTCTGACATGGACTCTGTTGTCTGCTTTTCGATCACTTTCCACTGGTGGGCCTGCTTCAGCAGGCCACAGGGGAAGAGAATGCACTCAGTCCTCATGTGACTTGATGTGCTGCTGTGGGTTGGGAGGGGGAACTTTCATTTTTTGAGGAGTAGAAGAGGGGGTATCAGGAAGAGGAAGGGAGGGTAAGACAGGGAGGAGAGGGGGAGGGGCTACAATAAGGATGTAAAGTTAATAAATAAAAGGAAAAAAACCTGATTCTGTTCCAAAGAACTAATCAACTATCCATAGCACCTGAGTTAGGAGTGGGGACTTATGAAACCCTTTCCACTGCATACAAGACTGTTGACTGGCTTAATTTTTGTACAGGTCTTGTGCATTCAAGCACAGTTGCTGTGAGTTCAGGAAAAGAGCAGTCATGTCATATCTGGAAGACACTGCTTTGTTATGGTCCCTCTCAACCTCTGAATCTTACAGTCTTCCACCCCCTCTTCCATGGTGGTCCCTGAGTCTTGGAAAGGTGGTATGAAATAGATGCCCCATTGTGACTGAGTACTCTATAGTCACTTTCCAGTAAATATAATCAGAGCTACTCCAGTAGGGAGGAGGCTTCCTGGTCATTACTAGTTTGATTTCTTCATGACCTGAGATCAGTGTGTGTGGCACCTTTAGCAATAATGTTTTGTCATCAAGTTTTGATCAGCAACAAGAGCAATGGCAGTAGTCTATATTGTGTTAGCTTTTGTTTGGGGTGGGAAGGGCATCATCCAGGAGTTTAAATTTGTTTAAAAACATTTCTTTTTTCTGAATTGTCCATTTAATGTCTCTCTTATTTTTTCTTTCAGAGATTTGCTCTTTCTCACTCAATTTTTAGGATCCTTAGGAGTATCAGTCCTTTTGCATGCTGCATGTTTTCTCCATATTCATTGGTTGCATCTTGATTATGATTATGATGTTTTGGTCATAAAAACCATATTCATATTGTGTTTTACCTCTTAGACCTATTAATATGGCATGTGATGCTAATAAACATCCTAATATTGAATCTGCCTTCCTTTCCTAAAATAAAAATCACTCAGTCACTAACTTCTTAATTTGGCATGCATTATGTTTGCTAATGTTTATTTTAAGGTTTTTTAAATCAATATTTATGGAGTGATATAATTGTGAAGTTTATTTTATTAACTTTCCTATGAGGTTTTGATATGTATATTATTATACTTGCTTCCTAAAAAATAGTGCAGTTTATTTTGTTTTCAATGTTTTGAAGCAAGTTATAGCACATTGGGAATATATGAACTTTGAAAGGTAAATAAAATTCTTATGGAAACCACTTCCAGCCAAAAGGCCCTCAAAAATTACATTTTCTTGCTAGGGACCCCACTGAGTCTATGGGTTACATCTGGGGTTTTAGGTCCTCTCCATGAATTGTCCTCAGTTGGGGTACCATTCTCTTCTGGACAATGCAACCAGTCCTCATGAGACCTGATAGGCTGGAGTCAGATAGAAGCTGAGGAGGACCTTCCCTATCAATGGACTACGGGAGGGGCATAGGGAGAGAAGAAGGAAGGAGGGTAGGATTGGGAGGAGACAAGGGAGGGAGCCAAATCCCGGATACAAATTGAATAAATTGTAATAAATTCTTAATAAAAAATAAAAAGAAAAAAATTAAAAAAAAATTCTTATGGGAAACCATCCGGGTTTAGGGACAAGTTTCTTAAGAGTGACTATTTCTTTTAAAGAAATGAGTCTATTTAATCATACTAAATTCAAACAGGATAATATGGGCAATATTTTTACCTAAGAAATTGTTCCTTTATTTAAGTTTTCAAATTTATTTGCCAGTCTATAAAACAATCTCTTCTAATGGTTCACATTTTTTTTTGTTTCAATGTTTGTATCACTGGCATGACTTATTTTGTGTATTTATACTTTTATTTTTCTTGATCATGTGTTTTTTTTCCCCCAAACAACCAGGATTTTTATTTCAACTTTAGTATTACTTGCTTACTTACATTTCTTTTGCTTTATTTTGAGTTTTTGGAGGGGGTGGGGTTTAATCTTATTTAACAATGTAGTATATGTATTTTCTTGATTTTTTTAATTTTATTTTATGGATTCTGTTACATAATGTCTTATAATTTTAAAGAAATTGTGTAGTATCACCTCATATTCTTTCTTTTGCTAGTTGCTTCACAAGAAGCTATAAAATGTCCATGTGGAAAAGATTTTTACTAACAGATTTTAACTCTATTAGTGAACTAGAGCTTTACTGCACTGTGATCGGGTAGTGTTATTATTATATATAAAGTAAGAACGTTTGCTTACTTTAGGGAACATTGACATTTTGGACCTAAGTAATAATTTTTACAAATGTTCCATGCATATATTTGATTATATTTTTTATCATCATGGCTTGAAGTTTTGTTGACAACGTTTTTTAAGTTTTCTGTGTTTTTTTGTTTTTTGTTTTTTGTTTTGTCTGCTTGTTCTGTCTTCTACTGAGAGTGATGTAGTAAAGTTGCCTAATGGTATCGTGTTTCTATCTATACCTGTCTACTCTACAGTTTTGCTTCATAAATGTAGCTGCATTGTTTGTCACATTAATATTCGTGTGTGTTATATTTTAAGCCACATTGCTTTCTTGTATTATTTAGTTGTTAAATCTTTGTTCTGTCTTTATGAAATTTTCTCAATCATTTTATTTTCGGTGTATCTCTTGTATACAGTGTGTAGTGTGCAGTGTTGCTTGCTTAAGACAAATTAAAAGGGTTTCTTTTAATGTGAAAATTAAGCACACATTAATTGACATAATATTCTGTTATATTTCGTAATTGTGTGTATTTTGTTATATTTGCTCATTTCTTTTTCTTTAAAAACTGTGCCTTTATTCTTCAGCCTTATAAAACCATTTTTGCAGTATTTATCTGTTTTCTAGTATTTGATCTTCTACCATTAGTTTTTCAGTTGTCGGCATCTTTTAAGGACTATTCATTGCCTAGACAAAAATCAATGAGGCAATTTTATTTTCTCATTTATTCTTCTCTTTTCTCATGTTTTCGTTGTATCATTTCTGTTGTCACACTTAATGACTGTACATTATTTCACTATCCTTTCCATACTTGTAGTCCTGTATCTACATCTCTACATGTGTTAAGATGCACAAGAACTATCATGTTGTTGACCTTTTCTCAGCTATCCCCTAGTTGGATGGAGTTTGCCCTTTGGTAGATCCCTCACAGAGAGAAGTCTTTGTCCCATGAGATGCCTCATGAGTACAAACTTCTCTAAGCTCCTCTGTTTGAAAACTGTTCTTTCATAATCCCAGTAGTTGATAGTTGGACATAAAAATCTGTACCTTCTTCATTCTTTTGCTTATCCTCTCAAACCACTTATATAATTTTGCTGATCTATTTTTTCATTTATGTGACATTAGGTGTTTCCCAAGATCCCCGCTTTAATGACACCATCTTTTTCAGTCTGCCCAAATCCAGATATTGCAGCTCTCAGGTTTCTGTTAGCAGGGCAGTAGTTATATGTCCTTCTAATCTGAGGTTTTATTTTTGTTTCCTCATCTCCAGCTGCTCAAGGACACATGTACTTTTCTTCCTTCACTTTTCTCCCCCTCAAACCTCCACATATGGGTGGATGACTGCTCCTGCATAGTACACATATTTTCAAGTCCGTTTCCTGAAGATCTATCAGTTTGAACAAATTTTTTTTAGGAATAGGATAGATGTAACTTTTCTGCAAGTGATTTTAGATCAAACTGGAGATGCACTCTAGTCCCTACTCCCATGCAGCTTTTGATTTTTAAAATTTGCCCTGTACCAACTGTGAAAAGAGGAATTATACAAAGACATACATGGTGCTTATTTTTCTCATTTTATTTAATATTAATTTACTGTTTCATGCATTGTATGACCTCAAATACTTTTGATGGTGTGGTTTTGGTAGTGCAGCTATGTTTTTCAACCATGCTGTTCTGTATCAGTTTTGAAGAAAATCCTAGGAAATAGGGACCTACTATATCACCACTGTCTTCAGCTGCATGGAAGGCTCATTTTGGATGTTGATACACACACTGACACACAGACACAGAGAGAGACACTGTGCACTATTCCATTTCCTCAAACAAGAAGTCTTCCAATCAACAGCACTGAGCACTTAAAACTGTTGCTTCTTACCAAAAGCTTCTGCAAGGGCTTTCTTAAATTTATTTCTGTGGAATGGCTTTGCCCAACATTGCCAACATACATTTGCACTTGCTGGGAAGAGACTACCTGTTGTGTCTCTGACAAATGTTTCATATTCTTACACCCATCTGCTATTCCTCATTTGATTAAATCCTTGGCAAAGAGAAAATTCCTCAAAGTGGGGATAAATGATTTTCAGTAACTGAGTTTTGTTCAGTACACAAACACACATCTCGGTGATACCCTTCTTTCCTTATCTCTCCTGCCCACAACAAATAGTATCCTACCACTCAACAGATGCATTTGCAAACACCAATCCAGTCATGTGGCTAAAGAGTGCTGCTTAGGGTATTTCTATATATTTCACAATGAAATCATCAGAGTCTTGAAATGCCACATGAGAATTGATGCCACTGTGCATTTGGAGAGGGTTGTTTTGATCCTTTCCTTGCAGATCAAGTCCACAATCACCTTAGTTTCCGAATAGGTATCCTAAATATTCCTAGATTCTGCTTTCTTTTCATAGCACATAATTATTTTTGCCCTTTAGATAGGCAGGGCTGATGTCTCTTCTAATAAGAGAGAAATACACAGTTGCTAGTGGTAGAACTTCAAGAATTCAAGAGCATATTGTCAAAGATAATATTGTTGGTGAATCTTTCCCTGAAATCACCTCCTTTGTCACACTAATGGCAGAGGATGCTATTATTTAGGAGCACTCCTTAGATTTTCAACTAATAGTAGGTTTTAAGCTACATTTAACCAGTTTGGTTTTTTGTGGATTTCTCTGCAGAGCCTTTTAGGTAAGTAAACTGATAAGAAACCAAGCATCCCTTTTTAGTTGTAGGAATTGTGGAGTTTGGAGCCATGGTCAGATGTCACCAGAGTAATGACACTGTGTCCCTTGAAAATTTGTAGTATTCCCCTGGCCTCTGTAAAAGTTCACAGCACTGCCATAGGGCATCTCAGTGAACAGTTTGGGAACCTCAGCTATACAGTTTTTCAGCCATTTATCTACAGATATTTACTCCTAGACACATTTTGAGATAATACTCCCTATATAAACTGTTTAAAAATCCTCAGTGATGAAATGTATATTTTATGTCATTAAATATTTTCCCATAATATTATGATACTATATTCTATTCTATAGAATAGCATATAACATTTACAAAATTTATTAAATTATGCTCCTCTTGGAAATGGGACATGCATAATTACTTTTTCTATTAATATGTGCTTTGATGAACATATGTGAATAAATATTCACATAGACTGATCTATTGTCTTGGAGTTGATTCCCACATGTGGAATTGCTGAATGAACGGGCATGAATATTTACAGTTTTTCTTCTGGAAAGGCCTTTCATTTAGTGATAAGAACTTTATTACAATTGTCTATGAATATACACTCAGATTCTCAAATATTTTAGGCACTGTGCTAGGGACTTGTATACACATAATTTAATCTTATTTATATAGTATCATATGAAATATACTCAATGACCTTGTAAAGCTGAAACAATTGTTCCTGTCTTACAGACAAGGACACTGTGATTCAATTATAAAAAGAAAGAAAGTAGGGTTCACAAAGATACAACAACCTTATTCCAAATCATAAAACCAAAATTTAGACAGCTGGGGTTTAAAGCTACAATCTTGTCATTGTATGGCAGACACATCAAGTATTTGAATGAGAGAACATCACCGTCATCATCATCATCATCATCATCATCATCATCATCATCATCAGGCCTAACATATATGGAATGTTTACCATGCATTAAGCACTGTTCACAAACACATTCAACTTTTAGTGCCAAACCTATGTGGTACTGTCTATTCTTGTGGCTAAGAAAATGACTGAAAGGATGTAATAGTCTACAATTGCATAGCTTATATGGTAGAATTATATAGTATTCAAGTTCAGGCAGTTTGGCTTTACAGACCATGCCACTATTGACCAGAACACATTATGGTGGCCCAAAGAGTAGTGGAAACCTATCCCAGAGTCTTATTATAAATGTTCTTTAAAAGGAAGAAAACGACTTAACTAAGTCTTATAGATTAAAAAGGGAAAGTTACTGTCTAATAAAATATTGATCCAATAGTTTTCTAAGAAAATGTGTATCCAAGGTTTTGACTGCAAAGTTGCTATCCTTAATTTCTATAACCTTTACTCTTTAAGCAACAGATGGCCTTTTAAGCTGAATACATAGACCCATATTCTAGCCAAGTGTGTAATGTATAACTTGAATGAAAAGTCTTCTAATGAAATTGGTGACCCAAACTCAATTGACTTAGAAATGGCAAGATTTAAGAAATTTGAGATAGGCAGACTTTCCGATGTTTACAGAAGCATAATCTAGGATCTTCTCATTGCTCTCTGAAGGGCTAATGAAACACTTTCATTGCTAGTCACTACTTCAAGTCTTTTCCTATCATCTTATTTAGATATTTAGACATCATTAAAAATTATGCAGATTATAAAACGGATTATATTTTCTTGTCACCTTTGTAAACACTCGAAAATTTCCATCTCACCTCCTCCACAAGAAAACCAACTTAATGAGCTGCAAAAGACATTATAATGAATGGGAAAATATTTTAGCATTTTTATGCAGAAAATACCTCATTAGAAGGAAATGCTTTGGCAAGCTATTTAAGCTTACTAAGAACTTGTATTGAGTAGGGACTTTTATGACAAATCACTAGCATGTGTTAGCACTCTAATGAATCGGAGAATCATAAACTCCCCTTTCTTATCCTTGGGCTGCATTACAGCAATGTGGTGAGTACAGCATGGTGTCCAGTATGTACAGAAACATTGTGCCCACTATCTGGCTGCAAACAAGAGAAATAACTGTGGATCAGCTAGTGTCCCACAAGGTCTTATCTGGATTCTTTACAACATGTAGGTTCATTTAGAGCAGCGGTTCTCAACCTCTCTAATGCTGCAACTGTTTAATACAGTTCCTTGTATTGTGGTAACCCCTAACCATACAATTATGTTGTTGCTACTTTATAACCATAATTTTGCTACTGCTGTGATGTAATGTAAATAGTGAATATGCAAGATATCAGATATATGATCCCCATGAAAGACTAGTTAGACCCCCAAAAGTATCATAACCCACAGATTGAGAATCACTGTTGTAGGTCATTTAGTCTCACTCAAGGTCTTGTCTGGATATGTTATAACACATGGGTTCATTTAGATGAAGTATCTTCCCATCTGCATGTTTGGTAATGATGTATTTTGCATACTAGTGTAGGGTTTAGAGTTATGCATTTAATTTCACACAAAAATATCAACTTATGCACCTACTGTTTAACTTCTTTAGACTTTGGGCCTCAAACCAGAATAAGAGAGTAGGAGTGATGGCAAACTTGAAGACAATTTGGACTGCCTTGGTCATGAAAACATAGTTTCTGACTTCAATGATAATGGTACACAGAAACACAAATGTTTACTTATCCCCACTGAGGCCCCAGAAGGCACATGCGGGACGAAGTGTTCCCAGCTGCTGATGACCGATGAGGCCCAGCTTCATCACCTGTGGTCCATACTTGTGAGCTTGGGCAAGTAACAGCCACATACACCCACATTAGGCTGGAATCACTCACAGTGATGATGTCACTGAAGTAATAGGTTACTCTAGAGAAGTAGCCTTTTACATTGAATGGGGAAGTAGAACTTATGCTTGATTCTAGTGGTAACTTTTTCACATCACATAAATTCATTTCCAGCTTCTCCTGTGGGGTCAGACCAGTAATAATAGAAGTGGCAGTGGTGGTTAACTTTTATAGATGTCTTAGTCTGTGCCAGTCAGTCTCTGTGCTAAGTTCTATACATCCTCAAGCCTTGTTAATCTAAATGTTATTAACATCACCTTATTACAAAGGCAGGAACTGAGAGAAAAGAAAAATAACAAAAATCTAAACATATGTGCAGATCTGGGATTGGGAATAAAATTGTCTTCTGATTTTAGAGTCCATAAATATTATTGATCAATTGCATGTACCTTGTGTGTGTGTGTGTTTGTGTGTATGTGTATACTCCAAGACTGAGTTAAAGGAGTTCCTACATGCCTATGACCTGCCCTCTCAGACAGCCCAGCTTCCCTCACTTGATGCCCAAGAAGAACAAACAGAGGCCAGCCAGCAGCCACCATGCATACCGTTAGGAAGTGACGGTCCTTGGCCTCACGCCTCCTCTGGCTGTGAGCTGGAGGGTAGGCTGGCAGTGGCGGAGCAGCTATGGAGAGGGGAGCAGCAGCTCTTTGCTCTCTGCGATCACTTCGGCTCCGGTGTTCTGAGGAAGCAGAATAGACAAACATAGTAAAACACACTTGGTATTTTCAATTGTTCTTCCCCTTATGAGAGTGTTTCAAAAGGTGCTGTAAAAGAATGGTGAGCTTTCATTAATCTTGCTAATCTATATGCCATGTCAGATTTTAAAAATGGTTCATAACTGAACTTGCTGGGAATACAGGGGCAGACACACCCATCTGGTTCAAGGTGGCTCATTTCTAAGTTCAACACAGCTCATTTCAAAACATCAGGAGTGAAAAAAAATAAAAAGTTGAGAAAAAAAGGCAGAAGGTTTGTTGCCATGAGGACTGAAGTGTGGACTAGATGCAGATATACCACAGCTTCTGGACCTATGTGTCACTAGCTCTGGAAAAGTACTACATGGAGTCAGGAACTTTTTTTACCCATTTTTTCAACTATAGATACCTGACAATAAGCTATGGTGAGCCCCTGTGTTTATATCACAGAAACAGACAAAAGTTATGTGCTAAGTATTTTATTTGTTTTCCATTTCCCGCCCCCCAGAAAACTGGGTAACTAGCACCTTATTGCAGCCATCTACATCCTTTCTTTCCTGATACCCACAAAAACTCAGAGGGCTATGCAATCTTGTGCTACCACAGGAAGTAAAGGAATCCCAGTGATGTCATTTTTCTCATTCCTTGGAAAAGTTAGGAAATATCTAGGGGGTGGGAAATAAAATAATCATGACTTTATAATAAGAATCACTGAGATAAGGTCTTGAATTTGATCCTCAGTACCACAAAATGGATAGACAGATAAATAGATAGACAGAGAGAGAATCACAAAGATGCCCAGAACACAATGTAGTTTTCCAGTATTTCTGTGTACCTCAGAACATCCCTTGAGTACACTAAAGGCTCTTTCTTGAGATACAGTTTACATTCATCCCCAGAGCTTGAAGTTTCTAGAGATCTCATCATGATCGAGATACAAATTGGTGGATCCAATTTTTCATTCTGTCTTTGCATTATTTAACATTAGTATCATTCATTCTATATACAATATTAGTCATAATGCCCAATGTTTACTGACGTGCACCAGAAATTCTTTGCTAAAGCTCTCATCTGCATCTTCTCAGCAACCCCCATACAAGTGGGCATTAATTCTGTCCCTTATCTGCAGATGTGGAAATACATATTTAAAGGAGGTCACTGTGCAGTGATCATTGGTACAGACATAGCTCTGTGTTTTCAACCTTGACATTGCTCAACCTTTAAGTCATTGCAAAGGACAAATATACCTCATCCATTGGAGTAAACAGACTCTTACAGGTGTTGTCAGATGGCTTTTCTCCCAAGGTCTTATAAGGCCCATTGGTATGCTTGTGTTGATAAGAATATCACTTCTCGATTTGCCAGCCTTTTGAACTATAGCTGGATCCTGGAGCAGGTGTGTGTGTGTGTGTGTGTGTGTGTGTGTGTGTGTGTGTGTGTGTGTGTGATATTTTTCACAGGTTAGGCAAGTGCCCTGATACTAAGCTATATTCCTACCCTTTTTCGGATATTTGCTTGAGACAAGATCTCACTAAATTTCCCAGGCTGGCAATTTCCCAACCTTTGCAATTTTCTTGCCTAGCTTCCTGAATAGCTAGACTTATTGGTCTGTGCTACAAGGCCATGCTCAGAGACAAAAATTACATTTGTCGTTTGATCAGAGAGCCTAAAGCACCTGTAAAATAAACTTTCACTGAATGCTTGTTGAAGGACTAGACAAATTAATGCTTTACTGGAGTCTAGGTTTTTGAATAGAGAATGCATTCCATACAATATTTTCATTTTATATTTATGACACTTGAAAATCTTTTTCCAGTCCTTTGCTCTAAGGTAGTGTCTGTTATTGTTGCAAAGGTGTGTTTCTTGGATCCTGTTTCTACAACTATTCTGTTAGTCTGTACCTTTTTATTGGAGAGTTGAGTCCATTGATGTTGATAGATAATAGTGGCCAATGAATGTTTGTTCCTTTTATTGTGGAGTTTGTGGTAATAGTGTGTTTGTGTGCTTGTATTCTTTTTTGTTGTTGTTGTTGTGAGGTTATCTATGTCCTCTGTTTACTTGGGTGTTGATTTTGTTAGATTGGATTTTTCCTTCTAGTATCTTCTGTAGGTATGGGTTGCTGTATAGATATTGTTTAAGTTTAGTTTTGTCACGGAATATTTTGTTTTCTCCATCTATGTTGACTGAAAGCTTTGTTGGGTATAGTAGTCTGGGTTGGCATCTGTGATCTCTTAGAGTCTGCATGACATCTGCCGAGGCTCTTCTGGCTTTCAGAGTTTCTGTTGAGAAGTCTGGTGTGATTCTGATAGATCTACTTTTATATGTTACTTAGCCTTTTTTCCCTTGCTGCTTCTAACATTTTTCTTTGTTCTATAGATTAAGTGTTTTGACTATTATGTGATGTGAGGGGTTTCTTTTCTGGTCTAGTATTCTGTAAGCCTCTTGTATGTTTAAGGACATCTCTTTATTTAAGTTGCAAAAATTTTCTTCCATGATTTTTTAAAAAATATTTTCTGGACCTTGGAGCCTGAAATCTTCTCTTTCATCTATTCCTATTATTCTTAGATTTTGTCTTTTCACGGTGTTCTTGATTTCTTGGATGTTTTATGTTTGGGACTTTTCTGACTTTATTTTTTCTTTGAGAGATGTATCAATTTCTGCAATTGTATCTTCAGCACCTGAGATTCTTCGGTGTTGCTTCTCTATAACTTATTGCCTATTTCAACTGATCTCCTTAATACTGGTCCCATCTTTGTTTGCTTTATTCAATATTTTATCATCTAAACTAGGACTTGAATTCTCTGATTTGCATAAGTGAGTTGACTGTCTTGTCTTCACTACCTAAGCTCACTCTTAGAGTCACAGGCTTAGAATATAAGTTAACAAAACATGACAGTATTCCTCGCCTCCCTTCGCTTGGGATTCTTAAAAAAAAAAAAGATATATATGTTTCCATTCACAACCAAAGAAAGGTCCTCAGAAACCCAGGGTGTAGGTGGTCTTTGCTATATCAGCTCTAATGTCACCCTCATTTTTCTCTGCATGCATTCAATCATTTGGGCTTTTTCTAACAAACTGCACAAGGAAAAGCTTTTAAAGTCTTAAATTCACTTGACAGAGCAGACAGGAGCAACTGGTTAGAAAGAAGTGAAAGGGGAGCAGAGTGAGAAAGGACAAATCAGCTCAATTTCCCTTTTAACCACTTCTCTCCCATATTATCTTTTTTATTTATTACAATTCATTCACTTTGTATCCCAGCTGTAGCCCCATCCCTCATCCGCTCTTAATACCACCCTCCCTCTGTTTTCTTCTGTCATGCCCCTCCCCAAGTCCACTGATAGGGAGGTCCTCTTCTCCTTCCCTCTGATTCTAGTCTATCAGGTCTCATCAGGAGTGACTGCATTGTCCTCCTCTGTGGCCTGGTTAAAGCTTTCACACACACACACTCAGGGGAAGGTGATCAAAGAGCCAGCCACTGAGTTCATGTCAGAGACAGACCCTGCTTTCCTTACTAGGGAACCCACTTGGAGACTAAGCTGCTATGGACTACATCTGTGCAGGGGGTCTAGGTTATCTCCATGCATGGTCTCAGAAAAGACCCCTGGGCCCAGATTTTTTGGTTCTGTTGCTCTCCTTGTGGAGCTCCTGAAATCTCCAGGTCTTTCAGTCTCCCTCTTCTTTCATAAGATTCCCTGCACTCTGTCCAAAGTTTGTCTATGGGTCTCAGCATCTTCTTTGATACCCTGCAAGGTAGAATCTTTTAGAGGCCCTCTGTGGTAGGCTTCTATCCTTTCCCCTGTTTTCTCCCTCTTCCGATGTCTGTCCCCTTTGCCTTTCGGAGAAAGGATTGATCATCTCACCCAGGGTCCTCCTTCTTGCTTAGCTTCTTTACATGTACAGATTTTTAGTAGGTTTATATTTATTATATTATATTATATTATATTATCCACTTATAAGTGAGTATATACCATGTGTGTTTTTCTGCTTCTAGGATACCTCACTCAGGATGATCTTTTCTAGTTCCCACCATTTGCTTGCAAGTTTCCTTTCCTCTACCTAGGCCAAGAGTAGGCAGCCTAGTAATGACTCAGTACTAATATTTTTGCTAGTGGTGAGGAAGAGAGAATATCACTCCACCAGGTCCTGCAACTGTAGTAAAATCTTCATCCTTATTCCTACAGATGAATGAAACTTAGACACCAGACAAAACTTGAAAGGAAAGGAAATATAAAATATAATTATCTCTTTAGAGCCATGTATTAGCACCTCTGTATTTTATGAACATTAAAGATGGCATAACTTAAAGTTATTTATGGCATTGAACATTAAAAACTTGCTAAGAAAAAGGGAAATCAATAATTGCATTCTAAACACCTTAAAATCCATTTAGAAGCCACTTCCCTGAGGCTCCACGGCATGATATGTATGTGTCTACTCTGGATTGAACTCAGCTGCTTACTTGTCCATCCCCTTCACTATTCCATGAATTCTTTGAAGGCAGAGAGCACACTGGATGGCTCTTTCAATCCTATTATCTAGCCTAATGCCTAAACTTTGGTACAGTGTGTTCAGGGTATGTGGGAGGATAAAGCAGCCCAATTTCAAGTTTAATCTTAGTTCCCAAATGACCACATATTTGTAGACACCCAAGCTTATTTGTCTATGCTTCATCATCCCCTCTTTCTCTGTGAAATCAAGGCAGCTATTCCAGGTGTCCACGTAGACACTCCCCACAGGAGAGTTGCTGCTGCGTTTAGGAAACCAAGCACTTGTCTGCAAATTTGGTATTAGTCCCAACCACCAGATGGCAGAAGTGGATTATGCTGATGGATGCATGGCTCCATTACTGTTTCTTGGGCCTGGTTTTTTTATTTTATATTTATTTGTTTTTGAAAGTAGCTTACTAATCTTAATTCTCCACCACTGCATGTTTTTAATTCTATGATGCCTATAATTCTTGTTTATGGCTCTCTGCAGTGCTGTTAAAACTACTACACCCAAGATTTGCTATTGCGCCAACCATAAAACAAGCCAGTCTGAACAGGGCAAAAGGAGGTTCCATTGTCTTCCATATAAACCCCAGAAGGTTATATATCCGTCTCTCTTCCCCCAGGAGGAACTTCAGAGAAAATTGATATGGGCACTTGCTGTTCTTCAGTTCTGCTGTTAAAGTCCAAACCTGACGAAGTAGTGAAATATGACACTTATGAGCAGCTCAGTGTTAGCTGGTTAAATCTGTAAAAAATCTAATGCGGGAGAACTGATTAATAATAATAAAATGATAAGAAAGAATGGTTTCTACAGAGCTGTCCTCAAGCTCTCTAATGATGGGATCTGAGAAAGCATTTAGTGAGAATGATAAAGCTCTCAGTACTCATCTTCTGCTTTCAAGGCTCAATCAACTTTCTGCAGAAATTCATTCCCTTCCACACACACCCATTGAGGACCTACCATAGGCTGGGTTTGTGCTATAGGCTTAGAATAGAATACATTAATAAGACACCATCCTTACCATCGAGTTGCTCATGGAATAAAAGTAGAAGGCAGGCAGGACCATAGTGGTCATTTATGACGGGTGGTTATATTGGCATGGTGGGAGGATGCACACATTATTATGGAAAATGTGCCAGGAGCAGAACACTAGACAGGAAGATTTCTAGAAGGATGCTTGCACTGAAAATTCATTGAAGGATTCTTTTAACCTGGCCATAGAGCTGAAATAAATGCAAATATCACAGAATCTTGCCACTAATAAATTGAATGACAACTTTTAAACAAATACATTGGAGACAGTTGTAAGTCAGTTGTTTCATTAAAAAGAGAAAAGCAAGAAATCATACAAATATGAATAATAAACAACACTTATTAGGGTTTTCTGTCTTAATAATAGCTTTAAAACATTTTATTTGCATTGTAATGTCTTTGTTAACTATCATCTCTTAAATAGGTATGGGAATGTTGAAACAAATACAGTGAATGTGTAGACAACATCTGTCTCCATAACAAAAAATCTAAAGGCCAGAAAAGTGACATACCATTTTCTTATATCCATTTTGGAGGCCTTTAAAGTATAATGAACATTTTGAATTCTATTATTCTAATGAGTTTTAAGGCACTCAAACATAAAAAGTTCATATTCTACCTGGACTGGTACATGCCTGTCTCTGGAGCTCTGAATACAGTGACAGAAGAGCAAATATGAGTATCTATTTTCATGAGACACAGTCTGGCTGGGTGATTAGATATCAGGGCCAGCTTCTGGGCCTGAAGTTAGCCTATTTGACCCTGAACACATTTCCCCACAGTTCAGGCCTCAATGAATTTCTCTGCAGAATGAGGGCATTGGATCAGCTCAGAGAATCTCCACAGAAACAGAAGAGCACTTGAGGGCCTCATTGTGATTGTTAAAATGATTGGGCAAGAGCCAAGCATGACAGCCATCCTATAAGTGCTCAACGAAAGGTTCCAGGTCCCATACAACATTCAAATGTCCCATGCAAATCTACTATAGAAAGAATCCTAGAACCTATTTTTCAATCATAAGCCAAATTATTACTTTGCTCATATCTAATAGATGTTAAATATACAAATTTTCATAGCTCTTCTCCTGCCCTTACTTCCAGAGCTCCTTAATTTCTCCATACCTTTTTGTTTGAAATGGCTTGTCTTTACATAATTCAAATTTATTTTTCAGATGTACAGACATCTAACTGCTTTCATTGTGTCATCTAATACAATTGTGAATTGGCACTTGCATACTGAGATACAGCATTATTATTAATACTTTTTCTTTTTCTTTTATCTTTGTATATTTAGGCTACAGTGGTAATTTTAATACATATATACATGTAGCTAATATTATGCATGGATTTCATTCAGGGTAGAAATGGGAGCATCCCAAAGCACTGGCTTTAACTAAGGAGGTGATAGGACTGATGAGACAGGAAAACCCTAGATGACACAACCTCTGATATTCTCCAAGAAATCCCCCAGCCTGGGATCAGTTACCTCTGCGTAGGGCTTGCAGACTCTGTCTGGCATGGCGGTGCAGTTCCTCCACACAGGGTGGTCTGGTAGCTGGAAGAAAGATGTTTCGCTGTTGGTGCCATGGTGCACGGTAGTACACACTCAACTTACTCTCGACATCCAAGTTGGAAACGGCTGCAAGACAAAGAACAAACAGGGCAGAATGCATCAGGAGATTGATTGTGCATTTAGTGGACTCTGGGGTGGGTGGGAGAGGTGACAAGGAGCTGGGAAGGAATGTAGAGGTGAAGTCCAGACTGCTTGATCTCAACAAGTAAACTAATTCAAGGCTGGAAAAACTTTGGTGTTTGTAGCACAGTTGGTAACAGCTATGCCTTTGATCCAAGAGATGGGAGACCACAGGATATAACTTCACATTTGTTCCTGCTGTCTATCTGAATGTCGGTATGTATTTTGTGACATTTTTTTTTGTGCCTTATGGCTTCTGGTTGCAAGTTCATAATTTTGCCCTCCACCTTTTGGCACCATTCCTTGCCATTTTCCCTGGTTTCACCAAATGTTAGCACAACCATTAATGGAAGCATGACAGGTGTGTTAGGATATAATAAAGGAGGGAATCTGTAGATTACATGGTTCTTACAATTCATCTGAGAAATCAAGACAGACATTTTTCCTCCTAAACACAGCATTTAATTCATTCTTGTCTCCTTCATTACATTCATTAGAAATACAGACCAGGACAGAATGAACCCCTTAAAAGTAGAGGATGCATACCTGTAAAAATGTTCTGGGAAGTAGGGGAACTATGTTTAAGAAATGGCCACCCAGAGAAACTCATGAGCATTTGGCAACTTATTAGCCTCAAGACTGCTGAGATCAGCTACAGTTGGCTACATCCTTCAGACCCATGATCCAGAGCCAGACTTCTGACCCAGCAGCATCCTGTTCTTCTCAGTCTCAGCTTTTTTTCCTGCTTTGTTTACTCACTTCCCCAATGCATGGTTTAAAGACACCCTGGCCCACCGTTTATTACTATGCCACTATAAGCTTTTGGTTCCAGTCTGAGCATATTCTTTTAGAAGACTGGTCTACCATTCCACGTTGAGAAGTCTAACTTGGAACAAGATAATCTCTAGGAAATGTATAAAGAAAAGTGAATACTTTGTGGAAAAGGAATGAAAGAATAAAAACTGGGAAAAATACAGCCTTTTGATGATTAAATTTCCCCTCCGTCACTATGAACTGTGATTATTTTCAATACAGTATTTGGTAGCATTTAACAGCATTTAGTAGTATTCATTTATCTAGAATAAAGTTTTTATTATTACAAACATCACTAACAAAGGGCTAAGGGTATAGTTCAACGGCAGCACACTTGCCTAGCTCATATGAGACTCTGGGTTTGATCCTTATCACTATATAAAAAATAAAAACAAACATATCAAATGATGTATTGAAACATGGGAAGAATCAAGAGGAATATGGCATGTCTCTAAATTATCTAATAGAATGTTCCATGATGAGAACTTTTTCTATAGCTACACTGTATAATATAGTATCCCCTTTGCCCTTGAGCCAGAAGATGGGAGATCACAGTGGCTATCAAGTACTTCAAAAGTGACTATCTAGTGAATGGGAAACTAAATGTTTAACTTTTATTATTAATTGAAATAGCTATATATGACTAACATATTTACCACTGTAGTTCTAGGATGAGCATAAGTAGTCTATCTTATTTTTCCAACTTCAGCCACAGAGATTACTCTCTCCTACCTCTTTATTCTTCTTGGATGCTTAATTTTTAAGAATTTGGATCAGAGAACTATTTCACCAAATAGGAGTAGCCATCTTTTGGAAGGAGGGAGGAGGATCAATGGAATCATAAAAGAAAGGAGGCAATTTTTCTTTCCCAGGCTATTATATAGCCCCAACTTTTTCCTAGAAACTGTAAGCGCTTGATGAACCAGTCAGGGGTCACCAGATCCTGTAAGCAAGAACAAGAAGATTCATGATAGGACAAGCTGATCTTTTCAGGTCTGAGAGAATGTGTGGGAGGCCTTGGTATAGAAGGGGAGGGCCAATTCCATATCAGGGTACTCTTCTCCTGTGGACAGTGAGCAGAGCTCTAAAGACAGAAGTCTCATTCAGTTACCCTCAGAGGAATACTCCAGTGCAGAGATGGAATTGACTGGAAAACTGGCCTGTCTCTGGACACAGAGGTCAACTCCTGCTCAATAGGGCTGAGGTCATTGCTAAACTCAACAAAGGTGGCTGTGACTCATGTGCTGGTGACAGCTGGTAGAAGGGACAGAACAGAAAGTCTGATTGTGGAATAAAAAGGAAACAAGTAATCCAATAAGCAATTCCAGAAGTGTGTGTGTGTGTGTGTGTGTGTGTGTGTGTGCGTGTGTGTGTGTGTGTGTGTATACCCCTCCCATCAGACTTGTCTCTTCAGGGTCATGGTGAGTGGAGGTAGGCCAGAAGACTGAATCATACTCATATCATCTGAATTGTTGACTAGACCTTAGCAGCCCCTCAAAAAAAAGTCAAGTGTCTATGGCTTTTCAAACTTTGGGCCAGAAGGAGCTGAGCTCCCGCTATTCATTTTAGTCTTGGGATGAGGAAAAGGCTCATCAGATGTGCTTGAAAAACTGAAGATCACTAAGTCTTTGAAGCAGGGTTTCCAACACTGTGCTGATAACCTGCATATGATAACCTGCATATATTAATAATGCTCCAAAGGGTTTTTTATCATCAGGAAAGTTTGAAAAATAAAAAAATGTTTTCAGATGATGCCTTGGGATCTTTTAGGAGGGCTAGAGATTGGGTGACATGGGAGAAGAGAGGAAAATGTGGATAATAGAAATAGCTATCCATCCACGAACATTATACAATAGTTAATAGTGTCAGGCACAATGCTAGACAGAGCATCACACATGGGAATCCCTACCATCTTGAGGCACATGTTTTGTGGTTTTGTATGAAAATATTGATGTGATTCCTCCTGAAAGCAACACATTAAGAAAAATGGTGTCCAGTGCATACTTCCTATGATATTCTCCTAGTAATGACCTAAAGCCATCAGATTCTAGAGGCCCTACACATCCCCAAAAGTACAGTTTCTACCTTTCTGTCAGAAAAAATATCCCATAACATAAAATACAAAGAAATTCGGCATTTTTTCCTCATTGCTAAATATAAATTTCACATTACTTGAAAGAAAGTTTCTAGAGGTCCCATTTATTGATTGTTGATCTTAGAGTGTGAGCTGTTGGTGTTCTGTTCAGGAAGTTGTCTCCTGTGCTAATGAGTTTGTGGATTTTGGCCATATAGTACAAGGATAAGCATACTACGAGGCACAGAACTCAAAGAAGATAAGTAACATTGAGGATACAAGAGAGGAGGCATAAATCTCACTTGAAAGGAGCGATAGAGTAGACAGAGGTAATGATTGAAGAGGGGGAACAAGGTAGGAAAGGGAGGTGCAGAGAGTTAAGAGGGTAGAGAACAGATCTGGGGAGAGCAAGGGCGAGAGGACAGAAGGCCTGTAGAGAAAAGAGAAAGTGAGGGTGGGGACATCTCTGTGACAAGCTGGAGACCTAAGTCAGGGTAGGCTCCTGGGAAAATATGAGGGGTACTTCAAGCATAGACTCCTGGTAGCAGAGGCCATAGAGACTGAAGAGGACATCCTTTAACTAGATGGGTCTCTGAGCAGAGGGAGAGAACACCAACACACCTACAAAAACTTCGACCCCAAATTTACCATGCCTACAAGACGTGCAGGGATAAAGATAGAGATGATAAAGGAGAGACTGAGGGAATGCCCAACCATGTCTGGCCCAGCCAAAGAACTACCCTATAGGAGAGGGCCAACCCCTGATACTAGGACTGATGTTCTGCTAAACTTCCAGACAGGAACCTGACAGAGTTGTCCTCTGAGCAGCACCTCAAAACATGCTGAGACTCAAAGCCAAATATTGGGCAAAGTATAGAGAGTCTATGGAAAGTGGGGGGTGGGGGGTGGTTAAGGACCTGGAGGTGACAGGAGCTCTACAAAAAGAGAAACACAGCCAGATAACCAGGGCCCAGAGGGGCTTGCTGAGACTGAAGTATCAACCAAGGACCACCCATGAACTGGACCTAGGCCCTGTACAAAGATGTAGCAGATGGGCAGCTTAGGCCTCATGTGGGTTCCCTAGTAAGGGAAGTGGGGACTGCATTAGATATGGAGTCAGTTGCCAGCTTTTTGATCACTTTCCCCTGGAAGGACTACCTTACCAGGCCACAGGAGGAGAAGACATGCTCAGTCCTGATGCAACTTGATGAGCTGGGATGAATGGGAAAGGGAGCTCCCCTTTTCTGAGGGGGGAGGAGGGAGAGTGAGACTGAGGACAGATGGGGCTACAACAAGGATGTAAAGTGAAATTAAAAACAAATTTTAAGAAGAAGTAACACGGGCCTTTGCCTATCCGCTTTAGGAAGTAAGATGCTGCACTGTAGAGAAGGCTTGAAGATGGGAAATAATGGGCAACCTCTAGTTACTGAGGGCCCCAGTTCTATATCGCCCAAAGCTGAATTCTGCCAAGTACTAATAGCTTAAAAAAGAAACCTGTGACTCAGGTGGCAGGACAGCCCTACCTGACATCTTGATTTTTAGTCTAGTGGGGCTCTGAAAAAAGGACAGAGTTTCAGACTCTCCACTCACAATACTTCAAGATAATATCAGAGGGTTGTTGGTTTTGTTTCTGTGGCACTGGACATCAAACCTAGGGCTTTATCCTTGCTAAGCAAATGTTCTGTCTCTGAAATGAATCACCAGCTCTCTTTTCATTTTATTTTATTTTATTTTATTTTATTTTATTTTATTTTATTTTATTTTATTTTATTTTATTTTATTTTGAGACAGAGTCTTACTTAGTTGCCTAAGTTGACCTCAAACGTGTGATCTCTCTGTCCCAACCACCTAGGTCACTGGTATTACATACCTGTGCCAGCAGGCTTACTTAACAATGTGGTTTGGAGTTGCCAAGTTTTTGGTAGTTTGTGTGGAATAATAGTGTATTAATAGAAAATTAATATATGTACATTTATGTGTTTGCTTCTTTGAAGTCACCCGCTTAGTTGACTTGTCTTGTCACCTCCCCTCTGTTCCTGCTGCCTAAGGACGGGGCAGAAGATGCAAGCATTAAAATTCGAGGTAGGGCTAGATGCTTCATTTTTATCCTTTACAACAAAAAAGGGGCTATTCACATGCCTTGTCCCTCCTATCCAAGACTGTAAGATCTAAGGAGGAACTCCAACCCCATGCTATTCTCCAAGGCAGGTGCATTCTCTTCATAACACCATGGCCCCTTCACTCAACTCACAGAGGAAAGTACTGGCCTATTTTATAGATAAGCTTACAAAAGGGATTTTTACATTCATATGCCTTGTAAGTAGACTATCTAGGGTCAGAGGTCCCTCTGGCTTCACAGATGCTTCTTTTTCTCAAACTAATACAGAAATAAATTTGCGGAAGCTAAAGGTGATTTGGGTGGAGAGAGGGAGAGTGAAGTATCTGCATATAAAAACGATCTAGCAAAGGATTCAACATTTCCACCTTTCATGTCTTACACAGAATTAGGTGTAACCAAGAACTGAGAGAGTGTTCTAGAAAGTGACTACTAGAGGAGGAAGGAGGAGATTTACTACATTCCAGAAAGACAAATAGCACTACAAAACTGAATTACTAAAAGAAAAGGCCATCATGTCTGTAGAACTGTGTCTTCTTTATAGACTTACCTGAGTTCATTCCCCTCTCACACCCCAGGGATAATGAGATTATCTAGATCTTGATTCAAAGTGATGTACCAATTGCGTGGATATAGTCATTCATTGGGGTCCTCAGAAATGACCTGACTGGTGTGGTGTGGTGTGGTGTGGTGTGTGTGTGTGTGTGTGTGTGTGTGTGTGTGTGTGCGTGTGTGTAAAATATGTCACATATATCACCCAGAAGGCTGAAGCAGAAAGATTGCTCCCAGACTACCATTTAAGACACTTTCTCGAATACTCTAAGTGTGTGTGTGGGGGGGGGGGGGGCTGTTATATGTCTGCCTAGGAGGTTTGCTTTTAGGAATTATTAGGAAGGAGTGAAGACTGGAGGCACACTTAACCTTGCCCAAGATCTATGTAGCTGCCATTATCAGCTTTCCTGGCTGGCCCTGTGAGGTTCTTGCTACCTTAAAGTATAACCTATGGAAACAGAATAAAGTGCTTATTCTTTTGGCTGAAGAGATAGCTTAGCAGTTAAGAGGACGGACTGTTCTTGCAGAGGACCAGGGTTTGATTCCCAGAGCCTCTAATGGCGGTGGCTCACAGTCACCTGTAACTCCTGTGGTAGGAAATCCAATTCCCGTTACTGACCTTCATGGGAACCAAACATGCAAACAGTGCTCAGACAGACATGTGGGAAAAAACCTCATATGCAGAAAATCCAACAAAAAGTCATGCTTTAACATCCTATCCTAGAAAGACTCTCTACCCTACCACAGGCTAATCCCAGCTTCTCCCTCTTCCTTTTCCCAGGCTCTTCAAAATTGAATGAGAAATGGGGGTAGAAGACAGATGAAATTAAAGTTTGAATTCTGTGTGTGATTAAAGAAATTAGTAAAATGTGCCAAGTTACTCAGAAATGGAATTTTTACCTCTTCAAGGGAGGGAAGGAAAATTTAAAAACCATTTTCTGAGAGCATCTGCAGGAAACATTTGCCTCTTAACACCTTTGTTAAGTTTCCTTCCTGTCCCTCTGCTGAGCACCTCTACCCACACCATGTAATAACTTTTCAGCCAGAGGCACATCCCCACAAGACCATCCATTCTGACAGTCTGTGATAGAAAGCAGTGAGGAGTATCACACATTAGTATATTAGGAGGCATTTGAAATGGTGCTACAGATACACAGCCAGATTGCTCCCACTTCCCTGCTATGCTGAAGCCATTCCACAGTAGTCAACAGCTTGGTGAGTAAAATGGAAATGTAGTCAGTTAGGAGCTGCCTCTAGAGTCCTCAGAGCTGCTGCAAAGACAAGGTGGGGAGTGGACCAGGGAATACTGTTCATTCCCATTTTTTTTCTTTCTTTGGCAACCAGACCTTTGCTCATTCTGCTGGGCAACTTGGAGAAGAGGGGAGGGAAGCATACAGGAACATCAAGAACTACAAGGGCCTGTCAACTAGCCCCCCCAAAAAATACAGAGTCTGGTTTCTTAAAAAACGTCCTATTTGGCTTTTCCCCCTGCAGATCCATAGTAATTCATACCTGTTTCCAACTCTGGACAAATTATCTAATGCAGCAGTTCTCAGTGTCAGAAAGATGGGTGGTTTCCTAACAAGTTCTAGCTTTTTTAATATCCCAACTTCTACAAGATAGAATGCTGAAAGAACAATTCCTAGCAGCCAGATCCCTCTCTTTACATATGTGTGATTAGGAAGTTTCCATCTCTGGAAACTTGCTCCATCCAATAACTTGGCTTTTGACCAGTCATCAAAATCTACCTTAAGTGATTCTTTATTAAAGTGGTAGCAAAGTGGGCTGGTGGAGAGAACTTGGACTCTCTGTGATGAAAAGATGGGACTTAATCACAGGAGAGAGATCGAGAGAAAATCATGGAATTATTTGACCTTGGTCTCATACTCCAGAACAATGGGATTGTAGAGGAATCACAACGTGGTTTTGGGGCTCCAGTGAAATGATGTTGCACTGACCTATCACTGCTTAAACCAAAATGTACTTTCTTTTCCTACAACGGGAACAAAAGACTAAGAGTCTAAGGTGTAAGTGCAAAAGAAGAAAGTGTAGAGATGTCTATGTTTCTTGAGGAGATGTCTCATATGTAAAAGCATTCCATGTGAGTGTAAGAACCTGAACGTTACAGAACCCATGTAAATTTAGGTGTGGTAGCATACATAAGTCTGTTATCTCAGCGTTGCTTCAAGACTGCTGTACACAGTGTAGAATAATAAAGAGGCCTCGTCTCAAACAAGTTGGAAGCAGTGGCACCTGAAGCTGATCTCTGATCTCCAAATGTACATAGCATGAAAGTGACCAAATGCACACTGCATGCACACACTTACATACACATCATAAATTCACACAAACACAAAAACAAAATTAAAAAAAACTGTCAACTTCTATATTCTTAGTAGACGAACTATAAATGAGGAAGATAGGTTATACTTCGAGAAAACATATCCATGCTGAAAATAGAGAAGTCACAAACTTGGGACCACTTTAACAGGTCTGACATCCCAATCTGATGCCTGTTGACAAAGGTAGGGTAGCATTTAGAAATGATAATTTGGAGATCTTCTCATAGTCGTTCTCTGGGATGCAGTACTCTATGCTCCTTAGGAGTGGTTCATAATGACTTGCTTATCTTCAGCCCATTTGCCTGCCTTATTCCACACCATACACTTCCTCCATGATGTAAGCATATTGTCATCTGTCACAGACCAGCTATTATTATTTTCAGAAACTTCCTGTAAGCATGGAACAGAATCATTGGCTTCTACTTCTGGAAGGGACCTTGGAAATTACAGTGTTCTGTATTTTTTTTTTTCAAATTACAGGGCATGACCCATTAGTGGATTGCAAAACCCATTCAGCAGGTCAAGACTAGCATTTTTGAAAACAATGAAATAGAATAGAGTAGAATAGAATATGCTCAAGTGTACTGCATTGTTCTGTGAAGCCATTGTTTGTTGTTTCTGCTGGGCATGCATGCACGAATTTGCCGGGGGTGATCTAAAAGCACATCTTACTCTAAGCAGCCATCAACACACTATAAAAACCATGGTGATTTAGGTCACTCCTCTGAAATGTTGATAAGTAAACCTAAGGCCAAAGATATGATCCAAATTCACAGACCTGAGTTTTGGCAGAAGCAAAAAATAAAAACAGAAACAAAATAAAGTGAATTTATTTTTGATTCTGGATCCAAGGACTTTCCTGGCTGACTTCTGTATCTACCACTTTTAGTCATTATTTCCTACCTAGCATTTTATTTGGTTGTCCCTTAGAGAAAATGCTCTTGCCCTGCTTTTCTGTGAAATCATCTCTTTTAATTTTAGGATTACAAAAACATTTCAACCTAGGCTACAAGCTTTGTGATGAAAAGCCACAGAAACCAAACTTGTATCCTATTGCCTTACAGGTACTAAGTGCCCTCAAGGGACCCTTGCCAGAGCTCTATGAGAACAACATGGCTAGAACAGAAAGCCCTGTGCACTTAACAGAAACATGAGCTATGTTGAAGCTTAGAGTACACATGCAACCACAGAATGGCGCTCTTAGTGAAAAGCTTTGGAACAGCAACAAAAAATGACAAACTCCTCTTGAAGATACAGATCTTGGTTACATGCAGGTGTCAGGGTGTGAAATATCTAAATGCTTTTCACTTCTTGTATTTTGCCCTTTCTGCAATCTGTTTTTATTTCAAACAACCAAAAAGAGGATTGCCCAAGACAGCAGATGGACTTAGTTTAGTTACCCTGATTTGTTTGTGGATATACAATGCTTTTACAACTTAGTCTCTACCCATCCCATAAGGCTCATCCCCAGAAATAGTCCTTCTAGCCATTCACTATTGTCTCCCTCTCTTCCAGACTCCTCACAGGCTTCCTTATTTACCTAGACACATTCACATACCTTAAACAACATCTCTCTATCTGACAATGGTACACACTGTCCCAAGTAAATCTTTAGTGGACATGTGTGTGATTGGTATTCTTGCTAGTTAATGACTCCCTGTGAGTTTGGTAGTAAAATGAAATAGAGACAAATAGCTCAAATGGTGTTTTGCAGCAACCATGGTTTTTATTCATCTACAATATCACTGTTGAAGAAATTTAGATAGACTCAAAGAAGGGATTCACAACCATGGGAATCTTGAGAAGGCATAGGCTACATTACAATAAGAGGTTAGAAAAAAATGGGTAGAGAGGGGCATTTCAGGATAGGAAAAAATGAAGATGTGGGGTAAGTTGGGAAGAATGTGGTATTGCCAACAGAGTTCACATTCCAAGGCCTAAAGATGTTTTAGACTCTGTAGATAGCACTGGCTTAGATGCAGTACTATAACTACTATTCCAAAGAGGAAAATTCTTCAAACAAAATTGAAGTGTCTAGTAACCTGAGGGGTCTAGGCATTCATTCATACCTACCCACTTATATTCAGCAACTATTTTGGCAAAGCCTCTCAGCCAAGAACCAGGGAACACAGAGTTGGTGCATTAGTTACTGTTTTGCTCCTGTGCTCCAAATACCTGACAACAGTGATTTAAGGAAGGAAATATTTATTTTGGCTGAGAGTTCTAGAGAGATCCAAATCCAACATGATAGGGAGAGCACAGCAGCAGGAATGTGTGACACAAGTTCCTCACATCAGCGCAGAATAGGAAGCAGAGCTCTGTTGGAAATAGAAACCAAGCGATAACCTTTAAAGACCTACCCCTTATGTCCTACTTCCTATAGTCAGACCGTACCTCCTATAGGCTACATACATAGCCTTCAAAAATATACTGGGAACAAACATTCAAAGCAGGAGCCTGTAGAGGACACTTCAGATGCAAAGCATAACACATACCTAGCCTAGGGAGGGGCTTCTCAACAGAGCTCTTACATTCATTCCATCAATCTGTCTTTCCTTGTTTCAAGAATTTATTATTTACTTATTATAAAGTAATAAAATAGCTAAAGGCACACTTTTCTCTCTCTTACAAAATCACTCAATAAAATGTAAATTTAAAAATGACCACTATTCCACTAAAAAAAAAAGTATACTGTGGTTATATGAATGAGAACAGGCCCCATGGGCTCATATATTTGAATGCTTAGTCATTAGGGAGCAGCACCATTTGAAATCATTGTAAGGATTAGGAGGTATGAGCTTGTTGGAGTAGGTGTAGCTTTGTTGGAGGTATGTGTCCTTGTAGGTGGGCTTTGAGATTTCAAAAGCCCATGCTAGGCCTAGTCTCAGTCTCAGTCAGTCTCTTTCTCCCTGACTCTCTGTCTCTCCCTCTGCCTACCGATCAGATGTAGTCCTCAGCTATTGTTCCAATGCCATGTTCGCTGCCATATTCCCTACCATGATGATCACAAACTAGCCTTCTGAAACTGTAAGGAAGCCCCTGCTATTTGTTATATAAGAATTTACTGGATCACAGTTTCTCTTCACAGTGTTAACACAGGGACTAAGTTATATACTTTACGAAAAACTCAAAATAGTAAAAGGACATGAGGAAAACCACTCAAAATCATGTCAGCTAAGTCCAATGTTATCTCACCAGCATGTTTCAATGTAGTTTTATTCATGTGTACTTTTTTCTTTTTTAAATTTATTTTATATTAACTAGTATATTCACTTTGTATCCCAGCTGTAGCCACCTCTCTCATCCCGTCCCAATCCTACCCACCCTTCCTCATCTCCTCCCATGCCCCTGCCCAAGTCCACTGATAGGGGAGGTCCTCCTCCCCTTCCCTGTAATCCTAGCCTATCAGATCTCATCAGGAATGTCTGCATTGTCTTCCTCTGTGTAGTTTTAATAATTGAAAAATAACATATATGATTCCTTCAATATTTTTAAAAGAAATTTCCCTTGTAATATAAAAGTATTTACATATATGATATATATATTCAGAAACAATATTTGTTAACAGCTACATCATATTCTACCACATGAATATACCATAGCTTATTTGTGCTCTCAGCACTGAACATGGCATTAGTTCCAATATATAAAACACATTGTAATCAACATCTTTTCAAAAAGTTTCATCTTGGCTCCATTCTTCATTGATTGTGAGTGTGACTTTCACTAGACTGGAAATTTCATTGTCTTTAGCATGAACAATACTCTCCTTTATCCACACAGTTTGCATTATGGGCTAACATAGTACTATTTACTCTAAAGCTCAGCCCCCTAAACATGGAGTAGAGAGAAGATGGGAACCTTAGAATTACATATTAGATAGATAGATAGATAGATAGATAGATAGATAGATAGATAGATAGACAGACAGATAGATGTGCATATAAACATGCATGAATAACTACAGATACAAATATATACACACATACATAATAGATAAGTACATGGGTAAATGTATATAAGAGAAATAGATAGGTAGGAATGTAGATACATAGATAGCAGAAAAATGGATAGATAGATAGATAGATAGACAGATAAATACATAGATAGATAAATAGATACATAGATACATAGAATGAAGCTATATCCTTTTTAAAACACCAGAAACAGAGACCATGCAGTTTGAACAATCATACCCACAGACTGTATAGAATAGGTGAGGATTATTATTTTTTCTTGTCAACATGTACCATTTTGGGCTCAACAATACTAGGGGAAATAATTTGTTTTTCACAAAGCACCATTATTGTAAGAGAGGCCATTTGGATATAAATCATACCTTTAAGGAGCTGAAAATGTCAGAGTAATTGAATGAGATAGGATGGAACAAAATGTGCTGAAATGGGGGGAAATTATGAAAATCATCTCCCTATTTAGGAAGTACTGTATACAAGAAGAAAAGGGTCTTGTTTTCCAATATGGTACATAGAACATGTTTGGTCCTTTTGGACAGATGTCCTCTTGAACAGCTTAGTTAGACTGTGAAGCAGTAAGGTAATTAGGATGCAACTGATTCTCATTTATATGTTCTACTAAATCTTTTCTGCTATATAGAGGCTAGCCTCTTAAAATTTAGAGATCATCATTGACGGTAGAAAAATTTAAATACAAAAGCCACCCATACTATCTTCACTGCACTTAATCAGAATTATAACTTACTAATTGGTATCTTTACAGGTAGCACAGAACTGGTACTTTTTGTTGGGACAATAAAGGAACTATGACTAACTGAGATTGCAAGGGCAAATGATGGTCATTCAAAGGAGTTTTCCTCCCCAGAAGCCTAGATGTTTGTAATAGTACTGCCATGGCCTGAAGAGTGGGAATCCTAAATCCCTCAACCCAGCGCCAGAGAATACGGGTTCTCTCGTGACTCAGTCTGTATCTTTCTAAGTCTGCAGAGATACCTAGAGGTAGCCCAGATCCATCTTATGCATTTGTTGCCCCAGACCTGAAATTAGTCTATCCTGGCTCCTCTGAGATGGAACAGCCTTTTACACATGACAGGTAATCTCTTCTGTGATATTGCCACGGATTCTAGGCTTCGTCAGGGAGCAGAATTGAAAAACATGCATTTTGAAGGTGAAAGTAAGTCAAATTTAAACTGCCACTTCCAATTGAGATGTAAGATTATAGGTTTTAATTTAACTTCCTTGATTTTATAATTGATCTTTTTCTCTTATGATGAAAATCTTGATTCTTAATGACAATGCCATAATTACTTACTTCAAAAGCTGCAAAATGACTGCAGTAAGAGAACTGAATTCAGTTTTAGATTTCTTCCTCCACCCTTTGTTTTTGGGGTGTTTTCTACTAGTATTATATAGTAAAAGATTCTATGAAAGTCACATGAAATGGCTGAAGGTGCTAAATACAATAATGCTAAGGTCCTATGTATTTCTTTGGGTACATAAAAGGGAAAATTTTGAGACATTCCCATTCAGGTGTATCTGGTTTATAAATAACTAAAAACACATTGAAAGTTCCTGCATTTTAAATTCTCAATTCACATGAGAAAAACCTACCAGCCGTTTGAACTTCATACTCATCTCCTTTACACGCTGGCAATTTAGGAAACCAAGAGCTCCTGTGCTCCCTTTCTCATCTCTGTTGAGCTGTGCATAGTGGCCCTCAAAGGAGCTGGGCAGGCTTTGTTGAGAAACAGTGCGGAGAAGCCTCTATGGTGGGGGAGAGCTTTTGATCTCCCGAAATGTGAAAACTCAAGCCTGGAGGTCTTGGCATCTATCCCAGAGATCAAACACATATGTTGGCACCTGTAGGGAAAGGGGAAATGAACCAGCCTCTTTTTGAATCCAGAGCTTCTAATAAAAAGTCTGCAAACTATTGCAGAATCTACCAAAGACCACAGGCTCATCAGAAGCTACAAGGAGCCTCCATGGGAATTGCACTACTGCAGACTTGGTGAATGGATGACACACAGGGATCAGACAACTTCAGCCATGAATACCTGTGCATGAGCCAAAATATTAAGAGTCTGGCTTGAATGATGTGACATGGACATTTCTGTAGGTTCGAATAATGGATATTGACAAATTCATGTTTCAACTTTATCACTCTTGAGTAAGCAAATGACACCACACTTCAGCAGTCTTTCAAAATAAAGAAATGGTATCCTATACTTCATTCTCAGGTTCAAGATATTTCTATTCTTTTTCTTTGCCCAGGTGATTTGCTCCAGAGATGGGTCAAGAAGAAGGGAGGAGAGAAATAAATTATAGTAGAAAAATGACTCTAGTATCTACCACACTCAGGTCCAGGAAAGGAAACACTTCATCCATTATAACATTCAAAGGACTACAGAAGTACTTTCAGAAGAAAAGGACACCAGCAGTGCTCTGAAGGAGTTCATAGCCTGGTGGTCAGATTAGGCAAATTAGATGATAATCCAAGATGGGATCAAGTGTTCACATTGAAGAGAAAATGAGTTCCATAATGGTTGAAGATAAATGCTTTCTGATTCCAGGAGTACAGAGATGAAGTGCTATCATAGTTTGTGAGGAGGACTGGGGGATAGATAGGATCAGCAGAGCACAGGACAAATGCCAGAAGAGATAAACATTCCCTAAGACATTCGGTTGAATTGGGAAATTTCTATTTTCACGTAAAAAGAAAAACTGAATACGGACAATTTTTTTGACAATACTTAATATGAAATTTAAGAAAAATCTTTTTGTAAGAGTCTGAGGGACATTTCACTGTGGATAGGCCAAGAATCATAGGAAGCATAGAGGGGATGATTGCAATTCTGCTTAGGAGGGAGATAAATACTTAGTAAATACATGAGTAAATACACATTGAATTAAGCTTTTACTATCAGTTAGCCTTCTACCAAACTGTATATATGATAAACAAATTCAGCAAAGCAACAGGATTAAAAAAACATTTTAAGATGCCAGTAGTGAACACACTAAAAAATAATCAGGAAATGTCCCTAGTTACAATCGTTTCCAACTAGTAAAATACCTAAAATGTACCTTACCCAAGTATGTTAAACATCACTACAATGAAAGCCAAAAAACACTAAAGAAACTGAAGCCATAAGAAGATGAAAAGATTTTCTATTTTCATGAATCACAAAATTAATATTGTTAAACTGGCACTACTACAAAAAATAATTGACAGATCCAGCACAGTCTCCATCAAAATGGCATCTTTGACAGAACTAGAAAAGATACTTAAAATTCACATGGAAACACGGAGGACCACAAATAACCAAAGCAACCCTGAACAAAACAACAATGCTAGATGGATAAAAATACCCGATTTCAAAGTATGCCACAGCTTCAGAGTAACAAAACAATGGCAGGACTAAGAAATAAACGTATGCACTTATAACCATCTGACTCTTGACAAAAGTGTCAAAACCACTCCACTTGAAAGAAGGCAACCTTCTTAATAATTGGGGCTGGGAAAACTGGATCTCAACGTGTAGAAGACTGAAACTAGACCTGCATCTCTCATCGTGTACCAAATCGACGTAAAATGTGCAAAAGACATTAACATAAGACCTCAAGCTTGGAAATTAACACAGGAGGACATTTTCAACATATAGACATAAGCAACGATTTTCTGAAAAGGATTCTAGTAAGTTGGAAAGTAATAGCATGAATTGCCAAACGTAGCTCAGTTGGTAGAGTGTTGCCTTAGCATATAATGAAGTTCTAATTTCAATCTCCAGTATGGCATCAATTAAAACTTGAGACGTGAAGGCAGCAGGATCAGAAGTTCAGGGTTATCCTCAAGCACATAACAAGGTTAAGGCCAATTTTTAATACATGAAATACTGTCTCAAGATAGAGACGTAAATAAACAAATAGGATTGTATTTATGTTTAATTTATTCTCACTGTGACAAACACTTGAAAGATAAACAACTTAAAGAAGGAAATCTTCATTTTGGCTCAAGATTTCAGACCATAGGGAACTAACTTTGCTGTTTCTCAGTCTGGTTAGTCAGAGCATCATGACAGTAGACAATATGGTAGAAAGACTGCTCAACACACCACACCTGGGAATCAGTGCAGAGACAGTGGTGAGGATAGATTTACAAGCGTCTACATAATGAAGAAAAACAACTAGTAGAGTTAGCCTATGGAATGGAAGAAAATCACTGCCTTCCCTTCATCTGACATGAAATTAATACCCAGAGTATATGAAGACCATAAAAAAGAAGAAAAGAGCAAATAATCAATAAATTGGCCAACTGAACTGACTTTTGTTTTCCAAACTTCACTCCCATACTGTCTTTAGGAGTCTGCTGACAGAGTAACTCTGTTATAACACACGGTTTTCCAAGTCTAAGACTACCAAATGAAAGCTGTAAGCACCGAGCCAGTCAAAATGCTGAACCAGACTTGTCTTATGGGCCAATGTACAGGCCTGAAAGAGGACATACACGAAAACATGGAAATATAAACAAGGAAGCGTATGTGGTCCATGTTGAACTATTTGCCTGGAATTCTCAGAGCAAGTTGCCCAAGCCACTGTGCCTTCTCAATACCCTCTAGGTCTGGATACTGACTTTCTCCACAGAGCTTCGTTGACTCAGACATATCAAAGTCAGACTAATGTGGGCAAATACCATAATTGGAAAAGGAATGGATTACAATTAGCTTTGAAGAGGAAGAGACAAGTATTTGTTTTTTTTTTTTTTGTAGCCTCTGGTCCATATAGCAATAAGAATAAAGGTTAAAAATAACGGCAACATGGCTCAAATGTTTACCCCCAAGACAAATGGCCAGAGTTTGATACTCACGATCCACATGAAGGAAGGAAAGAACCAATAGCTTCTGACCTATTCATGCATGAAGTGCCATGTGCACACACATACTAAATAAATGAAAATTTAAAAATACAGGTTAAAATATGGATGCCTACCTGCAAAACAAATTAAATGAATCAGTACCATCAACCCAGAGCTCATATTTAAGGTCATACAATGGTCCAAAACACCTATAAGGTCATATTACTTGTTCTAACAACTGATCAACCATAAAATTATTCTCAGTGCTACTTTATACCCGTAATTTTGTTACTGTTATGAATCGTAATGTAAATATCTGATATATAGGATATCTGATATGTGAGCCCTGTGGAGGTGGTGACCCCCAGGTTGAAAAATGCTCCTGTAGAAAGTAGGAGCCACTGAGGCAGTGTAAGGAAGCTGCCTGTTCAGGGACTTCCTGAACCTCAGAACTTCTTTCCTCTCAGGGTAAATTGAAACCAGTGGCCTGGAGCACACAGATCAGGGCCTGAATCAACAGAGCATTACGATTTACAAGTAATGCTTCGAGCCAGATACATTTACTCAAACCCCAAAAGCTCATCTCAAAAATGAACACTTCAAGAGAAGATGCAGTTCTTGGAGGTTTTGAGGGCTTTCTTGGCTTCTTGCTTTCTTGACCTGCACTTTATCCCTCACTCTGTCTCCCCTTCCCTTTCTCTGTCCTTCTCACATTCCTGGCCTTACAGTCTTTGACTTTGGTATCACATTTCCCAACCTGTGAAGACACTCCTGCCGTGTTGTTGCTGTTTCCATCTGGTATTATGGAGAAAAAGTAGTAGCTATTATATCTACAGCAAAAAGGAAATCCCTGAGTCCCCCAAAAGAATTCAATCGAGAAGCTGCCATGACCTGCTATTCTCTTTATCTACTCATGTTCAAGCACCAGCATGCCCTCTCATTTGTGTCACACTTATCTTTGTCCCTGCAACTTATTTATGTCCTCTTCTCCTACAGTTACACATGCTTAGGATAAAAGTAATGTCAACAAATCCCCAAATTTCTGTGGATATTCACTCATTTATGGGATCATTTGCTACCCTGTTCAAGGCACTGGAGGATGAATGAGGTCTCTCTCTCCATGGAGCTTTCTGTATAGCAGAAGAGACAGATAGTGATGAACATGCAGTGTTATATCAGGGCTTCTATTTTAGACAGGGTAGCATAGCAGATGCTCAGCTTCTTGCTGACATCCCCTCAGCATTCACTTCAACACCCCAAAGGCTTCTCCTGCTACTCCTTGAAGTGTACTATCTGAAAGTGATCCGCTCCCCCACCCAGTGACAATGGGATAATGCTTGGCCTATACGCAGGGCAAGCTATGGGTGTTAGTCAGCTACTGCTCCTAAGAGAACTCCATAAGCAGATAGCAGTGTCTGCAGAAGTTAGACTAACTCTGAAGCACATGCTACACTGTGCCCTGAGATCCTTAGTAGGCTAAAGCACTAGTTGCCCACGGTGGTGACTGCTAGATAGCATGTCTCTTAAAATCCTTTTTTTCCTCTGCCTTACTGGAGGAATAGTCTTGGGTGCCACTTCTGAAGAACCCGTAGAAGGTAGGTGCACAGGAAGGTGACATTTGAGCAGGTGCCTGACCAAGTGAAAAGTTGAGCTGGGTGAAAATGAAGGATAAAAGAATTCTAATCAAAGAGAGCTGGCAGGGCATAGCTTTTAAGTAGGATCAAGCTTGGGTATTTAAGAGCAGCAAAACTAGACTACATGAACAGGGTTAGGAGAGGCATTAGAAAATGAAGCCTTCTGTCACTTTACAGTGCTAAGCTCTCCTTTTTTATTTTTCTTTTCACTGCTTTCTCTAGCCTGTTCACTTCTCATTTCCTCCATGTCAAATTTTCTGAAAATTCTACTGCTTTACTTCTAGTCATGATTTCAATCTATCTAACTGAACCTTTAGGATGGTGGACATTTTGTTTGTTTATTTGGGGGAAGGGTTGGTAAATATTCTTAAGTTTCCCATGTTAGCCTTGACCAGGTATAGTCTGGGGTAACAAACAACAAACTCTCTATCCTCCTGCCTCAGTCTCAAAAGTGCTGGCATTACAGGGGTGTTGCTAGCATGCCTGGCCTTAACTGTGCTTTGAAAGATAAAAGGTGAAAAATTCCAAACCTAAACACTGATTGATGCTAAGGAGCTAGAAGACTAGCTATGCTAGAATACTCCTCTGCTTGGGGAGGTACCCTACAAGAGGAATGAATAAATAAATAAATAAATAAATAAAATAAGCTTTCTGTATTGTCTACCAGAACTTACAAAAACGAGAGATACCATTTTGTCCTGTTTCCATGGTCATCACCACTAACACCTCTGAGAACTCACTATATTTCTAGCTTCATCCCACAGACTCGCGACTTCAACTATCTTTAATCCTTGCCCTATACTGAAACCCAGAATGGACCAATAGCCTGGCTGCTGTACTTGCTCTGACACCCTGGGCTACACATGAGATGCCCAGCAGTGTTTTCTGAGGCCACTGGGCTCTTGCTGTGCATGCAGTTGTGGGCCCTGCAGAGGCAGCCACTTTGATCTTGAACAGGAGACTCCAGATCACAGGCAGGGACTGTGGGAGCTGTCTTTCAGCAGCTGGCAGGAGCTGAGCGCAGAGGCCTCCCAGAGCAGGGCTGCTTTGCTGACTCCTGGGAGGTTCATCATCAAAACTCCCTGTCCTGACCCACATTGTGCCTCTCTTCATTTGTGCTTCTGGCTGGACCTAGCAGGGAACTGCTGGCGGAGTCTATTAGTGCTCTGTTCTCCTCTCGATTTCTTCTGGAGAAGATGGCTTCTGAAAGTTCATTAGCAAGAAGTGAGCCTCAGAGGGATAAATAAGCAAGGTCTGAAAGGCAGGCCAATGAGATCAAGCTCTAGTGGCAAAGTGGCCAGTAGTGGAGGTGGGGGCAGGACAGTCTTCAGCAACACCTCTAAGATCCTCAAGGCTGAGGTTAAGCAGTAACAGTTTTGGGGGTTCCCTTTACCCCTTTCTAATTGATCTTAGCTCTTACTAAATGTCCATAGGCTGATTTGTTTTTATGGCTTCAACTAAGCCAGAACTGTGTGCTAGATAATGACTTTAAACAGCAGAGATGTACAGCACTTTCTGGGCTTGACCATTTGAAGCCTCCCAGGAGCCTTGGTCCTCTCTTTTCCACTATACTTAGGGGCTAAGTATTCCAGGATCACACCAAGTTTTGTCACACCAAGCAGAATTTTTATTGCATTAAAATATTCTTATTTGTATATATGTTAACTAGTCTAGTGTTGCTTAGCTTAATCCATATGATTTTTCATTCTGCCTGCTCATTTGTTCATTCATATATTTGTTTATGAAAATTTTCAGCTGTCTTTCATTCACGCACTATTAACTGTCTAGCACATGGTTAACACTAAACTTCAGTATGTATAAACATTGGGATCTTCCCCTTGAGTGACTTGAAGTCTAGGTTAGATGGTGGATATAAAACAGAGAAAGTAATAACTACGTGTCACAAGTACATACTAGGTATATGAGACAATGTTGTCTACAGAGAAACTTGAATTTCTATTCTACCTTAGTACCAATTTTTCTCAGAATCCTTTTAGGCACTTTACCAGTATATACTTCACCTTTGGTGAAAAAAAGTTTTAGATTCACTCTCGTCTTTCAATCAGCCCATTACTCTAAACCATTTCCATCAGAACCAGTTGTTCAGGAGAAACCACTTGCAAACCTTTTTCATTTTATTCATCTCCCCCCTCCAAGGACTCCCTCCCTTATTTATTCAAGTCTCCTCTTAGCATTGTTCCACTTAAAGTGAAATTTTTGGTCTGCATGTGCACTGGTCTATACTATTAATACATTAGACAACTTATATGGAGAATCCTATAAGAACTTAGAAAGGGGCCACAGGAGAAATAGAAAATATAAATATTCCTATATTTCATGAATATATAGAATTAGTTATCAAAACTTTTTAATAAGGAAAAATCTAGGTCCAAATAATTTCATGACTAGGAAACTATATCCAAATATTTAAGAATGCATTGATATCAACTCATATTCTTTTTTTCATATAAATTCTTTTAGTGACTAGAAAAGGAACAAATGCTTTCCAACAAACTGTACAAAATCTCAATAACTCTAATATCAAAATATGATGAAGGTTATCTCCAAAATGATTGCAGTTCATATTATATAATAGTTGATGGTAAAACACTGAGTACTATTTTCGAAGATGGAGAAGAATTCAAAACATCTGTTCTCACCAGTGTAAGAAAACATGAAGCGAGGATAGAAAAGAAAGTCATTATTATTCGGACACTCTAAATAAGTAAAAATCTTAACAATCTATTAAACATTTCTACAATTAAAAAGCAAATCTAGAAATACATCACTTTGTGTGAGATATAAGATCAATATATAAGAATCAAATACCTGGGTGTAGTAGTGACACGTACTTATAATCTTAGCACTTGGGAGGCAGAGGGATCACTGCAAATTCAAGGCCAGTGTGTTTTAGACCTGGTGTCTCCCTCCCCCAAATAAGATATATATGTGAGTGTGCATGAGCATGTGTTTGTCTGTATGCATGTATTATGAAAAATTAAAGAATGAAATTAAAAATTTTAAGAATACAATTTATAGTAACAGAATATTTAAATGCGTAGGGATAAATCTTACAAAAAGTATCTGAGATTTCTAAACTAAAAACTGCTATCATTAATAAGATAAATTAAAGAAGAACTACATAATGAAGAACATACCATGTTCAGGGGTTGACATTATAACACTGTTATAGGTATTCATTTACCTCAAATTCAATGAATTTGAGTGACTCAGAACAATGTCACTCAAAAATTCCATCATAGATTTAAAAAAATGTTCTTTAAAAATTTCAGTCACCCTCCTCCAACTGCTCCAATAAGCCCCCAACTCCTTATTCACCCAACTTTATATCTTCTTTACAAATAACTACTTGCAATTTGTACTGTCAAATATTTTTTAGTGTGAAGTCTACCCTGGAGCACAGCTGACCTACCAGAAGCCATACCCTTGAAGAAAATTGACTCCTCCTCACCAAACAGATATCAGTTACCAATAGCTCCTCGGCCGGGAGTGGAACATTGTATGTGCCTCTCCTCCTCTCTGTCAGAATTTTGTCTATCTTTAGCTTGTGCACGTTGTGCCAGGATGTTTGTATTGTTTTTAAGAAGTTAACAAGCAGACTCTAAAAAGTGTATGGAAATGCATAGATTAAGGAATAGCTAAAATGCCTTTTACAGAAAAATGAAATTGAAGGATCTATACTACTTTATTTCAAGTCTTACTATAAATCTTCACAAGTTAAGACAATCTGGTTTTGGCAAAGGGTAGACATATAGATCAATCAGGAATTTAGATGCAGAACCAAACATTGACAGATGAATTTTGAAAAAAGGCAGTAAGTTAATTTAATGGGGGGGGTGACTTTTATAAGCAACTGGTTTTAGAACAGTTTAAATACAAATACATTTTAACACTTGTCACTCACTCTGTATATAAGAATTAGATGACAAAAGACCTAATAATAAAAGCTAGAAACATAAAATTTCTAAAAGAAAATACCACAGAAGTTTTTCATAAACTTAAAAGAAGCAGAATTTTCTGACAGGGCTTATTAAGTTCTAGCCATAAAATAAAATTCTGGTAATTGAACTTTGTCAAATTAAAAAAAAAATTACTTATCAAGAGATTGTCAGGAAGATGCCAAAACCATACAATGGAAAAAAGATACCATCTTCAACAAATGGTGCTGGTCTAACTGGTAGTACACATGTAGAAAAATGCAAAAGGACCCTTATATAACACCCTGCAGAAAATTAAAGTCAAGTGAATCAAAAATCCCAACATAAAACCAGACACACTAAATCTGTTGGAAGAAAAAGTGGGGACAGGCCTTGAACTCATTGGCACAGGAGACAACTTCCTGAACAGAGCACCAACAGCTCAGACTCTAAGATAGATTAAAAATTGGGACTTTATGGAACTGAAAAGCTTCTGTAAGCAAAAGACACTGTTAACAGAACAAAACGACAGCCTACAGATAGGGAAAGGATCTTCACCAACCCTTTATCTGACAGAGAGCTGATATCCAGAATATATACAGAACTCAAGAAGTTAAACAGCAACAAATCAAGTACTCCAATTAAAAAATGGGGTACAGAGCTAAACAGAGAATTCTCAAAAGAGGAATATCAAATTGCAGAGAAACACTTAAAGAAATGTTCAATATCCTTAGTCATCAGGAAGATGAAAATCAAAACAACCCTGAGATTCCATCTTACACCTATCAGAACGGCTAAGATCAAAAACTCAAGTGACAACACATGCTAAAGAGGATGAGGAGAAAGGGGAACCCTCCTCCACTGCTGGTGGGAGTGCAAACTTGTACTTTGGAAATCAATCTGGGGATTTTTTCAGAAAATTGGGAATAGCACTACCTCAAGATCCAGCTCCTGGGCATATACGGAAAAGATGTCCATTCAATAAGGACATTTGCTCAACTATGTTCATAACAGCTTTACTTGTAATAGCCAGAATCTGGAAACAACCTTGATGTCCCTCAATGGAGAAATGGATACAGAAACTGTGGTACATCTACTCAATGCAATACTACTCAGCTATAAAAACAAGGAAATGATGAAATTTGAATGAAAATGGATGGAACTAGAAAAGATCATCCTGAGTGAGGTATCTCAGAAGCAGAAAGACACACATGGTATATACTCACCTATAAGTGGATATTAGACATATAAGATAAACATACTAAAATCTGTACATCTAAAGAAGCGAAGCAAGAAGGAGGACCTTGGGTAAGATGCTCAGTACTCATTCAGAAAGGCAAATGGGATACATATTAAAGGAGGGAGAAAACAGGGAACAGGACAGGAGCCTAACAAAGAAGGCCTCTGAAAGACTCTACCCAGCAGATGCTGAGACTCATAGCCAAACTTTGAACAGAGTACAGGGAATCTTAAGAAAGGAGGAAGAGATAGCAAGAGCTGGAGGGGACAGAAGCTCCATAGGGAGATCACAGGTCTTTTCTGAGACCTCTGAAAAGCCCGGGGGTCTTTTTTGAGACTGATACACTAACCAGGGACCATGTATGGAGATAACCTAGAACCCCTGCACAGATGTAGCCCATGGCAGCTCAGTCTCCAAGTGGGTTCCCTAGTAAGGGGAACAGGGGCTGTCTTTGACATGAACTCAGTGGCTGGCTATTTGATCACCACCCCCTGAGGGGGTATCATCCTTTCCAGGCCACAGAGGAAACCAATGCAGCCAGTCCTGATGAGATCTGATAAGCTAGGGTCAGATGGAAGGGGAGGAGGACCTCCCCTATTAATGGACTAGGGGAGGGGCAGGGGAGGAGAAGAGGGAGGGAGAGTGGTATTGGGAAGGGACAAGACAGGGGAGTACAGCTGGGATACAAAGTGAATAAGTTATAATAAATAAAAATTAAAAATTTATTTCTGACATGAACTCAATGGCTGGCTCTTTGACACCACCCTCCTTCCCCCCCCCCCCCCGAGAGAGAAGCAGCCTTGCTAGACCACAGAGGAGGACAATGCAGCCAGCCCTGAGGAGACCTGATAAGCTAGGGTCCGATGGAAGGGGAGGAGGTCCTCCCCTATCAGCGCACTTGGAAAGGGGCAGGGAGGAGATGAGGGAGGGATGGGAGGACTGGGAGGGAATGAGGGTGGAGACTATGGCTGAGATACAAAGTACATAATCTGTGATTAATATAAAAAATAAAAAGAAAAAAATTAAAAATTAAAAATTAAAAAAGAATATTCTTATTATTTTTTTAATAGCTTCAAACTTGAAACACTATAACTGAAAGGGAAAAAGAAACTGTGATATTCATATATTTGGTGGGGGTCGGCAGATGGGAGGGAGACATTACAACAAAGTTTTGCCCATTGCCTAGGCAGGCCTGGTACTTTCTATACAGTGAAGGTTGGCCTCAAACACTTTAACATTTTGCTTTAGCTTCTCTAGTGCTGGGACTGTAAGATCTCGCCACTACCTCTGGCAGAACTGTGTTATCTTCTTACAGTGGATTATCGATTTGCAACAGAAACCTCAAATTACTGTTATATATTGCAATATGGGTTAATTTCAAAAGATACCATCCTGAATCAAATATGCCAGATTTTTTTCTTAAAATCATTCGAGTGATTCAACTTATGAAACTCTGAACAGGAAAATCTAATCTATGTGACAGAAGTCTCAATAATGGGATGGCAAAAGCAGTGAGAGACTGACTGGAAAGGAGTACTGAGCTTTCCGGGTCATAGAAATGTGCTATGTTTTCACATGTCTATACACAATCTCATGCAGCATATAAAAGTTGAACATGACTCAAATCACATTATCCTCTTCTCCCCTAATAATGTCATGCTGAGAACTACAGTACTATGTTATGATATATTATTTTCATCCATTGTCATCATCCATTTTAAATGTTCTTGGGTCCTTCAAGTGGGATTTGAGGACCCTATGATTTGTTGATTGATTATTAGACAGATTATTTGTTGAGAAATAATCAGAAAATAAAATGGAAAAGAAAATTATATAATATCAGAAATTGTCCACTGTTTCTAGTCTTCTGGGAGTCAACCCCATTGCAAACATGGGTCCCTATTCCCAATGAAAATCAATAATCCAGAGCCATCAATGTTTCATTTATAATAAATGAAGAGGTAAGAAAATAAGAGTAAGCTTTTTTCTCCTAGATTTTTAGATAATGCCACGTAATTATTACTGTATTTCTAAACTCCAGTGAGGCAGACCAAGAGACATCTGATGAATCACCTTTTCATTCATAAAACCCTGCTCATAACTTTCATCACTTTTACCCTCCTAGAATAATAGCAGAGAAATGGTACTTGATGGGCCTGCATTATCAGATGCTATTAGAAAGGTCTAGATAAGAGTGCTGAACTACTTATTAGTATTCTGCATGCAACCTCTTCTCTATAACCCAGAGTCATCTGTATCCTGGCAACCCTCAAAATTTCATTCTCATTGAATTGGTAGATCTTTATCAAAATATAATTATAGCCTTAATTTGAAAGATAAATTTTGATTGCCAGTGCCATGCCCAAAGGAAGAAATAATCAGGTGGGAGAGTGTTTAGGCACAATTGTTAACCAAGGAATCCATGCCATAGATCATCCATTCCTTAAACACACACACACACACACCTACACCCACCCCCCAACAACAACAACTTTCAGGGAAGTTGTGAGGCATAGAGTAATCAGACACCAGACTTAACTTTGCCCATCTTCTTATATTGTTACCCAAGTGCCAGTTTTCTGTTCCTACATGAAAGCATTTGGTAAAGAGCCAAGAGAGACATTTTGCTTCTATTCATGCCCACAGTGGGTCAACCTTGATCAGAAAATAGTTTAGCTTACACACTATCGTAAGTCAGGTTCCCTGGAGATAGACATTAGTGTGGGGGAAATTTTCTAAGAAATGATCGCTGGGTTAACACCTGTAAAGAAACTGAATCAAACAAGACTGGGCATAAAAAGAAGTTGGGTTGTGATATAGTCATAACAAAATCTTGGACCAGTACTCCAGAAAGCATGGAAGTGTTTAGAAGTGAGATGGCTCTGCAGAGTTGTCTTAAACTGAGACAAACTGACCAGGCCTTTAGAGATTTGTACTGACCAGTCATCATCTGAGAAAGAGCATGATCTTGGTGAGGTGACTTTCTTCAGCACAGGAAAATTCTTAGAAAATGACTCAGCTGTGACCTATCAGCTATATGCATTCATGTCTGGCGAATGAGTGACTGGGGTATAGTAAGTGCTTGAGTCTTGATGAAGAGAGCAAAATTGGATAGGAGCCCTTGTGCCTCCACTGACTGTAGCAACTCCAGAACCTGGGAAAATAATATGAATTGGACCACATGAATTAAATCATGAAAGCAGCTCTATCCCCTGAGGCAGCAAGGACTTCCAACGTGCATGCTAAGTTCTCTCACAATGTGTGATTTGCTCTGCAAGATCAGAAATTGTCCTGCCTTCTCATTCAGTTGGTACATTCCCAACTTTCTAAAACTGTAATTTGCTGGAAAACCTAGACTGTTATCTCTTTTTACTGCTAATGTGGCCAAGAACCTGAGACTATATAGGTCACAGTACTAGGGGAAAACCTACAACTTCTATCCTGCTAAAGGAATGTAGCAATAAAATGAATCCTATTGATTTAGTGCTATACCCAAAGATTAGTGCATCACTCAACCTTCATCAGAGGAGCTTCTTCTTGCTCCATATGAGAATTAACACGAAGACCCACCACTGGACAATGCACAGAGAGAGAGAGAGAGCAACTCGCTACTAACCCCTAGTGGGATGTTTTCCGAAAACCCCACCCATCAAGGCTCAGGGATCTTTTTAGAAGAGGGGGTAGGAAAACCGAGAATCAACAATGGTGGAAAATGCCAAGAAAATAGTGTCTTCCGGAAACAATAGGGCTGATACACAGATGAACTCACAGAGACTCTGATGGCAGACATAAAACCTGCACAAGTTCAAACCAGACAACAATCCCAGGATGGAGAAGGCAAAGGGTATAGAAAATCCCACCCCTAATCAAGAAATTATTTGCAATCAATACCTGCTAAGAAAAGGAAAATCAGTTTTCTTCAATGAAGTGTCACTGAAATATCAATCACACTCCAGGGCAGGATGCATGCCCAGGATAGTTGCCCAACATAAAACAGACTCCATTTTTTGTATGCATTTTTTGTTTTGTTTTATCTTGTCTTACTAGGGTTTGTTTGCTTGGTTTGATTTTCATTTTTGTTTTTTTGGTTTTGAGAGATAATAAAGGAACACGAAGAGTTGGGTGGGTAGGAAGTTGTGGAAGATCTGGGAAGAGATGGGGGAGGAATAAAGAATATCACCAAAATACACTGTATGAAAAAAATTTATTTAATATATGTTTGTGTGTGCCTAAGTGTATGCTATACATGTGTGCTCCATGTGTGCAGATGCCTGAAAAGCCAGAAGAGGACATTGGAACAGGAGTTACAGTTGATTATGAGTCTTTCTATATATGAGTGCTACGAACCAAACCCGGGTCCTCTACAAGAGCAGCAAGCGCACTTAACCTCCAAGCCATTTCTCTAAGCTCATGCTGTGGCTTCTAAGATGGATACCTTTGAGACACTACTAAAGAGGAGGCAAGAGAGCAGAAGTCACATACTTCAGTTCCTTTCTTCAGGCTTCTGTGTTCCTTTAGGGAATAAATGGCTCATTAGTTTAGGGATGGAGAAAGAACCAAGCATGTATAATAGTCTTGCTTGACTGAGTAGAACTAATGGATTTTATTTTACATACTTTGCAGTACACAGTAAACTCTTCCTGAAACCTTTGGGAAGCCTTAGATTTGTAAATCCTGAGGTTTCGCCTTTGTGGCAGTTTGTTTTTATTTATGACTTCAATTAATTCCTTCTCCTGGACATGGGACTTGCTTCTTTTTGTTGGCAAAACTGGCCATAGACTCAATCAGAATGCCTGACAGCTTTTGCCTCTCTGTTCTTGGGGACCCTGAGCTGGAAAGGGAAAAATCACTGAAAATGCATTTTAAAAGGGACAGAAGCACAGTCAGTTAGGCATCTCATGTGAATCTAGCCCTCAGGTGACATGCCATCTGACCTACCCCTGGAAAGCCCAGCAAGAATGGCTAGCTGAGTTCATTCCAGACAGCAGAATTCAACATCAACAGATGGACACCTATTGCTTAACCAATAGGGCTTGGGGTGAGTTCTCATGCAACAGTAGAAAGAAGAACTCCAAAAAGTAGCAATCTCAAGGTCAAGGACCCACCTTACCATTTCCACTTTTACCTTTCAACATCATAGCAGTCTTTACTCATTCAATAGCACTTCTCACAAATAAACTTTGGGTTCTTTTACAAGTTGCTGCCTACACAAAGATGATCAAAACTTGTGAAAGGAAGGAAGAAAGAAAAGAAATAAAGAAGGGGAAGGGAGGGAGGGTGGCTTGAAGGCAGGCAGGCTAGCCTCACTAGGCTCCTAGATTTGGAGGTTTGGCATTGGGTTTCTGCAATAACTAAGAAGCTCAATACTTTGGGTTAATGCCATGGGCTTAGAGCTCAAAGCCTCAGTTCAGCAAGTTTACAAATGACTCCCTGCCACCCACTTTCAAGGTCATTCACTAAAAAGATGAGGGTAAGAATGTTAACTCTTGAGTATCATGGTCTGTACCAATTATATAACCCAGAACGGAATGAATGAAGAAACCAACAGATCAGAGAAGACACCTAGTAAAATAAGGCAAAGCTGTCCTGCTCAGAATCAAGCCTCAGATCTGTCACTTGCTAACCGGGAAACTTCTGGCAAGCCACTCAATCTTCTATGCCTCCCTTTCCTCACCTATAAATGGCAGTAATATCATTTCCTATTTATAAGATTATTGTGAGGATTGAATGAACTAATATATGTATAGAGCATAGATTAATGCCTGGTTATTCTTTTCTTGACTGTAAATGATTATACTGTAAGAATTGGGAAGAAGTGCACATGGATTTTAAATCATTTAAATAGCTCTTTTAGTGACTACACACTAGGAAAAGATGCCAGCTTTCAGAAACTATATCCTTTATAATTGCTCTCTTAAGAGGGCAGGGTCAGTATGGCATGGTGGAAGGAACGTGAGCCAAGAAATGTGTATCTAGGTTCTTACTCCAGCCCTGCTTTAAACTATCTGCACAATGCAGGAAAAAAGTTATCCAGACGTTGAAACTAATGATAGACACTTTGGGCAAAGAAGCTGAACCAAATAATTGTTATGAGAGCCTTTGATTCTATCCCTTTCCATATTCCTTTGAGGTGGGATTGCCAATAATTTGAAGATGAAGATCTGCACTGAATTTGGTCAAACTCAATACTCCAAAGAAGATGTAGAGGAGAGGGGGTTTCCTTAACGCAAGAGAATATATTAATCATATACAGACTGTACAGACTATACGTCCTTGGCCCTTGGCGGTTAGATGTGATTGAGTTCTGGCCATGTACTTCGAAGAGAACTGCTCCTTCCAGAGCAATCGTCCACAATCTCAATTCCTTCTGTTGTTGACTTGGGCAGAGGACCCAGCAGGGACTCCAAGTCTCAAGAGAATAGCAAAGCCACAAAAGGGGACGATATTAGGCTGCTTCTCACAGCAAACCAAACAGCTGATTAGACTTTATTTATATAAGAATGTTATGTGATCTGTCTGAGATTTAGGGTTTACATGTTCCCGTCCTTGAATGATATGCTCTTTATAAGCCCTTAGTCAATTGCTAATTCGGGTTTTGATTTCAAGAGGAAACTCACCTTCAATCTAATACCAAGAGCTCATTGGCATCTTATTTGTTACAGATGGAGCCAAACCAATGGTATGGACTTGCAAAATCTGAATTCTAACTCTCAGGTTTCTTAAATTTCTACAGATGGCCTATACTCTTCTAAGCTGGCCAAAGTAGGATGCCCATACCCTGGCCCACTGAGCTGCATTTACTCATCATTTGTCTTGTGTTTCTTCAAAGAGTTAAACACGAGAGCAATGTTTAAGAGGTACCAGTTGTTATTTGCTAGACTGTAGTAGGAGACCAAAGGAAGGATGGATTGTTCAGGAGTTCTGTTGTCTAGTCTCATTCTCTAGATCTGGATTGATATCTTAATATTTCCCAAGGATTACAGTTGTGACCTACAGAAAATAAAAGTAAAGTTTCAAAATCAACCTTCACTTAGAAAGAAAAGAGAGAAATCGCCTGAGAGGTTCCAGATCCAACCCGGAGACAGTGCTGAACATTCACACCTTTGCTCTTTAATTTGTTTCTTTTGCTGTACATGAACGGCCATTTATTTTTTCAGCAATTACCAGCGAATTCTTGCAAAAATATTTCCCATTACCCAACCAAATCAGGAATACAGAGTCCATTTCATTTAAAGCTGGAATTTTCCACTCTTGCACCACAGAAAAGTGAACATGGGAGAAATAGAGGTTTTTGGAAACTAATAATGGGAGAGGCCCAACAGGGTCACAAGATCTAGGAATCCAAGAAGAGGACCTGGGCTTCCTTTTATCTGCTGCCATTACTGAAATTTCCTCAGCCCTTTCCTGAATCTATTCCATGTGGTCCCTGCCCATTAGCTGAAGGCAGCCCCCCTCAAAAAGGCTGAATAGCTCTGGCACACCAAGAAAGAAAAGAGTGGTGTCCTGGCTATACCAGGAATCTGGTATGATTTAAGTGTTACCTGGGCGCATTGGTCCCCTGTATTCAAAGCCCAACTCCTTTAAGATGGGGGGAGTGGCCTGCTTGCTCCTGAAACACAGAGTAGGAAGCCCCATGTATAGTGCTGGGTGCAACTCAGAGGGAATGTAAAGCCCAAATGTCCATAATAGGGACAGGGAAGGGATCCCTTTCCAGGTTCCCATCCTCCAATCCTGCAGCCCAGTTTCTTTGGGTCTCCCACAGGAAGAGATGAGGCTTGGCAGATCTCCTGCCCTTTCACACAGACTGGCACTCCGGTCTCCCAGCCTTGACCTCAGTCTGGAATCTGCGTGGCTCCAATCTCAGGTTATCTGACAGTTCAAGTTTGGCTCCCACCAGGCAAATGGGAAGGGAGACCCCAGCCCTGGAATGGTGGGGTCAAAGCAAGCTGCATTTCCAGCCGCAGGGCTATTTTTAGATGCTGTTATCTTTGCTTTGCTCACATGCAGCTGTGAAAAACAAACTGGTGACCGAGGGGCACCCAACTGCAAAATAGATAAACCCATAAAATAAGAGCTTCCAAACTCAAAAGCATACCATGCGATGACAGAACACTATTCCACAATGGCCAGGTCTGCCCAGCCTTCCCCTGAGGGAGCCCAGTAGGGCTTTGCTCTTTTACTGCAAACACATTCCTGCCTTGGTCCAGCTTCTGAGCCAGCAAGGCTAATCAGCCAGGAAGCCATACTTATGGCCATGGATGGTGACCTCCTGGGACAGGTATGCTAAGGGAACAGGATGGATGGGGTTAACACTGCCATAAACTGAAAAGCTCCAGCTCCCTCGATTCTTTTCTCCAGCCCATCCTAACTGTTCCTCTGCTTTCCAGCGTCACAGCTCCATGACAGTGAAACCCCTGCACGGGCAAAATGTCACCCAGCATAAGTAGCAAGGCAGAAAAACAGGAGAGAACCCTGAGCGGGATCCCTGACTTCTTCCAGCGGTTAGAGCACCCTCCCCACAGGCCAGTGCCTCAGGGAGCTCTTCCACTCACAGTTCCGTAGAGTCCCCATGCCTCCTTCAGGCCGCCCCACACCTGACACTGCATGCAGCCTTTGCAGACCCCTCTACCCAGCTGCTAAGTGTCTGGACAGCAGCTTGGAAAAGTGGCGCCCCGCCCCAAAACCTGAGATGAGGGTAGGGGGGTGGGGAGGAGGCGGCAAACTTCAAAGCTGCAGCTGCAATATGCTTTTTTTTTAAAAAATAATAAATGCCCCTGAAAACCAACACTGTTCCATTTGTCCCTCCAAGCTATGTGCGGTCCACCTTGACCGCCAGCTCACCCTCACTCAGCTTTGCCAAGGAGATCAGGCTCTCCCAGACCTCAGCCTCGGGGATTTCCTCTCCTCTGGCTAGCGCGCAGCTGGGCTGTGGTCCATGCTGCCTCCACCCCCAAGTTCACCCTCACCCCAGAGGTGCAAAAATTTAGTTTAAAATTATGTCAATTGCCCATACCCCTTCCCACCCCCAAGGTGGTCCCCTCTCACACACACCCGCGTGGCCTGGGCTGCGAGTCGTGGAGGATCCCGAGGGGTTGCGGTGGGGTGCCGCGCCGAGGCTAGCCTCCCCGGGCGTCTGTTCAGGCTCAGGCTCGGCCCTGGGCAAGGCGCCCCTGCATCTTTCTCCAGGTGCAGAAATCCTACCGCCCGTGCGCCCCGGGCGCGCTGCCGGGCCCGGTGCCGGCTCCCCGGGAATGCGGCCGTCAGGTGAGGTAGGCATGCGTGCCGGCTCCGCAGCGAAGCAGCAGCTGGCTTGGACGTTGGGTTGGGGATCTGCCTCTTCTCCCTCTCTCCGCAAAGGAGAGGCCTCGGAAGGGGGGGCGTGGGGCTTTCCAGCTCCTTAGTGCGTTACGACCGCATTCCGCCTTCCTTCTTTTTTTTCTTTTATCTTAGTTTCTCCTTCAGATGCAAGAAGAGAGATCGAAGGAATCCATGCCCAATTCCAGTCTAACTCCGTCCAAAAGCAGAGAGAGAATTATGAATGGATGCTGCCTTCTGATGAGGAAGTCGACTGGGGAGGTCTCTGCGCACGGCGCGCTCCATCAAAGCAGGGGCATTGGCCCCACCACTGCTTCAATGCTGCAGGCTGAGCCACCTAATTGACCACTGGGAAATCAGGTGCCGGGAGACCTGGGCGGGACGTAGCCCCGGGGCCACGCTGGGATGAGCGCCTGGCCCGCGCAGACAGCTTCGATTTACAGCCCAGAGAATGGGGAGGACTGCGGCAGCCAAACCTCCCCAGCAGCAAGCAAGGCTGCACCAACGCTCCGCAGACAGCCGCCCGGCTCCGCGAACATCTCTGGTGTCCGCGGGGCTAGAGAAAACCAGGCTAGAAAGAATCTGTCTCCTGCTGCCAGCCGCAGTGATCTGCAGGTCTCAGTCCCCAGCCCGAAACTCGGCGGCGCGCGGGAGCCGGCTTGTGCGCTTCCACGAGCTAGAGGTTGCGGAGGATCCCGGATCCGGATTTCTTGTACCTGTGCGATAGCGCGAGCGCTGTGGCTGCGCGTTACCCATACATACCCAGAGTGGCGGCAGACTCCACAGCAACCAACAGGCTGGACCCACCGCTGCTGCTCAGCATCGTTCCCCCGTGGCTCCCCTCTCACATCCCAGTCCCCAGCCTCGGGCCATAGCAGAAGAATTGGAGATGCCAACCATGGCAAGACCTCCTTCTGGGGCAAAAGGACTGAGATCAGCTATGGCATGTGCTGGCATGTAACAGGGTAGAGGGGCAGGAAAAATGTGACACTGCATCTCCTCTCCCCCCACCCTCCACCCCCATTCATCTCTGGAGTCTGCAGCCTCACATCTATACACAACTCACTCTTCCCTAGCTTAAACACACTGCAAGGACAATGCCTTTGCAGCCATATATTAATCTCCAGGGAAGGATGATTTACTAGACCAGCTCCGAGGTTGAATCAGGATTAAAAACCATGACACTGTGTGCTCATGCCTTAGGCAGGCAGGTTCTATATATAACAAGCCAGTGCAGAAGACAGAGTCATTTAGGGCCACTTAAAACAATGCTTATGAGATACAATCTAATATATAGCAAGGAGGAAACCAGTGAATGAAATTACCCAAAGAGGCCTTGTGGAATGTCCAGTCTTGCTCATTTGTCTTGAGGCTTTTGAAACTCATTTAGGAGAAACTTGACTATTTTCTGACTGAGCTGTCTATTTGTAAAGGGGGACGTTGATGCTCTGGGCAGATTTGCATATATGAGCAAGATTTTGTCTGTGAGGCCTTTAGCACCACACATTTTGCCAAGGTCACAAGAAATCACGGGGTATGCAGGAGCATTGTGTAAAGAATACTTTCTAATTAGCATTACTATGAATTAATTATTGTAGTCACATGAAGAATCACATTGAACTCAAGTCAGTCTATGTTGGCAGTACTCTTCCAACCTTGCTCATGCCAACCGGTTTGGAGGGGCTCCAGCAGCCAGCACGGACAGGGAATCTGGCAGGAGTTCCCCTGGAAGACAGTGTGTCCAGGGCAAGAACCAGTGAGCCAGGAACCCCACAGTTTAAAGGGGAGTAGGCAAAGGAAGAGGTGAGCAGAGAGGTGAGAGAGAGAGAGTTAAGTCGGAGAAGCAGGTCCGGATGGGGACAGATCCTACATCAGAAGCTAAGGGAATGACAGAATTGCAGGATCACGGTGTGATCAAGAATGCCAATGCCACATGTCAGAGATATTAGTAAGGAGGGCAGACCTGGTTCCAGGAAGCTTTGGGAAAGTCTGTGGAGGATTGGAATGGCTAGAAGAAAGGCAAGGATTATTATTTGTTTGCTTCTTTAGCCTTTCTACTTGAAGGACCTGCAAGAGCAGCAGAATCAAACAACAGGGAGCGCATCAGAAATGATATACACAGGCCCCCACCCAAACTTGCTGAATCACACTGAGGGTGAGGCTCAGTGGCTATCTATCTTAAAGATAACAAGCTGTAAGACCAACTTCAATGGGAGGGAGGCTCTATCATGTGTGAGCTCCAATTTCCTAGGTGTTGAGAAGAGAATTTATGTAAGGGGGAGCAAAATGGCTGCCCTCCACAACAATCCCAGGCAAGACTGCAGGTAGCTGATGGCCAAGTCACTAATCACACAGTCCAAGCAGATGAACTACTTGCTCTAGGTTTTCAAGGCTGCTCCATCAAGGGAGAACCTTGACGATGAAGGGTGCAGAACTGTAAATGGTGACGAAAACGGTCAGTTATTTGCCCTTTCATAATGAAATGTCCAATACTTAGGTGGTTCTTAATAATGGTGATGGAATCTATATAACCAGATTATTTCAATTTGAAGTGTTTTATAAAGTCCCATAGAGAAAAACAAAACAAACAAACAAATATGAGCTTTAAACTCAGAAAGACCTATGCCTGAATGCTAGCTTCCATATCCATTAGCAAGTGTGGCTTTGGGAACATTCTTTAACTTCTGTAACACGTGGCTTCTTCGCTTGTGCAATGAATGAAAGAACATCTCATTTAGAGGTATGCTGAAAAAGTAACTGAAACAACCGTTACAAAGCACGATGTTGGTGGGTCCTTCCTACCTCTGTTTGAGGTCTTCATACACAGTGCTCGTACTGTACATCTCCCCTCCTCCGCCCGGCATTCCCATACACTGTGCCGTGATTAGGATACATGAAGTTTCCTGTGGCTCAACAGTTCAAATGGAAGAACTTACTGTCAAGTACAGCTAGTAGAGACAGAGCAGAGGCTGATCCCCCATAGAGCTAATGTTCTAAGGACTTAGTTTATACCCAAGTCCACGTGGGTGTCACACTTATTTTTATTGAAAGGCAAGGATACCAGGTCTCAGGAGAAAGAATTGCAAATGTTTCTTCCCTTAGGCTTATAAAGATCTACAGCAAGGAGCAACAAATTTTATCTGAAAAGAGTCAGACAGAAAGTATTTTAGGCATCGCAAGTCAGGTGGTCTCTGCTAAAACCACTGTCATCTGCCGTGGTAGCTCAGACACAGTGGTAAAAATGCACATGTTCCAATAAATGTTTGTGTTATTTACGCAAATCAGGGAGCAGGTGGGATTTCGCTATAAGCCCTAGAGTCTAAATCTCTGACTGACTCAAAGTCAGAGTGTGTTTTTGAGTGTGGCTCAAAAACAAATCTTCTTTTTCACTGATATTGTTAATCCCAGGTGAGGTGTGGTACTTTCGCCAGCATGAGGTTGGAAACAGAAGAGGAACTGGCCAATGAAACCCTGAAAAAAGTGACGTGTGTCTCTAGGCAGGACCCATAAAGCTCTTATCCATTCTCTGCTGTATTCTGCTCTGCTTGCTCAACAGAGGCCCCGTGGGGGTGATGGCTCCCCAAGATAGGTACGCAAATGACTATACAATGACCTGCATTAGACTTATTAAGTGAGAAATAAGCCACTGAAATGTTGGGGATTTTCTTCCAGAATTTGCCTACCTTGAGTAATTCATTTTCCTATCTCTTTAATCAGACGATAGAAAACACAATTTAATGCTTTGCTGATTACTTAGGGTCTTTATTAAGAAGCCTTATTATTGGTCTCTATGGAAACACAGTTCTAAGCCACTTTTTGGATTTCCAAGCTCTCTCTTTGATATCTAGTTCTCAGCTGTCATTTCTCTCCCCCTCCTTCTAGCTCATTCCCCATAGTTGGAATTCACAGTAGGCCCCGTTCACCGCTTTCCCATCATACATACTGCCTCCTTATGTTTACTGAGAGCTACTTTCTGGCTTCAACGTCTTTGGCTACAAAACTTACCCATAGCCTGGTGACATCTGTCCACTAAAAAAACTAATTACCTGAGCAAAAGCCTTCAGGATGAAATGCATGGGCTCTCTGACAACTATTTACAGCCTTGAAAAACATCCTTCTGAGTAAGCTTTCACTTATTTCCAGACTTAGGGCTGTGTTCCAAAAACCTAAAGTCATTGGAAGCCCAGCAGCTCCAAGGAGAACAGACATTTCTGCATTGTCTAGCCTATTCATTTTCAAAGCTTTATTTCTTCTACCAGCTATGTTCTGGGGTTCCATGGTACAGACTACTTATATCAGTTGACATTCATGGACTCTTTAATTTCTGAAATACTGCCTCTCCCTACATACTGGAATATACATTTTTAAAATGAATATCTATTTAATTGAATATTTCTTTGATGCCAACAGATCTTAGTTGGCACCTACTTTGTAGGAGCTGGGAAAATGGATTTTTAAATTGTACATAATTTCATTTAGTTATAGAGGTGGTATTTACAGAGAATTTACCAAGAAAACTCAGCCATGTGTTAGACCTGGAGTCTGAATTGTATTGAATGTCGAGAATATTATCTTCTCCCAGCATGAAATGGAAATCTAAAGAGAACTGGTGAGGCCAGACCAAGGAGATGCAGAACAGAGGGATCTGCCAAGGGAGTCTAAGTACCTCAACAGTCTAATTTTCAGCATACAGATGTTATTTAAGAAAAAAAAATATGATTGAATTTAAAGAACGTCTGGTTTTTTTTCCCCTTAAAAATGTTAGAGACCATCTACAAGGTTTTTTTTCTAGGTCTTTCATTTTATCTGTTACTCTCTGAAAACTGGAACCCAAGATAAATTCCCAAGAAATTTCCAATTTACTTCTCTCCATTTCTGCTGAGTGTTCATAATTAATGACTATACCTATAAACATCAGTACCTGTATGGGCAGAAACATGTTCCTGGGTAAACTTTTTATCCCCAAATGGTCTTATTGGTGACCATGGGGGTCCCAATTCCAGCTCTACTCCTTTTCCACCATATCTACCTACTCTTAGTGTTTGCCTAGAGCTATTTCTCAGTCTTATTCTCTTTAGCTATAAAATATACTAAGACCCAGTGATGGATACTCAGTTTTGCCACAGAGGCTTACTTCCCTGAAGGTATTGAATGTCTCCTGTCATAGATATGAATGTGGCTAAACTTTAATTCTCATCTATTCCATAGTAGCAGCCACTAGAACTCTTGCTACCCCATCCCTGCAAATAAGAGATCACCAAAATATAAAAATGGATCACTCGTTCATAAAGAACTGTTGTTTGTTCATACATATTTTATACAACATTTTTTTTATTTTGTTTTGCAGAACTGGGGATTGAGTCCTAGGCCTCACACATGCTAGTCAAGTGCTCTACCACTGATCTTTATCTTCAGCCTTTATAACAACAAATGCAAAATAATTTCAGAGCACAAATACCTAAGTTAGTACCTATATGGCTGCTTGAATAAATTTTCTTTCTCCAAATTCTCCAAGCCATCTGGCATAAACTACTGTATTGTGACCTGTTAAAATAAGTAACAGCTGTGATAATCCCTCTGGATTTATAGCAGCTATAAAACTTTGCATATACTGGCAATGCATATAAAATAATAAATAAAACCATTATCATTCTTTGCTGTCTTGGTGGGAATTATGATGATTTAGCCAAAATGGAGCCCTATGGACTGCATCAGAGCAGAAGTATTAAGCAGTGGTTTTGTCCAACCTGGCTTCCTCTAGCCCCCAAAGACATAAGCTTGCTACTTAAGTAACTTGGAACTCCTGGCTATTTTCAAAAGCTTTCTCCAGTACAAATGCAATGTGCTCTTTCTGAGAAAACATGGTTTCCAGAGGCTTTCCCCAAATCCTATTATTTCAAAGTGTTTTTTTTTAATGACAGTGGATTCCCCAAATATCCCACAGTATATCCATTCAGAGCATGCAGGGAAAACAAGCCATGCACAAATAAAAAAATATAAAATATTTTATAGCACAAAATCTAAGGTTTATTCTTTAGTGATTGTTAACTGTAAGCTGTGTTTGCAACTCTGCCAAAATTCCAGGTTAAAAATATCTTACCAAAGTTATCTCTCAAAGATATGTAACACATAGGTAAAAAGACAAGCTGGAATCTGGCAGAGGTGTCACTGCTTTGATTCTAAGCAAAGGACAGTTACAACATGTCCACTCTACATGGATTTACAAATGGAAGGAGGCAAGGAAAGAAACCAGCATGGAATGACATTACTAACACGAGATGCCTTTTACTAGGTTCCGGACATTACACCATATTCTCATTTAGTCCCCCCAACAGTCCTATGCTTTAAGAAGGATCGTTCCTGTTTTATGGTTGAGAAAATTGATGCTCAGAGAGATTAAGAAGTTTGCCCAAGGGTACCCAAATAAGGTGGCAATACAGAGTCTAAATTCAGTTCTACTTGATTCCCAAGTTCAAATTCTTTTCTTTCTCTTTTTTAATCTTTTATTTTTTTTTACAATTTATTCATTTTATATCCGGATTGTAGCCCCCTTCCTCATCTCTTCTTGGTTCCAACCTCCTCCCTTCTTCCTTCCTATCCTCTTCCCCTAGTCCATTGAAAGGGGGAGTTCTCCAGAAATAAATCCACACACTCACAGACACCTGACTTTTTACAACAAAGCCACAACCATACAATGGAAAAAAGATAGCATGTTCAACAAATGGTGCTGGTCTAACTTTCCTATGTAGAAAACTGCAAATAGACCCATATCTATCACCCTGCACAAAATTAAAGTTCAAGTGGATCAAAGACCTCAACATAAAACCAGACACACTAAACCTGTTGAAAGAAAAAGTGGGGATGAGCATTGAACCCATTGGCACAGGAGACAACTTCCTGAACAGAACACCAGCAGCACAGGCTCTATTCTTTTTCCTTTACTCCATCTTTTTGGAAGGCTGTCTATTCTGCTATGACCCATGGAGATTTCATGGGCAGTAGTCCATTGTCATCGCCATGAGAAATTTCTGCATCTTTCCAGTTTGAATGCAAGCAGGAGATTCACTATTATTGGAAGAACTTGAAAGTTATAATGATTTACATGTATAAAAACTTTCCGACAAGTTACTTGGTTATTATGGTAGATTTCAGAAACAGCATCAGTGCTTTTTAGCTCTTCCTATCAACAGGTGGAGTCTATTTCTGAGCAAATGAAGCTTATGACTTCATTTGACCAATAGAGCGCAATAGAAATGATGTTGCACACATTCTGAGCCTAGACCACACAAGCCTTAGAATTTCTGTTAACTATAGTGGTTAACCACACTTGGTGCATCTCTACTAAGGGGAGTCAAGATAAGCCTGCTGGATAATGGGACATTTATGGCCCAGCACCCCTATCCCCACCCCAGCTACAGGCACCACTGCTGCTACTTGTCTTGGCTTGGAGCCCACTAGCCACCAGACATATGCAGGAGTCCACCCTAGGTCCCAAACCTTAGCCTAACCAACTCCAGTTGCATAGGCATGCCTTATAGAGAGTAATTGAACCAAGCCACCCTTAAGCAGAAAATCTTCCTGTCAGGTCCCAAGAAAGTCAGGACAAATGGCTAATTGTGATGCCTATTAACATACCAAAGTGTTTGCTTGGCCTCTTGGCTCACTCAGTACCTATGGCTCCTCTGAGCATGTCTCACCCTCCCCCACTCCCTATCCCAAACCTTTCTGGCCCTGGGGCTTTCCTTCCCTTCCCCCAGCATCTCTTTCCTATATAACAAGGCCATTTTGGCCATGGAAATCTCTTGGCTCTTCTCTTTTCTTGGCTCCTGTCTTGATTCCCTTGGCTTTCTCGTGGTGTTCTTGGCCCTCTCTCTTCTTTTCCTCTCTCTCTGCTTATGGCCTGGTTCAGTCTATTGGCCCTGTTTAGTCCACTACTTTCTCTCCCTGCTCTGGTCCCTTCCATATGCCTCTGGCAGTATTTTCTGTCATATCTATAATAAGAAGGAGATCCTCAGCCATATCTTGAGGCAGTCATGTCCTTATTTTCACTAACTACCTATTAAGTATTAGGGTTATCGGTTATGTGGAAAAAGCTAACTGATACAATTTTTCAAAAATAAATGCCTGGGCATATGTTTAAACAGATACTAATGTTGCAATTATTGGTTTGAACACTCACTACAATGATAAAGAAGTGCCTTATAAAACAAATCTTTCTGAAGACTAGAACTTCTATAATAGTTCAGAATCTTCACCTACCCCCAATATGACCCATGAAGGTGTGAGTTCTGACACAGTTCCAGAATTTGACCTCTCTCTTCTGATCCTAGTCTCATCAGGCTGACATTGAATTACATAGTTTGAGGTAAAAAAAATAAAAGAAAGAAAGAAAACCCAGCAAGGTGAGGGGGCCAGAACTACCTTCAGGAAATAATTGGGGAATGAAAGGCACAGAACAGATGACATGTGCAAAGTCTACAAATGCCAAACCTTTGCCCAGAGAACTACAAATGTAATGCCGTGGAGCAAGAAAAACTGCAGTTTTATCTGTCTCTGTATCTATCTATTTAGAATTGGATGTCAGCTTTGCATTCAGCAGTCATAGCCATGGCTATCTTCTTAAAGAGACAATGTAGTCAGAAACACAGGTGGGAGAGAGCTATCTACCCTCCCCTTCTCACACACTTTAGAAACTTAGAGATGGATATGCTTGAAAGGAAGGAAGGAATAATTATAAACTAAATTAGGGCCAAATTGAATTATCTCAGAAAGGAAGAAAGAATGGCTACAACTAAATACCTCAAGCCGTGGTTCTCAGCCTCAGTTGCATGTCAGAATTTCAACATAGAGAAAGCAACTCCCAAGTCTGTGCTCTTAATCATGACATTAATTACCAACTTTATTTAAGAGGAAAAATGTTCAGCATTTGGAGCTCTGATCAGTTTCAGCAAAAAGCTATTTCTTCTGAAGAAAAGGCTAGTGGGTAATATATTAGTCGACTACTCAGCTATCTTACCAAGTGGGTGCTTGGACTTCTTTATTTTACCAAATATGGAAGCATTTGAACGTTGAATGATTTCATTTGTCTCTACTTAGGTGCGCTCTAGTTAAACAAGCACACAAATAATTATACAGGCGGTATTTTCATCTATACGTCGAAGGCAATTTTCATTTGGCATTTATGATGCTGAAGGAATTAATTAATTTAGTTCATTTTTCTTCTTCAAGTAATGGTGAAAAATAAAAAAGGGGGGGATTCCTTCAGTTAACTCTGGCATAGTTTTATAAGGAGTGCAAAAACGAAAATCAGAGAAAAGACTTTATTTGTACCCCCAAACAATTTTCCTGCACCTGGAAGTAAACGGATATTCTATGTTTCCCTGAAAGAAGGTATTTTACCAAAAGACTTCCTGAATTTTCAAAATCTGACTCCAACAGTATTTACAGCCATTCTTAGTTCGAGCCCTGAACTTGCTTCTGCACTGTCTAGGAGCTAGCTCGATGGACTATGTCTTAAAGCATTCTGGAGTGGCAACAAATTATAAGGATAGGAAAGTGTTGAAGGGGGCATGCTGTGTTTGGGAAATGCAAGCAACTTTGCATGACTGAAATGTATTGCTGATCAAAGAGCTTCCATGATACAGGCATTATTATTCTGAGATGCAGAAATAAAAGACATTAAGGGGAAAACAGGTTGATTCCAAGAGTTCCTCCAGCAAATAACAAGGGATGCAGTTAGCCCAGGGCAGCTTTATGACTAGCCAGAAACAGGAGGTCCTTGTGAAATTTGGGGAGGCAGATGGTGGTATAAAGGTGACTGATTGTAGAGGGGATGTACAGTTTTTTTGTAATTGCAAGAACTGCAAGAACAGATGCAATCATACCATCTATTTTTTTTCTCAGAGAAATTGTAATCTCTCCCAGTGTCTTCACCAGAGTGCTGAAGTTTGAAAAAAATGTGAGAAGCTGTCTTCTTTCTTTTTACTGAAAACACCATCTCTTTATGCTGACTAGCTACCCCGTCCAAGCAACAGTGTGGGAAGCTTTGCATGATAACTTCTTGAACCTGCCACAACCTCCAACACTTGTTAATCTGTCATCTTTTATGATCCTACAAGACATTTACAACCTTCTCCTGGGAAATAAATATTTGAACAATAGGTCATTGATAAACAATACTGAGCAACAAATATATCAGTTACATTTAGTTAAGTTTACTAGCAAAAAAAGAGCTGGAGTCAGGAAAGAAATTGAAGAATGTAACAAACAGGACTTACCCAACCTCTTCCCTTTTCTCACAGTCTCACATTTAGTAGAGGTCATCTCTCCTGCTCAGTTTTTAATTCTTACAAATTAGATCCAAGTTCTTCTCTACGTCAATTGTTCTTCATAGGGATAGCGGCATAGACCATAGCACATCCTTGACCTTTTATTTGTATTGAGTATTTTCGCTTGTGAGACACTACCCCAACATTTAGTTTGGGGCTGTCATTTCAGATCTCTACTGGCAGTGTGTGAAAAGCAAGGATGAGAGTGAGTCTACATTCTCGCTCTGCAACATCTTAGCCTGATCTATGGACCGATAATAGTAATTGTACCTGCATTAGAGGCTGTGATGAAGGTTACCTATGACAAGAAGAAGAATAATTCTGCTGACTACATAATAAGCAGTCACTAAATGACTTTTAATACTAACATTCTAGTTGTTCCCAACCATTGGGCCCCAAAACTTTTAGCTCATCAATGAACAATCCTGGACCACAGTGAATAATCACTTATGGTGGAAAAACAAAACAAAACTTAGCTTCTATCTTAACTAGGGTTTCAGTCACTAAGATGAAACACCATGACCAAAAGCAACTTGAGGAGAAAGGGGTTCATTTCATTTTACAATTTGTAGTCCATAATCTAGGTAAGTCAGGCCAGGGACTCAGGGCAGGAACGTGGAGGCAGGAACTGATACAGAGGCCATGGAAAGGAGCTGCTGACTGCCTTGCTTACCATGGTATACTCAGCATGCTTTCTTTTAATAGCACCCAGAATTATCAGCCCAGGGATGGTCTCAACCACCCCTTGATTGGGCCTTGATATGGGCCTTCCCATATCAATGTCTAATTTTAAAACTGCCCTACAGGCTTGCCTATAGGTTAATCCCATGGGAGCAATTTCTCAATTAAGATTCCTTCTTCTCAGGTGACCCTAGCTTGAGTCAAGTTGACATAAAATCTAGCCAGCACAGCCTCCCATCTTAGCTGACAAACTTATAAAAATAAGTTTCATTGTTTCTTTCCACAAACACCTCTCCTTGGTGACCTAAATAAAATCACTTGAGAATGTGCAGATTAAAATAAAAAGTAATAACTGAAATGAATATATTTTGAAGTTGTTAAAATACATTGTAGACTTTACAAAACAAGTCCAGGACAGCCAAGGCCACACAGACAAACCCAATCTGGAAAAAAAATAAGTTGTGGACAACAAACACCCAGGAGAAATGATACCACAAGCTATTGGCTTGCTATCTATACCTTTAGCCAAACACACATCCACAAATGAAATTGCAAGCCAATATATGAAATGTTGCATTGAGAAATAGAGTGGAGTTAAAAAACAAAAACCTTCTGATATGTGGTTAGGTCTGCTTTCATTTTGCCAGAGGTAGGCATGATAATAACCAAATTGTACCAAGATATAAAACACAATAACCAGACTCGGAAAAGAATAGGATAAGATTAGAGGCAAGGAAAACAGAGAGAAGGGAGATTTTGTTTAGCCATAATGATGATAACATCTCTCCATGAAAGACTCCGAAGGTTTTGCTCATATGCTTCCAATAGCACCTTCTAATCTTACAAACGCCAGCCATCCCAACTAAGTTCTAGGAAGTGTGCTGTGTGTTTTACTTCCATTACCTTACTCTATTGTCACAATTCTGTAAAGTTTGGAAGAAGACAATGCTTAGAGGTAATAACCATAAGATGATATTTCCTGCCTAACAAAGTCTTACATATGTATGTATATGTATGTACACATATACATATTCATATACATACTGGTTTCACATCTATCAGGAGGTTTCTTTTACTTTCATCTCCTCTATGTGTTGGGTTCCTCAACTTTGCCCCAAATATAGGGAAAGATGTAGGGCAAATTCTGTACCCAAAGGACATTATCTAGGCATAGACGTCTATCAAATTACAGTGAATGACTCTCTATCAAGCTTCAGATTTCATAGCTATTTTCTGTGTGATATGTTGGACCAGGGGAAGAAAGGTCGTTGACCTACAGAGAGCTCCAGCCACAAGAATGTTGTACAACAGAAAAGTCAGTGGGGTTTTGTTGTTTTATTTTATTATTGAATTCAAACCCTTCCTTTCTCATATGAATCAAGGCTGTACCTTATCTACCAGATATTTCTTCTGAGACCATCAGTAGCTGGGGCTGCCACCCTCCTATAAAAGCAGAATAGACAAAGAGAGGCAGAAGGCAATTTGGCAGCAGAGAACATTTTTCCCAGGCAGAAAATGGAGTGACTTTTAGCTTATCTGCTGTCACCTTGTTAATGTGATCATTGTTCTTCAAAATAAAATCTCTTCTTCTTACCCACAATGTCTTTCGTGTAAAAAAAAAAAAAACAAATAGAAAAGAAACAACTAAAAACCCAGAAAGGAGGTATACAAAATGTAAAATAAAAGCTTAAGCAAGAGACACTGCAAACCAACATATTTCCAAGGAAATAAACACTCAATACACAATTATCTTCATTTTCTCTGGTAGCCATTTTGCTTGCTTTCTGCGATAGGCATGGGAAGCACTGGAAACCCATGGCCCCTGTCATCACCCTTGATTTTCAGAATAGGTGTTACAAAGTGGTATTAGTTGTGGTGCAGAATTCTTCAACCATACAAGCTGAGGGTTTTGCTGCTACTGATGTGTATCCCTGGCCTACTTTCAAGTACTCTTTTATTCCAAAATTAAGCATCCAACTTTAACTCAATGCTAAAGGTTTCCAGAGGGGGGGGGACTTAAATAGGGAGATGGGGGCATCATAGTTGCTAATGGTCAGATTCCATCCACGGCAAACACAACACAGAGGCAAGGTGATGAGATGAAGGATTTACTCAGTTTTGAGGAATATAGCAAGACTTCCTCCAAGCTCAGTTGTAGCAGGAAGGCAAGAAAGGAGCAAAGATAACATTTCTGGGAGGCATGAGTCCAAAGCTGAGGCAACATGTGTACTTTGCCCTGCTTGGAGTCCAACTTTCAGCATCTGGCTCCTGGGGAACGAGAATCTGATTCCCTTCTACATAGATTACCTGCAATTTTGGGAGCCTGTGGCTCTAGTCACACATTAGATATAATAGTTAGGCTCACTAGCAAAACTACCAGAAGAAGATCCTTCTGATAGTGGGCCCTCTTGGTATTTCCTCTGAGAACCCAGAAGAGAGGGAGCCAGAGTGTGCAGAGGCATTGAATGAGCTACAGAAAATAGAAGCACATTCTGTCTTGCCTATAGACAAGAAATTCTTCAGTTTATCTTTATGCAAAGAAGACTTCATAGTACAAAGAAAGTGTGGCCAGCAGATTAGAGCTGTTTTTAGCTTCCCAGAGCATTATACTGTCCCCCTAAATCTTATTAAGTCCTCTACAATCCAGCCTCCCACGAGTGCAGAGAGAAGGCAAGGAACAACTGAAAGCAAACAGGCAAAAGCCAAACACAAGGATTCATCATACACATCGGCCCATTAAAACCCACCCAAAACTTGATCTGCCATAATCTATTTATCCTGCTACAGTCAATTCAGAAGTTCCCTTCTCCATCAGTTTCACTTGGCTTCTCATGCCACCTCACAAGGGACAGATGGTCTCTCTACCCTGAGGCTAGACTGCAGGACACTGCCTTTCCATTGCTCATGGCTTTGAAGTCCTCAAGCGCAGAAGCATACCTCCGACACGCTGGATGCCCAGATTGAAGTCCAATGCCCAGGAAAGAAATGTTGCTACTTCATAAAGTTTTGCTGCCCGAATGATCACCTCCTTTGAGGTGCTGACCATGGTGCACACCCTAAATGCTACAGAATGAGAATGCAACTCATTACGGAGCAAAGGAAGAAGCAAAGACTGGAACTCAGAACCTCAAATATTCTATCAAGCAGCAGTCACGGGTGGATAGGGGCACAGATTTCTCAATGGTAAATGCTTATACTTAGTTTTTTGTTTTGTTTTGTTTTGTTTTTTTCTGGTTCATCTGGGCATGCGCAATCCAGTGTAACATTTGGCTTATTTCCCTCCCCTAAGCATACTGTTGGTGTTTTCATGTCCCATCTGCCAGGGCCGCTGATGAACATTAGGCTAAGTGGGTTGATCCAGAAAGGATACCCAATGTCCTGGCCCTCTGCCTAAGATATGGAAATGGAGAGCAGCTTCCAGACACAAAGCTCTTGCTTGGGCCAATGATGGGTTATTTTCACTCTTCTTATTATCTGTATCTACTATGGGCTGAGCACCTACAGGTGCATCATTTTAAAGTCCTTTACTGCATTCTCTCATTTAATTTTTATTAAAGGATACACAAGGCAAATATTAAGAAGGCCATCTGAGAATTAAGGAAATGGTTGGCCTGTAAGTTGTCCTACACCTACAACTAGTAAATAGTAGGGTAAGGATTCAGACGAAGATCTGTTGCATACCAAAGCCCAATTTACCTTATACTTTAGCATCACTGAAAATCTACAAAGGACAGAAACCGCAATAAGCAACATGATACAGCCAGTAGAAGTTACCAAAGCTGCAATCTAAGATACATTTGTAGTTTTTTCTATCTATCTATCTATCTATCTATCTATCTATCTATCTATCTATCTATCTATCTATCTGTCTGTCTGTCTGTCTGTCTGTCTGTCTGTCTGTCTGTCTGTCTGTCTGTCTGTCTGTCTGTCTGTCTGTCTATCTATCTACCAACAGCACCTCACTCTGTAACTCTGGCTGACACTAAATGTGGTTTAAAGCCCATGCTGGACTTGAACTCATGATCCTTCTGCCTCAGCCTCCTGGCTGCTAGGATAACAGACATACACCAGGATGTCCAGCTTCATGCTTATTTTTTAAAAGCTAACTATCCACTTTAAGAAACATTTTTAATAATTTATTTCAATTTTATGTACATTGGTGTTTTGCCTGCATGTATGTCTATGTGAGGGTGTCAGGTCTCCTGGAACTGGAGTTAGACAGCTGTGAGCTGCCATTGTGGTTGTTGAGATTTGAACCTGGGTCCTCTGGAAGAGCAGTCAGGCTATTGACCTCTGAGCCATCTCTCCAGCCCATAAGAAACATTTTTACAGTTTTAAAAAAATCCCAATATTGAATAAAAAAATCAGATAAATTAACTGAAGAATTGGAAACGGCAAAAAATTGACAAAATAGTCTTTGCTGAAAGATGGTAGCAGTAGCAATCAACCTCTGAGTGCAGAGTTCTCAGGGATAAACTAGGGGTCCTGAGCTAACATTGGTGCTGGTTTAAAAGCTTTGCTATGGAAAATATGAATGACTATCTTGCTATAGATAATAACAGTAGTTGCTGGGCCCCCTAACAATTGGCTATGGCTTGCACAAGTTGTCTTACTTAGATCTTGTGATTTGCTTGACTATCCTGAGTGGGTATCACACACCTGTCCAAATCACTAAAACACTCTCACAAGCCAGAAGCAACAGGAGTCTGGAACTTCAGTCACATGCCCCACTTTCCCTGAAGTGTATATTTTTATACCTTCCAAGCTTTGCCCAAATATAGTCTATCAGCTTCAAGATCTAGTATTGTTGCTAGGTGGCTGTTCCATTCTTCAGATTGGAAAAATTCATCAGGGGTTGAGGAGGAAAGAAAACAGAGAGTTGTTTTTCCTTGAATTATCCCTGTGCTTATAAGGCAATCATACAAAACAATTGTTCCACAGCTTTAAATCTAGTAAATAAAACTCCCTTTGAGACTCTAGTTTGAAAGATGTTGAAGATCACTGTAACTACATTGTTTCTGTAATAAACACATGCCCCAAACCTCTAACATTTTTATAATGAAACCTGGTATAATAAAATTTGGGTTGGTACAAAAAGCAGTAGTTTTCCCTTCAGCTGTTTACTATGCCGAATGCAGTATCTGCCAAGCCATAGGTTGGAGGCACCTTTGATTTAAGGTTCTGGTCTTTCTACATAATGAGCCATCAGGTGTTAGCTGAGGTGTCATCTCCCAAAGTTAATAGGCTGCTGAAAGCCACAAGAAGTTGAACCCTCTGCCTAGTAGTCCCCATTCCTCCCTGGCTTGTCACCCACTTTCACAGGTGCACCCCCCTCCCAATTTCTCAGCATCTCTCAGGATATACTAGGTCAAACCACTCAGATGGACCTTCTCCCCATCTTTCTAATTGGCCTTAAGACAGAAAATTCTGCCAGGTACCTTGAAGAGCATTCTTGCTTTTGGCTTCCCTTCTGTCCTTAGTCCTTCTGGCTCAATGAACAAATGCTACTTGGCTATTGAGCACATCTTCTGGATCTGCTGATCTGTATGGCCTTACTTGGGTTTTGGAGGGAAACTGAAGACTCTGGTGATAGTGAAGTCCTTATTTCTTTTCCGGGTCAGTGATTCTTTACCCTGGCGTCACATTGCTATACACCTGCGGAGTTTTAACAAGAAAACATACTGATGCCTGGACCAATTTCTGGAAACTTCTGATTTAATTGGTCTGGAAGGTGGCCTGCCCATGAATTTTTGGTTCATTACAATACATGCATATGATATTATGGATTCCAAAATCCACTACAAAATCTGGAAGCTGCAGTATCTTGACATATTACCCCAATGTAACCACCCATCAGAAGCTGTCTTCCTTCCTCCTCTTTGGTGATAAAGATGCACAAACCAGTGCTTCCCTATCACACCTGCAAATACAAGTCAGAGTAGGGCTGCACACAGCACTATTGGTTAGACTAATGGAAGACTCACTCTTTAAGGGCGGGACTGCATGAGTCTCCACAGAGGCAGTCAGTGGTGGCAAACACACAACAAAGTGCTTTCATCCAGGCAAAGAGAATAGATAGTGAAAAAACCTGACTGGGGGCTGTGGTGTCTGTCTGCAAAAGAACCCTAAATAAGGATCCGGGTTTATAATAAGAGAGTTAACCCTAATGCAGGAAGAATGATTCAATATTGAACCTGAATGCTTCAATACTTTTCAAAGAGGGTTCCGTATGTGGCCGATCTTATGAAATCAAGAAAGTAAAGAACAATACAAAAGAAGTGGACAGCACTCAAAGTGGCTGAAAACACTTAACAGGAGGCCATTGAAGATGGGAAAAAGGAAAGAGGAGGGAACTTGAACTCAATTCAAGGCTGCTTAAGGAGCATAAATCTCTCCTCACCCAATTTCAGAATGGAAGAAATTCCTGGACAGAGGTTGGGAGTGGGGTTCTGGGGTGGAGTGGAAATGATGAAGGAGGGGTGAGGAGGCCTAGGATGATCCCATGCAAGATGCAGTTTCTTTCCCCAACACTCTGAGCCAAGGCTCTGCCCTGGAAGAATCTTCATTAGATCATCTCTGCTTTCTCCTTCAAACTGTTTAAATGTAGAACAGAACAGCAGGGGAAAAGACTGAACTCCCTTTCAGTCTCAGCAAGTCCACCTTGTTATCACGAATTCAAACTTTAGGGCATGCAGCATGAACAGCACAAGGAACCGGAAACTTAGGAGCCCCTGACTGTAAATGTCAAAGTCAGTTCTGAATGAGGGGCCAGACGCGCTTTCCTTCCTCACTTCTGTCCCTGGGAAAGGACTCACTTTTTTTTTCAGGAAACACAGCGCTGTTTCACCCAAGAATAGGAAGCAGCTACAGACAGAAGGGCAAGTCCCTCTCCAGGAGCCTGGCCTCCCCCACCTCCCCTCCCTCTTTGTCTTGCCAGGAAATGCTGCAAACCCCAAATACCTTCATTCTTGGGCATGCAGCAGGCAAGAGCCATGCTTGGATTCCCGCTCTGCTTCTTAAGGAAGGGCCTTTTCTTTTATGCAAAGCTTCTTGGAATGCCAGAGAACTGAAAGCTGATCTTCTTAAGTCAGCACACAGGGCAGGGGGGTTGGGATGGCGAGAAGGGGCAACCTTCAGCAAGGAGGATGGCAGATTTTAACACAACCTCTGCACTGCCTCTGGGACACCCCCTGGAGGGAGATGGTCTCACCCAAGTGCTGGGCCCAGCTGCTAATCCCTTTGGAGTTCACTTGAATGGCAATTCAGGAGTGGGACAGCCTCAGACACACCCTGTCTCCAAAGGAGGGGCTTAGCACTACTCTATTCCTAGCTGTGCACAGCTCAGAACACAGGGTATTTCTTTACAGCCTTGGAATTCCAAGTGCACTTGGCTAAGGTATCCTTAGCATCAGCATCACCTGGGAGCTTGCTAGAAATGCAGAACCTGGAGCTTGACCCATTTAAGAAGCTCTGCCAGGTGCCCTGTGGCTATGGAAACCATTAGTACACTGCTAGAGACAGGAAACTGAACAAACACTAATAGCAAGGGCGCCACAGGAGCCCAGCCCCTATGCCTGCTGCCCAATCACAAGAAGGAATTCATTCCATCCCATCACTCCACAGCTGCCCCAGAGTCTTCCCATTTTTCTCATCAGGATGGCCTTGGTTTTCTTGGCTGTGAAAATTTTGCTTGCTGTGAGGGCTGAGCAACAAGTCTGCAAATATTTGCAAACCTCTCCAAGAGACAAGAAGAGTGACATGGGGTGGAGAGGATTAGAGTTTGCTATTTGCAGGTTGCAGATGATTTTCTAATCCCCTCTCTCTTTCTTTCTCTCTGTCTGTGTCTCTGTCTCTCTCTCACACACACCACCACCACCACCTGTATCAACATGCTCAACAATTGAATACAGATAACAGTAACAGGACAATAAAAGACTCATGAAGCCATTTCACAAACATCAACAGTCCTGGATTATGGTCAAGCATTTTCTTGGCATAAAGTGAGTCCAGGGAATTTCGCAGCCTTTCTCCAATAGCTCTATGTTGCCCTAGTACCTTCTTCACCTGTCACCTGAGCCCAGCAAATAAATCTATGAGCTAAGATAAAATAAACAAACAACAACAACAACGGAAGAAGCAGTTTCAAGTGTCTGAAGAACAACCGCTGAGATGAAAAGACTGATTTTTTTTTCAGAAAGTCATCAAAACTTTGCATGACCACAGCTTGCTTAGTGGTGGGCTTCAGCACCTTACTTGTGTGCAGTAAGAAACTAGATGGTGCTGAGATTCTGGGATGTACTAAAACTGCCCAAATCAGACCTGGTGTGATGGTGCACAGTTGTAATCCAGGCACTGTGGAAGCCGAGGCAGGAATTTCTATGAGTTTGATGACAATTTTGTCTATATGTTAAATTTCTGGCCAGCCAGAATTACATAGTGAGACTCTGTCTCAAAACAAGAAGTGCTTTTCCCAGAGAAAAGCATACCAAGTGGTTATCCAATACTGAACAGTCAGCCCTGAAAACATACATACAAGGAACATTATACAGACTGAGCATGTTATAGTTCATAGTATGTATGTATATACACATACACATGTAATAACAACAAATTACAATAAAAGTGCTCATAAATCTGAAAGGGAACAATGAGGAGTAAATGGGAGGGTTAGGAGGGAGGAAGAGAAGAGGGAAATGACATAATTATATTAATCTTAAAAATAAAAGGAAAAACATTTAAAATAACAACAAAAGCCCAAATCAACAGCAAGTCTGGCCTAAACCTTGTATAAGTGACCCAGATTGGATCTTCAGCTTTCTCATTGTCAGTCAGTGACATCAGTGAATGGCAGAGCTGTTGCCTAAACTACTGCTAATTGCACTGTATCCCACCATTAGCAGAGTGTCTGGCTCCTGCATGAAGGAAGAAAGGCAAGGGCTGGAGAAAAGTGAGAGGGAAAGTCAGTGAGAGAAGCAGCAGAGAGGGTGGTTCTTGAAAGCAATCAGGGTGAGCTTTTGCAAAAAAAAACAGAAAAAAAGGTATTTCAAACTCTTCTACAGAATTCTAGTCTTGCCTCAAACAATGCTCACTCACAAAAGGGCTCTCACAAATGAATGGAAATGCTGCCATTGTTTTATTTTCTCTGGGAAATCATAATAGGTTTTAAAAGGTTAATCTTTCTCTCAGCACTGTTTTTTCCCTTCCAGTGACCCCAAGCTGAAAAGGAAAAATATTTGCACTTGCTGTTTAAAAATCACAGTGAATTAGCTTTTGTTGTTCATGGCAAAGACATTATTTAGCTGTCCAGAATCAAACCAGATGTCAAGGGAGAGAGAGTGCCCTGAGATTCTTTGAACTTGCCTTTCACCTTGACAGAAGGACCAAGGGGGGAAAGCATGGATGAGATGAGAGAATGGGGATGTCTAGAAGTATGCAAGTCTGATGTGAAGTTCTGACATAAGTACTGTTCAGTCTGGGGTAGGGTGCTCTCTGTGACACCAGAATGGAACACCTGTTGAACCCAAGATGCATAATGTTTATGGATTCACAGGCTTCCTTTTATGGACACTAGGCCAGAAGCACTGGTGCCACAGGTGACAAAGGCCAATGACAACACTACCGAAAGATGGAGAAGAGCGTTAACGGATAGAGCAAAAGATGAAAAGAGTTCAGTAGGACTTGGTGGAACACCCCATATATCAGAGAAGGTGAAATAGGGATCTTTAATCTCCCTTGGATTCAAGAACATTGGTGATATGTACACCTCTCTAAGTCCAACTCTCTAAAGAAAGGGGAGCTGTAGATTTTAGCAGCTCACACTCAAAGAAGCTAAAAGAGAGGTGCAGCTAAAAGAGAAGTGCACATTCTGGTGGAAGGGGTGTAGTCAATGGTATTGGCTACCAGGTTTGCCACGGCTGACAAAGGCCAATGGCAACACTACCGAAAGATGGACAGGAGCGTTAACGGACAGAGCAAAAGACGAAAAGAGTTCAGTAGGACTTGGTGGAACACCCCATATATCAGAGAAGGTGAAAGAGGGATCTTTAATCTCCCTTGGATTCAAGAACATTGGAGCCAGCCTCTGTATTTTGTGGCTTTGTACTCCATTGGGATCTTAGTGTCTCCTTATTATTTGGTCCACATTTCCCTCTTACAGAATGAGTGCAGAAGAGTTTAAATGTGGCATCAGGTGTTCTGAATCTGATATAGCACCTTCAGTGACCAGGACCACAAGCTGGCATGTCAAATGGCCAATGAATCTGCTGGGGTTATCATTTGCATGATAAGTTGTGCCAGTAGTTAGCTCAAAATCAATTTTCCAGAGTCCTTCTCATAAGTTCCAGACATACCCACTCATATGATCTATATCCACTGACTTGGGGATTACAGCTGTCCAACAATCTGTGCTCTCTCTTTCTCAGTTCCCTTGAGAAATTTAGATGTAGGCCACTGAACTTCCTTTGCCTTATTCTTGATGATTCCAAAACAAGTCAAATCATTTTTGGAGTGTAGCCATAAGCTTATTTTGTATTCACCACCAACCCATTTTATGTTTCCTGGCATTTCAGGAAAAACTTAGGTGAATGTCCTTTCTTCCTGTTTGCCTAAGTCCCTGTTCCCTGAAGGCAAACTTGCTGCCCAGATCAAAGTGATTTATTCAGAGTACTGCTACTTGTCAGTAGATTGCTACTCAACTTGCTTGTTGCCCACCTGCTGGATTCCTGTACATATGTAAGCATGTGTGCAAAATTAAAAACCCAGCCAGCCACATCCTGGAGCTGCCTTGCCCCACAGCTGCTCTAGTCTCCACCGGGCCTAATGATCCACATGGTAAAGAGATAGAAAGTGGGCTGGGCGTGCAGTTCAATGGGAGAGAATCTAGCATATGCAATGCCCTGGGTTCAGCCTCTAACAGAAAAATGTGACATGTGATGAAGCACACCACAGCTCCCAAGGCTGTCATTTGCTTTCCATCAGATTAGCTAAGTAGACTTTTGGCAGGACCCTATGTTATTATAGAGTCCCACACCTAAGATACTCAGTTTCTGCTCTCTCTAAGGAAGTGCCACCATTTTGTTTTCTAATGTCAGAGCAGAGGTACAGAGAACAAAGGCAAGAAGGTAGCAAAGACTGTAAAGTGCCGGGAAAAAAAAATCAATATGCTTTACTTGTGTGCTTCATTCAAATCCAGAAAGAAGCTCTATCTATATTTCCACCCAAAGCCTAGAACTAGTACTATTAAAAACAAAAAGACAACAACAAAAAATACAAGGTGTAACTTGATTATCTCTCCAGGAGCAGTTTTGTAGCAATGCCTTTATTTCATTACAAGAAGTCAATCCCCTCTGCCTCTCACCCCAGATTTCATCATTTGTTTTGTTCTGCAGCATTTAGTTGTTGGCTTTGTTTCTCTTTCTCATGTACTAAGAGATAGCTGCAGATGAGCTTTCAAGGCTTACTTTAAGAAGTCATATTCTCCTCTTTTTGTCTCTCCTTTTGTTCCTCCAATATCTGCATAATCAAAGCTTTAACATAATTTTCCTGTGTCTCCGCTGAATTAAAATCTCCACTGCTTTTGGGTGTTTCTGGTGGGGCCATGGTGCTCACATTTTAATGTTCTATAGCAAGCCTGGAATGGGAGAAATAAAGGCATTAGTTCACCTATGGAAAACGATTTCAGCAGAAGGAGAAACTATGAGGTTTTCCATGGTTTTAGAACTAAGTAACTAACACTTGGATTTCATAAGGATCTGAGGGGAAAACAAAACAAACAAACAAACAAACAAACAAAACCAATGTTTTTCCCAGAAAGGGAAAGAACAATTTACTCATCTTAAGAGCAAACCCACTTGTGGACAGTGAGGTAAAATTAGGTAGTATTAAAATTAGGCACTTCATCATTTTACTACTCCATACCTTTAGTTCATGTGTGGATGGCACTGATTCTATGAACATGAATGCCAAGGAGAAAGCTTCACTTCCTTAATCCCAAATGTATTGATTGCGCACCATTGCTATAAGTCTTAGATATAATTCCTGACTCTAGACGTCAGTATTATACATGTTCATATGTAGTTATAGTCGCATAGATATATGCACACACATATACCGTGAAGTTGATGTTTTGGAGGGAGGAAATGGAAGGGAGAAATAGATGTTGAAATTATATTATAATCTCAAAAATAAAAGACACAAATATTACAGCTTAAAAAAAAAGAGTTGACTATATTAACATTTGGAGCCTAGTCATCATATAGTCATGGTTCTCTGACACACTGTACCACGGGGTAGACATAAAAAAATTAAGATATCTGCTTTAATAAAAGCCCCGAGAAAACTTCAGTCTTGGCATGTCATTTAGCAAGAAATTATTCCAGCCACAATAGTGCTAACCTTCATTGAGCTCCTGATGGAGGCAAATTAAGTTTACTTATTTTAGCTTCTTCAGATAAGGAAATTCTAGAAACTTTGCAGATTCTTTTAGATTTATTTGAAATGACAGCATGTATTCACATGCCGTATTCTCACAGAAATCCAACACCAGGAGAACGGATGAAAGCAAGTGATAAGACCAGCTGAAAAGTTAAGCAGTCAATTTGGAGAAGAAAAAAATATTGGACGGAGGTAAAACCTTTTTTTCTCTCTCTCTCTCTCATTTGTTCACCCAATGACAAATGGTTGGTCAGCTACAAAACTAGAAGCAAGGGGATCAAATAGATGAATGTGGAATTTCAGTCTGTTTATGCAGAATACAAGAAAGAGATTCCCCCAAAGCATAAAACAAAACGAGGAAGCATTTTTATTTGCCTCTATTTGAAATGATTGATTGGGAGATGATGTGATTCGCAAAGAAAATGGAATCTTTAATGCTATACAGACTTTCTCTGGCTTTCTTCTTTAAAACTTGTTAAATTACCTTTGCTGCCTGTGAGTTACAAGATGCTAAACTCAGTACTGTGTTTTTACCCTGCATATTTTTAGCCTGGAACTTCATTCCCCTGTTTCCCTTTCCCTTTGGGGGAGCATACCATTAAATGAAAGCAGGGAAACAAAAAGGCAAGAAAAACTGTGTCATCTTTCAGTGATGTGGAGGGAATTCATCTATAAGAATAAACTGCCCATAGTCACAGCAGCCTCAGCTAAGTCTTTCTCAGTGTGACCCCATAAAGCTCCTACCATGTCCATCTGATCAGGAGCATCAATTCAAGGGCTTGCTGGCACAGCAGCACATTTGATAGATCAGAAAACTTAGCTGAAAGTCAACCTACTAATGTTTAAGTGTGATTTCAGAGGAAGCCCAACTTCCCACAAACTAGTCCTTTTTTTTTAATGTCTTAAGTCACTTATGAAGAAATTAACCATGGGACTATACCCTAGGAAAATACAAAAAAAAGAAAGTTACAAGCCTTCCAAACCAGGCTTCTAAGCACTGAAAAGCAAAGGGTCCTGCTCTGGAAATGTGAGGACTTCTGTTCTAGACAGATTTGGTAGCAGCTGCAGCTGCTGCCTCTTTTCGTAGCTCCCTATTCCACCCGTGTGTCCAAACACTACTGCAGGGACAGCTGTAGGCACACTGACGATTTCCCATCTCAGATACCAAGTCTTTCTGTTGTTTTGCCTATTGGGGCTAAAAGACAATTCATTACAGTCTAAAATTAGAAACAGCCAAATGTTAATTAACAATAGAACAGATACATAAATCCTGGCATTTTCACACCATGCCACAATCCACTGCTACACCCAACAACATCTGGGGTGAATTTCCCAGATACAGCATTGGGTAAAATAAGCCAGACACAAAAAGAGGACATGTTATATGATTTTATTTTTATAAACTGAATCTGTGTTGTTAAAAATAAAAATAGTAGTTCCCTTTGGTGAGGAAGAAGAGTTTTTTAAGGTGGCAGAAATATTTTGGGTCCTGACTTGGCAGGTCAATACTAGGATGTGTTCTTTTGGTAGTAATTCACTGAGCTATATGATTTGGACTGCTTTCTGTATGTTAAGAAATCACTCAGCATAAAAACATACTAATTATTGGTTTTGTTATTCAGACTGTGTTAGGTACAGAAGAGGATAGAACAGAATTTTCAGGCATGGCGTATGGGTTTTGCCCTTTTCTTCCATCCCCGTGAGAAATGAATAATAACAAAGGCTTTATTTGGGGGTGGCATTTTGGTGTGGGTTGTCTTGCTTAAATGGCACAATGACTTTTTCAGTGCTAGAGATGGAACCCAGGGTCTTATGCATGCTACCTGCTAGCCAAGTGCTCTTCAGCTGAGCTATTCAAGTGGCTCTTCAACCCAACCCTAGAATGACTTATTTTTAAATGGACTTTCAAAGCTTTCATTTGCTTAGAATGCACACAGTTTCCAGGTCCCCACCATTTCTTCTTATTCTATGCCAGCTCTGAACCACGGTTAAGCTACCTGCCTGGCTTTGAAGGCACTTCTGTGTTGAGACCTGCAACTTGAGTATCTTTTCAAAGGTGACATAAGGAGCTATTGTGCCAGATACCAGCCCACAACAGTGTCATTAATGGCCAAACCTGTAGCTGGAGAGGAGGAAAAAAAAATAGCCTGGAGAACCAGGAAAAGCCAGGTCGTGTTTTGTGCTCCTATGCTGTCTTCTGAGGGACTGCCTTAGCCCCCTTTGTATTTCTATTCTAGAATGCTCAAGACTGCACAATTCACAAGAAAAACGGTAATTTTGGCTCACAGTTCTGGAGGCCAGCACATCTAAATGAATGGTATTGGCACCTATTTGGTTTCTGGTGACGAGCTTGTACTACTTCAGTTCATGGTGAGCAGCAGGCAGACAAGCCAACATATTTGGAAGAGAAGAGAGGGGCCAAACTCTTGCAATAATTAACTCATTCTCGAAAGGAAAGCATTCATTTGTCCATGAAGGATCTTGCTCCTGGTCTAAACATCTTCCTCCTAGTCCTACTTTTTCAATGCTGTATATTGGGAAGTTAAAAGTTATGACGTATAAGCTTTGGGGTAAAATCCTCAAGACATCAAGAAGACAGGAGACAGACTGAGAGGCAAGCATTTTCAATGAGTGCACCAATGTCTAGGTATATGAATATGATCTCATTAGTATGCCCTTGGGCTAGGCTTTCCAGTCATGAAGTCACTATTTGCCTTCCCTACCACTTCCAATATTCTGCATTTTTTATTAGTCAGGACTCATGTCTGAATGCAGTCACTTACAGCGGTCTCTGGGAAGATTGTGAACACCACTCAGAAGATTCAATGTCCTTACTCAGAAATGTGCTTTACCTTGTAGCTTAACCTCAGTCCTACCTCCTCCCCAACATGCAACAATGACCTGTGCACATGAAAGAAGAGCAAAACAGTTGTGCTTTGCCTTCAAGCAAGACTCCACCACAAGGAAGGCTTGGAAATGTAACCAGGCCATGTAATGAGGTAAAGAGAAGAACATGGATATCAGTGATTGAGTGGTTGTTTCTCCTTCATGTTAATTCACTATGTAGTGTAATCACAAGCCAGCTTTCACCCAACAGCCTAGATCTTAGCATTTTATTTCTTATCTGGGAAGTGATGGAAGCTATTTTGGAACAATGCCTTGAGTGAGAGGACATCTGTTCAAAGTTCCAAAACATAAGTTTGTTCAGAGGTCTAGGACCTGCCTTTTCTGGAAGAAGGGGCACTGCTTCAGGACCACTATCTCCATAACTAACAGGCACATTTCCTCTCTTAGGCCACTCAGTAATCCCTCTCTAATAAGGCCTGACAAGCACATGTTAGCATTTAGAGAGCCACTGGTTGGGGGAGGATTGATAGGACACTGGGACCTGCTTGCCAATGCTTTGATAGCCGACATGTGCTGTCCAGTTGTATCTCCCAGGTAGAAATCTCTCCTGTCCTCAAGAAATAAAATTCGGGAAGCAAGAAGCTTCTGGAATAGTACCTTCTCACACATACACTATAAATTCAAATGTATTCTTTCTTTCACATAGCCAAGGTCTGTAACCAAGGTAAAGCAGGAGATTTAAGTGTGCTTCTTTAATTGAAGTTGAACAGCTGCTGCCGACCCTACATAGAGCTTGGTAGAAAAAAAAATCATTGAATTGAAAACTCTTTCTTTATAGAGCCTACTAACAATTCAACAAGGAACCACCCATTGTACCCTGATTGTTGTTGAGAGAAGTCAGATTCAGAGAACACAAAAACTCAAAGACTCCGGACTCCATATGGGGCTCAAGTTAAGCCAATTGCCCCACATAGCAAAATAGTCTCCCTAAAACATACACTAGGTTATTTCTTTGCTCTTCTTAAACTCTTCTTCATGGTGTTCCACTACTCTCAGGATGAAATCTAGGCTCTAGAAACAGAAAGAAAAATGAGGCATCACCCCCTGTTTCTTGGTACCAGCCCTCTCTGAGTCCTCCCTATTACTCCTACACTCAATACTCTCTGCTCCTACCACACAAGGCATCTTCTCATTTCCTGGTATGTTACCTTCTCTCATCTTTACACCAGATAAATCTTTAGCTGTTGTTTAATCAGGATCTTAGATTCACTTTGTATACCAGGATGGCATCAAACTCACAAGAGATCTGCCTGCTTCTGCCTCCCAGAATGCTGGGAATACAGACCTACACCACCACTACAGCTGATGACTGCTTGTCATTCAAGCTTTAGCTTACTTGTTGTAGGAAAACCCTTCTCTTAAGACCTTTTATAACTGTGGGATCTTCCTGGACCAGATAATTTCCATCACATTACCTCTCTAAATTATTAATCACAGGTTGTTTACTTTGTGTCCCAGTCATAGCCCCCTTCCTCATTCCCTCCCACTTCCACCCTCCCTCCCTCATCTCCTCCCTGCCCCTCTCTAAGTCCCCTCCTGCTAGGGGAGGTCCTCCTCCCCTTCTATCTGACCCTAGCTTATCAGGTATCTTCAGGACTGGCTGCCATGTCCTCCTCTGTGGCCTAGCTAGGCTGCTCCTCCCTTGCGGGGGAGGTAAAGGAGCCAGTCATTGAGTTCATGTCAGAAATAATTCCTGTTCCCCTTACTAGGGAACCCACTTGGTTACTGAGCTACCATGGGCTACATCTGAGCAGGGGTTCTAGGTTATTATCCATACATGGTCCTTGATTAGAGAAATAGTCTCATTCATTTTTTATGATATCCTTGAGAGCAAGAACATTTCATGTCTTATGCCCACCAGATCCACCCATTGATCAAGTAAATATACAATTCAAAATAAAGCATCAAGATCAATATCGGGCCATAATTGGCTTTAACTTCTATTCATATTGTTGTGCTTGAATGTTTTCATGAAATGACTAGAGTCCCTAATTAGTTGAGCTCTAACTTTTAAAGACTCACAGCATCTAGTAAATCAAAACCTGAAAATTGATCCTGCCTTTGTTTTAAATTCTGGTTTGTATTTTAGCTGTTGATAAAGGTAAAGTCAATGAACCTCCTTGACTTTGCAGGAAATTAAAATGCAACCTGTTTCATTTAAGTGGTCTAAGGATTGGTTCCTAAATGATTCTAAGACTACTGCTTATTCTTTTTTTTTAAAAAAAAGATTTATTCTATTTTATTTTATGTGTCTGAGTGTTTGTTTACATAAGTATGTACGTGTATTATGTGCATATCTGGTGTCCAAGGAGGCCAGAAGAAGCTATTAGATCCTCTGTAACTGTAATTGCAGACGCTTGTAAGTCCCCATCCAGCTGCTGGGAACTGAACTCGGGTTCTCTGCAAGAGAAGCAAATATTTTTAACCACTGAGTCTTCTTCATAGATCCTCTTGCTCATTCTTGATTATCAAAATACCACTATCATTCATATTATTCATATCCACTCAATAACACATATATGTGAATATATACCTGACACACCAGAATGGAATGCTAGGGATAAAATGAGTCAAATCAAAATAATCCTTGTTATCTAGGATATATAGTCTATAAGAGAAGCCAATCTGGACCAAGTGCTAGAAATTACTTGCTAGTGAAGTAGGAAGTCAGTTTAGGCATATGAACAATGACAGGAATATAGAATGGGAAGCAAACAATCCAGACATGGATGAAGGATAAGAAATGCTTCTCAGAGAGGGGGAAAAAAGTGAAGCTGTGGCATGAAATCCTCTATAACTCTTATGGATATTTGCATAGTCTCCTTATTCCTCCAGGGAAGCCACTTACTGAAATGATCAGTTTTTATTACACGGAACTGTTCCTGGTTGCATCTGCATCAGATAAAAGGCTGACTCAAACCAGAAAATCGCATAACCATGTGGCTTAATTGGACATGGTGATCAAAGAACCACATGGCTCATTGGTTACACATTTTCACGACCTACTGTTCAACACCAGTAATGTGCTCTGTGTGCCCCCCTGAAACTTGTAGAATGTGTATGGGAATGTGTATTGATTCTCTGCCACATCTAAAAGAATATTAGTTAGGGTAGGCTAACTGGCGTAGCAGACAACTCCCAAATCTCACTGGCTTCAGACAACAGAGATCAATTTCTTGTTGTGTCATAGTCAAGGCAGTTCAGTTGAGATGTTCTACTACACGAAGTCACCCAGAAAACTAGTTTCCTTTCATTTGTAGTCCAGACATCCCTTAGAATTAATTGTATCTAGATATGAAGGAAAGGAAACGAAGGCTAGAAGGGAAGATTTTAATGTCAAAGTTGAAAGGGACTCTTCTGCCCACTTGGCTTCGAATTCAGTCCTCACTTTTGACTGCAAAGCGAGATGGGAAATGTAGTCAGTGCAACCAGAAAGAAAAGAAAAGACATGCAGGTGGATATTTACTGTTTTCTATTTCGCAAGTGTATGAAATAGTGTAATAAAGTCTAGAAACGGTCAATCTAGTGAAACTAGATTGGTGGTAATGTGTGAAAACAACCAACTACCAGATTGCCTGCAATTCAGTCATAAGATAGGTCTTAAATAACTATGGCTTTTCAACTGGTGAATTAATCCTGCTTACTTAATCAAAATGCTTCCTCCTCTAGGTGACAAGAAGGAGCAGTTAACCCATCAAATGCACCACATATATTTCTGAAAATGTTCAAGTACACAAAATTAGTAGAAGCTACTAGTGCTTGGTCATATTTTCAAAAAGCATTTATGACTTTGTATCTAATCCCTCACTCAAAGAATATTTACTAAACAATGTCAAGAAAAATTAAGCCAGCACATTACATGTCTATGTTGTAAAGTGTTACATAGAAATCCAGCCATAATTTTTTTGTTCACTGGGGGAAAAATCCCTGCACAAATAAACTTATTTAAATATTCATGTCCCTCTAAAGATATTTATTTGTACTTAAAGAAGTAAAAGGTTAAAGAGGACCTTGAAATTTTCTGATCAAAGTTGCCCTATAAGCACAGATTATTATTTGATTTGCCTGAATGAAATAATGGAACAAGGTGAAATAGTGGAAACTCTGGGAAGAAGCCAAGAATTAATGATGTGGATTTGGCTGTAACTGTGCCCAAGAATGTTCTATAATGGTGGTACTGTGTTCACTTCAAAAGTAATAATGATTAAATATCCTGAGTCCTTATATATCATCAACCTCTAAACAAAGCCAAAAAGCAGAGAGTTCCAAGGGCCAGAAATATGTTAGCACCACACTGTCACAGATCACAAATCCAGACCACCCTCAGGATGGTTATTTGGATATGTAATGAAATAATTGACAAAAGCCATTCTGAGGGCTGCGACCCAAATGTGTCAGCAGATCTGAATGTCTAAAGTTCATGTAGCTTGGTAGCACAGAGGCCTGCACACATTTTTCACATTAGGGAACAGATGGAAGCTGTAATTCCCGCCATAGCTGAGGGATGCCTTGCACCCAACAGCAGCAGATAATCAGCTCATTTGGGGAGAAATTTGCCATTTTCATCCAAGAGCTCAGTAAACTGCTGCTGAAGTGCTCATCCAACTGCAGACAGCATGCTTCCCAGAGGGGCAGAAGAGAGGCTGCACCTGTTTCAAAATCCTTAAGGCTCTAATGCCAATTCAGTTTCCTTTTAGGCCTCCAATCTCACATCCCAGCTAGCCAGGGGGGCCAAGCATCACCCTCCAAACATTCTGGAGAAATTGATTACTCACTTAAGTTTCCTATAAGCAACAGTGTCTTGCATGAGACACAGAGGCTAGACCCCAACCTAGGTGACACACTTTCATTTGTTCCAGAATATACTCTGCCTAAACTTTTTAAGCTTTAAATTGGTCTTGGGGGTACCATTTGATGGAAAACTTGAAGAAAAGGAAATGTGTGTGTGTGTGTGTACATTTTTGTATATTTATATATGATATATAACTATTCTGGATTCGGAAGCTATACTGTTTTGCTGTAACAGATAGTTTCTACGTATTTGATCACTCAAAAGTAGTTAACTGCGGAAGCTTCAAGTAAGTTCTAATGTCATCCAAGCAGTGAGCATCTAAAAATGGCACACCTGGTGCTGCAGATGATAAAACCTACAATTGACTTATGTGATGGGAGCCAGGACTGTAGATCTCTTGGTTTTAAAAGGAAGTAGAGATCAATGTGAGTTTGCAGCGGCAGCTGCAAGGTAGTCAGGGACCCTAATATACGGGCTAGCCTGCCCCAAAAAGGATTTGGAAGTGCTTTGCCAGCAGAATCCTGTTATCATTCATGCCACAGCTTCATGAAGTTGGTGGCAAGGCTGAGAATACCAACAGTCCTGTTCAACATAGAAAAGAACAACTTGCCACCAACACCAAGTATCAGGAGCTCTGAAGAAGTGGCACATGCCAGCTGACCAAGACCAGTGGCAGAAGCAATAATGATCACAATTTGACTTGCCCTTTAAAGGAATTTACACAAGTGAATCCCTTTACCTGTCCTTACAGCAGCAAATGCTCACCTGTCTTTACCTCCAATCGAGGGATATCATTTATTTACTTAACTTCATTAATTAGGTAAACTGGTAGGGCAAGGATGATTGTTAGGTACTACAGTGTGACAGAGACACAAATTAGACCATACCTGAGCCCAAAAGAGCTTACAATGTAGTGGTGTCAAATACATCACTAACATAGAAATGGAAATAAATGCTGAAAGGGTCCCTCCATAAAATGCTGTAGGAACATGGGATGAAGAGTAAAGGACTCTGCCTGTTGAGATCAGGTGGGAGTCCCATGCAGTGAACCATGGCATATCAGTGCAATACTGAGAGTGGGGCAGTCAGCAAATGGATGGAGGTAAGTGGGAAGACAGAATACAGAGAGCATGGTAAGGAAGGTCATGAACAGGCACATCAAATAAATTAGTCAGAATCAGCGTGGTTTGAGGAGTGGGAGCAAGAGACTCATGAAGGCCATGGCAACATTTGAAGCAAGAAATGATGAGACTCTGTCATGGGACATGAAGAAAACAGAGAAGAAAAGAACAAACACAAAAGACATGGTGAACAAATATTAGACAATAAGGAAAGAGAGACAGAAAGTAATCATGTTACTATGGGGGGGGGGCACAATATAGGAAGGAAAACAGATTCAACATGATGTGAAGTTAGAAAAAAGAAAGCACTGGCAACTCTTTAGAACAAAGCCTGGATTAACACAAAATGCCAGAAGTCACATGGACACATAGATTCACTGTGTACCTACCTGTTGCTAAACCTGGCGGTTGCCAAAAACCTTTATTACTCAATGAAGGTGGGAAAATGCCAAGTATGTTCATCTAGAAGATGAGTGTGGGTGGATTTTCATTTGGGGATTTCCTGAGTTAATTCAAACACAGGGTAGCATAGTATAGATTGTTAACAAGTATTACATAAAATCTTGGAAATGGAACAAGCATATATTAAGTGTGAGCGCTGGGATCTTAACAGTATACTTTTAGCTACCTGAAAGTCAAAGCTGTGTCCTTGGAAAGCAGCCTACTACAATGAAACGATTATGTAATGCACCCCCCCCGTCAAGATTATGTGATGATTTGCTTGTACAAGTGAAACATAGAGCAACATCCCGTTCCCATCCCCCACCATCATAGCAACACAAGCTCTGGTTTCAAAAGCAAGCTCTCTGCCTAGACCTAGCCCTCATTCTGAAGTTCTGTGTTCTCAGATTGGTTTTGGCTTAAAGCAAAGGCAAGATCTCCTGACTGCTCTCTGAACAGTATTCATGGCTAAGTCTTGTGGCCCCTTGTCTGTCGACCATGTGGGGAGCTTCAAAGTCTTTTCAGTGTGATTATTTGCTCTGTCAACAGCCCCATGCCTCTGAAGAGAGAGGACCACTGCTTACAGCTGTCACTCATCCTCTCTGTTTCCCCACCATCACTTCTCAACAATGCAGACCTTCTTTTGGAGGACTCTCAGCACTTTAACACTGCCTTCGCAACCCAATCAGTACTAAGTGATACCAGGTGTCTCTTTTAATACTGCAAGAACAGACCAAACACTGAGCTCTTGTTCCCACCTCCAAAAGAAAATACAGACTAGGCAAAACAGAAGCATCACTAGCCAAGTAACCACAAACCCATTCATTCATTCTATTTGTTGTGAAGCTTAGAGAACTGTAGTCTTTACATTTTTATTCATCAGTTTTAGTTGTCATTAGGAGAGGCATCTGTCAAAATGGTCAGGCTAGTGATTATCCAAAGTGCAATGTCCTCATGTTTAACTGTTCTCTTCACTATATGTTCCAACGATACAGTTAATAAGAGACAATTAAAAGACAGTCTTAAGTATAGCTGAATGGAAGGGGTGTACTTAGGAGAACGGCCTTTATAAAAACAGGAGTGAGGTGCGTGTTCTAAACACCAACCTGCGTTGAAGTAGGATGCAAGAAATCAAAAACCTTTAAACTGTGCTGCTTTCACCCCAGGCAAAGTCTGAAGAAAAGGGCTCATGTTCAGAGGTTATGACAGTGAGAGCAAGGAGAAGGCTTAAAGAAAATGAATCCAGTCACACACACACACACACACACACACACACACACACACACACACACTAAACTGAATAAACTGGGGAAATTATTGCTTTTAGTACAAATGATCATTTGGATCTTGACCCCCCTAAACTTTGGAGTTACTAGATAGGGACACAAAGTCCTCACTTTGCCTCTAATAACATTTTTGTTGTTGTTGTTAAATATCCTTACTTCATCATTACTATGAGATGTGGCAAGGAGTGAGGAAGATAACAGTGACTATCAAAAAGCAATCAGTCAATCCATCTACACAGCATAGACCTATTTTACACAAGCATATAGGGGAAGGAGTCTACTTTAAGAAGGTAAGGCATGTTCTTGGGTGATACCTGGTGAGGCTATGCATAAGGATAACAAAGAAAGTGGTAGAAGCAGTGAGAGAATGACTTAAGAAAAGGCCACTTTCAGCTATGGGAACCAGAGTAGAAAGCCATGAGTAGAGCCATGAGTAGAAAGGTTAAAGTACAGAAAACATGCAAACAAAGTCCCAGAAACTTGAAGTTACAAGGCATTTCCAGAGTGCAGTGGAGTATTGAGCAGCAGTTGGTGCCAAAAGAATCATGTATCTATTTTTCTATTTGCGAAATGGATATAATAATTGGTTTCTTCTTAGAATCACTATGAGGATTGAGTGAGATAAAGTGTAGGAACTGTTTGGCATCTTGTGTGGCATGGGAGAAAATACTCATCAAATTTGGTGGCCAACAGGGGTGTAGCAACCAAAAGAAAAGATACCTGTGAGATTTATTGTCCAAAATGTGGGGGTAGAATGGGGATGGCAGGAAATGATTGAAAGAATCACAAGAAGGAGTCGTGGAAGACAAGATGAAGAGTTTCAAATGTGTACTGCTCAAAGCCCAGAGGGCAATGCTTGCCTATTTCAAAAAGAGGGACTTGTATTTTTCGACAGCAATAAAATGCACCAGAAGTAAGAGATAATATGCGAAGTAACTTTTTGTGACTGAAGGCACCTGATTCAAGTTCCTGCTACTTCTACCAGTTAGAGTCTTTTATTATTATGGAAAACTATATTGTTTGAAAATGTCTATAATAAAATGCTGAGGAAAAGTGGAACTCCTAGGAGAAACTGGTGTTGTGCTGGAGTGGGTAGTGAGTTTTAGTAAAGACTCTTGTTGACCAGCTATGACCATCTATATTTCACCAGAGTTGAAGGTTACTTCACTTCAGAAGGACATCTATAAATACAAACAGCAAATGGGACTTGCATCATTTGCCTCAATTGCAGTTCTCTTTCAACTTACATCTACTTTCTTTGTCAATGCATGGATCTCATAAGACTCCTCCCAACTCTACTTGATGGTAGGGGATTAAAGTCTAGGCTTTCAGTCCCAAAGATACACAGTTTATTTTTTAATTAAATCATATCAAGTCTACAATGTCATGAATATCATTGTGACTATTGCATTTAATGTAGTTTGTGCATGTCTCCCCCTAACCCTCTTTCTCTTCTTTAATAGTCCCTTTTCTGCTTTGTGTCCACCTTTCTCTTTAGGTTTCACATGTAATAACAAATATGTGACACTTACCTTTATGAGTTTGCCCTATTTTGATTAACGTAATGCTTTCCAGTTACAGCAATTTTCCTGAAAATGACACAATTTTGTTTGCCTTTTTAGCTGAACAAAATTCCACTGTATAAATGCACCACATTATCTTTTTCAGTTAATGGATACCTAAGCTGACTCTAAATCACACTTATCATGAATAGCACATCAATCTATAGACATTCAGGTATTTCCATACTATTTGGACTTAGAATCCTTCTGGTATAAAGAGAAGTGTAGAGTATCATATGTTAGTCCCAGTTAGGTTTTTAAGGAACTTCCACACTGATTTCCATACCAAGTAGCTGAACAGATTGCCCATTTGTTAATTGGATTGCCTTTTCTCTGAGTGTTAAATGTGTTGAGTTCTTTATACATTCTTGATATTGATCCTCTGTTGGAAGAGTAGCTGGCAAACATTTTCTCCCACACTGTAGGTTGGAAGACAGTTTTCACAGTAAGATAGAAACAAAAAGTACTCTGCTAGTAAAAACAAGACTTAGTAGACACTCATCTCTTTAAGTACCTGGGTATGGTTAATTTGGCTTTCATTTGTTGACTGAAAATACTGAAGTCTAATGATTTTTTTTTTACCTATGATCTTCCCCAAACTCCCAGTGGATGAGAATCTAAATGTAAATACCTCTTCTAAGACAACTTTATCATGAAAAGGCCAGGGCCATGAAATGGCTCAGCAGGTAGAGGATCTTGCCATCTAATGGATCCAAGCCTCATCCTTGAAATCCACATTGTGGAATGAGATAGCTGATTTCTGCAAGCTGTGTATTCTCTGACTTCCACAGCATCACCATGGCACACCTATCATATACACACATGTTAATAAAAGTGCTGGGATCCAGGCATGTGTCACTGTGCCCAGGCCAAGCATGTATCTATGGAAAAAATACTTTTGAAAAGGTTTCTTACCTTTTAACAATTCTTCTCAATGTTGTTTATATTTTCAGAGCCTGCAGCTGTGTTAGAACACATTTTTCCACTGAGCTAGGCCTGAATATTTGGCATAGACTTGGGCCAAAATATAGAAAGAGGTGCCCTTACAAGAGAGAAAGTAAGAATAGGTTCAATTGCAAGAAAGTGGGTAGGATTTTTCTCCTCGTCTATGATTTTACTCACTGCCTTCCCCCCCCCATACAAATGGAAGTCTTGAATTAGTCCTTAAATCTGACAGTGTGCCTAATGACAGGATATGGATTGAGATCAGATAATCAACGAAAATAAGGGGTCTGTTTCACCTTAGCCACTCTGCATTTTACTCTTATCTGCCTATTTGTTTCATGATAACTTTCAAAGAAGTTGGTTGATTCTGATCAAATGTGGGGCATGCTTAAAGGGTTTCAGGATACATCTGAAGCTTAGTTTGTGGTCCTGCCAGCAATCCTGACAAAACAATAGGCAGTAAAAGTTTTGAAATCGGCGTATCCGCTGTAATCCTTAGTGAACTTCACCCAAGTCCATACATGAGAAGTGGCCACAGATCTATGAGATTACATGCAGTGAATTTTGCAGATCACAGGCCCATGAAGGTATCCAAATTCACTATACAATGGCTTCTTATAGCCTTTGGAGAGGTGAGCATTACCACTACCTGGACAAGGGGGAATAAAAGCTTTAATAAAGGGGGACAAAGTTGGATCACTTTAACTATATCTTGTGAAGGATTCATGAGAGAAGTAGCTTGATAGATGGAGAATCTAATCCAATAGAAACAAGCAAAATTTCTGTAACTAAATCTCTGGTTAGAACAGTATTTTCAAGGAAAAAATCTGCCTACAAGGAGATAGATATGGATGCCAGTATAGAAACTATTCTCTATGATGTACTGGAAAGTGTTCTTAAAGATGGTAACATCAAAGCATTGCTTTGGAAGGTTACAACCTCTCAGTCTCCATTCTAACCATCAGAGGCTTACTCAAATGAGTAAATAATTACTCTGTGTCCAAAATCACACTTAAAGCAGCTGGATATGACTTTATCCTATTGGTAAAGTGCACACTCATCATCGACAACTCCCAGGGTTTTGTTCCCTGCACTGAAAATCAAACAAATAAAATAAATAAAATTAAATTAAAAAAAAACCCATTTCTATGAGATCTATGGGCTTCAACTTTAAAAATTATCTCTTCTTTGCAAGGCATGGTGGCACTCAGGGAGCCAGAGGCAGGCGGATCTCTGTGAATGTGAGGCCAGCCTGGCCTACAAACTGCGTTCAGGACAGCCAAGGGTACACAGAGAAACCCTGTCTCGGAAAACCAAAAAAAAAATCTCTATCTGTCATTTCTCTGATAGTTTCACTGACACTATTCCATTTTTCCCTTCCTCACATGCCTATGATAGTCATCTTTCTCCAAATCAAGTACCACTGTCTCTGAAACAAATGTATTGCTTCCCAGCCCTTTCTATCATGGAATCTGAAGTACTTCAGAAGAGGGCGACAACAGAGATTCTCCACTTTAACTCCTGTCTTCACCCTAACTATTATCACTCAAATTCTATGTTCCAAAGCACATAGTACTTGCTCTCTCTGCTTCAAGTCCTGGTGAGCTCCTACTTCAAGACCATTAAGACCCAGGTAAAGTGTCACTTCTCCTTTCAAATCTCCCTGGCTTCCCAGTGGCAAAGTAATGTCTTCCTCTTCTGGCCTTTCACAGCTTTTAAAAAACACACTTTTCCTCACCTCAAGTTTTACCATAAGGTGGTTATTTATTTGCCTACCTGTCTCATTCAGTGCCTTTCTCAGCTTTTTTTATTAAACAAATCAGTGATGGGGTAACCAGGTTACTTTTCACTGATTTAAGTTTATATACCTTGGAGGCTTTGTCACAGCCATAATATGCAGAAGTGTTATTCAAAAAGTTTGACAGTTGCATGGCATGGCCATTGACTAATCAAATGGATACATGGCTGCAGTGATAAGTCCCAGCTAAAGTTCACATTTGGCTTTAGCCCAACAGTCAGGATTTCAGTGAGGGGTGGTGTTCCATATCTGATTCAGTCTAAAGACTGCTCAAGTTTCGAACTGATCAGGTCAGCTAGGATCTGGGGCTTTGGAGGCTGCTTGTTAAATCTTTCAGCATCCAAGAAATTGCCCTGAGTATAGATAGCAGGTTGTTGTTGTTGTTTCAGTTACTATCATAATTATTTTTAGAAAGACTAAAGCCAAGGTGAACATTAGTTAATTGTGAGGGTTTTTTTTTTGTAGCTACAAGGGCTTCAACACACACACACACACACACACACACATTTTTTTTTACACACACACTTTTAAAAACAAGCTCTAGCCATTGTCTCTGCTGTCACAGTATAGCCACACAAAGCAGGCTTTCATTTATGGCTCCCTCTCTCTGGGAAGCCAGACCTGAGAGTAAAGGATATCTTAATGTTCTCTTTCAAGGTTGCTGAGAATCAGAAACATAGATTGGTAGGATGCTACAATACCCACCTTTCTTTTACCACCCCTCCCACCCTACCTTTTCTCTTGCCTCCCACTTGCCTTTTTAGAAATAATCTTTAAGTATCTCCTGTTTTACTTAGCTACCTGGAGATGTGTTTTTTTTTTTTTAAGTGGGTAGCAATAAGAAGAAATTCAATTCTGACAAGGCAGACACGGCTTTGCAGCTCGGGTTTGCAGAGTTGAAGTTTTACTCCAACAATGTCAATTTGCTACAGCTCTGTTCACCTACTCAAGTTTTTTTTTTTCAGTGAAATTGAGTAATATAATTAATATCACCTGGGTCGGGTTCAGTCCTTAAACTGAACAAAACTTCAGTTTCTATTATGCTTTTATTATGAGGCCCAGAGGGCTAAACTCTCCTAGCAGCTATCCACTCCATTTCTGAAATGGGACTCTCTGGATATAAATATATATTTTCTGTTGCTTGCAATGCAGTGTAGCCTTGGGTAAGTCACTTGCTATGTGCCTCAGTTGTCTCGTGCATTGCATGAGGATAATAAGTAGTTTCTACCTTGTATGGTTATTTATATTTTTGTAGACATAGAGTACTTAGCACAGTTTTGGGTGCATAGAAAGTATTCCACAAGTGGTAGCACTTGAACCCTTCTGCCAAGATCAGCCCACGAAAACAGGACTCTCAGTATAATTACTACCAATAGGAACACAAATGGCAATGCAACACTGAAAGCATGTTCCAGTCATCTGAAACATGTATACTAGCAAGCTTCTGGGAGAGTCAGCTATTTGAGATATTAAAAAATAGTATGAGTCACCCCATTAATAGAAAATATAAATTAAAACCTGGTCGTGGAATGCCTTTCAGTACTTCCAACTGCTCACTCCTATTCAAAGGTGATAAATCAGCAAGTTCATTTTTGTTTGTTTGTTTCAAGAAGTGTTTTCTCTGTGTAGCCTTGACTGTCCTGGAATAGACTGTGCTGGCCTCGAACTCACAGCGATCTGCCTGCCTCTGCCTCCTGAGTGCTGGGCTTAAAGGCATGCACCATCACACCTGGCTAACAAGGTCATTTCTAATGTTGAAAGGATTAGACCAGCATGATCTAGAAATCAGGACAGAAATACCACATCCCATGTCAACTCCAGTGTCAATTTCACTTTCTCCTGACTCTTATGTCTACTAGGACTCCCTGGATTCAGCCAAACTCTACAACTCAGAGGTCACCATAGGCCACCATCGGTGTGAATCTATTAAGAAGGAAAGTGGCCAGAAATCATCCTGATCAGCAGGCCAGCTTTGGGCATGTGTCCTCTGAAATGGTTTCTCTATAAAACCACATTCATCCATGGCCTCATCCCTGGATCCCCAGGTATCAGCTCAGGAGCAAACAAAAATGATATAGAGAAAGTATAAGGTGAATCTTGGTTTAGAAGCTTTAGAATCCACTGGTATATTTTGTAAACAACTGTAGGTTCCTGGGGCCCCATAAGGGTCATGCTGAGTACCAAGAGTTCCACAGTCAGGGAAGCCCGAAAGCTATGGCTTCCTGCCAGGTATTTAGGTTCATTTACAATCCTGCAGCACCAGCAGCAATTTAACAATTGGGTCATTTTTACTATAAGCAATATTGCCTAGTAACACAGCTGACATTCCACCTTCACCACGTTTCCAGGGCAACAGAGCTGGTAAGTTAACACAAGGACAGATTTCTACAAAGGAAGGGAAAAGGCTGTGTTAACCCTTTGCCCACAGTGATAAATTCCTCCATAGATGGAAGCTTGTCGGTTCCTGCTAATGGAAGTGGATATGAATGCAGAGAAGCTGGGGCTCAGTTTAGACCTGAGGCCAGAGGGCAGCCATGGAAACTTCTAGACAGAATGTAGTTTCACTGGAAATGAATGCTTAGGCTTGGGCTTAGGACTGGCTATTCTTGTGAGATAAAGACCACAGAAATGGGTCTTTAAGGGTCCCCATACTTAAGGGGCTGAGGAGGCTGACCCATGATGCGAAAGCATCATGATTTCACCACCGAGAAAACATCTGCATTACTCACTGACCTCCAATGAAAGCTCATAGGATTTGTCTTTTACAGAGTTTCTGGCTTAGCATTTGCATAGATGCTGCACTGCCTAAGCTTTTTTTACAGCACCCTCATCATTTCTGTTCCAATAAGATACATATGTCTGATGGTACAAGCATGTGTGATTCCTGGCAAGCAAGCTGTTTTCTCTCTCACTTATGAAAGCCTATCAAACTGGGAGTCAAAGTAAAGTTAGCTGCAGTTTTAAATGTGCTCTTATTTATATTTGAAGTAAAACATTCCCAAATGTCTGCCATTAATATCAGCACTTGAGGTACAAGTTCCAAGTGACACACTGGTGTATCAAGAAATGAGTCTCAATATGGTGGCCTTTTGGAGCATAGGTTATCCCCATGCGCTGGGAGGAAAGTCTACATTAGGATGTAGCAAGATGTGTCTCCACTTCTTTTCACATCAAACTGGGAAGCTACAAGATACCTCCTATTCTAAGTTGCATTGTTCAGAAGTATTATTTTTTTTCTGGGACCCTTGAGGTGCACCAGATACTTCTTCACTTAATTGGTTATGTATCTAGCATAAGGACCCCCAAATCATCAGGGAAAAGTATTTTATATTATTGAAAGACCCAAGGTTAAAGAATAATTAGGATCAACCGGCACTGGATCACTCAAGCTTAGAGAAGGCATTTGTTCGTTCATTCATTCATTCACTCAGCAGTCAAGTATCAAATAATAATGCTACATGCTGATGACAGTGACCTTGAAGAGTCCCATAGGTGTTGCTGGACTAAAAACCTAGATTATGTCATCACCTTCTGTCATCAAGCTCTTTCCTTTCTTCCTCCCACTGAACCTCCCCAGAAATCCTTTCTTCTTAGAGGCATGGTTTGCCTATCAGGTAAAGGATCATCCTTGAAGGATTGTTCTCTAAAACCAGCATCTTTCAAAATGTGTTTTATGGCCCAGCCTCTTAAACTGTGAATGCCAAGTCATACAGGGTAACCAAACATAGAAGGCTGTGAAAATTTTGGAAATAATGAAAGGTTTCTGAGTACACAACCACCAACAATTAGTACATCAAACCTTAATGGATCTGAGGTGTTTCTTGTGGTGCTTGCTCTTGCTGAATCACAGTTTCATCATGGTCTCAGTTCTGCATATACAACAATGTGCTTTTTGACTGCACATGCCATAACACACAATGCCAAAGGACAATACCTGAAACACATTGGCTCAGATTTGAGACTACTGTATGTTATGGACTGATGTTTTTATTATACCTACAAAGTTTGTTGCTCTCATAAAATGTAAAGTTTAATTACAGAAAAAATATGTAAATTTTTTTACTGTCATCATAGAAGTATCAAATTGGTATACCTTGCAATGTATTAAGTTTGGGTATCTTGAACATTATCTTAAAAAAGCCGTTCAGTAAATTTCAGTTTGAGATTAGGACAGAATTTCTAACAATTTCTGAAGCGGCCCCAAACATACATATTTTTTTACTATGTATTTTTGCAAAGCTACAGTCTCAGCATTGATGATTAATTTTAAAATAAAAATATTAGTCAATTCTGAAACATGTTGAAAATGCTTTATTTTACAGTATCAACCATTCAGCTGAGGTTTAATTTTTTTTGTAAAATAAGTAAGCCCAACCATTAATATGCAAATTTATATTCACTGTTAGAAAATGATATGTATACTAAAGAACGTTTTTAAAATAAAATTCTCTATAATTTATTATCACTAAAAATTTAATTTTGTACCTCTTTTATATGCCTATATACCCAAAGTTACATTAAAAACTCATCAGGCAAAGAGGGGTAGGGGTGGATAATTTAAGAAATATTGCTGTGTGGAATCCAAGTCCTAAATGTAACAATAAAGTGCTCTGATCTAATAAGTTTAAGATAGTCCTCATTTTTAGGGAGCTCTTTATGTATTTCAGAATATTAAAAACCTTGGACATTCTTAACCCATCCAATTTTTTTCTACTCTTGCCTATAGAAATGTGTGCATGGATATTCTGTGACCTGATAGTATCCCAAGGGATGCACACACTTGAAATTTTTATTAAAACAGTGCACACTTTATCTGTTCTCCTGCTTGCTAGAAGTAACCCATACTTGCAGATATATTTGTTAATATATTATTTATACTGTGTAAAGATATTTATGAACTATTGACTATTTTAACACTGCTATTAAAAATAATATTCACAAGTGGTCAGAGAGGCGGCTCAGCAGGTATATGTACTTTGCCCAAGCTTGACAACATAAATTTGACCCTCAGAAACTATGTAAAGTTGAAAGGAAAGAACCAGCTACACTAAGCTCTTCTCTGACCTTGGCAGATGCACCCACACATGCATAGACACATTACAAACACACACACACACACATACTCCAAATAAATAAATGTATAACATAAATAATGTTAACAGTATTTTTTCCTATTATTTAGTGACATTCTCAAGTGCCTGAAGTAGAACCATATGGAGTCAAGACAAGAGATCATTTGAGATTTTCAGTCAGATGATAGCCTTTCAGTCAACAACTCTGAAAGATCACTAAAATCAAGGGATTTCTTTTGGTCTGCATATGCCAGAGATCATGCCCAGGCACTTATTGAAGTATATGTTCTTCTCTCCTTGTGCCTCTGATTTGGTGTGCCAATCAGAGTTAAAGCTAAAGAGGTTTCATAATTTGGGGCAGGAAAAGGGTGGCATTAGGCTGTGCTCTGCTGTGTAATGAAGTCACTGGAACATCTTTTAGTACTTAAGTTTTATCAAGCTCTTTGAATCATTAGTAATGGGAATGGGAAAGAGTAGACAAAAGTCAAATGTATGCTTGGCAGGAGTTAGTGAGAAACTGTAGACTTTGGAAAGACAGAAAAGAATGGAAATTCCTTTTGTTCTGTTTTCCAGGCTCTGAGATATCTTAGAGAGAAGTTTCATATGGTTACAAGTATCAATTCAGTGTCCCCAAATGAAATCAGTATGTTTTGTCCAAGACTGCTCTGGTTCTTGGCCTGTAGATTTCATGAATTTTGCTTTTCAGAAAGAAGAAAACCAGTTTACCTTCATTTAAATGTCCAAGCCTGAAATCACTGTTTGTAAATTCCAAAGGAAGAAATGCAAATGTATGTGTAAATGTATATGAAAATGGAAATTAAAAGCTTTACAGATTTATCATGTTAACTGCAGCTGGGTTGTTGCCAAGTAGCCTAGTGTTCTAAGGCCTCCCTCACCACACAGGGAGAAGAGACCCAATTTAAAGAAATGAAAAAAGATATTTTGCTATCCTTGAACTCCTTACCTTTCTGAAACATTGTTTTCAGAGAAAGAAAGGTCAAAGTTCACTTACTTGGTATAGAAGTAGGGAACTTTAATATCCTGCTGGGCTGTTCAATACTGGTTGCCATACAAGGTAATCTATATGTGGTGAAGATGTGTCTTCTGAAATGTGCAGCAAACCACTACCTTCCTCCACTGCTGTCTTGGTGGCACCTGCCTCAATCTACTTTCTTAGGAGTGTGCTGGGCTATCTCCAGTTGAACAATCTCCCCTTCTCTTCCTCGGAAACTTCTGTTCTATCCCATTTTGAGACAGCAGAGGAAGCACCTTCATGGTTTACCACAGACCAGAACCCAGTTGGAGGGCAAGACTGACTGTATATGCCTTCCCTACCTCTTTACTAGTCCTAAGTATCTACTAAGGAATGCCTTCAGGTCACATATATTGGCATCCTCTCCTCTCTTCCTCTCCCCTCTTCTCTCCTTTCCCTTCTCTACTTCACCCCCTGCATGCTCATACACACATATGCATGCTAAGTTCTCACCCCTAGTTTCACTGATGCTGTCCTCAAGTCATTCTGTTTTGCATTGCTTGGGAGGAACTGCTGGCTGTTCTATGGAAGCCCACGTAGAAGGCCTTTGCTTTTGATCCTCTCTTCTTCCTAGCATGCACTCATGTGTCACATTTATGTGTCTATGCCCAGTTTATAAGAGAACATGGTGGAAGTCCACTCTCAGTGTCTAAAGAACAGTAGTTGGAAGCTTGATCAGGGTTTTTAAATGAACTTTGTGACTTTAGAGGGTGACTTAACCCCTCTGAGTTTAAATATTCTTTTATGTCAAAGAGGCCTATCTCTCTCCTGGTGTTTCCCAAACTACTGACAGTGAGAGCAAAGGAAGCAGCAGCTAAGAGAAAACACTTAAAAAATAACTACTAGTTCAGTTCCTTCCTGACATGTTTCGATAAGTCATCATTGTTTGGGGACTGTGTTCCTTAAACCACTTGAACTTTTTTTTTCTAAGATTGCTGGTATCCAAGCCAATCTGAGTAAAATTTCAAGCAAAATTTACTAAGACACCAGAGAAACAATTTTTTAAGCTCCAGACATAATGTTCTTCTTCCTCATCTAGTAATTATGCAATCTGGCGGGACAACTGCTCCTTGCCATCATCAAGTCCATTTATCTTGATTTAAGATGTGGAAGTTGCCCATCATAAAACATTTTCCCATGCCAGGAATTTCCGAGCATTTTTTCTTCTGTGTTTCCTTCTGCACTTTGATAATGAATTTGTTGTATACACCAGGATTGGCAAGACAGTGCTTTCTTCCCTACACAAAAAAAAACACTCTGCAGTTACCATTCCACTGGACAGCCATGCTGCTCCTCTGCCTCTTTACAGAATGTGATCTAGATCACCAAGAGACTCACCTATAGATCTGAGTCCACATGTTTGGGTTTCCAAACAGCTGCACAAATAATAATTAATTTCATACTTGAACCTTCTCTGGTGACCTGCCTCCACCATCCCCCTTGTCTCCCACCCCGTGCCACCTTCATCTATGGCTTTACCACTTTTTAATTAGTTTCAACACTATCACCCATAATGGTTTCCCAGCTGTTTCCATGAGAATTTGTCAGTGACCTACTTTCTCTCTGATTTTTTTATGCTTCCTTGTACCCGGAACACAGTTTGACAAATTGCTTGTTTTAGAGTCCTTTTATATTTGTTCCTGGAAATTTGATCTTGGCATTTATTACTATAGCACTGGCACCTTGCCTTGGGGTCCCTCATGCCAGTGAATAGTACCAGACTGAAAAAATTTGTAAGCTTCTACTCACATTCCTCTTTCTTTCTCCTTACCTGCCTTACTCCTCCCCTTTTTCTCCCCCAACCCCTTTCCTTATATCACTCCCTGCTCCCCTCCCCACCCATTGAATTAACTTGCTCTAAATTCCCCCTCTCCATGAATAGAACCTGACAACACCAGACAGCTGAGATCTACTGGAAAATACTAAAAATAATTGCCTTTTGTTATTAAAGTCCCATTTGGGGTTGCCATTATTCCCTCCCAGGAATCTGTCGTTTCCTGCAGGGATTCAGAGGTCTGCACCCCCATGCTTTTTTTAGAATGCAAAGGGTTATTTCCACAAACATGCTACCAAATTGACGGTCTTAAATTAATGTGTATTGTCTATTGTCCCATTTAGCTGTGGCTGCTATGTCTCTGGAATTTGCCATTGGAATATTTTACTCACTGATTCCTTCCTGCTGTCCTCCATACCCTATTTTAACATGAGCGTTCTCAAAGTAGCCAAGGACCCCAACTCCCTCTGTTTCTGCTTTCTCTCTCACTGAAGACCAGCTGCATCATTTAAGATTTCCAGTGTAACCTTCGCCCCCCCCCCAAGGTCTTGGGAAAGCTAACATGAGAGTCCTTAGAACTACACTTGTGACAGGCTTCCTCTTTATACTTTTTTGCTATTGAAACAAGAACGGAGTCACTATCATTTACTTTATGTCTTTGAAGTTTAAAATGATGAATGATAATGTATTAATATTGGTTCATGGATTATGTAGGATTACCATATAAATGTGAGATGCCAATAGTAAAAGAAAGTGGATGTAGGGTACATGGAGCTCTCTGCACTATCTGTTCAATGGTTCTGTACACCTAAAACTGCTCTAAAAACTTACTTATGTTTTAGGAGTATAATATATGCCTGCCAGAATGTATGAAAATAAAGACAAGAATTTCCAAGTTAACAAGAGTGTAGAACAACCTGAAAGTCCAGACACTGCAGGTTTTAACCCCTTTGTCCACACTGTAAATCTGTACAATAGTATCAACTAAAGATGAGTATTTGTGTACCCTACAGTATACACCCAATTGAAATGTGCCCATGTAGACACCAAAATACATATAGATTAGCACTATTTAGTATAGTCTCAAACTAGAAAATTAGCAAACCATCTATCACTAATAGAATTGATAAACCAATTATTATATAATTCAAATGAAATACTATATAATAACAAAATCCAATCAATTTGAACTCTACCCAAAACAATAAGATGAGAGGAAAAGAATCAGACACAAAAGAAGGTATTTAATACGGAACTATTTATAGTTAAAATAAATTTTAACTGGTTCTAACTAACCCATGCTGGGAAAGTCAGAATAAGGACTTTGCCTTAAATATGGAGGTTAAGGTGCTCTTTTGAGGGGATGATGCTCTGAGTTTTCTCAGAGGTAAAATGTCAGGTATGCAACCATTCAATTTGTGAAAATCCACTGATATGTGTGTGTGTGTATACTATATGCATTTTTCTATATGTATTTAAACCAATTTTCAAAAAGCAATCCACACTTTGTTTAGGGAAAGAACAAAAATATCCACATCTTCTTTAGACAAAGAACACAGAGTTTGCAGAGCCAACAGACAAGCTGGATTGCTTTGGTTCAAACTCCACCTTTAGTCCTAAATTTTATGGCCCTGGGTTACATAAACCACTAAGCCTTTCTCACCTCTATGCCCTTATCTCTAAAGTATGGCTAAAAGCTGTACCTATGTCACAGGGTTTCTGTGAGGATTGAATGAGCTAATATTTGTTCCACTCAGAATATTATAAAGACAGTGTATAAGCACCATACACATATTTGCTAAATAATTAAAAGCAGTTTTCTTTGAAGCGGGAGGGTCCACTTAAAGTGTCTTTTAACAATCACTTCTCTTAAGGAGACTGACGATGAGATAAGAAAGTACGGAAGTTAAACTTATTTCCTATGCAGCATTCTTACTTGGGAAGGAAAATATTATCTTGGCAACTGGCCAGTTAATTCTGCTCTTCTTGACTTGGAGTCTGGACTTCCAACAGGCTCTCGGGCACTGGTCCAGAGTCTTGACAACAAGCCACATTTGGGACTGCCAGAAATTGCCACAAAAGAGTCTGCCCCAGAGGGCCTGTCAAAATCACTGGGGCAGGAGAGTGCAATCCAGCAGGAATCTGGCCAGGCCAGATGTCCCTGATGCTACCTGCTGGGTGGGGCAGGCCCCAAAGCCCAGCCTTCCTCCAGCTCTCTGCCAGAACCTTCCCTTCCATCTCTGATCTCTTCCAAAGAGAGCTAAGCAGATTGTGTTCACAAGCAGAAGGGAGGGGGAAAGACAGGCAATAAAAGAAGGAGATTTAAGTGGAAGTGTCCTCCCCTCTCAGAATGCAGCCTGGGAGAGCCTGGCACTCTCTTTCAGGTGCCTTTATTCCTCTCAGCACATCCCTAGTGAATGAAGTGTGTCTGAAGAGATGTTCAGTTCACTGCCAACCTCCAATAGGCCACCACAATCAGGTACCTGTGGTGGGGCTCCACCTACTCTCCTTCTCCCTGTTCCTTTTGGACACAGCTGACTCCTCAGTCAAAGCAAGAGTACCCTCTTATCTAAGTCTTTCACATTAGCGACTTTCACTCACCCTCTCAAGCCTTTGCCAGGGTGGGGGGGAACACCAAATGAGAACAGTTTTGCTCTCCCATTAGGAGAGCAAGTGAACCTACTCTGACTTGGCAATGCTCCAGAATCATCCTACTAACTTTGGAGGCCAGTGCTTGCTTGTCCTGTTACTTCTCTCTTTCTTTCCCAAACACTTACTAGGGAAGAAGCAGCATCTCCTCTTAGTGCCTCTCCCCTGCCACCAGCCTTGCCCATTTCTCTAGTCTTCTTTTCCTTGAAAAAAATATGGTCTCATATTCTTGAAGCCATATGTGACAGGGACTGGGTCGTTCTACACCCAACCATTTCTTTTTCCATCTGGGGCACACAGACGACCCTACTCACCCAACCTTTCCCACATAAAAGGTGACCATCTGACAGTTGTAGCTAAAGTATGTATGTGCCCATAAAACCATTTCTCCTTTTTTCTTTTCTTCATCTGTTGTCTAAATGAGGTAGCTCAAGTGGGAAGCTGCAAGGGCCTCGCCACACAACTTAAGGGGTTTGAGTTCCTAAATGCCTGCATTCTCCACCCCACCCTCATGGAATGTGGCATGAACCACAACCAACAACAAAATCACCTTAATCTGTATGAAGCACTTGGGACTTAGAGGTCAGGCAGTTAGCCTACTTTGATCAGTCTAGTTTAAATTCTCCCATTTATTTCTGCAAGTCCAGGTAACCTTGGCCCTTCTTTCAGTACTAGCCTATGCAAGCATTTTTGACCTCTGCATTGGAGGCCACACCTGCAGTATTAGCATTAAACTTTCAAGTCCCAGCTCTTAACCTCTTACCTCGGTTCATATTTCAATGCTTAAATTTGTTTCCTGTCTTCTGATTAAAGTTTACTTCTTGAAAGTAAAGTGAAAGTCTGGGAAATGGTACCTAATAGTCCCTCGACTTCTTAGGCCATTTGCACAGTGTATCTGTATAGACATGTCAGGCACATTTGAGCTCATTGTAGGAAAACAAGAAATGAGACTGGAAGCTGCTAATTCCTTCCAGGCCAGGCAAGTTCACCCAAGTAATCCTCTGATACTAAGGAAGAATAATTATAAGCATATTACACAGGACAAGTTGGTTAGCATCATGGCTTTGCTTCTGCCTTGATTTGCATCCATAATGGCATAATGGTAAGTGGATCCTGACACAAGACTACAGGCTGAGAAACTACTGACTTTGTGAACTTTCAGGTTACCAGATTTCAAATGGAGGGAAGTGAATACGACAAATATTAGCTTTTGGTTTTTTTTATAGAAAGAGTAGGTGAGTAAATTATCTGTAAGTTAAGCCCAATTTGGGGCTCTGAAAAGCATTCATCTACTTATTATTTGGTTTGAAACTGGCGCTCGAGTGTGTGTGTACACACACACATATTCACTTTTCCACTATTAAAGAACACAAATAACTGTTTGACTCAAGTTGGAATAGATGAATAAATATTTACCCATTGGCATGGCTGTTGAGTAATTGTCCATTAAAAAGTTAAATGTTAATCACTTGGTTTTTTAGGATTGAATAATTTGAACACAATCCTATGAATAATCCTTCAGGTCTAAAAGCAAGAAAAAAAGAAGCCTACATACATTGGTTTCTTTTAGTCTTCACCATACAGGAAAGATGTACTCATAGGAATGTCTCAAATTCGACGCGTAACTAGTTTTTACTCCCTCTGCCCTCACAGCCAGCTAGATAATGGCCTTTTCATTATTCTTTATCTAAATAAATCTTGAGACCCTGTCTTCCAGTTAAATAGTAACAGGGGTTGAGAAGGACGGGATGGACAGAGCTCAGGGTGGACATCGAGGGACATCTAAATTAAGTGGAGAATTAAAACCTGGAGATGGACATACCCTAGATGTTATGAGAGAGGCTGTCCTACATTAAAGGGAACTATGTATGCTAAATGCTATTGAACTGAGAGCCTAGGCTAGATTTCACCACAAATATTTAGTTTCAACTGCCACAGATAGGTACTCCAGAAGGGCCACAAAATAGGGATAGCATATCAGAAGAATTCGGCTTGGTACCCTAAGATTGAACTTCTGTGTGAGCTAACTCTACCTGTCAAGGAACTCTACATCAAAAAGAGTCAAAATGTCTGAATAAGTTTGGCATACACCCTGTGCTAACAGGAACCTATGTGGCAACTTAATGGGTATAGCGGATACTGTTTATCCTGCCATTCAGGTCCTTTAACTGGGCTGCTATTCTTTTCTTCAGCAGCTATGAGGGTTGGTTATCAATGGCAGCTCACAGCTCACAGACACTTTCTCTGGATAATTGACCCTGTCAATGAGAGTCACCTAGCCCAAAAGGCATTTCCCTTTCTCCATGGGCAGCCTATAGCTAATTACCACCAGAAAAGGCCAGTCCACTTGCTTCAATGTGGAGCTACCTCTGTGGCCATTCCTGCTCTAGTAAGATTAAGCCAAAAATAGTTTGTAGCTGAGACTCTAAACTTGCCTAGGTCTTTCTCCTTGTCCCAGTCTGCTTCCTCTTTGCCCCATTTTCCTGAGAGCTCTTTGTTAATAAAGCATACAAGAAAGAATCCATGTCTTTAGTAGTGCTCCTGCTTGTGTCCTCTTTTGGACTCTGAACAAGCCAGTAGTACAGAGTTGAATTTGTTCTTCTCCACTGCCTCCAAGGTGCTTGAATCTTTGCTGCTTCACTTTGCTCCTGTGGGCAGGTAGAACAACCTGATCTTGGAGGCACTCTAGGCAAGGTAGGAACAGAGTAAACAACCTTAAAGAAATGTTCACCATCCTTAGCTATCAGGAAAATGCAAGTCAAAATGACCCTGAAATTTCACCTTACACCCATCAGAATGGCTGAGATAAAAAACTCAAGTGACAACACATGCTGGAGAGGATGTGGAGAAATGCAAACTTGTACAACCACTCTGGAGATCAATTTGGCGCTTTCTCAAACAATTAGGAATAGTATTACCTCAAGATCCAGCTACACCACTCCTAGGCATATATCCAAAATATGCTCAACTATACAACAAGGACATTTGCTCGACCATGTTCATATCAGCTTTGTTTGTAACAGCCAGAATCTGGAAACAACCCAGATGGAAACAACATTCCTCAGTTGAGGAATGGATACAGAAGTTGTGGTACATTTATACCATTTATACCATTTATACAATGGAATACTACTCAGCAATGAAAAACAATGAATCATGAAATTTGCAGGCAAATGGATGGAACTAGAAAAGATCATCCTGAGTGAGGTATCCCAGAAGCAGAAAGACACATATGGTATATACTCACATACAAGTGGATATTGGACATATAATATAGGATAAATATACTAAAATGGGCACGCCTAAAGGAATGTCTCAAATTAGACACCAGTTTTCATCCCCTTGGCACTCAAAGCCAGCTAGATAATTGCCATTTCATTGTTCTTCAACCAGTGCATGAATTCCACCTGAAGGGAAGCTTAGGAGTGCAATTACTCAAGGCATCTCTCTCCTCCCTTATTCTACGATCATTGCTCTATGGCTTCCTTTTACTTGTTTCCCTTTGTACCATCTAGCAAACTCATTTATTCCATTGGTTTCTTTTTTTCATTTCTACCCTGGAATGAGCATTTTTTTTCCTACAGTGTGGGGGGAGGTGGCAACACTTTGCATGGTATGTGAGAAAAGGTGTAGACTTACAGAAAGTCTGAGCATGGGCTAGTTCTTCAACCTTTCTAAACCTGGATGTCTTCATCTATGTAATGGTATTAGTAAATAAGGCCTACTTCATGGAGGTATTGTGAGGACTGAATGGCATAAACTGGATGTCATTGTTTCCCTCTCTGGTACACAATATATCTCAGAGGTATATTACCTGAGAAACAGTAAACCCTTTTTAGTGGGTCTTTCTAACAAAAATAAGTAAGTGTACAAACAGAAACTGAAAAAGAAAACTCTATTTGACTCACAGACACACATGCATTCTTTCTTAGATCCGTTTTCTCCCTCCATCAATGTATCCAACTACAAATCCACCTAAAAAACCCTCCAGTCTCTTTTGTGAACCACGGGTTGTAAATACAGAAGCAAATTAGATGAATCTCCATGTAAGAGGGTTACAGCTCACTGTTAATGGAAGTTGCATGTAGCTTCCACTGGGAATCCAGGGGCCCTTGGATAATGAAGAAAGCAGGTATTCGGGGACTCCGTTCTATATTAAAAATCATTTAAGGGGCTGTGGAGATGGCTCTGCACTTAAGAGGGCTTACTACTTTTTCAAAGGACCAGACTTTGCTTCCCTGCATACTAGGTGACTCAAAACTGCCTGTAGCTGAAGCTCCAGGGGATGTAACTCTCTTTGCCTCCTTGACACCCACATATATGTGCATACACACATACATATACAACATGCATAAATAATAATTAATTGTGTTATTAATAACACCTTTAAAAGTCATTTTTTGGGTGTGGTAATATACTTGTGACCTCAGCACTTAGTAGAAAAAGTAGGATGAGAAGTTCTAGGTCATCCTTGGCTATACAGTAAGTTCAAGGCCAGCCCTGAAATACCCTCTTTCAAGAAAACAAAAGCAATAAATAAATAAATAAGTCACTTGTGTGAGTATTGAATTCCTAAGGACCATTTAAAATTATGTCTTGTGCATTTTTTTATAAGCTCAATGTAGGGCTGTAAGGATGGGTGAGCATTTAAGAGCACTGGCTGCTCTTGCAGAAGACCAAGGTTTGGTTCCTAGCACCCTTAATGTTTCAATCATCTGTAACTCCAGTTGCAGGGAATTCTATGGCCTCTTCCGGCCTCATTAGACATCTGGTATGCACATGCTACACATACACATGTGCAGGCAAAATATTCATGTACAGAAAACAAATAAATCCAAGAAAAGAATTTTAAACATTATCAACATGAATAAACTTGATAGACTATTCAAATTGGCTTTAGAGAGCATTTCAGAGCATGTCCCCAGAAACACATTTACCAAAGTTTTCCGGTGCCTTAAACTACCTTTCTGGCTGGTGAGACATGTCAGAGGGAATACATTTCTAAGTACATAGATTCCAACAAAAATAAATATAACAAAATCACTGGCTTTTCTTCCGGGGAGTGTAATTTAGTTCTTTTCTTCTTAATTACCTCTAAATGCGACACTCTAGAATATGTACAGGGTAAGCTTCCACTAATCATCAAGCCTCCTTAAATGTCAGTGCTCCACAAAAGTTAAAAGTAGAACAACATTCTGTAAGCAAAGCCCTGAGTCTAAGGCCCCAAACAATTCAGGTATTATTTGCTTTTGTGGATGAAAAAAAAAAAGATAATTTGAATTGTGCCTATAGTTGCAACCCATCTAGGTAGCATTATATTGGACTTCAAAAGTCATGCAGATTATCTTCAAGGAATTTACATTATGGTTGAGGGTATGGATCATACAGAGATTCCCATGTAGCCAGGTGTGTGAATCCATACTATTTCAATACCTGACACATGTCCTCTGACACACATTCTGGCTGAGCACCCCATCCAATGTGCTAAAGTCACGGTGTGATGCAAACATAAGGACATGGGAGATTACCCAGGGCCAGTGAGAGTCAGAAACTTGGTTTTGGTTTCAAGTTGTCTATCCCAGAAAGGAAAACAAACAAACAAACAAACAAAAAAAACAGCCTGAGGGAAATGGAGGTCTCTTATGCACCAAGTTCTGAAGACTAGGATGTATTTCACTGTTGGTTTAGCAAATAATCATTTCTTTCAGCAAGCTGCTTTGCTTCCCTGGAGCTTAGCCTCCTTGTTGCTAGGCTTTTAAAAAATTATGGTGCTATGACAACCCACTAGGTATATACCCAAAGACATCTTGCACCCACTGTGGACATGTGGGGCAGGATTAAAAGCCACATGTTACTTGTCTCATGTCAAGTAATTTATGGCAGTGCTATTCCAACACCAAGTAGAGGCAGGTGATTTTCACATGGCATGAAGGCTAAGAGAGCTCCTATTCTACCTGTAATTTAAAGGGCAGAGTGGAGCATTCTATCTTTATACAAAATACTTATAAGGATCATGGAGACAGATGTTTACCTACCAGTTATGAGGTAGAAATTTAATCTGCAAGTAGGTAGTGGCCTTTGAGTGTGGCTGGTTTGGCTCCTGGATATTGGGTTTGGTTTGGGAAGTGCAGAAATTACTGCGTTGACACCTCTTAGCCACCAGAGAGCTCCATGCATCCAACCAGAGGAACCTATTGGATCAGCAGTTTACAAAACAAAACAAAACAAAAAGCAAAAAACCAAACCAAAACAACAACAACAAAAAACTGGTCTGCCCTCCTGCAACCCAGAGCACAGGTTCCATTACAATTTTCTACAAATTCACTCATTTCCCCCATTAACAGTACCTCTGACCATGTCCCTCTGCCTTTCAGGGAGGCAAGAAATAACTCTGAGTATCAACATCCACACAGGTCAAATGATTCCCCAGCTAAGGCACAGAAAGCTGAGACCCTCAAACTTAATGTTTTGTTGACATCTGTGAGAGCCAGGGATCATGTGTGACACATATTCAAGAAAATTTCTTTCTATGGGTTTTAGTTGATGGTCATTTTCTTTTTGTGCTCATAAAAATAATATAAGATAGTCATACTAAGGTTGAAAAATACAAAGTAGTATAAAGAAGAAAATGACAGTAATCTATCATGTCGCCATCCAGAGAAAATTACTGACAAGATTAGAAGGAGCTGAAGAATTGCCTCAGTGGTAGAGCACTTGCCTGGCATGCATAATACGCTGGGTTCTATCCCAAGCTCTGCAGAAAGAATGCTTTGTAAAAAAAAGATTTGGAAATGATTCCTTTCAGCCTCTTTTTCCCCCCTCTTGGGATGCATGTGTATTCTTACACAGTTGAAGCCAATTTGTATTCTGTTTTGGTAATTTTTCTCACCTGATATTGTCTGTTAATTTTATAAGCATTTTCCATGTCATTACATGTGCAGCACAGACAGCTGGGAGAATTCAGAGTGGCACAAAGGAAAATAAAAACTGTTTTTCTACTACCCAGAGATAACTGTCACATTTTGGTGTTTTACTTTCCAGGCTCTTTTCTAAGTACGGTATTTATTTCTGTACAAAACTAGACCTATGCTGTGCACATTGCCTTATAGACTGTATAATGTTAGACCACAACCATTTCTTCCACATCATTGAACATATTCTGAACATTTTTCATGGACTCCAGGTCGCCTAATAAATTGTCTATTATTGGCCATTTATGCTGATTCCAATAATATTTTATCCAAACCGCATGAGGATAAACAACTTTATACTAATTATTCTCTATACAAGCATCAGCCATTATCCACCTAGCCTATATTCTTGGATTTTGAGTTACTGAACATTGTATCAGTTCTCATTAACAGGTTGTGAGAGTCCCAGTTTCGGCACACCCAAATGGAGAATCATTAATTGAAAATGTTGTTTTGCTTATTTGATACATAAATATGTACACAAGCCTATTTCTCTGTTGTGACTGGAAAAACAACTTCCTTGGAGTCATTTCTCACCTCTGGTTCTTACAATCTTTTCACCTCCTTTTCCAAGAAAATCCCTGAGCCTTGGTGGGAGGGATGGGTTGTGGTTGTCCCATTTAGGGCTAACTGCTCCCCAGTCTCTTATTCTCTGCATGTTAATCATCAGAATGCCTCTATGTTAATTGCAATCCTACTACAAGGAGAAGCTTCTTTGCTAAAGGTTGAGAGATGCCCTGAACTATGGGTAGAGCACGAAGTCATTAGGAATCATTTAAATACTATGTCCATTTAACAGAGTACAGTTAGTAGGTTCTTCCCTAGAGCTTATTACCTATCTAGTCACAGGTTCATGACCTCATTAGCTGTGGCAGGTATGGGTTCCAGCTCATAGAGCAGACCTACAATTCAATCAGGAAGTGATTGGTTACTTTCATATCATCTATGCCGATAGTGAACCAGTTAACATATCGTGTCTGGCCAGTGATAGTTGTAGCCCTGGGGGATCACAGCTGGGTGCTACTGATGATTCTTCTTCTCCCCCAGTAGTGTACAAAGCAACTTTAAACACTATGAAAATCTTGAAACCCTGAGGAGGTAAGTGGCCCACTAGATACAGAGGCTTGACCAAAAGATGAGGAAGGCTAAGTAAACAGAGAGCATGGTGATCTGGCACACTGGGTTTGCTGTCTGCATTCTCTCCTCTGTCCATGTAATAACACAGCTAAAAGCCCAGGTCCTCTCCAAAACTTCCTATCATTTTTCAAAAACTAGTATACAATCTTGTCTTCTGAACTAATGTATATAGACTGACTTCTGAATGTACCCATAAGAAAACAATTACCATACTACATGTATCCCACATGTATACTATATGGCAAAAATACACGCCATGACAGACAGCCACTCTCATCATTTGTGTGTGTGTTGTTTTGGTGAATGATGTCTGAGAAGTTGTAATCTTCTACCATACTACCCCAGTCTCTTCCTTTCTCACTCTCCACTTTTGAGTTCTGCCATCTGAGAACCTAATGCTTGGAGCAAAGCAGTTGTAATAGAATTGTGAGGCAAGAAGCCTAAGGACGAAAAAAGCCAAGATGGTAAGAGTGACAACATAAAAGAACAGAAAAGTAGATCTTAGAGCTCTCTACCTTCAGGCATAGCACTTGGTAAGGCAAGTAGATATATTTACCATTTAAGCTACCATGACTAGGATATCAGTCATTGCAGTCAAAAGGCATTCCACTGTTGACTTTGATTACCCGGCAGGGACTTTCATGACATTATTAACCTTCAACACTATCCCTTGGGCTGGAGAGATAGCTCAGCAATTAAGAACACTTGTTGCTCTTGTAGAAGGGCAGGAGTTCCATTCCTTGCCCCCACATGGCAGCTCACAGGTGCCAGTAACTCCAGTTCCAAAGGATCCGACACCCTCTCTGGCCTCTGCTGGTACCTGCATGCACATAGTGCACAAACATGCATGGCAAGCAAAACAGTCACACACAAGAAATAAGAATGGATATTCAAAACTATCCTTTAGCCTAAATTGATCTTTGTATCCCTGCATCCACAGGCCTACCATAGCGACCCTCAAGATTTCGAGCGATGTCTGCATAATTGAGTCTACTAATAATCTGCAATTTTGGTACAAATAATTCTTGATTTTTTTTGATCAGTTCCTATAGACAAGGCACCTATTTATTTAAAAGCAAACTCTTCCAGCTGTGGCTCCAGGAAGCATTCTGCCTCCTGTTCACACAGCCTGGTACAGACCTTGCTAAGCAAGAATTCATTCACTGCTTGTTAATTAGTCAAGTGCTGAGCACACCACAGGACTCATTTTTGCATTATCCACACAATCGCACAATTAGCATTTTAAAAGGTTTTCTAGGAGACTGACTCAAGTAAGTTTATCTTGAAAAAAAAATGTCACAAAAGGAAATGAATAATTAACAAATAAGTTCCCAAGCAGATTTAGTGGACCCTTGGATTCAGCCTGAAAGGCCTTGAGTACAGAGGTTGCTTCTAGTACCTTCTAGTGTGTGCACAGAGAACTGATCATTGCTGTACTGACTCTTTGGGAGGCCCAGCCTCTCCTGTGGGACAGCAATCCTTCCTAGACTGGAGGGAAAGGACTGCACTGTGCTGGGCAGGATGATATATGGTGTGGGTTTAGACTACTCAGTTCAATTACTTAGACATTTGCTGCCCCCTCCTGTCCCAATACCACCCTGGGTTTAAAGCTAAAGAAGCATATGAGAAGCATTTCATCTTTATTAAACACCTATATTTTAAACACCTTTTATACGGTTTTAGAACTGGGAGTTTTCTATGTTTGAGGGATTGGGAATTGAATGCAGGACCATGCACATGCTAGATGCATGCTCTGCCATTGAGCCATACCTGCAACTTCCAAACTACATTTTAGTTGCTTCACATATGAATAAACAAGTTAATATGTGTCAATACTTGTATCTTCTAAAAACACCAATTTATAAAAACAACAAAATTTGGAATATTGGAAAATCTAGTGTTTAAGCTAGACTCTACTAACAACCTAGGAGGTAATTATAGGCAAATTATCTGAGAAGAGAAATATTTGGGTTTTTTTTGTCAGTTTGTTTGTTTATATAGTATCACATGTACTCCTGGATGGACTTGAACTTACTATATATCCAATAATCTTGAACTTCTAATCCTTCTTCTTCAGATGCCCAGTTACATTGATGAGGCCTGCTAGACCCAGGCTAAAGAAATCACAGCTTTCTCAGAGCAGTTAGCAGTATTGTCAGTCAACTAGGAGCCCTAAAGATCAGGTTTGCTCACTCACAAATAGTGCAAGGAGTGTGTGTGTGTGTGTGTGTGTGTTTTCACATGTGTGTGTGTGTGCGTGGGCAGCTTGTGGCTAAACTGGAGAACTTGATTTTTTTTTACTGAAAAAGTATGTGACTAGGTGTCCTATAATATTGTCAGCTTAGTGTAATCTCCAAGTGACTCTTTCTCTGGTACCTTAGTGTTAAATGCTGTTGATGGGTTTGTTTATTTGATCCTTTCTCTATAAACAGTAAAGCACCTCTTGGATGTATGTCTCAGGTTCTTTTGGGTTCTAAGTATCATGAGGCCAGTGGCTTATCTTTGGAGGCTCTTTATAGCCCCTCTTACTCAGTCCTTTCAGGAAGGGGAGCCTATGGCAATAAATGGAGAGTATATGCCCATGCTGAAGCAACAGCACCCCATGTTACAGCTCTCACCTCCCCAAAGTGGTTTTGGAGGGAGGGAACTTCCAAGCTCATTTTCTATGTAGATGAGGTATATGGGGCCAGAGAGTTTAAGTAACTTGTTGCAAGCCACACAGTTGTTTGGTAGCAAAAGCATGGCAAGCAGACAAGTGTTGTAACTCCTTCAATTAGCTATTTAAGTTTACCTGATAATAAATGCTCTTGGTTTTTAAAAGAGCTCCAATCTTGTGTCCCTTTTGCCGGGTGGCTTAAAGATTGTTGTTTCTTCCTTGTTTAGTGTAAAAACAACCACAGGAGGAAAATGTGTGCATATACAGTCACATATGTAAGAAAAAAATATGTTACTGACAATAACAATGAATCATTATTTGTCATTGCCCTAGTTGTATGCTCACCAGCAGGTTGCCTAACTTCTCTGTGTCTCAGGTTCCTCATCTATGGGGGTGGGGAGAGAAGGAATCTTAGCATGTAGCTCATGTATGTGATTTACTCTGGAGAATGGATGGAAGAGAGGTTAGTTTTCAGTTCTTAAAAAATTGCATAAGTTACTAGAGGTCTGAATTATATCTTGTTTCAAGTTAATTACACCACTTTTGTAATTGCAAAGATTATAGACATAGCCAAGCTATCAAACAGGCTTAATTGAGACTAAGTTAAAAAATAAAGTCTTGTATTAGTGACAAATGTATACTATCCAAGATTATTTTTAGGCATACATATGTATATATGATAATATATATGATAATATGTATTATCATATATATGTTATCTTCTAACGTTCGAGCCAAGGCATCTAAGCACCACCAGGAAGTCTTCCAAGTGTGGTAGGGCTGAGGTTTGTTTGTGTGAAGTATATGGAAGTAAATGGAAACCCACCATCCAAGTGAAGGACAAGTCAGGCCTTCCAGTGGCATTCTCAATGTTACTCTTATTTCTGATTCTTGATGAATCAACATCTCCGATTCCTCACTAGTGGTCTCTGGTCTAAAAAGTTTTGTCCATGTTACAAGGACTGAATTCGTGAATAAAATTCATGAACGACTGCCAAACCTAACATTTGTGGCTGGTGCCATCTCCTTTGCTAAACAGAACGTTGTGTGGCAGCTGCCTTGTAGAAATTGATGGGGAACCAAGACCAGTGAGGGGGCCCACAGAAGCATCTGGCAAGAGGGAAAGGAGAAACAAGATACTTGGCTTCTCTGCCCAGGAAGCCAGAGTCTTGGGCCCTGAGCACAGCGGTCTGTGGGCTGGTGCGGGTGCCCCACACTGCACGTTTGCTTCCTCCCTTCCCAGGGGAGGAATGGCTTTAGCCTTTGTCTTCTGTCCTCAGAGCCTCTGAGAGGTTGAAAGTCGAAACCCAGAGGAAGTTCAAGGGTGTCAGGATGCAATTACTCAGGAAGGATAGACTTCCTTTGAGTCCCTCCATTTCCAATCAGAGAATCTAGAAAAGTCAGCAGCTCCACCCCTCCTCAGTGCCCATCGGACCCTCAAAGGAAAGCTTCCTGTCCTCTTATGGAGACACAGTGCTGCCTGTCTCAGAGACAAACTTATCTGTTTTATCAGGGATTTCTGTATGCTAACTTCCAACCCTCTGTGTTGGTGGGGGTGGGGAGACATAGGGGCAGGGGCAAACATACATGGGAGGGGGAAGAGACAGAGAGAGAAAATGCTCATGCACAGGGATATCTTGTTACCACATAAATACATATAGTTGCTAGCTACATTAATCATCACTATTTTGGAAATGGCTTTAATTTACTTTTGTTTTGAGACACTGTCCGTCTATGCAGACCAGGTTGATCTTGAACTCACAGAGCTCTACCTGCCTCTACTGGGATTAAATGCTGGGACTAAAGGCATGTACCATCACACTCGTCACCTAAATATACTTTTACATAAATATTATTCTGAAAACTCATTATGATCCAATTTATAGTTCAGCAAAAAGCAGAAAACCACCATTACAGATCAATTAAATCCAACAAAGGAAAATATTCAAGAAAATTCTGCAATAATTTGTGGCCCTCTCTGGCTTGAAATGGGACATGGTGGTACCAAATGCAGTAATTTGAAGGCTGTGGATCCTTCAGTTTCTTTAGAAGTCCTTTACTTGCTAGAAATTATTCCTCTAATAATCAGAACAGCTCCCATAAAATTCTATGTAAATCTTTGCTAGGAATAGTTGGCTTGGGTAGCCCTCCCCTGCAGACATGGCAGCACATGGAACACAAAATGAAATAGCTTCATCTTTCCTTACACACAAAGCACCTTGTTTAGAGAGGGAGTGGAAAGGGTTCGTTCCTATAAACATTTGGAGGTGAGAAAACTCTTTACATCATCACAAACTCCGTCAATAACTCAAATAAATGGACAGATAGATTTGGAGGTCTTGCCTGTTGAGAGATGTGTTTGTGATTTCTTTTCACTTATCACTTATCACTACCTTTCATTGTCTCTCTTGCTTCCTAGAATATAAGATCTATGAGGCCGGGGATTTTTATCTGATTTGCATCTTACTCTTGTTTCTAGCACCTAGAATTGTGTAGTATATTGTGCAGGTATCCAATAAATATTTCTTGTGTATTATCCATGCATGACTTACTTAAGAGAAAGCATTGGAGGAGGACACTTCAAATGATATGTAGGAAGAACCTGGTGAAACACTCTATGGCAAGCATGTTGAGATTCTTCCTAGTACAGTCAGGTATGACTCAATCAGTATATTGGCATGTAATGTCAACAACAGCCAAGTTTTTGGCCCTAAATCCATAGGATCCTGATATGTCATGGCTAGCTGTAGCCTCTCCTAACTTGGCAGCCATCACATATGCAGCCATGTACAAACATACATATCTGCCCATAGGCACACACTTTTACGACCCTGGTTTTTAAATCTTTATTTACTAAGAAAAAAACTAAAACACATGGAAACTAAGTCACTTGACCTGGGTCATACAAAACACTTCAGGGGCATCATTTGCCTCTGAGTACTTAGCCTTCTGGACAGAGGCAAAATGCACAGAGCTCCCAGGAAGCCTTTGTGCAGTGCTATATTGTACTAACAAGCAAAAGAATATGTTGTATATAAAGTAAATAAACTGTAATTAATATTAAAAATAAAAATTTAATTAAAAAAAGAGTATGTTGTCATGCATGTCTAAACAGCCCTAGAATACTCAGGAAATAGTCAAAGGTCTCTCCCTTCTTCAGGTTACTAGAAGATCAGTTCCTATCAGCCTTTCCCTTACCCCTCAGCTGTGCATGCCAGCAAGCTTGGAAATTGTCCTGAGCGAGCATGACCACACAACTTTGTTTTCATTCCTTACAGTGTTTCAGCTTTTCTTGAAAAAGAAGTCTATCAATTCTTTTCTCTCTCTCCTAACAGAAAAGACACAAGGAGGGACCCAGAATTTTCTGAAATCTCCACTTTCCATGGCACCAAATAGTTCTCCTGGAAACAGCTCCAAGCAGCCAAAGAAATGGCAGATGTGACTTTCACTCTTTTTTCTGGCCCCTCCCCTTTTAAGACAAGCTCTCATTATGTAGCTCCAGCTATCCTGGAACTCACTCCACAGACCAGGCTGGCCTCAAACTCACAGATATCTGCCTGCTTCTGACTCCTGAGTGCTGGGATTCCAAACATGTGCCACCGTGTCCATTGGGCAGTTTCATTTCTTTCCCTCTAACCCCATGGAGGGTTAAGTAGTGAAGAGCTTAAAGAGCAAGCAATGGGGGAAAAAAGGAGGTAAAGAGAGGCCTAACTATCAGATCTTCTCTGCTTTCTGCAAGTATAAATCCACCATTCACAAACCAGACACCGGAACTGCTACCATCTTCATTTGGACTTCCCAGTCAGAAAGAGGATGAAAAATGAAAACTTGTTGTTTAAAACAATTTGCTTAATACAGCTCCTGAAAACCTAACTGAATTATTGACTGTAATATGTGTGGGCTTCCCTTGGCCAGATGAGTAGCCACATCAAGAAAAGGAGTGTGAAGGCAGGGCCCTTGACAACTTCCAGCAGTGAAAACAATGCAGCCTCCTTACTAGGCAGTTCTGGAATCTTTCCTTGTCTTTTTTGGAAGGGAGATTAATGCCACTAAATAATAGAAGGCCTACATTCTTGAAAATTTAATGACTGTCCCGCATCAAGCAGCTGTCAAATGTATTTGCTTGTTGTCCTGACAAAGTGTTTCATTCCCAGCATTCGAAGGGGGTCCTGCCTTCATCAGTTATAAGGGAAAGTGAGAGGCAACCCTAGACAGCAGAAATCCCAACTTCCTAATTAATCTACGAGTCCCCAAGGCCTGGATCAGTCTGTGTTTTTCTAAACAATTCCACAGAAAGCACAGGAGCAAACGATAAACCATCTATGGGCCTCTCATTTCAACGTGTTGGAACTGTTCACCAATCCCAGTAAGATTCATGTGTATCTTCAAGTTATATATATATATTACACAGTTTGTTTCATGGTTGGTTGTCCTAATGCCCAGAAAACCTTCCAAAGTGTCTCCCTCTCTTTTCAGTTGCCTTTTTAAGACCCTCTCTCCCACAGTGTATCTCTCTTCTGGTCTCTAGGAACACCTGTGGACCATTTAGTGCAAGACCTTAATTTCTTCTCTAATAACCAGTTCCCTACCTTCCAGACTGACAGCTAACTAGATCCAGATTTCTTTTTATGCTTTCACTCTTCCTCAGAAACAATATCGGGAGCAGGCATTGTCAAGGATAACTGGAATGGTGTCCTTTAATACGCTGAAGATGCTGTATGGATGAAGATATCAAAATTGCTCCCTGCTCCCTACCTCCCAAGTAATTTTATCCATAGTTGTACCCTAGGGATCAACCTTTTGTTCTAGTATCACATCTGTATGGCCCCAAGAGGCAAGAAAAGGTGAAACTCAAATTTCCTATGCCCTTGAAACTAACGATTAGCCTCACTTTTAATTACAGGGAAATTTGAACCAGGCATGCTTTCTCATTTCTACGTTGTTTTCCTCACCCCAGTGGCCCTGGCTACAAGGTTGCCTACTAAAGTTTAACCGACTCTGTAACAGGGAGGTGGTCCTGCCATGTGTGCTTCATTCATCAAACATTTACTCCTCAAAGTCCACTTTGAGCCACGCTCCAGTCACAAGTAAAGAAGTCAATGTGAACAAAGAATTCTGTCTGGAGAGAAGACAGACATTGGTTTCCTGCCTTCAGTAACTATTAATAGCAATGACTCCTCCCAAGAGACCAACTGGAGCGATGAGGCAGACAGCTCCCTGGCAAGAGCAATATATATCCACACTGTCCTCTCCAAAAAGAAAAAAAAAAAAAAGGCTAGTGACAACTTTAGCTAAAATGGCAGCTGGTTCCCCACACCATCCTCCATGGAGCACTCCTGGTCAGATGGATTTCCTCAGTCCTCAGCATTTAGCAACTTCAGATATACTACCTACTTATATATTCATTACACTTATTGTTTGTGGTCTTCCTGCTCCCACTAAACTGTCAAGACCAAAAGGGCATGGGTCTGTCTGCTTTGTTCACTGACACAATTCTAATACCTAGAATAGTCCATTGTACATAGGTGTTCAGTCGGTACTTATGGAACTGGGAGTGATAGTACATGGTTGTAATCCTAGCATTTTCAAGGCTGAGACAGTATGATTGTGAATTCAAAGCCAAGCAGGGCTCTAGAGTCCAAACCTGTCACAAGCAGATCAAAACAACAATGAAAACAGAGCTGGGTGGTGCATGTTTACAATTCTACACTAGTGCTATGTAGGCAAAGGCAAGAGGATTATGGGTTCAAGACCAACCTAGACTACACAGAAAACGCATGTTCTCACTCTCAAAAATTTTTCATTGTTGTTGAATTAGCTAATAGAAGCTAGCTGCTGAAGAAACCTTGTCATCAAGAACCTAAAAGAAGTCTATACATGTCAAGTTAGGGTATGACATTAAAAAAATGCTCAACTGAAGGTTTTCAACATAGCTGTACAGACCATAACCATTTTTTCCTCCTGTTTTCTTACATCAACAGAGAATAGGGAAGAGGTAGAGATAGTAACTAAAATTCAGGAAATATTTTGAGGTGCTTGTTTTATTTAAGGTCTTTCCAAACAGCAGAATCTGAAAGCAAATTTGGATAGTAAGAGGGTTTTCTTTGAGAAACCAGTAAAAGGGAGGAGGCAAGACAAAGTAGGTATAAAATAACAGTAATTTCCATGGGCAATAGTCCAGGATCCATGCTGCTGGATACCCTCTGAGGGAGTGTGCAGAACTCATGGCACCAAGGGAGTGGGACCTAGGGTATCCTTCTGCTAATCTCCATTCTCAGTTCAGAGTTCTGGGGATGGCAGAGGAGGGAGGGTTGAGCATGCCCCTGTAACTCAGAGAAAGACTCAGTGACTGCAGAGTTTAAGGCAAGAAGCTGAAGTTTACGACTGATTGCTCACTGACCTGCAAGTGACCCCTTGGTGGCCAAAGAGATAGCAGCTCTCAGTGTCCTGGCCACCATTTCTCTTTAGGCCTCTACACCTGTGTGAGTAGCAGTAATTGGTTTTGTTCTTTGCTAGTTGTCACATCAGCTTGTCTCTCATTAGTCTGGTTGCCTAGTGTTTAATTTTTTTCTCTCTTTCCATCAATAAAAGCAATTGAAGTGTTTCCTCCGGGAAAAAGAGGGAGCGGGAGCAGGAGTGGGAGAGAGAGACAGAGAGAGGGCGAGGACTTGCAAATAGAATCCTATAGTGTTTGAAAAAGACAGAAGCAAGACTGCTTTCAAATCAAAACAGCATCCAGAAACACCACACACACACACACACACACACACACACACACACACACACAGGAAAATGCCTACAGGATAGTTCCACTTTTTCTCATTCATTGTTAAGTCTAAAATAAAACACTTGAGAAATATGAGGCACTATGATATTCTCCAAACATCAACCTACTCTAGTTTAAAACATGACACACATTTCTGAGGAGTAGACTGTAACTGGTGTCACAAGTGTTTCTCTCTCTCTCTCTCTCTCTCTCTCTCTCTTTGCTTGCTTTTATAATGTAAAACTTCTAGGCCCAAGGAATCTGATCAGAGGAAATGTTTCTTGCATAGAAATGGCAATAAATGTTTATAAAAGGAATTTGAATTTTACTCTGCTTACGTATCTGAATTTGACTTCCTGCAACTGAACTTTCTGCTGAGATAATGTACTGGGGGAGTTATTTGCTTTTCCTCTAAAACACACCATGTCCATTGGCAGGTGCACACAGGCATACATACACAAGCGCACGAAAATATATATACAGAGTTAGGGGGAGAAGCATAATCTCCAGGTTATAACAAAGCTATTACAGCCTGTGGCTATGGCTCGGTGGTAGAACATTTTCCTACTGTGTGCAGAGTCTTGGATTTGATCCTTCCATCAAAAAGTGCTTCTAAGACAAGATCTCCAGTGTTGCAGGAAATGGAGAAGGTTCAGTAAAATAATAGCCTACATTTACTGAACCCTTACTATATGCCAGAAACAACCATAAATCGTTTTTCTTTAATTCATAAGGACACAATCTACTTAAGACAGCCAGATCCTAAACAGCCAGATCCAAGAACTTACCATTTTTGATTACTTCACACTGTCAGTGGATTTTCTGGTGTATGAGAGAAAACATTGCAGTTGTTACTGTCTGTTATTATATATGAGGCTATCTTGTTTATGTTTTGCATATTTTGATGTGTGGGAACTAATTTAATGCAGACACTCCGTACAACCTTTTATTCTTCCAGTTCCATTTTTGCAGAGGCAGAAACTAAGACAGAGTTAATGACTTGCTCGAGGTCATTTCACCTGTTAATAGCAGAAACTAACTTTGAACCCAGACAACGTGGTCTCTAAGACTATTTTCTTAACTATTAACTAACCCAAACCTAGCATGCAAAATGCCTTCAGGATCTACCTTAGCCCATATGGAACCTTAAAATTCCACAATATGCTTCATCATTATTGAGTGCATATACTTTTTCTGATCCTCTCTGACACCTGGAAAATGCTGGGTCTTTAGCATGAGATATTGAATGCTGGCATAATTAAATAAATCATTCTCCACAGAACTGTCCAGGAAAGTCATTCTAGACATGGGCTATTTATATCCTTTGACAGCATTTAAGAAGTGCCTATTACCTAGTGAGTAGATATGTTTTATATTATGTTAGGTTATATTTTCTGTGGTTAGCACCTAGCTAGCACAAAAAGTTTGTGGAATGAATAAATGTCTGAAAGTTTTATAAGGGAATGTACCATCCTTTACATTGCAGAACTATAATACAAGGAGAGTTCCTGGGAAGACTACACTTTAAGTTCTTACTCCTACCCCTTTCTGGAGATGAGGAAATGATGCAGAAAGTGGAGGGCGTTGGGGAGGTGGAATGAGAAAACCAGGCATGTTTCTAGCTCTCCTTGAGTTTGTTTTCATCTTTCTCCACTACTGTACTCTAGCTAAATTTAAAACCAAATTTTAACATGTCAACTAATAAATCAGGAACATGTTCCAAAGTCAAATGTGAACGATTCCTAAGTTGTTAATAATTAGGGGGGCATATTCTGCTGGCAAGAAAAAAAATGAGCTTAGAGATTATATTTAATATAGCAAAGATCAAGTTGTGAATTTCAGGTGCCTGAGGTTGTATAGATGTTCAAATTTCAATCTGGTTTAATGCATTCATCATATTTCATTATCTGGTTTAGACAATAATGTAAGGAACATTTGGTGTGTTTGAAATGTAGATGATTTGAGATTTAAATAGTCATTTACTGGCAACCCCAAGAATATTTGTGGGGGTTCCAAATAGCTGCCATCTCCTTAGAAGGTTGTCTTTATTTTCTTGAGCATTCTGAACCTTTCTTCAAATTAGGTCCACCAGGATTTCGATGGACCCATGCAGTTTTCCCAGGTCCCTATTTATCTTTGGTGAGTTCTAGTTCTGGTTTATAGAACTTACAGAGTTACTCACTGAAACACTGAGGAAGCTCATAAACCCTGGAAATTTTGGGTATGGTAGGAAGGGCTGAAACACTGGCTACACATAACAGCTGGAATATTCATGTCAGTTCAATATGTTCTCCTCATTGCCTGAGGAATTGAAAAAAAAGGAGGAAAACTCAAGCAATATGTCAAGCTCAATAACCAAACTTGAAGAACTGGGGTCCACCAGATAACATTTAAGGCATTTGCTCTCTTTCCTTGTTTGCTCTCCTGTCTGTGAGCTGGGATGAGAATGAATACACTGTTTGTTTTCTTTGAAGATTGCATCTGATGAGAGATTTGGGGACTGTATCAAAGCTGGCTGAGTGCCCATCCCTCAACTGTAAGATGCTCTCAAAGGAACAGACCTGGACAAGGTCCATAAAGTTGCCTCTCCCCATCACTGTTCTTTGTAAAAGGGAAGCAAAAACAATCATGTGTTTATCTTCCTCACTGACAGTGTGCAGATGTGTTTTCTTAATGGCGCTTGCGACACATTTATTTTTTTTCTTTGGTGTTTGGAAACAGAGCTTTTCCCATCTTTCCCAGCTGCACAGGCCAAGACTGTTGGTAACCTCTTGTTTTTTCAAACTAATTCTATCACTCTGGTTGTTTGTTTTGTTTTTTAAGTAATTGAAACCACACAAGTAGCCCATGGGAGAAGGGTTATTTAATCAAGGGAAAGGTTTTTGAACAAGGGGAATATATTCCTGCAGTTCATCCTCTGCCTGAGACAAAGGTATGAGGAAATGAGTAATGAGGAAAAGATGGGGTTTGCTTTATATCAACCTTTCTGAGAAAAATTTAAGAAAACTGAGAAAGGTACAAAGAGACCAAAATCTAGCCACTTCTTTACCTTTATAGGAAAACGTTCTTAGTAAATTAAAGTGGTGCAAAGGCAAATTCTTAAATCACACTGAATTGGCTTATTGGTTCACATTCCATAGTATTAAGTTATTCAAAGGTGAACATGTGCATTGATTGATTATGCTGTGAGTCACAGAAGCAACTCTCTCAGGTGTTTGAGGATACCAAAGGAATGGCATGGTAGGCATTTTCCAATGCTATTTAAGGAATGGCATTTTCTGGTACTCTGGATAACAAGAGAACTACTGAATTAATCACCTTCCACTTTTCATTTTGTGCCCTGACACAAGAATAATGAACAAATTGTAATAGATGCCATCTTCTTTCTTATGTGGTGTATCTATAGCCGTATATTGTTGTGTTTAGATTCTAATAAAGGTCTGACTCTAGAATGAGACAAACTGTACTTAAGTCAAAAGATGTCAGACAATGAAGTACAAATAGGACTTGGGCATGGGTGTGGTGGCATGTGTCTTTAATTCCAAAACTCTGGGAGGCAGAGGCAAGCAGATCTTTGTGAATTTGAGGTCAGCCTGCTGTACAAAGCAAGTCGAGGACAGCCAAGGCTACGCAGAGAAACCCTGTATTGAAAAAAGCAGGAACAAGAAACAACAAAAAACAGGGCTGGAGAGATGGCTCAGAGGTTAAGAACACTGACTGCTCTTCCAGAGGTCCTGAGTTCAATTCCCACCAACCACATAGTGGCTCATAACCATCTATAATGTGATCTAATGCCCTCTCCTGGCATGTAGACATACATACAGGCCACTGTATACATTATAAATAAATAAACCTTAAACAACAACAAAAAGACCAAGGAATGAGAAAAGTTATATGAACTAACCTATAATCATATCTTGTATAACTTCCAAATACACATCCCAAATGTTACAGATACGACATTTTGTGTATTAACAAATATTTATTGCACATCTATCAAGTGCTTTAAATACAGTCAGTAATATAGACATCATGTTATTACTCTCACGATGCTGATAGTATGGCGGAGGGAGTGTAAAGAGAAATCGCCCAGTGCAAGAACTGAAAATGTTTCTCAAGTGCAGAGAAGATGAGGTCACAAAGAGTGGTTGGGATCCAATAAAATGAGATAGAGAACTCAAATATGCAAAGGCAATGTTAAGTTCAGAAGGCTGAAGAAATGGAGAACAGAGCAGAGGAAACAGCATGTACGAATTCTACGAGGAAAGAAATGATTATGTTTATTTAAAAAAACAAAATAAAAAACCTGTGGGGCACTATGGTGAGTGAATGTCGAGCTTGTGTGTGTATTGTGGTTGGAGGGAGAATGGGTTGCTATGAACCTGGAAAGACAGCAAGACCTTTTCAGGTATCCAGGGCCCTGCATTTCCTCCTTAATTTAGGGAGAGACAAATGAAGGCTTCGTCTCATGCATGAGGTAAAAGATTAGTCTTGTGACTATCTGAAGAATGAACTGTAAGAAACAGAGATAACAGGAAGGAGAAGAATGCAGTGGTTCTGGCAAGAGGGAATCAGGAGGAGGCATTAGTGAATGTCACTCCCCCACCTCTGCCCTGCTCCATGATCACTTTCTGAAAAATGGACACCATGTTAAAACAAGTTTTCTAATAATTTGTCTGGGTACCAGGGCTATTTTATGCCTTATTTTTTTCAAACTGTGAATGGTGGATGAAACTAGTAACAAAGCTGTTTAAGATTTGCTTAGAATTCCACGTTAACAGTATTAACAAAAACAAAAATTGCGGGCTATTATTGTTATATCAGATGACAGCAACTGTTATTTTCTGATAGTTTACAAGGTTTTGTATGCTGGATATCACTTAGTTTTTAACCTTAAAACTAAGGTAATATCTATGGAAAACCAGATGGTTTCTCTGTCACATGCTAATATGAACATTGCTTCCAGTTCTCATGGAAAATGAAAGGCCTCCCTGGGGCTGCTCTCTAAGCAAGATAGGTCACCTAGATGCCACTACGGAGTTGACAGAACTGAGCCCACTGGCATGCCCAACAACCGTTAATCCATGGTTTTCAGGAGAGCTGAAACAAGACGATGATGACGGTAAAAACAGATCTCCTTGTTGTTCATAGATGAAAATCACAAGCGTGATTAAATGACTGATTCTGAGGATCAGTTACCAGAGACTGTGGGGTAAGGTGGGAGGACTGAGGGAAGAGAGTAGTTACCCTGTGTGGAAGGAAAATTTGGCAAGAAAGGGATATTCTGTATAGCTTTCTTCACATTACCCCTTTACCTTTTTTTTTTTTAATCTAGTCCCTTTTATTTTCTCTTTTACTTTTTCTATCCCCATCTTTCCCCCTTCTTCCTGTCTCCCTCCATTTTCTTCTCTATTTATTCTCCTTGTTTTTCTTTCATCCTTTACATCTCTCTCCCTCCCACACCCTCCTTCCTTTTACCCTCCCCCAATAAAAGAGCTTCTTTGCTTCACTGCTGGTTATTTTTTTTTTTCAAGACTAAAGGGGGAATAGGCAATGTGTAGGAGAGGTAAAAGCCCCGGGAAGCCATCAATTTCCGTCTATGCTAAAAGCAGGAGTGCGACATTGCTGGTTTATTTATTTATTTTCCTTCTAAGCTATAGATCAATTTCCAGTGAATGACACAGCACATAACCCCAGTACAATCTACCAGGGATGCAGCCTGTGTGTCTGTCTCTATGGGGGACTAAGCTGAGGCCGGAAGGAAAGCAACTGTTGTTTTCCTTTAGGTCATCATAGGAAATGAAGCAAACGAGTGGCAGGAGCGGGAATAACTCGGCCTGACCACAGTGACTGTAGAGTGATTCCGTTCCAGCTTCACCTTCTGTCTAGCGCTTCAAACGCACTTGTCACACACTCATCCTTTCAAGCACCCAGCATAGAGCTGCTTACTGAGAAACACGGGATCAGGCCACTTTGGTCCCTGATTGAGATGAATCATTTCCAGTTCTGTAATTATTTTTAAAATAAATGAATTAACTATGAGTCTCACCCTAGAGGCCAAAATCTTCAGTTCAGTGTTAAGTAAAATCAAGATGGGAACTATTATTATCTGTATATGAGAAAAGGATGTTTCACGTTTTGCTTTCACATTCTGGAGTACAGAAAAGGGCTCAGTTTGATAGGCAGTTGATTAACAGTAATATGAATAACAGTAATAATAGGGGGATCCAAGATGGCAGTGCCGACCACGCAGGGTTTCTGAACTGCAGCTCAGCAGTGAGAGCAGGGTGACAGGCAGGCTGTACTGTGGACCCCCAAACCCCGACGTCTGTGTTTCTCAGATGAGAGGAGAATCCACAGGGATACTCGACGCTCCGTCTACAAGCAACCCTGCTAATACCAGGAAAATTTCACAGGCCCCCACTGCACACTGCCTCAGGCCTAGGCTGCTTTCCCAATCTCACCATCGGTGGGTATCTTCCTGGGACCAGCAGTGGCTCAGACCCCCCAGCCTTTGGCCATCCACCCAAACCCACCATCTCTGGATGCCTTCCTGGGACTTACAGCCCAGCGCATTGATGGCTCTAAGTGAGCAGCATTAAACCGCCCTCTGCCTAAGCCCACTTTTTGTGGATAACTTCCTGGGACCAGAGACCAGCAGCTCTGACCTTGAATGCTCACTCTCACTGCCTGTGGAGTGAATACCTTCCTGTACTGAGGGTGAGGCCCCAAACCTGGGTGCACACTCTCACAGTCCTGTGGACACCTTCTGGGTACTAGAAGCTCCTGGTTCCAAACCCAGGAGACCAAACTAAACATCCTGTGTACACCTTCTTGGTCACAGTGGCTAGTGGCGCTCACTCTCACCACCCTGTAGAGGGGAAACAGTGAAGTACTGTGGGGGAGATGTGGCTCCATTCTGACTGCTCCTCACCTGCCTAGCTCATATGGGCCAGAATCAGCAATCCCAGCACAGACAGTAAATACAGCGGAGCTGAGCTAGGCCCCTGACCCAAGTCCCATTGTTGTCCTCCCCAAGGAGACCTGTGGGGCACTGGAGCAGCTCTAGGCTCTGAGATCCTTCTGCCTGCTCCTCAGCAGCCTAGCCCACATGGGTCAGAAACAAATGAGGCCAGCATTGCCAGTGAAACCAGAGGAGCTGAACCAAGCATAGGACCCAAATCCCATCATCCACCATCTTAAGGTGGCCTTAAGCTAGAAAACAACGGAACAGTGGCCAGGCTGCTGGGGTGCTGGCAGATAGATCTGTGTCCCTCCAGTGGGACACTAGAACAGCTCTAGACTCTGAGCTCCTTCCGCCTATGCAGCAGCTACCTGGCATACCTGGGTCAGAAAGAGTGACCCAGCAGAGACAGTGAATCCAGGGAAGACTACTCAAGGCTCCAGAGACAGGTGGATCCAGTCTGCAGTACAGGCCCCAGGGATAATCAGTAAGGATACAGACAACTGAATGGCTAGAGGCTGGCATAAGAATACAGGCAACAAAAAGCAGGACATCATGGCTTCACCAGAATCTCAAAAATCAACAGATATTCTATTCTAGCTAAAACACAGGAAAACCATCTTAAATCTATAATTATGCAGTTATTCAAGGCATATAAAGAAGAAACGAATGAAAAATAGAGGCACATAAAGAGAAAATGAACAAAAAATAGAGGCCATCATGGACAGACAGGAATCCACATTCAAACAGATAAAGGAAATGGTGCAAGACATGAAAACAGAATTAGTATCAATAAAGAAAAGAAAAAAGAAAAAACCCTGGAGTTGGAGAACTTAGAGAAGAGATCAGGAACCACAAATGTAAGGATCACCAACAAAATACAAGAGATGGAAGAGAGAATCTCAGGTGCTGAAGATATAATTGTAGAAATTGATACATCTCTCAAAGAAAAAATAAGATCTGAAAAATTACAAACACAAAACATCCAAGAAATCAAGGACACCATGAAAAGATGAAACTTAAGTATAGTAGGAAGAGACGAAAAAGAAGATTGCAAACTCCAAGGCCCAGAAAATACTTTTGAGAAAATAATAGAATATTTTTCCAACCTTAAGAACGAGATGCCCATAAATATACAAGAAGCCTACAGAATACCAAATAGACTAGACCAGAAAAGAAACTCCTCATATCACATAATAGTAAAAAAAAAATCTACAGAGTAAAGAAAAAATATTAAAAGCAACAAGGGAAAAAGGCCAAGTAACATTTAAAGGCAGACCTATCAAAATCACACCAGACTTCTCAAAAGAGACTATGAAAGACAGAAGGGCCTAGGCAGATATCATGCAGACACTTAGAGATCACAGATGCCAACCCAGACTACTATATCCAGCAAAAATTCCAATCAACATAGATGGATAAAACAAAATATTCCATGACATAACTAAATTTATACAATATATACGCAGCAATCCAGCCTACAGAACATACTAGAATGAAAACTCCAACCCAAAAAGATCACCCAAGAAAACACGGGATAAATACACCATCAAAACAAAAAATCAAAAGAAAACAAGTACACAAGCACATAATCACCACTAATTCAACAGAAAAAAAAATACCAAAAAACTAATAATCCTTAGTAGCTAGTATCTATTAACATTAATGGTTTCAACTCTCCAATAAAAAAACACAGTCTAACAGACTGGTTGCAGAAACAGGATCCAACATTCTGCTGCATTAAAGAAACACAACACTGTAACAAAGATAGGCACTACCTCTGAGTAAAGGGCTGGTAAAATGTTTTCCAAGCACACAGACACAAGAAGCAAGCTGGAGTAGCCTTTCTAATAACATACTGTCAACCAAAATTAATCAAAAGAGATGGAGAAGGTCACTTCATTCTCATCAAAAAATCCACCGGGAGGACTCCACAATTCTAAACATGTATGCACCAAACATAAGGGCTCCTGCATTTATCAAAGAAACATTAAAGCTTAAATCACACATTGATCCCAACACCTTAATAGTGGGAGACTTCAACACCCCATTCTCACCAATGGACAGATCATTGAGATAGAAGCTAAACAGATAAATAATGACACTTACAAAGGTTTTAAATCCAATGGACCTTATAGATGTCTACCAAACCTTTCACCCAAACACTAAAGGGTATAGTTTCTTCTCAGAACCTCATGGTACCTTCTCCAAAATTGACCATATAGTCCAGCACAAAAAAAGTCTGAACAGATACAAGAATACTAAGTAATTTTTTGTATCATATCAGACCACCATGGTAGAAACTAGACCTCAACAATAACAGAGATAACAAAAAGCCTACACATGCATGGAAATGAAACAACTCTCTACTCAATGACACCTGGGTCAGGGAGGAAATAAAGAAATTGAAGACTTCCTAGGGTTCAATGCAAATTAAGGTACAACTTACCCTACCTTATGGGACACAATGAAAGCAGTGCTAAGAGGAAACTTCATAGCACTAAGTGCCTTCAGAAAGAACTACGAGGCATGTCATACAAACAACTTAACAGCTCACCTGAACACCCAAGAGGAGCAGATGGCTGAAAATAATCAAACTCAGGGCTGAAATCAATAAATTAGAAACAAAGAAAACAATTCAAAGACTCAATGAAACCAAGAGCTGGTTCTTTGAGAAAAATCAAGAGAGACAAACTCTTAACCAAAGTAACTAAAAGGCAGAGGAATCCTGTTCAAATGAGCAAAACCAGAAATGAAAAGGGGGACATAACAACAGACACTGGGGAAATCCAAACAATCATTAGGTGCAACTTCAAAAGCTTACATGCAACAAAATTTGAAAATATAAATGAAATGGACAATTTTCTTGACAGATTCCATTTACCAATGCTGACTCAAGATCAGGTAAATAAATTAGCCCTATTTCCCCTGTGGAAATAAAAGCTGTCATCACAAGTCTCCCAGCCAAAAAATGCCCAGGGCCAGACAGTTTCAGTGCAGAATTCTACCAGACCTTCAAAGAAGAGCTAACACCAATATTCTTCAAACTATTCCACAAAATAGAAACAGAAGGAATATTATCAACCTAATTTTATGAGGCCACAAGTCACCTTGATACCTAAACTGTACAAAGACATAACATAGAGAACTTCAGACCAATCTTGCTTATGAACATTGACAGAAAAATACTCAATAAAATACTAGCAAACCGAATTCAAGAACACCTTAAAGATATAATCTACCACTACAAAGTAGGCTTCATCCCATGCATGTAGGGGTGGTTCAACATGCTAAAACCCATCAATGTAATCTACCATATAAACAAACTGAAAGAAAAAAAACACATGATCTACTCCTTAGATGCTGAAAAAGCTTTTGACAACCTGTTCATGTTTAATGTTTTGGAGAGATCAGGGATACAAAGCACATAAATAAATATAGTAAAGGCATTACACAGCAAGCCTATATAGCCAACATCAAAATAAATGGAACCTTAACTCAATCCCACCTAAATCAGGAACAAGGCAAGGCTTCACATTCCATATCTCTTCAACATAGTTCTTGAAGTACTAGCTAGAGCAGTAAGACAACTAAAAGAGATCAAGGGGATACAAATCTGAAAGGAAGAAGTCAAAGTATTACTATTCACAGATGAGATGATAGTATACATGAATGACCCCAAAAATCCTACCAGAGAAGTCCTTCAAACTGATAAACACCTTCAGCTAAGTGGCTGGATACAAAATTAACTCAGAAAACAAAAAACAAAACAAACAAACAAACAAAAAACCCAAACAGGAGCCCTTCTATTTACAAAATGAAAACTGACTGAAAAAGAAATGAGGGAAACAACACCCTTCACAATAGCCACAAATAAGATAAAGTATTTTGATTTCACTCTGACCAAGCAAGTGATAGACATGTGTATATATATATCAAGTCTCTGAAGAAAGAAATTGATGAAGATATCAAAAGATGGAAAGATCTCCCATGCTCATGGGTCAGTAAGATTAACACAGTGAAAATGGCCATCTTACCAAAAGCAATCAACAGATTCAATGCAATTACTATTAAAATTACAACACAATTCTTTACAAAACTTGAAAGAACAATTCTTAACTTCATATGGAAAACCAAAAAATCCTAAATTGCTAAAAACAATCCTGTACAACAACAGATCATCTGGAGGTATCTCCATGCCTGATCTCAAGCTGTACTACAGAGCAATAGTAATAAAAACTGCATGGTACTGCAGAATGATGGGTCAATGGAATCTTATTGAAGACCCAGAAATAAACCCACACACCTACAGAAACTTGATTTTTGACAAAGAAGCCAAAAAGCATACAATAAAAAAAGATAGCATCTTCAACAAATGCTACTGATCTAAGTGGATGTCTATATGTAGAAAAATATAAATGGACCCATATTTATCACCCTGCACAAAACTAAAGTCCAAGTTGGTCAGAGATCTCAACATAAAACCAGACACACTAAATCTGTTAGAAGAAAAATTGGGGAAGAGCCTTGACCTCATTGGCACAGGAGACTACTTCCTGAACAGAAGACCAACATCACAGGCTCTAAGATCTACAATCAATAAATGTGACTTGATGAAACTGAAAATCTTCTGTAAAGCAAAGGACAGTGTAGTCAGAACAAAAGAACAGGCTACAGACTGGGAAAAGATCTTCACCAACCCTACATCTGACAGAAGGCTAATATCCAGAATATGTAAATAACTCAAGAAGTTAAACACCAACAAATCAAGTAACCCAATTTAAAAATGGGGTACAGAGCAAAACAAAGAATTCTCAAAAGAGGAATATTGAATGGCAGAGAAACACTTAAAGAAATGCTCAATGTCCTTAGTCATCAGAGAAATGTAAATCAAAACGACCTTGAGATTTCACCTTACACCCTTGTGTAAGAAATGGCTAAGATCAAAAACTCAAAAGGATGAGGCATGCTGGAGAGGTTGTGGAGAAAGGGGAACCCTCCTCCATTGCTGGTGGGAATCTTTTATTGTATAACCACTTGGGAAATAGATCTGGCACTTTCTCAGAAAATTAGGAATAGTGCTACCTCAAGATCCAGCTATACAACTCTTAGGCATATACCCGAAAGATGCCCCACCATTCAATAAGGACATTTGCACAACTATGTTCATAGCAGCTTTATTTGTAATAGCCAGGATCTGGAAGCAACCTATATGTCTCTTAAATACAGAATGGATACAAAAATTGTGGTACATTTACAGAATGGAATACTATTCAGCAATTAAAAAACAAGGAAATCATGAAATTTGAGGCAAGTGGTGGGAAATAGAAAAGATCATTCTTTGTGAGGTAAGCAGAAAGACACATATGTCATATACTTTCATCTAAGTGAATATTAGACATTTAATATAGGATAAACATACTAAAATCTATACTCCTAAAGAAGCTAAACAACAAGGAATACCCAAGGGAAGACGCTGAAACCTCACTGAGAAGGGCAAACAGTATAGCTATTGGAAGTAAGGAGAAGACAAGGAACAACACAGTAGCCTTCCACAGAGGGTCTCTGAAAGACATCAGGGTATCTAAGGAGATACTGAGACTCATAGCCAAACTTTTGGCAGAGTGCAGGAATCCTTATGGAAGAAGAGGGAGATAGAAAGGTCTGGAGGGGACAGGAGCTCCACAAGGAGATGAACAGAGTGAAAAATTCTGGGCATATGGATATAACCTAGAACTGCTGCACAGATGTAGCCCATGGCAGTTCAGTGTCCAAGAGGGTTCTCTAGTAATAGGAACAGGGACTGTCTGTTCTGATATGAACTCAGGGGTTGGCTCTTTGATCACCTCCGCCTGGGTGGGGAGCAGCCTTACCAGGCACAGAGGAAAACATTGCATCCAGTCCTGATGAGACTTGATAGACTTGGATCAGATGGAAGGGTCAAGCAGGGTAGGCAGAAGTCTGCTCTCAATAGCATGAGTCCAATGTCCAGATTGTTTATAGCACATTCCATAGACATTAATAGGGGGAAAAATCCTTGATATTTCCTCTCCCATAGTCACAAGCTGTGAATGATGAAATGTGGCAAATATCTTTTCAAAGGGAAACTGCCATGAATAAAAAAAAAATGCCAATACACTTACAGTCTCAGTATTCTCACTCATTAAGCAGGGCAGAATATGGAAGATAAATATTTTTTAAAGTCTCTTTTAGTTCTGTTTCCATAGTTCATTTGTTTTCCCAGTAATTCACTCTACAACAGATTTCTTGAGGAACTAAACCTGGAGCTTTATGCTGGAGCCATTGTGAACAAAGAAACAGAAGATTTCTTTTCTTAGGTAGATAAGGTCCAGTGAAGGCTGGTATGTAGAAAATTGAAGAAACAACTCACCAATACCTCTGAGAATGGGAACTATGATACAAGTTCCATGCCCCATCCCCCCCACCCCCCCACAAAGGAATCCTTGTGCATCTTCTGTAGATCAGAAGAGATGATCAGTAACAGCTATAAGGTAGAAAGTCAATTCCTTTTTTTTTCCTGAGGACATTCTTGATCTGAAATACTCCCAAACTGTGGCTGTAAGAAAGGTAGAGTGATGCTACCTAGGAATTACGTCATGGTTGACCTTAGTGTGAAATGGATGCACATGTGTGTGTACATGAGAACACAGGGAATCCCTACTACCTATGGCTGCTCTACAGGTAATGATAATGTAATGCGGCCACTGTAAACTTTGTAGCTTTTATTCCTAAGCTGTCTTCATTTTTCATGTAGAATCAGTAGTTTTCCTGAAGAATATGACTTACTAGCGCCCACTTCAAGGTTAGTGTAAGGATATGAGAGTCAGCTGGTGAGAGATGTTAACCTACAATCCAGCACTCTAGGGGAGCATGGCTTTACTGTTCTTCCTTTGAAGTTGCATCACAGTGAATAACTAAAACCTGGAAATCTGCCATAGTGTGTGCATCACTGTCTACTACTGATACCAAACTGTCTTCAAATCCAGAGAGTTAAAGCAGTGGTAGCATCTTTTCTCGTTATTATGTGAATTTACTAGGTGACTCCTGCTATTTTTTTCTGGATCACTTTGTGGGTAACTGTAGGGTAGGAAGGCCTGAAGGTCTAAGATAACCCTGCTTAAGTTTTAGTTAGTGATGCTGACTGTAAATAGGCTGCTTGTACTCTCTACACAGCCACTCATCAGCCAGTAAGCTTCCTTCCAAGGCAGTATCCTGGATAGTGGTTGTTTTTTGTTGCTGTTTTTTGGTTTGGTTTTGGTTTTTTGAAACACGGTTTCTCTGTGTAGCCTTGACTGTTCTGAAACTCACTTTGTAGATCAGGCTGGCCTCAAAGTCAGAGAGATTCACCTGCCTCTGCCTTTGAGTGCTGGGATTACAAGGAGTGTGCCAAGACCTCCCGGCTGGATAGTATTTAAGAGACACAAAGAAGACACTGCACAGCTTCTTAAAGATTCAGGTTGTGGAACTTAAACAAACCCCATCTGTTACCTTTTGTTGCTCAAAACAAGTCAAAAGGTTAGTCTAGATTCAGTGTGGTGGAGAAAAAGATTCCATCTCTTAGTGGGAGTTACTGTGAAGAATTCATGGCTGCATTTAATTTGCCAGAGGGATGAGAAAGTAATCTTAAGGGGAATTTTGCAATTCGGTTAGCTTGAGGCACAAGGCTCTGCATGGAAAACATTGGCCTTGCCCTAGAGCTGTGGCTGAGAAGAGTTATGAGCCTAAATAAACATTTCCACATTCAAGAATCTGGGGGTTGTTGGAAGGTGCACAGGATATATCTCTTGAAGACTGTGTGTTTAGTTTAAACCTATGAAACTGCTGATATTAGACCATTTGGGCTAAAAAAGAAAAATAATGTCACAGATTCTAATGTGACACATGGTGAAAAAGCAACCTCTGGTTTAGAGCTGTTAGAGGAAGGAGGGTCCCGGGGAGACAAATATGCTGGCCGATCACTGCCAGTTCTACCACATATGCCACACACATTTAAAAGTTTGTATGAAATTCTGAAGCCACAGACGGGTTTTCATTTGAAAGTATCCAATGGCACAGAATGCCGCAGCAAGTGCAGGATTCTGGGGGGCAACAGTCCTCCATCTGAGACAGTGGTTTCCAATCAGAAGGGACTGTGCCTTCTGTGGCTATCTGGCAATGTCGGCAAAGGTTTTTGATTGACACAAGGGGTGGGGGGAGACATGGCTGGCATCCAGTAGGACAATAAGACGAAGTTACACACACTCCTAAACATCTTACAATGTACAGGACATTCTCATAGTGCCTGACTTGAAGTATGATGAGTGGAGAGGTTCTGAAAATAGGGCTAGGTAGACAAGAAGTCATTCACATCCTAGCCTCCATTGTCTTGACTTCAGCAGGAAATGGTACGATTGCTTTTAATAGCTGTACGTGCTTACAAAATTCTACTCGTTATGTATCTGTAGTATGACTTCTCTGGGTTTTCTTATTATTTCAGTATTATCCGAATGTATATGAATGCGCATGTAAATGACCAGATCATATTGGGCAATACACATAAATTAGAATACAGACATACACTGAGTCTGGAAGAACATACCTCTTTGAAGAACACACATTCATTCCAATTTTTGGCAGAGTAATCATACCACTAAAGTGAGAAATCTGACTCATGTCCATACGCCACCAAGCCTGCTTGCACAGCTTCCCTCTTTTGCTTCCTTCCACAGAAACCACACATAGCCCTTCCTTTCTTGGCTTTTCTTCCAACCTCTCCTCATACACCAAACCCAGAGAATGACAAAATCTTCTTGCGTGACTGATCGGCCCTGTCTGGTTTTTGAGGTTATGATATAAAGTTCTTTCCCAAATTTGAACAGGACTGAAGTGTCACAAAACCTTTTTTTTTTTTCAATGACTTTCATCTTTTTCAAACTCTGGCACTCTCTCCAGCAGTATCAAGACTTTTAATCAAGAGTCATTAGGAAGTACTTCTACTGCAAAGGTCCAGTTTAAAAACTCCAGACTTGGGTTTTTCACGAAAGAACAAAAAGCCACAGCAGCTTCCTCAGTGCTTTCCAGATCTCTACCTTTTTCTGTTCTTAGCAGAGGTATCAGTACCCTGAAGGAAACTTGCTCAGCGCATCCCACCTTTTAGCAAATGTTCACCATATGCCAGTCATTGAGATCAATCTTGACCTAACATCTACCTTAACACTTCATCTTAGCCTCCTTACCCTAGTCAGCTATGGCAGGTAAACCCAGCTCATTTGACTAAAGAGGCCTTGAGGGTAAATTTTTTCTCTGTGTCCCTTCTGCATTATGGGTGCTTCTCTTATGGTCTAAGGCATAAAATTCCTAGTCATTTCTCACAGAAAGCAAAGTGTATACCACAGACATCAGGAGAGCCCAACAAGAGCACACACAATTTATGGCACCAAAGGTGAGGGAGTTTGCTTTCTTGCTGTGAAGTCACTACCTAGACTACAATGGTTTGACTTGCCAGTGCCCTATGTCAATGTGTTTTGTCTGGAGATTGACAAGAAAAGATTCAACACTTGGTCCACGACTCAGACAGAATGATAGGAATTGAGCCAAGTATATCTCAAGTATATTGAAATGTGGGAGTCTACTGAAAATTGAAATCTGATATTTCACACCCGTTTCCTCCAAAATTTAAATGTGCCTTTCATTTGGTAAAATACACAGATTTTTGTTTGTTTGTTTGGTTGGTTTTGGTTTTTTGAGACAGAGTTTCTCTGTGTAGTTCTGGCTGTCCTGGACTTCCTTTGTAGACCAGGCTGGCCTCAAACTAACAGATATCCACCTTCCTCTGCCTCCTGGAGTGCTGGGATTACAAGGGTGGAACACTGTGCTTGGCTAAATACACAGATTTGTAAATGTATAACATGATTAAGTTTGATGAATGTATGTGCCGTGGGCTTTACATCACTATCTTCTGGGTTTTGTAAAACTATTTGTCCTTATTTTAAATATCTCATTTGGTTCTATTAACAGGTTAAAGTACTTAGGGACTATAAGAATAGTAAAATTCCTTGCTTCAACAATCTATCCACATACATAAACATTTTGTTTCCTTTTTAGGTACCCACCGTGATCATCCTCCCAAATGATAGTCCTTTTGCTTCTCAGCGTCTTGACTCACAGCTCATTCCTTTCGAAGGGCCACCAACTACATCTTTAGTCTGGCTTTCCCCCACAACTGAGCAAGTCTTCTCTGCCTACAGGCTTGGCTAACCATGCTATGGAATTAGAAATCTCTACTCCGTCGAGACAAACAGCTCGAGAGTTGGAGGTAAATGCCTCAGCACGTTCCCCACTCAGGTAGGACTCTGAGGACTCTATCTACACCATGCTCAGGAATCTCCCTTTGGTTTTCCAGCTCCAGCTGCTCATGGCGGCTGTTTATGCAATAGCCTTGTCTTGGCTTCATTACCTTTTCCAGTCTGTTCTTTACTTTTCCTACCAGCATTGTTTTCACTTCCTGCACTGCTTGCATTCTAGCCTGTCTTAGGGTTTGCGTCTGAGAAACCCAAGCTAAAATGGCCAATCATGTCCCTTATAGAATCTTTCATCTCTAGACAGTTTATTGGGTTTTGCTACACATATACGTGTACATCTGAAGGTTAAAAACATATATTAGGAAAAAACAAAACAAAACAGAAGCCAGAAACTCCAATATCTGATTCATCCAGACTTGGAACCTGTTCTTAACCAAGCAACACATTTAGATCTCTCATAACATCTTTTAAGATGAGACAAACATGCTCCAATTCCTTAATCTTCCTTCTCACAACCCTTTAAGACCTTTCACTATTTTATTGCACTATTTGGGGAGATTAACATCATTCTTTCTGTTCCCAGAAAAAGTGTGTCTTCCCTGGACGGCTTCAGTGACTCTTATTTATAAGAACTTTGGCCATGTGTCAGCCTGGACAGCTACTTTTTTTATTTTCTAAAAGTAATCACTAGGCAGTGGGCAGCTCTCCAAACCCAATCTAGCAGCTCTACCAAGCCCAGATAATTCCTTCATAAGGCAAGATGCGTGTGTGCATGCATGCGCACATATGGGCATATCCATTTGCATATCTGTAGTCTTCAGAGTGACTCTGCCCACTAACGTGAAGAGTCAGAACTGGGAATGCAGGAAAGAAAGCTGCTCTTTACTTTCCTCTCTTTGAGTCCCTGTGAGAGGGATGTTTGTTTCTACACAAATTGGATACTTGTGTGCATTCTAGTCTCCTTCTTAGACAATGAAGTGGAGACAGCACCTCCCAAGTGGGTGATCTGGCCTGCCTTCCACATGTAGTCTTTTTGATCCAGCCTCCCCTCAGTTCCTCCCATGGGCTGCTTTGGCCTTCAATCCCAAGAGAAACCCTCTGGCCTCAGATAAGACTCCTTAATCATCCTGCTATAGATTAGACAGAAAAACCTCAAAATTCTAGGAATAGCCTTTCCTAGCCAGTCCAGATGTTTCTGTCACTCCCACTATGTATCCAGGAAATATTTTCGAAAGCAAAGAAACATTAAAAATAAACCCAGACTTGATTCTTCTCCACGGGTTAACCTAAAACCCGTTTAAATGCAAGTCTGGGGTTGAAGGCCAGGTTCAACAGAAATTCAGGAGAATTTCTTCTCTTGCCAGCAACACATTTTTAAAAATCTAATCTCTGTTTTCTTTACATGAATCTAGACCAAATGTGATTTCTCCCCTGCATGTGAAAATAAATTATTTCAAATGTAATTTTCTTCTCCTGTTTGTTCCTGTTCCTCCAGAGACCTTTGTAGGGTATAACTCCAAATGCAAACTATCTGCTACTGCAGTGCTTGTGAGTACTTCTCAAGCCTTCCATGTCTTCTGGGGTGTGGGTGGAGGAAGGAGTGTGGAGGTAGCCAAGTTAATCATTTACTACCTAGCATTCTTGCTTCACACTCCAAGATGGTTATCGCCACACTCCCTGTAAACAGGGATTGAGGGAGTAGATGTTAAGAGCTAAGTTCAAAACGGAAAATATGAATTACATGTGAGTTCCTCTTATCTGGATGTGCTCAATCGGTGCTAAATGCTAATTACACTTGGTACTTCTTCTGAAACTCCGGTAGTCAAAGTGTGGTTCCCAGACAAGCAGTAACACCACCATCTGTATACTTATCAGAAATGCCAATTTGGGGGCCCCACCCCAAACTATAGAATTTAAATTTCTAGGGATGACATGAAGCAACCTAGCTATGTTTTCCATGTGAATCTATCCATGCTCCAGTGCGAAAAGTCTTCCTTTATTTAGGAAATTAGCTACATATATACACACAAACATCCGAACAATCTTAGAACTTAAGCCTGATACATGCATAGAACCACATGGAAATCATATTGAGGCCCCGATGGAATGTGATATTTATCTAAATTAAAGTCTGGAAAATCATTATCCACTGTTAACTCTCTCCAAGTTCCTGCACAGTCATCTTCTAGCACTATGAAGCATCAGTAAAAAAAAAAAAAAAAAAAAAAAAAAAAAAAAAGCCCGCAAGAGGAAGAATCTTCTGATTATGAAAAGATTATGCATCACTGCAGTTGTCAACATAACCACTGTCCCTTAGGTAAAAAGACATTCATTACAGTACCACAAATATAAACACCCATCTTCCAGTCGGGTTGCAAATTCTTGGCTACAAACACAAAACAGACATTTGGTTCAGTCAGCTGTGCATCTCAGCATATATGGGTCAGCAGACAGTGGCTTCTGCAAGAATGGTTTTGTTGGGTCAACCATGGCATAGTTCCTCAGTTTCTACCTTGTTTTGTTGAAAGCCACAGACCTCGAGCTGGGGGAGAGATTGTCTCTAATACACTTGGCCCAGAATGCTTTCACTGTCTAGAGATGAGGCCGAGAAGGCACTGCTTTGTTTTTTTTTTGTTTGTTTTGTTTGTTTGTTTGTTTGTTTGTTTTTTCTGTTCAGGGTAGATGGTGATGATTCCATTAGGACTGTTTAAGATGGACATAACAGGTCTTTTCTATTCAGCCTGTCATCCCTGTCATCTCTTCCTCATTACCTATGCTCCTAGTCTTCTCTGCCTTTGTGAAATCTTAAAAGGGCTCTGTGGAAAGGCACTGGAAAAACCCAATAACAAAATATGGAGATGAGGTATTATAGTCTGGAAACCCGCCCAGGTCTCCTTATGTATTGCAGAAATGTCTAAAGCAGCTCAGAAAACTCTGTGACAAAATTCCTAGGATGACCATTTCTCCAAATACAAAATATCTCTCATACAAAAGTTCAGTGGTTAAGGGGAACAACGTGGATACACTGGGCTGCAGAGTGTTGCAAAAAGGCTCTGGGGAAACATCCTATCTCTCTATGGGCAAGTTTCCCCAAACACTCAAGAGTACCCAATTCACAATCACAACAGCCAAAATGAAGGACGAAACAGAGTTTCTCAGTGTAGCTTGAACATCCCTTGGCTGTAGGAAGCACATAGCAATTTCAGAGTGCTAGACTTTGCTATTTGTCATTTGGCTTCCAGAGACCCAGGCTTGAATGACCAGGTTCTGTCTTTTTGTTCCCACTCCAGGAAGCTCAAGGCAATTATTTGTTACTGGAACATGAGACCTAAGAAATCACTTGTCTCACAGCCCCTGCATACAAGGATTTCAGGACAGCCACTTGGACGGTCCAGGATTTGAAGAAGAATAAAAGGAACCTGGGAGCAGATTACAGATTAAGAAAAGTGTATCTTCTCATTTCATTATTGTTGTGTTCACTAATAAATCAGATAGCTCCAGCTCTTTCTTGCTTCAGGCTGGCAGGGCTAAAACATAGCTCTGAATCATCAATGCTACTCAGGGCAAGTGCTTCCTGTGTGGGATTTGGGCATTTTCTCTCCAATTTTCTTGGCACAAAGAATAAAGCAACATGAAGGGATGGAAGAAAGAAATGAGAGAAGAGTTAATCTGCTTTGTTATCAAATCCCTAATCCAAAGCCCATTCATGTTGCTAATATATCATTAAGGCCAGGAATGATGCTTCAGAGACACCTGGACAAAAAAAACCCAGGGCCTCTTAACTATCTCCTTGCTCACTCTCTGCAACTCTCACCAGGAGGGGGAGGGCTGGCTACATTCTTACTTGGTGAGTCCTGGTTCAGATCTTGTTTGAATGCTGTGTCTCTGGAAAAAGAGACTGTTAGTATTCCTGATTATGTGGTTAGTAATAGTAGTATTATTGCAGACACTCCCAACCCAGATTTCTGTTCCCAAACTCTATGCCTCTTACCTTCCATTTTAAAACATTAACAATATAACCTTTTAAAGTCTGTGATGAAGTTCTGGCAGGTATTTATTTTTTGGCTTCTTTATTTTAAAAAAAGGAGGGGGAGAGGGTAGCTGATATGACAGATGCATCCTTTTCCACCTGTTTTCTTCCTCAAACACATACATAATGTTTTGAGTTATGGCAGCCACCTTGGAGCCATGAGGAAAGGCCAAGAGAGTTTCCGACACACAGAACTACGCATTATTGAGCTGAGGCCAATCCCTGCAGCCACCTCTTTTCAGACTTTTCTTCTGTCCTAAATGGAAACCGGAGCCTCATTTTCTTTAATTTCCCCACTTGGAGTTCAGATTATCTATTCTCTGCAAATTCATTCCTAAGTGAGACAATTGCCAATTGCTCTTTCTAAGGAAAATACTATTCCCAGCAGATGGCCAGGGTGGATATGGGTACTCACACTAATCAGAGGTAGCCTTCGTGATATGTTTGGATGTGTGTGGTATGAAACCCACATTTCCAGACACAGCATCCATGACAATAGTATGATAGATGATCAATGGACACTGACCTTGGTAATTCCTAATTCTCTTGCTGACTTTGGCCCTGGTTCAGTTATGTAACCTCTGTGAATCTCAGTTTCGCCTCTTCACAAAGGAATAACAATACTTCCTTGGAGGAATTCTTGCAAAGCTTGAAGATACATATAAAACATCTGGCACTCACTATAAATAGTGGCCAAATCCTATAGCAGAAAGGATGAGGCTGGCATCTTACATGGAAGGGCTTCAGGGTTCCTGAGAGTCTTCTTGTCCCACAGCTGCAGGAAACCACAGAGGGTGGAGGACCAACAAAAGCTCTGGAGCAGCATAAAAGAGAAATGACTATCATGAGGAGTCACCCCACTCAATTTGGGACTTCCCTCTGTATGTCTGTTGTGTGTTAGCATTAGGGGATTGGTGGTTTCCATCATGGTGAAGCTGCAAATACAGGCATTATTAGACCAGAGCTCTCACATTCTGTGGAAACTCCTTATCTTTGTCTCAAGCAATGTGTCTCTGAAGGAACAGCAGATTAGGTACAAGAGTTGACATTGAGCTATCCAGGGAAGTGCCAGCCTCCAGAGCCATTCACCCACTCCTTCAGTTCATCAGGGCAGAGGAAGGGTGTGGCTTGTGATAGGTCAGTTGAGGCCCTAGGATTGGATGGCAGTTTGGGTGTCACAATGAAAAGCATTCTATAGTCAGGGTCCATTTGATCTTTTCACTAATAATTACTGAGCTCCTCCTGTGTGCCAGTGGCTGGCTGTCCTAGGCTCATTGTTGAGTAACAACAAGCATATGTGTCCTTAAAGAAGCTATATTTTCCTGGGGGGGGGGGGGTAATAAACAAAAACAGAGAGGAAAACAGCATAGATGGGTAGATAGTGACAAGTGTGGAGAAAGTACAGACGGAGGATTCTGAGGGCCCTACAGGGTAGCCATTTTCAATGGGCATGTTCAAGAACAGTGAGTGTTGAAGGTGATGGGGAGAGAACCATGCATACATCTGGTGAGTGTTCAAAGCAGAGGAAAGGTGGGAATGCAAACATACACAGCTGCACTTGGTGCAGCTGGATGGGTACTATGGCTGGAGCAGAAAATGAGATGAGATGTCTTAGGGTCAGGTCACCCAGGGACTTAAGGGCTACTCCAAAACCAGGGCTTTGCCTTTTACCCAGAGTTAAAAGAGGTAAACTTTGAGTGGCTTTGAGCAAAAGAGGGACATTAATTGGCCTATTTTCAAATGACTTTCCTGATGTTTTATGTGGAATAGACTAGAAAAGAGTTGTAGTAGAAGCGGGGAGACCATTAAGAGGCAGTTAGAATGGACAGTCAATGGCAGCTTAAGTGGTTACTCTTTTCTAATAACCAAATATTCAAAGTGAGCTTGGCAAAAAAAATGAGGCTCCAACGCACCTAGCCAGATCATCTCCATGTCTTTAGGCTGCACCTATGTGGCTCAGGCCTAGGCCAGAAGGACACCAGACTCAGACTTTAGTATCCAGAGGGGGCCTGAGAGCTAAGTGGTGGCAAAATCTGTATGTTTGCCACCACATCTTGCCTGACTATTCATCATGGTGCAACGCAAGACAGGCATCTGCCAGTCTAATCTTTACCTCTGCAGTTTTGAGAAGTGCCCAAACAACACCACATTTATTTCCCTAGGACATATCTCTGAAAAGGCAATGCCATGTCTATAAGGGTTTAAAATGTTCAAAAAAGAAGGGTCAAGTGTGTGGTTAGGAATAACCTCAGAGTATTCTGTGACAGCTATGTGTGTGTGTGTGTATGTGTGTGCGTACAAGCACATGTGTGTATGTATAATGCACAACTGTAGGATAACTACAGAAAAGGGTTGTGTCTTTGGATGTTTAGAGTATCAACAAACCAGTACCTTATCATTTTCATTATTTTAAAACATTTTTTACTGTTTGAGAATTTCAAACATGCATATAATATGTTTTGATTAAATCCATTTCCCATATCCTCCTTTCCTATTCTTCCCCTATTCTCCCATCACTTAACCCTCCTCATTTCAGTGTTTTTGTTATAAAGCCACTGAGTCCACTTAATGCTACCACTATGCACATGAGTAGAGAACCATCTATTGGAACATGAATACTCTTTCAGAACATCCCTAAAGGAAATCTATCCTTCCTCCTCCAGCAGCCATTATTGCCAACAGCTTCTCAACAAGGGATGAGGCTTCATGAGCCTCTCCCCAATACATGCTAGAATTTTGTCTGCCTTGATATTGTGCATGGGGTTACAACCACCAAGAGCTTTTGTGTGCCCACAGCCCTGTCATGTTCAGCAAATACTGTTTTGATGTAGTCATCCACTATCTCTTCCTCTAACACTCATTTCATCCCTTCTTATGTTGTGGTCACTGAGACTTAGTGTGAAGAGATGAGGTATAGATATCATATTTAGAGGTAGGTACTCCAGTCTTTTGGTTTCTGAATGTTGATCAGTTGTGTGTTGTGATATTAACCACCATCGACTGAAAAAAATTTCTCTGATGGCTGTTGGGAGATGCATTAATCATTGGGTATAAGATAAGAACTTAAAGAACAGTTTTAATACTATATCCATTTAGCATAAAAATAGTACTATGCTCTCTCCTGGGGACTATGACACAGTCAGTCATGGGTTTGGGTCTCAGTTAATAATATCAGGGATGAGTTCTGGCTTGTGGAAGAGGTTATAAATCCAATCAAAAAGTGGTTGGTTATTTCCATGGCATTCATATCATGTCACTATTTCACCAGTGGGCATATCTTGCCAGGCCAGTTGTTATTGTAGCTTGCAGGGTTCATAGCCTGTATGTGGCCTTTTCAAGAAAGAAAAAAAGAAAGAAAGAAAGAAAAAGAAAGAAAGAAAGGAAAGAAGGAAAGAAGAAAGGGAAAGAAGAAAATTAATAGCCATCACCATGGTTGGTTAGCAGTGCAAATAATCTGCATTTGAACTTGAGTTCCTCATTACAAGTAATGGATTCAGCCTTTCTTCCTAATCTTTTGTGGTTCTCAAAAAGACATCTTTTTCTGACCCAGGGATCCTATTCAAGTTTGCTCCTCTAGACCAAACATGTGGCTGCATTCAAACACATTTGTTCTTTTACAGGGGTTGGGGACCTTGTAAGATCTTTCCCCATCCCTCCTCCTATTCTCTGGCCTCCCCAACTCCTAACTGTTTTTTTTTTGTTGGTTTTTTTTTTTTTTTTTTTTTTTTTTGGAGCTACTATCAACTGTCCTTTCACCTTAGAGAAAAATCACCCGAGCTTCTTGGAGAATAAAAGGCAAGGCCTGCTTCTGTGAAGGACATGGCAGCAGCTGCCACCCTTCCCCCTCCCACTTCTGACCAACAAGAAGGGCTTTTCTGCCCTACACATTCTCACACTCACTGCTGTAAAAAGCCGCTTGTAATGCCATTGAGAGCTGGAATGGAAGCTGCCACTCCCATCAACTGAAAACCTCTAAACATAAACAAGAGGAAAGCTGAGCTGTGGGGAGGGGCTGCCAGCCTTGTTTTCTTTCTCATTCAGTAGGAGGAGGCCCACATTTTTGTTAAAGCTGAGTGCCAGGGATAGAGAGAGTTGGTAACAATGGGTGGCCAGGACCAAAACAGGACTTACAGGAAAAATGCAAACCCCCAAACAGCAAGGCCAGGCAGTGTTTCTTTGCTTCCACATTATCGAAAAGAGACTATTAATTCACAGCCACTACAGGAACTGGCCTATAAACTGGCAGGCCCCAGCCCTGGCTGAAATACGTTGCTTTTCTGATGCTAATATACAGTCTTACCCTTTAATATATGAGGGGTCTACTCATCTTGCAATTTTCAAAAATAGATCTGCCCTTTTTCCAGCCTCTCCACTCCCCACTCAATTCTGTTTTTAGCAGGGAAACTTGTTACTCCAACTGCATTCATAGAAATGGAAAAAATTAGTTTAAACAGACATGTGGCAACATTGCTTTAAATGAGACAAATGTGATGTGTAAAATTGTATTTCAGAAATCATGTAGAACAGAGCATAGTGGCATTGAGTCTATGGACTTAGATGGACTGAGAAAAGCATTCTTCTACCCAAAGACAGTAATCAGCCCACTACTTTTTCTCTGTCTAGACTGGCTTTCATTCTGTAATCCACAGCCCTTGGGACAGGCTTCTGGGAGCCCTCTGAGGTTGTTTGGAAGATCACACACTTGCGTAATGTACAAGCATGTGCCTGTATGAGTGCGTCTGTCTGCGTGAATGGATCCAAACAAGCACACATGGGGATACGTTGCATGTACCTATAAGCGTAGGTGTATGTAAGATATATGTGTGTGAAGTATGTTCATCCATGTGTGTCTCTCATTTCTACCCCCTTCAGGATGCTCATCTTTTTCTCTGATCATCTCAACGTCAAGAACTCATATATTTCCCTTACGCTGTTAGGGCAGCCTCACCCCAGTCTCTATGTAATCTGGGAATTTGCAGACCTAACCAGTGGATGGGGTACAGAAGAAAAATTAAAAAAAAAAAAAAGAAGTAAGTGACTTCAAGCAGTTTTTGTTAGATGGCACTGAGGTGTGACATCGCAGCACCCAACACAGGGATAAAATCTTAATCATCAAATCTCTTTCTCCATACTTCTTGGTTTTCAGTGGCCTCACCATTCCTTTCACCAGCCTCTACCCTAGGGCCTCACGCCAGCTGCTTTACAAGTAAGCAAGACCCTGACACACTTTTGGTAATGTCACCTTTGCTCATTCCCACCTATGCTGATTATGGCTGGACTTTGCAACTGTCTTTGGTCTTCTAGAACTTGGAAAAATGATACCCCAGGTGATGGCCTTGGGGTGGGGAGAAGCAAAGTTTCTCCCTGACCTCCCCTTCTGTCTCTTGCTCCTCTTTCTTGCTCCAGGCAAATAATAGAAATGTGGATATCTCTTCCCTAAGGCTGGCCATAGAAACTAAACCCCCCTTTGTCAAAGCAAGCCATAAAGCCTAAAAAATACTACTCTAATCTCCTTTCTGCCTTGGAACAAACGATTGAGAACTTATCTGACTTTCCTTGTTTAATAGTAGGTCACAAGACCCTGTCCATTGGAGAAAGGATCCCATTCCATCCCCAGGAGGAAAGAACAGTGCACAGAGAGGAGGAAAGAATCTAAAGAGACAGGCCTGCTGGCTTTCCTCCCTCAGTCTGTTTTTATCAGTTCCTACTCTTTCTGCCTTGTCATCTTTCCACAGACCTTTGTATCCTTCTTTGAATACAAATATGAAAATAGGTTAATTTACCCCCTGTCCTCTTTCTCTTCATTCTGAAGGCTCCTGCATATGTAAAACTGGTTAAACATTTTCTTAAACTGGTTGACCCATTTTTTGTTGTGGTTTCACATGTGACCCTTGATGCTGACAGGGAAGGAGACTGCTGCCCTTTCACCCCTATAGTTACAGGGGACAAAAATAAGTTTAACTGGGGCAGAGACAAGAAGCATCAGCACTTCCCTGCTACATCTTTCACGCTGCTGGGGACCTCCCACCTCCACATTAACAAGCCCAGGCTAGCCTCTTGGACAATGAGAGGCTTCATGAGAAGAGGATGCAGACAACACAGCTGCTGGAGCTGACACCCCCACCCCGGAGAGTGAGGCCAAATCACCCTGGTGGATTTTAATCAGACCAGATGGTCTGCCCAACTGACCAACAGGGTTACGACAAAGAATAATTGTATGTGGCTGTAAGCCACTAAATTACAACAAAGGCTAACAGATATACCTCCATTGCATTCCCACAGCCTCTGCCTTTAACACTTGACCTCATTTTCCTGACTCAGATAAAAAAGAAGCCTAAAGAAGGCAGAAGTTATATACGAAGGTGAATGTCTCCATCAAATCCCTCCCCTCAGAGCTCAGAAAAGCCTGCTTAAGACAAGGCAAAGAGTACAAGACTGAGAGAGGATGCACGATACCAGGAGAATAAGGCCATCTAAACCAGCTGAGCAAAGCTCATATGAACTCACAGAGAGCAAAACAGCATACAGAGGACCTAAAGTGGTCTACATCAGGTCTTCTGTATATATAATATAGTATATCAGTTTAGTATTTTTATGAGTCTCTTGAATGTGTGGATGACTTGGTCTCTGATCCTTGCACATTATCTTGGTGTTCCTTTCCTTTTGTTGCTTTGCCTGGTCCAGGATCAATATGATGGCTTTTATTTTACCTTATTATATTTTATTCTGTGACATTTGGTTGTTATATCTAAGAAGCCTGTTCTTTTCTAATGAGAGACAGAAAGGTAGTGGGTCTGGATGAGAGGAGAGATAGGAAGGAATTAGAAGTTGATAGAGGGAAAACTGTAACTAGGATATATTGTATGAGAAAAGAACCCATTTTTAGTAAGACAGGGAGAAGAATGTTTTCATGCCATAGTTAACTGAGACTGAGATGATGCAAATGAAAGCACAGATAGATGCAGATTAAAAGTCTTGTATATAATATGGCTGCTAAACTCTAAACACCGTACCCTCACATAAAATCTTCTAAACATAGTGAGAAAGAAAAGGCTATGTGTACATTATCAGGGAGGTAAATGTTCTTAAATGCAGGGATGTTCTACCATGCCCAGTCTGCAAGCTCACATCTGAACCAGTCCCAGCAAGAGCCACATATTGGAATCTGTAAGCAGGCATCTCTACGGCCAGCCCCAAGGGACCTGACAAACAGGATATCAGGCATCCATGAGGACACCTATGGACCACCTGGAACCACCTGTGCATGCTCTATGTCACCTTATAAGAGAACTCGAAGCTCCTCCTCTCCCTTTCTCTCCTGCCTTGTCCAGAGACGGTCTCTGAGACCCCTTCTTCTTCCCTTCACACTTCCCTTCTCCCTTCCTCTTCCCCTTCCCTCAATAAACCTCCCACCTGGAACCAGTCTCATGGCATGATTTGTGAACCCACTGTGCAACTCTTCTGTACAATCCTATCACCACACCATCTCCAGACCACTCAGTGCTTTCTTCCTTGATCTGAAGTATTTAGATCCGGAAAGAAAACAAAGATGGGTAGGGCTGTGCTCAGAACATGAACAGAACTTGCTGTAACTGAGATTATTTAAAAAATAAAATGAAATAGTTGCCTAACTGAAAAAAAAAAGTAGAAGTTAAATTCTACTCGGTTACATAACTGAGACAAATCAAATAACAGGCAATGGTTTGACTTAAAATTTCAGTTTTATGATGATGGGAAAGCAAGATGCTTTCAATAGAATCTTCCCTTTGAATTGTGAATTTGGGTCTTTTCCCAGGCTAATGCTGTGTGGTATAATATTCTCTCATGATCCTGGACAGTTCTTAGTCAGCCATGTGGTCCCAAGGGGAAACTACCAGTAAGCAGGAACTGTTTGCCAAGCTAGGATGTTGGGTAGGTTAGTTGTACTAAACACATTTCACATTTAGGACATTTGAAACTTACCATGGGAGCTGGGGTCAGTGGTGCACAGCTGTAATCCTAGCACTCTGGGAGGCAGAGGCAGGAGGATCACTGTGAGCTTGAGGCCAGCCTGGTCTACAAAGTAAGACCAGGACAGCCAAGGCTACAGAGACAAATGGTGGAGAGAGAGAGAGAGAGAGAGAGAGAGAGAAGCTTTCAGTGTGTTTCTTGGGACATAACTCCTCCATAAGTGTATATAAAACAAGGACTGACCAGGAAGCTAAGTTAAAAGGACAACCATTGTGCTAACTTAAAAACTTGCAGATATTGGGACCAAGAGAGTCCTCAGGAAACATTGGCTATATTTCTGTATATTTCTAACCTAATAGAATCTGACTTTCCATTTTACAGATAAGAAAACAGAGACCCATGGAGGTTGCATAGCTTCCCTCAGGCACACAACTTGTCACAGGCCTCCCCTGCAAAATGATTGCACACTTTGTGAAAAGGATGGTGTCAGGATGACTCATGACCTCTTGCATTAGTGTAGAAGAGCACACACTGGTCCCTGATTCAAAGTCCTGTGGTTTGGTAATACCACATAGTAGATGTTCAGTTAATGTTTTATAAGGGCACGCTTCTGGAAAATTTACCAGACCAAGAGAAAACCAAACCAAACAAAACAAAACAATGCAGTTCATACTGCTGAGTCCTTTCTCTCCCCTCACAGAAAACCACTACCTTCCAACATTGGGAGAAAAGTTTGGTTAAGTGCCTGTAGCCAAATTCTTAAAGTGTGCAGATAAAAAGAACAGATCTCCTTGCCCTGCAAGCCTGAGGGAAGAATCTGGACTCTCCAAACACCAATGGATATGGACTGTTCTTGTTTATTTTATACTTTCCTCATCCCATTCAGTCACAGTGAACTTCTCCTTGCCTTGGGTCTTCAATGTAGTTCTGGCAAGTAGCCAAAATATAAGTTGTGTGGGCTTACCTCAAACATCCTTCCAAACTGACTGTTTCTGCACTCTTCAATGTAATGCTGGACCCTGAACTCTATATATACCTCATTTCTGCTTTACCAGTGACACCTTGATCACCTCTGCCAGTAGATAAAGTGAGACTAGCAGGATGGAGGAAGGAGGCTGCTTGTGCTTCCTATTCTTCTGAGCATCCCCTTAGCCATAGCCTTTCACTCTAGCAGTGCTAGTTGGTCCTTGATTTTTAGTCCCGCCTCTTCCCCTTCCCCCTTCTTCCTTCAAAGATATAGGTCACAGCTCTGCAGCTTACATACATTATAGCCAAACTTCTAATGTTTCAGAACCCTAACCTCTTCCCTTTGCTCCCTCAGCCTTAACAATGGTCACCTCCTTCTGCAATTCCTGTATCTTGCCTTTCTGCCTTTTCAGTCTTCTACTATCTGCTTAACTAGTCAGTGCCTTCCGTTAAATACTCTGTGAAAATGGTTGGCATAATGCTCTTCTCCTGACTGAAGTCTGACTGGTATAGAAACTCTAGCATTTGCAGGGACAACAAAGCCTTGTTTGCTCCCTCTCAGTCAGGGAAGCATAGGGAAAACTTAGCAATTTGGGCCCCATTTGGCTTGAATTATATACACACCATTTTCACAACAAACTTTTAGTAAAGGAGGACCTTTACATGCCCCTCTTTCAAACAAAGCAATTGGTCACTCCAACCTATAGCCCATAAGACAACCCTTATTTCCTCCTCTTTTGTAGCTTAACACATCTCAAAGCATATCCTGGAGCTAAAGGCAAGTGGCCAATCCAGTCTGGACTAGTTTTGGGTTCATGCATAGTAAGACAAACTGTGTCCTCTAAGTGAACTTTTAGGGAAAAAAATTCCCTATTTACCACCCTATGCATATGCTTGATATAGTATGCATATAATTAAAACCAGAGGTATTATGGGAACTGACATGTGCAATGAACCAAGGCTTACATAACCCAAGCCTATCAACTAAGACAGAAAATCACCCACATTCCATCTCTAAACAACCAGCTCTTCTTCCTTTTCCTGGACCCACAAAAAGAAACCCCAGCAAATTTTACTTGGTCCTATTACTCCCTTCCAGTGTACTCACACTTTACCTTTGAAAGAAATTCTTTGCTTCTTTCCTAGTTGTATGTGTTTCTTCAATTATTTGAATAAGATGCTTTTTTAGTTAGGATTTCTATTACTGCGATGAAACACCATATCAAAATGCAAGTTAGGGAGGAAATGGTTTATTTAGATGACACCTCCACATCATAGTTCATTATTGAAGGAAGTCAGGACAGCAACTGAAACACGGCAGGAACCTGGAGGCAGGAGCTGATGCAGAGGCCATGAAAGATTGTTGCTTACTGACTTGCTCCTCATCGCTTGCTCAGCCTGCTTTCTTGTGAACTCAGGACCACCAGTCCAGGGATGGCACTACCCACAGTGGGTTTGGCCTCCTGTTATCAGTCACTAATTAAGAAAATGCTCTACAGGCCTGCCTACAGCCTCATCTTATTGATGTATCTTCTTAATTGAGGTTTCCTCCTCTCAGATGACTTTAGCTTGTGTCAAGTTGACATAAAACTAGCCAGCACAGATGCCAAGAGCCAGAAAATACTCAATAGAGACCAAGACTGCTAGTAACACTCCCAAGAGTAATGAATCATCTTCTACTTAATCTTAGAGTAGGACCCTTCCAAATACTGTTTTATCCTAGAGAAAGGACAAATGCCTTTTGCCTATAGCAAACAGGACACAAGTAATGTCTATGGGCTAGCATACAAAATACACTCCAAAAATATGCATTGTGAGGATGAATAATCCTGTGGCAAGGACATCTGCAAGCTTCCCAAGCAAGACCGCTTCCCTTTCCTGTCTTAAAACATAGTTTGAAAGCATTTCCCAGTCTGCTTTGCAGATAAAATTCACCATGAGATTGCATTTTAGTCAATGAAATGTACCACTGTGGTGTCCAATGTCCAAATGTCATAGACATTTTCCAAGCACAACACTATTCTGTAGGGTGGGTAGATTTAGAAGACTAAATACAATATTCTGGCAGAACATCAATGTTTCTTAACAACTAGGTAGAGGACTTCCTGGCAAACGGTGAAATACAAAATACTGAAACAGAATTGTTAGCTATGCAAACAAATAATGCCTATTGCATTACTCTGCTGAGATCTGGGGATTATTTGCTTTAGACGTTAGCCACCACTGATCAACCAAGAGGCCAAGGGCAAAAATTCTATCTCTGGTCCGCCCAACTAAATTCTCCAAGGTAGCCATTGGGTTATGGAGGTCCTAAGCAGGAATGTGGATGATCAGCACAAGCTCAGCCCAACAACTAGAGAAATAGTTCAAAGGGCAAAGCCTCCTGAACCTGACAGCAAGTCTCTGTCCACTGAGAACACATGACTACAAGGAGTCCTTTGTCCAGATAATGGAATCAGCTACATTAGGGGGACTCTGGCAGGTAGGCACATGATTAGCTAAATGATTAGCTAAATTGACAAGCTCATGCAGTTTGTGCTCATGGAACAATTTACAGAAAAACAATCAACAAAATATCATGTGCCTAGGAAGACTTTAGACAGTGTACTTGGAGGAAAGATCATGAGCTAAGTGTTTTTTTCGTATCAACAAATTATTTTATGTTAGTGCACTCTTGTCAGAGTTCATGTTTGTGTGTGTGTGTGTGTGTGTGTGTGTACATTAATGTACATTTATATTCTTGTATGTGCTGGTGCCAAGGACAACTTCAAATGTCACTCTTAAAATGGAGTTGACTTTTTTACTTTTGAGGTGGATTCTCTCATTGGTCCACAACTCTCCAAGAAGGCCAGCATCAGGATTTTGCCTGTCTCTGCCTCATCAGAACTAGGATTAAAAGTGTGGATTACAACACTTGAGGTTCCTAAAGCAGGTTTTGGTCCACATGCTTACCAGACAAGCACTTCACCAACTGAGTTATCTTTCCAACCCCACAGTATCTTAAATTTGACATACAGTTATTAGATATGTAATTAGAACAGAATAAAGTATCCATGCTTTTTGTTTGTTTTGTTTGCTTTTTGCTTTTTGAGACAGGGTCTCTCTACATCTGGCTGTCCTGGAACTCACTATGTAGAACAGGCCAGCCTCACAGAGATCCACTTGTCTCTGATTTCCAACTGTAAGATTAATGGTGTGTACCACTATGCCTGGCAGAATAAAATATCCATGTTTCTCACATAAGTCAAAATGTTCATCCATTCCCCTTTAGAAATTTTGCATGTTCATATTTTTCACATGCTTGAGAACATGGTTAAAAATGATGTCCAAATATTATATGTGAATCCTGTGTCTGTTCCTCCCTAGCTCTGCAACCTTGAACAAATTAGCTTATATCTTTCATTTCTTCATGTATAAAATTGGGACAGTTCTACTTTCCCTCAATTTATGGCAAGAATTAAATGTATCATACACAAAAACATTTAACACTATGTCCACTTGGCTAAGATAAAATACGATTGAAAGAAAATAATATCTAGGTTTATAAAAGTTGGAAGATGTCGAAAAGTGTTAAAAAAAAAAAAAAGAAACCATGATTGCTTTTTATGTCCTGCACCTGTAGTCCTCTGTTACATTTTGGTCTCAAGAAAACTCAAACCCAGGAACTCCCGGAGTCTACTCAATTCAGTGTAAAGGAGTCTTGGGTGCTTTAAGAAAAGGGGGGGGGTGTGGCATGGAAAAGGGAGAAAAATCCGGAACTCTGAAAAAAATGACACTGACGTAGGAAGGCAGCAGGAAAACTTGAAGTGTCGCAGAAAAATAATAAAGACCCTTATTTTGATAATAATCACAGTTGATTTCATGTCTTATAACTATGAAAACACCAAGAACTGCCTAGGGAGTTTTTCTGAAGCATCCTTATTTTCTTCTCTGCACAATCTCTATTCTAGGGAGAAGCAGAGAGTGAGGATAGCTCTCTTTCATCAGCTCCAGATGCTTCCTGGAAAAGGGAGAACCTCCATTTTTCTGTGCCTAGAAAATGCTCTGACTTCTAGGGAGTATTCAGAGCAATCAACTTTGAGGCCCTATGAATATCTGTGGCACATTTTTATTTCTAGACAATAGTTTCTGCTTTCTTGTCTTATCAAGGTTTAGGCTGATGTTGAGCATTAATTCTGAAATGAATGGAGCTGGAGTTGCAGGCAGGTAAAAGTCATGGGACTTTATATGGAACCTGTGGCATGAGCTAAAATGAACTGCAGTGTACTTTTTCCTCAAATACATAAAATGAGTTGCTGCAGAAAAACGTTGTCCTATACCTTATAGCACTACTACCAAAAGAGGGAGCCATGAACCAACATCATTAGGGTGCTTATTAGAAATGTAGACCTTCTGAACTGGGAGTGTCAGTGGGTACATACCTGTAATCAATCCTAGGCAGAAGCAGACAAATCTCTGTGAGCTCAAGGTCAGCCTGGCTTATACAGTGAGTTCCCAGCCAGCTAAGGTTACAATATTGAGATCCTGTCTCAAAAGAAAGAAAGAAAGAAAGAAAGAAAGAAAGAAAGAAAGAAAGAAAGAAAGAAAGAAAGAAAGAAAGAAAGAAAGAAAGAAAGAAAGACCTCCTGAATCAGAAATACTAGGAGTGAAACTCGGAAAACTGGTTTGACCTGCTCTCCTGATAATTGTTATATACACTAACGTTTGAAAAATACTGGTTTATATCACTTGCTCAGAGTGTACAAGTCCACATGATGATGCTGTTCAAGACAATGTACAAGAGCATCTAACATTAATTGGATATATACTCATGCCAGAAACAATGCTTATATTCATATCTCCTTTAGTCACAGCCACCACACAATTGTGATATATATCATAGAAAGGAAACTGAGGCTTAGAACAATTACAGAACTTATGTAAGGTCACCTAGCCTGGAAATGATTAAACCTGACCTTGAAACACAGTTTTGAGGCAAAATATATACATGTCCTGCCCTTCCCTCACTCCTCTCTCTATAGCAGCTCCCCCTCCCTAGGTTCAGATATCTGAATAATGAATACTTCTGAGGTAGATATAGCAAGCCACAACTGATCAGAGGAAGGAAGCTATAAGGAAATCGCCAACTCCCTCCAGCATCTTAAGCATTACTAGTAATGATACACAGGCAGGTTCAAACATCCTCAGGCCACAACTGCAGTGGAACTAGTTGGCACAGCCGCAGTAGGATCCTTGGAACTTTCCCTGTCCCTGCTGGTAGGGGCCATCGCCATGAAGGAGTAAGCACCAAAGTCTGGCAGTGTTGCCAGTCTATGCTGTGGGATGCTTTACCATCAGAGGAATAGCAAAAAATGTTAAAACACCACTTCTCATGAACTAGGGTCAGGTATGCAAGCACATAGAATCCTGGCAGGCTCTCTGTGGGGTGTTTCAAAAAGCAACATTAGCAGAAGTTGTGGTACAGGCAACTTGCAGAAGGCTCAATTTCATAACGGACATCAAGAATCTCAGACAATGACTGGCTCTGCCAATAAGACCACATCCCTTTTGCCAGGCCTTTTTCAAGGCTTTAGGTGGCCCTACATGTTTGCTTTGCAATGTCTCCTTTTCTCACACTTTCCAAGTGAAAGTGAGTTTATTTTTTTAATTTATTTATTTTTATCTCAATCACAGGTTAGGTACTTTGAATCCCAGGCGTAGCCCCCTCCCTCATTCCCTCCTACCCTCCCACTCCCTCCCTCATCTCCCTCCTCCCCGCCCCCTCCAAGTCCACCAACAGGGGAGGACCTCCTTCCCTTCCATCCAGCCCCAGCTCATCCTGTCTCCTCAGGGCTGGCTGCAATGCCCTCCACTGGGATCTAGCCAGTCTGTCACTCCCCGGCTTGTATGGGGGAGGGTCAAAGAGTCAGCCATCAAGATCATGACTGAAACAGTCCCTGTTTCCCTCACTAGGGTCTTCAGTCCTACACCGAGCTATCATGGGCCCCATCCGTGCAGGGGTTCCAGGCCACATCCACACATGGTCCTTGATTGTAGAAATCGTCTCATACAAGACCCCTGTGCCCTGCTCAGTTTGGTCTTTGTGGAGCTCTTGTTCTCCCCAAGTCTCAACAACCTCCCCCAGATCTATCATTACTTCTCGCCCTCTGCCAGAGGCTGGATTGCGAGTCTTAATATCCGCTCTGATACATCGCTACATTGACCCCCGCCCAGAGGTCCTCCTTGGCATGCTCCTGTCCTGTTGCTTGTTTTCTCCTCCACTCAATGTCCATCCCATTTGTTCATCCAAACAAGCATTGATCATACCAACCTGGGTCCTCCTTCTTGTATATCCTCTCTAGGTGTGTAGAGTGAAAGTGAGTTTAGAGGGTAGGGTTTTTGCAACCCTTACTATTTAGTGAAGAGAGTTGTGAAAAAGAGATCCACCTGGAAGAGAGAGTAAGCAAACCTAGGTGAGGTGGGGCTGAGATCTCAAGCAGGTCTCCTTGTGGTTTTAAGGGGAACTCTACAGCATGAGTAAGTCTCAAAGTTGCCTCAGTTTGAAGTAAGGGGGTGGACTCTTCTATCTACTTATTAATTTTTGACTAAGAAGAGAGGGGGAAGGAAGAAGGCGTAGATAGAGTGAGAGAGGGAGGAAGGGAGAAAGGCAGAAAGAGAAAGAGAGACAGAGAGAGAGATTCATTCATTCATGTATACGCAAATTCAGCTATGTTGGGCTCTTGCCCAAGCATGAGCAAAGCAAATCCTATAGCACAAAGAGAGCTCTGAAAAGATGAGCTTCAGGCTCTGGTCACTGAACATCCATAAAGATGGAGTGGGTGAGAGATCACAAAAGAATTCTAAGTGTTCTGAACAAAACACTTTCTTTGCAATAATGCTGCCTGTGACTTGACTCATCATTACCATTATCAGTGCTTCTGGCCATGAGCACTGCACTGTGTAATGGGCAATGCCACTACCTCTATTCCCACCAACCTATTAAACTGGGCATCTTTCCAGTGGATCTCTGAGGAATGTGGAAGGTACAATTAACCCTCCTTCAGAAGGAGAACTGAAGCCATGTCACCAAATCCTCTTGTACTTCTAGAAAATCTTACAACAGGAACTAGTTATTTTCAAATCTAGTTGTGAAGTCGGACTGTCTTGATTTGGATCCCAGTGCTACCACTTGACTACACACATGTCATTTAACACTTCGGTGCCTCCATTCCCTCATCTATGAAGCAGGAATAACAGCAGTCTCCATCTTCTGCACAGCAGTGTGGAGAAGGTTATCTGAATCCCAGGGGCACAAAGTCAACATCAATCAGTGTAAGGTCTTAGAACAGGGGTGATGATCATTATCTATGGCTTTTTGGGAAATGCCCAACCAGGGTTCTGAGAAATGACATTACTTTCCCAAAGCTCTTCAGAAAGCCGTGTGCGAGGATCTGTATCTCAATATTGCCATTTTGCTATGCCAGCTCTCTTGCCACCTGAAAATCTGGTGCCTGGCAGCCTTGGTCTCATTGCATTTTCTTCTCCATCATCCTGATATGCTACCTCCTTATGTATCGAAGTCACCAGCTGTTTACACTCAGAGTTCACATCTAATTCTCCTGACCCCCACCAGTTGAGCTTTTCTTCCATTGTCGCCCACAATCATGTCTGCCTTTTCCTGGTGGTAAATTTCTTTATTCAAAAAAACTTAAGCTAAGGCCTGAACTTGCCACGAACCCCTTGAGAGTCCTTGTTGAAGAAATTGCTTCCCCATCTGACTGTAACAGCAGCATTCTGTGTCTGCCTTGCTGAGGTATTACGTCTATGAGGGAGGCTGACTTAAGAGCAACTCTTTCATAAGGCTACTAAGGAAGTCATAAGTTAAAGTGGGAATAATCATGTACATGTGAGCACACATATATTCTACATTTAACAAATGCCCCATGATACAAGTATTGTTAATGAATGAGAGAACAATGGGCTCAAAGAAGGGGTTATGCATATCAATATCTCCACTTCTTGATCATATTTGTTAGGATACGCAACTATGATGCAGTAACAAAAAAATTCTTAAATCAGAAGCTTATCACATGTCCAAAGCAGGACAGAAGCAAAGTTAGGGCAGGGTACTCTACATCACATGATTACTTAGAAATCCAGGCTAGCAAAGGCTCTAAAACTACAGACATAGTTTGAGCATTCCCTGGGGTTGGTGATAGGAACAAACTAAAAACTCACCCTCTGTTCTGTACTGAATATTCATTAGCCAAAACTACTCTAAAGAGTGTATGTAATATTCCATGTGCCCAGAAGGACAGGAGAGTCAGAGGTGGGTGAGTTTCTAACAAAAGTCTTCCAGAATCCAAGGCCTCTGAACTATCTACAGACCAAGGAGAAATCTTCCAGGGATGTTTATTTTTACAGGAGAACGGTCTCATTAACTTCCAGAGCTTGTGCTCAGGAACCAGAGAAGAGAGGAAAAAAAGAAGCATTGTCTAAATGCAGATGATCTCCATTAATTAGCTAATTGATTTGTTCATTCAACAATTTTATATAGAGTCTAGCATAGGCCAGGCTCTGGGGATACAGCAGTACATGAAAGAGATACAGGTTCCTACCCTTGTGAAGCTTATGTTCTAGAGAAGCCTAGCAGACATGCAGTTATGTGGCATAAAAATAAACAAATCAATTACCTGATATGCCTCAGACCATTGAGGATTACAGAGAATTACAAGAGAGGGAAAGAAGATAGAGAAGTCGGGTATTGTGATGTTTTAAATGGGGTGGCAGGAGGGGTCTAGTTGACAAACAAGACAGAAGGAGAGACCTAAAGAAGAGAACATCATACCCTTTGAATATCTGGGACAAACATTATAGGCAGCTGAAACAAGAAGAGCAAAGGCACACAGGTCTTACAGCAGCATGACCTTGCAATGAAGATGGGAGGCAATGAGCAAGAGTGGGCACAGTATGTGTATGGTAAAAGGGGCTTGGAGTTAGAGGGCATGTGCCCAGTTGTAGGCCCCTGGAAGCTGTTTTGGGTGCTGGCTCTTACTTTGAATAAAGTGTGAAGGTACAAATCTTGACTGAAAGAGAAGGACAGCAGCTGGACAGGGTGAAGAAGGTAAAGGAAGGTCAGTGTACGTACAATTTGGATATCTCATGTGCTCCAGGGAAGAAGTGCGCACCCTTGCTGTAGAGCCAGGAAAAAGGGTTTAACCTAGCTCTGTGTTACTGAACACGAGGAGAATATCTTGCCTGGTCTCTCAACCATCAGCCTTCCCACTATTGGAGAGGGTTGAGAGGAGCTAAAAAGGAAATCCCTCTGCCTAAGTTCTTTCCTACTTTACACATGCCCCTGACCTCCTGCTCCATGCACCTGTGAGCCTCTGACAGGATTTTTTTTCCTGGCCTACTGGGGCACAGAACCGCTGCAAACTCCACATTTCTACAAGCAGCAAGAGACAGACCGTGAATGAACACCTAGTTTCCTGACTTTCTGGGAAGGAAGTCATAAACTGTGTTCTACCCAGTTGCCCAGGGACCTCAGCAGGACTGAGCCCAGGTATCCTTGCTGGGAACTGAACTCATTAACACAAACTTAGTTTTATGTGTCACCTCTTCAATCCTTGACTGCCACTTCCGGGGATCACCTCCTAAACAATGCCAAGGACTCCATGCTTCCCTTGCTTTCTGAAGAAGGCATTTTAAGACACTGACAAAGTCCAGGTAGAGCATTTGGCTTTCACAGACCTCATTTTTGACACCTTGAAAAGAGGATGTCAGACTAGATGGCTCTAGGAAGCTTCACAGGCCTGCAAATGAGGTAATAACACAAATCTCCTGAAATCAGAGCTCAGGGAAAAGTTCAGGAGCTTAATCTGCCTCCATCTCTGCCCTTCTCTCCTCTCTGTGAAAAGGGCTAAACCCCAGACTGCCTAGGGATGGTTGGTCTTCTACAGGAGCCAGGCACCAGTGGCCTCTGCAGCCAGACAAAGCAGGAAGCCCTCCTGGCTGCAGCTGGCTCTGCAATTCTCCCTTCCTGTTGGATGTGCTGGGAACAGCTTCCCTTTTGTTTTCCCCTCTGATCCCCATCTGCTCAGCAACTGCCCAAATTCAATTCAGGCATTGAGTGCCCCCAGCCTCTAGTCAGGCATTGTCTCTTAGGAATCACTCCAATCCCCCAAAACAAAGGCTTTCAAATCTGAATAAACCCTCTGACATCAGACTGGCTGGTCAGGAAGCTGAGCAGGGCAGTCAGTCCCCTAGCTGCCTCTTTTAAACCCTTTGCTTTTGCTGGCCTTTGTTGAACTCTCTATGCAGCCCCCTCCAGGGCCCCTCCCCAGGGGCCACCATCAGTCACCATCACAACAGACCTAGTTGACTCAGCACAGTGGCTGAAGCCACCTCCATTTCTGAGATCCTGAAACCTTTCTTTCTTGAAGTTCACCTGAGTCCTTTGAAAGAAATTAAGCTTCAAAGGGTCTGACTTTTACTAAATGAATCCCATCAATGGGAGCACCAGAGAAGACTGTGCGTTATTTCTGCCTGGAAGAGACTAGGGGTGGACATTACTGAGTATTCTTCAGCTGTATGATTTCTAATTCACTTTACTTCTTCCTCATGCAAAGAGATCTTATCCTCTTCTAGGCACAGACTTGGCCCAGTTTAAATCTGCCATCGCAGCCATTCTGCTGTTCTTTACTCATGGAATCAAATGTAAAGATTAAGGCCCCATCTCCTTATGGTGGATCTCAGGGTGCTAAGCTAGTCAGTTTTCCTGGTTCCAAAGCTCAAACAGGCGAAATGTCTCCTGCAAACTCTACTTCAAACTCTACTTCATGTCACAAGCGGGCCTGAAAGAAGAGATAAACACATCCCCATGTCTTCTGCTTGGACATGACAGAAGTCTCTGCTTCACTTCCTATCTGGCAAGTCTTGACTGCTATTTCAACAAGTTTATGACTCATATGAAGGCTTACCTCCCTCATTTGATCACCTTCTGGAAAATCAGGCTCAAAATTCACTTAACCTTTCCTTCTTGGAAAAAGTAAGCTCATCAAATACCAAAGAAGCATGCTATCATGATCTCCAAGTATCTTTTTGGAATGATAATAATTTGCAAAGGGACATTCTGAAAGGTTTTATGCAGTGAGTATGTTGATTCATTAATGCAGCACACATTCCCTGGGAGTTTGCTACTTGCAAGACAGCCATTAGGTGTGAGGCATGAATGAGACAAACCTTTCCCAAATGGAAACATACTTTTAGGTTTCTTTTCTTTATCCAAGAAAAAGAAGCAAATTATCAAATTCTTCAAACCTTACCACAAGAAACTAAAGGAAAATGGTGGTTGCCTCAAGTCACCCCACTGTCAAAACAATAACGGGCTCAGAAATAAATCACAAATTGGACTCTGCTTAGGACAAAGCAAATCTTCCAGAACATTTCCTTTCACTTTATACACTATACTGACATAGTGATGATAACCAGAAACATTATTACTGAGGGATGAGCTTGCTCTAAGAAAGAACAAATACTTTCAAGACATACATATGCAAACTTCTAACCTTCATCATTAAATTCAGAGGAGCCCTGCTAAAAGAATGGACAAACCTGACCAAGTAAAGTATAAGAAGGAAGTTAAATGTACTTTTTTTTCAATATTTTAGAAAAAGAAACCAAGTGGTTGTTTCTCACATATAATCAAGCATCACAACTCAACAGTGTTCCTAAAACTAAATAATGAAGTGTTACTCCACATCTGAAGCTCTTGATCAATAAACTGATCCTGAAATGTCAAGATTAGAATGGATTTCACAAGCAATTTGTTAGCAATTATCAATCAAGGAGGTTTGCCTCCTGAATATATTTACAGCTAGGGAATTTTTTTTAGTTGCTACCATTATGAGGGAAGGGCATCTTCAACTGGTTTTGGTGGGTTTATCTAAAAGTGCCAGATGGCCTAGAATGTCTGTTTTATCCCATGGACCAAATCACTGTCCAACCAACGGCAATCATAATAGTCCACCTGAGCCCCAGGAGCCATATATCTACTGACCTATCTATCTATCTATCTATCTATCTATCTATCTATCTATCTATCTATCTATCTATCTATCTACCTACCTACCTACCTACCTACCTACCTACCTACCTATCTATTTATCTATCTATCTATCTATCTATCTATCTATCTATCTATCTATCTATCTATCTATCTATATAAAGAGAGAGAGAGTCAGTCAGACAGAGACAGAGACAAAAATCACAAGAACGCAATAGAATTTCCCAAGATCAGAGACAATGGTAACTCAGCTTTTATATTATGTTTCCATAAACCACATTATTGATTTTTTTTAAGGATGGATTTTCCTCAACGCCAATCCCAGTATGAAGATTCAATACAATTAGTACATTGTTTGGCATATGATTCCAGGAAGTATGGCAAGAGGCAGTGGAGAAATGAAATAGAGAAGGGAGTCATAAAGTGTAGATTATTAAACAGTTTCCATCATGGGCAGCTGGAGAATCCTGTGAGACAATAACACAAACTAGAATAAGTCAGTCCACCCGAGGACCAACCCCATTCTCTCTCCTGAGCTCTTCTACTAAAATACTGACATTTCACAGAAGATCCAAGGTTTAACCCTCACTTCAAAGATGCTTTGTAGAGGATGTATCAGATTGCTATCTCATGTCCAGAACTCACTCTATCATTGAAAAGGGGGAAGGCTTCAAAATACCCAATGAAGAGAGGCTTCTGTTGAACCCACAGCCCTCTTTTGCTACCATTGTCTGCACTGCTACTGAATACTGCTATTAAACTTTCTGGGGGTCTTTCTTTCACTTGCCTCCCACCTCTCTTCCCTTCAAGGGCAGGTGCCACATCATGCATGTATGCTTCCTAGGGCTAAGATCAGGTGCCTGCCATATTTTCGAAGCTGAAGAAGTGTGGGTTGGTGGATTGCTACATTTACATAGAAATGACTTCCTTCCTCTTGTCCTAATTAAACCCAGAGTAAAGCAGCCTTCCTGACCTCCAGGGCCAATTTATGCAACCAATTATCAAGATACTTGGAGTCAAATTCTTATGTATTTAAGGCATTTTAAAAGCAGTTGCTAAAGCTTTAGAAGAGAGTCATTTTCTGACATATTTTAAGAGACTTTTAGTTCTCCACACTCTCTCTGCCTAGGTCTTTCTGCTTTGTGCATCATGGCACAGAATTTGAAGCATTCCCACCAGTTTCATCAACAAATAAGTATGTAAATTCTAAATTCCAGCTCTTAGAGATGCAGAGGTGTACTGAAATGAATCATGGGCTGGAGAAATGGCTCAGTTGCTAAGAAGACTGGTGCTCTGCCAGAGAAGCAGAGTTCAGTCCCCAGAAGCCATTTCAGGTAACTCACAACCACCTTTATCTGGTTCCAGGAGATATGATGTCCTCTTTTGGCCTCCGTGAGCAGCTACACTCATATGCACATGATCAACCCTCCCACACACACATTTTCTTTTCAAATTTCAACACACATGAATCAGGTGCCTGCAAAATTTATAGCAAAGGAAGATAGACCGACACTGATCCAGTTGTCAGCTTCTAATGTATAACTACAAAGGCCTGGAGGACTGTGGGAATAAGAAAGCAGAACAACAGCAAAGAAATTTCACTAACTGGAGAAGGTCAGGGCAATGCTATCTAGGTAAGCTCAGTAAGGAAGGATACTGTGGTACTAAGGAAGTGAGGTGGTCCTGGTAAGTGTCTAAGCTCAGGCAGAGGCTTCAAAGGAAACAGGAGTAGCTGAGACAGGAAACTACGGTAGGACAGCAGAAATGATGCTGGAGTCCCAGGCAGGATAGTCAGGATGCCTTCAGAATCATCCTCAGGACTAAGGCAGTCAATGAATGAAGGGGAGAAGGAAATGATAAGAATGTAGCCTAAAAGGGTCATTCATCCTGAATGGTGTATGAGTCTGAACAAAGTCAAGAGAGGGGTCAGTGAGACAGCTCAGCAGATAAAGGACTGTGCTTTATAGGCTTAGTAATCTCAGAGCCCATGGAAAGGTGGAAGGAGAAAACCCACTCCACAAAGTTCTGTTCTGTCTGGCCTCCACATATACAACATGGGATATGCGCACAACAAACAACAATAACAATAATAATAATTAATAAAATAATAAAGTCAAGAGAGACCATAAGGAAACCATTTTGAGGACACCTATAGAAGAAGATGGAGACTTGGATCACAAAGATCATGGTCAGGATACATGGAAGAAAACTGAAAGATACCTGAGAAGATAATAGGTTAGACCGTGGGTGTGAGAAAGAAAGAGACCACTGTTCTTGTGATCTACCCGGGAACACCAAAAGCCCTTGGATCTGAGCTGCTAAGCTGAACAAAATGGAAAGGTCAGGGAAGGTAGGTATGAGTTTAGAATCACAGTGATGTAAGTGGGAGAAACTCTTAAGGAAGGGAAACTGGGTCTCCCCAGGGGGAAGAAGTGCAAATGCTGAGCATATGGGGGCAAAAGGGTAAAGGGATCTGGGTTGGTGTGGAAGCTTTACACAGAGAAAGGAAATGAGCACTGCTGGCTGGAACAGGAGTCTTCTAAAGCATTTGCTTTTACGGTGTGAACATTGACCCCCTGAGCACACAACACCAATATTGCAGAAAGATTTGCCAGAAATGCAGATCTTTAGGCCCATCCCCAGTATTCATGTACCTGGGAACTTTTCAAGTAGAGCCCAACAATCTGTTTTAACAAACTTTTCAAACCAGTCTTCCTGATGTACTCACAAGTTGGAGAATCACTGCTGCCCTGGATCAGGGCTTTGGAATCACTGTTGTGCACATGAATAACCTGGGGGTCATGCCAAACAACAAATCCAAGTTCAGGTTCATTAAAGGAGCAGTTCATCCCTGATTCTGCATTTCTAATGTGCTCCCTGGGGAGTAATACTTCAGTCTAAAGACTGCATTGAGGAGCAAGGGTCTGAACCCTCTCCTCTGTTCTGAGAAATAAAGGGACTAGTCATCTGCTCGATAGTGGCAAATAAAGTCAGTAGTGCTTGACAGAAGACCAAAAACCATTTCTTCAGAAACCTGAGATATGGTATGCTCCTTAAGCATTTTTTTTCTATGTTAAAGCCTGGAATGAGTATCTTGCCTGGCAGAGGTAGGAAACCTTGTTAGTAGATAAAAAGGTAAACTCTGTCCACCCAAAGACCTGGATGGGAAAGCAGAGGAGGATACTTGAATGCAGACGGTATTGTAGGTGGTAGCCTGGCAGTGATCTTTGAGCTAGTCTATTAATGAAATGATTAGCTTCACTCAGAGGTAGCTTATGAGCTTGAGTGGAGAGTGTAACTTTTTAGTTTCTTTTTTCTCTCTGTAGCCCCAAAGCAGAGGAAACAAAAAATAAGTTCCCTTGACTGCCACAGAAGAGCCAGACACCAGGCAGCAAAACGTCCATGTACACACAGTCAAAGCAAAGTTAAAGACATCCATCAATACAGGCACCAAAGTGAAAAATAAACAGCCAATGAAAGAGAGCAGGCTGCAGCAGGGCTTAGTCCACATTCCTGCCAAGGAACTCCACAGCGTCATCCCAAACATGGAGCCTCCTAAGAAGGAAGCTTCAAACCTCTCTCCAGGGATCAACTAAACCCTAAATGTCCCTTCATGCTTTTTAAGAGCTATGGAGAACTGATTTCCCTGGCTTTTTTGTTTTGTTTTCATGTTTCGAAAATGTGCAAAATGGCAAGAGTTGAATAAATAATTCTCTGTGGACTCTGGGCGCCTTGGTTTTGTTCCTATTTTATGCTGTCGTCTGTACTGTGAGGGTGGAGGGAGAGCAATTTTTCCCTGGAAAAACAACACGTCTTCTCTCTCTGCCAGTTTCAGTGACACTAAAGGCATTGCAGTGTGAGCCAAACTGGAGCCAACTGAAGCATACATGCTCCTGAGCAGGAACCAAATCATTTGCTGCATCTGTCACCTCCTTGTTTCCCCGGACCTCTGAGTTTCTCCTTTGATCACTCTTTGTATACGTGCATGTGCTTTCCTCTTCATATACATGTGCACACACTGACATCTTACTAGTGATTCTTTTTCAGCTCTTTGACACATAATAAAGGCATCTGTTCCCAGATAAATCAGGCCTGCTGTTCAAAGTGTTTTCCCTAGAAAATACAACGGCTTCTAATTAAATAACTCAACAAGCAGCAGGGAAGGATAATGTGAAAATTGGAGCAGCATTTCAGCTTACATAGCACCCTTTCTGACAAATAGCCTGCGAGAGCTGATGGACTTCAGAAATCAAGCTGTGCTACTTTCCCATTGCTTATGTGCTTGGGATTAAAGAAAGAGAAGGAAGCATGGATGGAGAGAGGGGGGACAGAAGGAAGGAAGGAAGGTAGGTAGGAAGGAAGTCCCAAGCATCAAAGTGTGATTTCAAGAAGAATAGTTGATCAGAGTGAGGTGAGGCCACATGTTGGGTCGCAAAGTTGTCACTATAGAAGTGGCAGTGAGGGAAGCAGTGGTATGAAGTTGAAAGGATGGGTAAAGAAGCCAGGAGAGAGAGGAGAAAGAGGGGCACAGGAGCACTTTCCATGCCTTCGTTCTGTCCTTTCTAAGAGGTCACAAGACACTGATGAAGTTCTTGTTTCTCCAGCTCTAGGTTCATAGCCCCTGTCCACATCTGGGGTGGGTCTGAAGATTGTTTCATTCTACCCATGATGATATTTTGCAGATGGCTAGAACTGAAGACAACTGCCCAGACAGTAAAGGAAAACTCTTATCTTTTTTGCTTCCTTTACCTAGAGGGAGCCTTCACTAAGGGATTATACTGTAGATAGACTGGAAGGTTGGGAGGGTAGGCAAGTCCAAGGCACCAGCATCACCCTCATGATGATCTAGCTGACTCCTGCACCAGCCCTTGTTTCCTCCAGTCTTTCTATGGTTCCAGAGTAGTTTGGTAAAGATGCATGGCACACATTTTTGTCTTCTTCCTGGCCTATCCCAAGTCAGTCTTACAGTCTGTTTTACCCAAGTTCCTGTCATGATGAGGTGAGTACCCCAAACGCCTCACCTCTCTTCCATCACCTCCTGTGGTTTGCCCCTGGCTTACCACTCTTCATCATCCTTCCTATTCCTATAACTCACCAAGCACATTTTGCCTCAAGACCTTTGCCCTTGCTCTTCTATACACCTGGAATGCTCTTTCCAAGACACATCACAGGACTAGCTTCTCTCACTTGGTCTCTGTGAAAATGTTACTTACAAAGGTCTTGCTTATAACCTCTCCATGACGTTATGTTGTTTACTTTCCAAGCACCTATCCTTCTCTTAGTTTTCCTACATCTTTCAAAGCGTTATTTTGCATTGTCCGGCTCTCAGTCTGGCAAGTCAACTCCAGAATGACTGATCCTCCGCTGTGCTCCCTGCCACTGCTCTAACACCTAGAACAATGGCAAGCCCATAGAAGATACTCAATAGACAATGCTTATGTTGAGTCAAATGATCCTAGGAGGAAGGCTGATAAGACCACAAGGAGATGCCTTATATGGACATTCCTGCAGCTCGGCTTCTAGAACCTGGTACTTCCCAGTTACACAGAAAACAAGTAGTCACCATTCCCTGGACATTGCTTAGCTAGCAATCTTATAAAGAATGATAGTGGAAGATGAAACAGCTGAAACATTCTAAGGAGACCATGTATTTATAAATATCTAAAAGACAAAGCATTCCCAGAGGAACATGTATTTCTAGGAAGTTATTCGAAGCACGCATGTTTTAATTTCTTTCCCTTTCTTTTGAACCCAGCAGTCCTACCTAGAAGCCACATAATCAAAATCTATGCCGAAGTGTCAATAGTCTGAGATAGCTGGTTTCTTTGAGAAGAGTCATGAACTTCCAGGAAGCCCCTCCTTGAGTAAACCTAGAATGGCTGTCACCAAAGTAAACCAGACTACAGAAGTCTATGGCTATCTATTTCTCATGTGGATATGACCCAATTCTCCATGTATACTTCTGTATTTGAGAATTAGAAGGCATGCTTTAAAAAAAAACTCCCTCCTTCTGTGTGTTTAGCTGCTTAAAGGCAGGGTTATATAACCAATGCTAGACATAGAACCGTTGTGTTGAAGATGAAGGGAGGAGCCATGTGGGAAGTGGGAGCACATCACCAAAGGCAGTTCGTGAGTCCAAGGGCTTGCCATGGTGGCACTGGCTGGTCACATTTAGTACTGTCCTGGACATTGTAGGATATTTAGCAATAGCCCTGGTTTCTCTGTCCTTTATGGCCTGTACCCCAATGGTATCAATCAAAACTTCTCTAGGCATTATTGCATGTCCCCTGGAGGAGGAAGCAGGGTCACTCCTTCCCAACCTTGCCATAGACAAAGCCAGAAACAACAGAAAACAGGAGAACAAGTCACCAAACTCCAGTTAATCAGAGGCTGAGATTGAGAATAGAAAGGAATGAAGGGAAGAATTACAGAGACTCAAGAACAGAAGCTCAGCAAGGAAGAACAGGCCACAACTCCTACCAGCAACATCAAATTCAGCTTGCAGATAAACCAGTAGGTGGAGTGATCCACATCAAGAACTCCTCATGATTATGGGTCTCTTTGAAGGACTCAGGGCATTTATAAGCAGGCCAAAGGGGCAGTGAAGCCTATTAAAAAGGGAGCGTCTTGTAGTTTCTCAGATATCTTATCAAACTGACTTTAAGAATTCAAAGCAGGGGGAGAAAAAAAAAATGTCAAGCCTGAATGTTCTTCTCCTTAAACTTAAAGACTAACAAAACTCGCTGTCAGCAAGATAGGAGCCTCAAGTGATTAAAGCAAAATGAGCTCTCTCTCTCTCTCTCTCTCTCTCTCTCTCTCTCTCTCTCTCTCTCTCTCTCTCTCTCTCTCTCTCTCTCTCTCTCTCTCTCTCTCTCTCTCTCTCTCTCTCTCCTTCCCCCTCCCTCTCTTGGTATTTATAGATCCCCAGAGTAGTTTTGCACAAAAAGGGAAAGGGAGGTCATAGTAAAGTAAAATGAAAGGAGACAGAAAAGTACAGATAGAAAGAAGATGAGAAAGTTTCCAGTGAGCAGGTTTGGCACAATTCTTAAAGGCATTTGGCAATGACCAGCTCCCTAGAGGTGTCTTGCATGGGCTGACTTGGGGATGCTGGCAGTGCATTGAGGAGCTCCATCGGCCTCAGGAAAGATAAATGCTGTTTTCATCACACAACAAGACACAGCAGAACGGCCTCTGAGATTCTGATGCACTTAATAAAGCCTAGGTAAATAAACAAGTCTTGAGAAAATAAATATCTTCACATCTCAGTACCCTCTTTATTAAAGACTCCACCTTAGCAATAACCCATCAAGCTGTGATCTAACCTCAGAAACAAGCCCAACAGGGTGAACCTGTCAAAGAAGGAAAACTTGGACACATCTTCCAATCTTTGGCTCCTAAAAGGAAAGTGGCTGATCACTGTGATCCAGATGTTTTTTTGTTTGTTTGTTTTTTATCAAAGAGAGCTTATGGAGCTCTCTTCATGAGCTATTTTCTCCAAGCTTTCCTCCTTTTCCCATCACATTCATCCTCAGCTTCACTTCTATGTAAGGTTGCAGATCTCGTTACGGCATATTCACATGTGATATGAACATCATCACCTTCATAAAACATGTGCTGTATGCTGGCTCAAGGTAATTTACATAGATTAATTCACTGAATCCAGGCTGGACGCTTGTTATAACTTCTGTAATTATGAAGTATCTGAACTAGTTTTCTTCTATTCTACTTATTCTTCCATACCGAAAATGTTGGTAAAGATAATAGCCAGCTACATATTGAATTAGTCTCTATGTTATGTTATAACAATGGGGCCAATCCAAATTCCTCTCCTTGGGCTGGGGAGATAGCTCAGTGGTTAAAAGCACTTGCTGCTCTTCCAGAGGTCCTGAGTTCAACTGCCAGCTACCACATGGTGACTCACAACCATCTATAATGTGATTTGATGCCCTGTTCTGCCATGCAGGTGTACATGCAGATAGAGAACTCATATACATATAAATAAATAAATCTTTAAAGAAAATACCCTTTTGGTATCTCTACCCTTTTGAAATGAGCCCATATGGGTTATCCTGTCAAAATAGAGTCTGTTCCCCAAGTCTTTTGTTTTGGTTTTGCCCCCGTTACTTGCTTTGGCCACCATGATGCAGGAGAAGTGATGACTGCCAGAGTTTTCACCCTGAGTGTCTGAAGTCCTTGCACCCTTCTCCTCAAATGCTTGGAACCCTGTGACCACCACAGGTATGAGGTCAGACTAACCTGCTGAAAAATAAGAGCACATCTCCAGGAGTAACATGCAATCTAGATCAGTTAATTGCTGACTGCTCCAATGGCTGATTCTGGACATACGAGCAAGCCCAATCATGAGTGGCCTGGCTATGAGTCTCAGCCTCAGCTCTGATACCTTGATGAGTAGAGTCTTTCAGAAGCCCTCTGTGGTAAGCTTCTTCTCTGTTCCCTGTATTCTGCTTCTGATGTCTATCTCATTTGTATTTCTGAATGAGGATTGAGCATCTTCCCTAGGGTCTTCTTTGTTGTTTAGCTTCTTAAGGTATACAGATTTTAGTATGTTTATCCTAAATTATATGGCTAATATCCATTTATGAGTGAGTATATACCATGTGTGTCTTTCTGTTTCTGGGTTACATCACTCAAGATGATCTTTTCTTTTGTACCATCTGCCTACAAATTTCATGATTTCCTTGTAAAGACAAGTAGTATTCCATTGTGTAAATGTACCACACTTTCGGTATCCATTCCTGTTGAGAGACATCTAAGTGTTTCCAACTTCTGGCTATTATGAATAGAGCTGCAACAAGCATGGTTGAGCAAATGTCCTTGTTGTATAGTTGAGCATAATTTGGATATATGCCAAGGAGTGATATAGCTGGATCTTGAAGGTAGCACTACTCCTAATTTTCTAAGAAAAGTGCCAGAATGATTTCCAAAGTAGTTGTACAAGGTTACATTCCCACCATAGCCAAACTTTGGGCAGAGTGCTTAGAATCTTATGAGAGAAGGGGGAGATAGAAAGACTGGAGGGGACAGGACTTCCAAAAGGAGACCAACTGAGCCATAAAAGCTGAGCCCTGGGGGCCCTGAAGAGAATGATACCCAAACCAAAGACAATGCATGGAGAGGACCTAAAACTCCAGCTCATATGTACTTTTTAGACTCAGTCTTCAAGTGGGGTCTCTAGTAAGGGGAGGGGAGGGACTTTTTCTGCCATGAACTCAGCGGCAGACTCTCTGATCACCTCCCCCTGGAAAGGGTGCAGCTTTGCCAGGCCACAGAGGAAGATAATGCAACCAGCCCTGATGAGACCTGATAGGCTAGGGTTAAACAGAAGGGGAGGAGGACCTCCCCTATCAGTGGACTAGGGGAGGGACATGGGAGGAGAAGAGGGAGGGGGCTACAGCTGGGATACATAAAATAAAATAAATTGTAATAAATGATAATAATAATTTTTTTCTAAAAAAGTTAAAAAAAGAAAGGAAAAAAATGAAAAAAGAGTGGTCTGGCCTCTCTCAGACTCAATCAACCTCCCAGTCCAACTAGAGAGTAGATAAGTCTGTGTTGTTTTCAGCCACTAAGTTTTGAGTTAGTTTGTTTGCCAGAAAAAGTGTAACATTCAGAGTGTGAGTTCTGCTTTTTCTTTCCAATGTCTCTGTATCTCTAAGAATTCCACTATAGAATTCCTGAAAGTATTCAAACATGTACTTCATCTCTCTTTCCCTTTTCTCTTCTGTGTTATAGACACAGGCACATTCAAAGAAAGTAGCAATGCATCATTCTAATTTAGTCATCAACAAAGAACTGGCATTTGTCCATTTGCAGGCTTCATTTAAAAAAAAAACGTTTTTTTTTCTTTCACACAGACTTGCAATTTTTGCTAAAAACAGCTTTGGTTGAAACAGTTACCTTAATGAGACTCTTATCAACCAGGGAAAGGGCAAAAGGGCAATATATAACAGCTGAAAAATGCCCTTTGTTCCTACTGTGGGCTGTAAAAAATTCAAAACAATAATCAAAAGCTACCCTTTCCAGAAGAAACAAATGGCAGTAAATGTTTATAAGAAATAGACAAGAAGGAACAAGCTAGAAAATGGTTAGGGGTCCATTTTTTTTACTTCCTTTTAAATATCTCCTCTTTCTCTCTTGTTCTTTTTCTCTCTTTCTCGTGTGTGTGTGTGTGTGTGTGTGTGTGTGCGTGTGCATGTGCATGCATTTGTTTGGGGGGTATATATGTGCCATGGTATGTTTGAGGAATCCAATAACAATGTTCAAAAGTCAGTTCTCTCCTTCCATCTTGGGGTCCTGGAAGATTGAACCTGGATCATCAGGCTTGCAAGGCAAGAGCTTTTACCCACTCAACCCTCTTGCCTGCTGAAGGATTCACTTTTAATTAAAATCTTTTTTTTTTCTTAAGTTCCAATGAATTTACTACTTCAGTCTTCCAAAAAAGAACTCCCACACAAACATTTTGGAACATTCTTGGAAATCCACATTTTACTTAACTTGGCTGTTTCCCATAGTGAGTTGTTCCTTTTAGTCCAACCATCCTTCCTAGTATCTCTTCCATTTCTCTAACTTCCTCCCCTTCCTTGGAGCAGGGCTTAGGTGGTAGGAAGGTATGATTATTATCATTATAAGCAAGTTTCTGTTGAGTAACACTGTGTAAAATATCCAGGTGCAATTTTCCAGAAGATGACACAAAAGTAAATTATAACATACGCAACCTAAATTCCCCCTTTGTTGTAGTGCATTTAAAAGGTTGGTCAAAATCTTCTGGTAAACAAAAAGTGTTCCTAGAATGAGTTGCCTGTGTTCAAATATATACCCACAACACACCAGGATGAATCAATATCTTCCCTTTCCATGAGCTTGCCTATTAACCTTGGCAAAGATTATATTGGGCTAACAATTATAGAAGGGATGAAGATGATGCCATTATAATAAATCATTGTTAAAACAAGAATCATTCATGAATTCTCAAACTAGGTGAGGAGAATTTGATGAGGAATCAGATATTTACATATCAAAATTATATGTTTGTTATTAACCAATAATTTGTGTTAATTATAGATGGCATAAATAGATGGCATAAATGACTGCTGATATGGTTTCTGGTTGCATCATTTACATAGTGTTTCAGTCAAAAATGCATAGACATTAAGGAAAGCATAAGAACACACAAAAAAATCAATAATTGATCAGCATGCCTCAAAAATGGTAGCCCTACAAGAGTAACAAAGTCTTGTACTCTGCTCTGGATTAAAGACAGGAAAACTAAAGGTAATGTGGAATCCAGAACTAGCTTGTGAATTGTTCAAGACTTGTTAGTAAGAGACACAACTAGAGTATTTGCTATGGATCAGTGAAACATATTATACCAATATTACATTTTCTACAGTTAATAGCTGCATGTGGCTATGTAAAGGTTAAAGAAAGTTTAATGGCAGTCTATTCTAAAATAGAAACATGTATGCACATATAAGAATATATTGTGAACACACCTGTGAGAAAAACTGTGTGGAGAGAGTGGGGAAGAGAACAGGAGGAAAAGGAGAGCTGAACGGAAGACATAAAATGGGGAAGAGAGGGGGTCAGAGAAGAAGGAAACAATTAAGGACCAGTTATTTACATAAAGGCTTAAGGAGTTCCTTGTATTATTCTCACACTTACTCTATAAGAATGGATTCTTTCAAAATGAAAACTAAAACAAATAAACAACATCACAAGATGTGAAGGTTTGCTTTTGGTGGGTAAGAGTAAGACAAGTCTGACACCACAACATAGTCAACTCACAGAAGAGAGGAGTCTGTCTACCTAGCCATCTTCCACAGCACTATCTAGCATGTTCCCCTTCTCTGCTTCTTTTGAAATACAGCTTTTTGTGATCACAGTCACCTGCAAAACTGTAATACTATAATTTTTTGTTTGTGTGTTTGTTTGTTTCCTTCCTTCCTTCCTTCCTTCCTTCCTTCCTTCCTTCCTTCCTTCCTTCCTTCCTTCCTTCCTTCTTTGTTTCTTTCTTTTTTTAAAGACAGGGTGTCACCACTTTTTTTCCAAGACTGGGTTTCTCTGTGTAGCCCTGGCTGTCCTGGACTTACTTTGTAGACCAGGTTGACCTCAAACTCACAGAGATCCACCTGCCTCTGCTTCCCAGAGTGCTGGGATTATAGGCCTGCAACACCAAGCAAGGTTGGTACACTTTGTATCTTAAAAGTGAGAGAACTGACACCACTCTGGGACATAGTTCAACTCTTTCTGAAGATTTTCTTCTTGTGATTTTCCTACTGTAGTAGTTGGAGATCATTGTTTCTACAGTGGAGAGAAAGATGCATCTGAGCTTTCACTGAGGTTTGGGGGGAACCTGAGGAACCAACAGACAATAGAAAAGCTAGGGATCACAAGTGCAAAGTGAACCCTGAAGCTAGTGGATGGCTCCTATATCAGCTGTTTTCTGCCTTTTATGCAGAGATTGCTAGAGATCAAAACATCTAGAGCAGTAGTTCTCAGCCTTCTTAGTGCTGTGACCTTTTAATACAGTTCCTCATGCTGTGGTGACCTGCCACCATATAATTATTTTGTTGCTTCCTCATAACTGTAATTTTTTATGCTTTATGAATTGTAATGTAAATATCTGTGTTTTCTGGTCTTCTTAGGCAACCCCTGTGAAATGGTTGTTCTATGCCAAACAAGGGTCGCAATTTACATGTTGAAAACTGTTGCTGTAGAGACAGTGGTCCCATTAGTAGATCTGTCTGAGGCTTCTCAAGGGCCTTGAGAGGTGTTTTATGGCTGCATGGAGCCTTGGCTTTCTCAACTGTTCACTGGAGATGAGCAATCTTACTCTATGGGCTCTGTCATGTTCAGAAAGCAAGAGATAACAACAGTGGAGGTGGGCCCTGGAAGGATATTCCTGGCCAGGAAACTGGATCTCTAGCTCTCAAGTGGCACTTACTGCTAAGCCTTTCACTTGTTGCTGTGTCTACCCAGAGTACAAATCTTAGGTCTGCCAGAACTCCGAGAAGTTTCCTGTCCAACATGCCCCTGTTCTCCCAGAGCTGTGACTCCTTGCTGCCACCTTTATGCTCCAGATTCTACCTCTGTGAGCAGAGTACACTTCATAGACTCAGAACTGGATGGCTGATCTATACTTCCCCAAATGAATTCTTCAGCAAGATTGAAAGAATTACTTTGAGGAAAGGACCTTAAGATTTGAGGACAATGTCACAGGATGGCTTTTCAAAGATCAGTCCCTAACTTCCAAAGTTAATGTTCTCAGTCCCTGAATCACTACCTCACAAAGGTTTCCTACTACAGAAAAGCCCAATTTTGCCCTAAGCCAGATCTAAGATGGAAATCCAGTTCAAGTTTTGCAGACGGCAGTGCCAGCAACTACATAAGAGCTGCTGCCCAGGCAGCTACAGAGCCAGAAACCTGGACCACAGAGTGCTGGCTGTAGTCTCTTTCCCAGAGGCTTCCAACTACTATCTGAGCAAATGTATCTGAGCTGTTGCAGGGAAAAACCTTCAGCCAGACATAGCATCACCTTGAAAAAAGGTTTCTTTCAGAGGCCATGGCACTTACCCGGCCAAGCCACTGTGAACCACCAATCAAGGCCACAATATATCCAAGTCAGGCTTCCTGCTGTTTGTCTGTCTACTGTGATAAGTGGTTGGCTCTCAACAACCATATTCTGTGAGGCCAGAATTTACACCTAAATGTGATATCTTGGGTTGGGGGAAGGTCTCAATAGTATAGTGTTCACCTAGCAGGCAGGAGACCCTGGGTTCCATCCATGACACCAAAGGGTATGGCAGGGGGAACTCTAAATGTGAAACAGAGGTAGTATAAATCCAAGGATCAAAGAAGGATGACCTTAAACTGTCACAGAGAACCAATGGGCTCCATCTCTCAAGAGAACTGTAAGCCAGCCATGTTGTGAGCCAGGACCTATATGCCACTGTCCTCCAAACCTGAGCTTCACTGAGCAGCCTTAAGGGGAGCCCAGACGGAGGTGTCCTGACCTTGCTAAAACCCAGTATGCATGTTGCTTCCTCTGCCAAACCAAACGCAGTGATGGGGAATTATCCAGAGGATTCCAGCCAACCCCTGATTTGTCAAGGTTATTATTTTCCACCTTGCTTTAGCTATGGCAACCTGGCTTTAGGCCATCTAATAATTAAAGCGACACACTAACAAAAATACATTTTGTTTTGTAAAACAGATGAACAAGTGAATAGATGAATATAATTAGAAAACATAGTCAATAAAATACCATCTCTTCCAAAGAAATGCTTCTGAAAATATATCACAAATCAGATGTAATAAATATTTTCAGAACAAGAATTAGGGGGATTGTTATTTTGAATTAGGAAAGAAATCAATGTAATGCAATGAGATAAATTTAGGATGGATAGAATTTTTCCATTGTGAATGTGTTTTGATATTTTAAATATCATTTGATAAGGTGGAGATGTAGCTTAGTTGTCAGAGTGCTTGTCTAGCACACACAAAGACCTAGCTTCAATCCTTAGTACCACAAAACCAGGCATGGTGGTGTATGTTTGTAATCCCATGGCTCCAAAGGTGAATGCAGGAGAGTCAGAAGTTCAAGGTAATGCTTCCACACATAGTAAATTTAAATCCAGACTAGAATACATGAGACCTTTTGCTAAAACATTAAAAGTGTGATTAATCCAGGTAAGGCGGCACTGGAAGGCAGAGGCAGGAGGATCTCTAAAAGTCTGAGGCCAGCCTAGTCTACATAGCAACTTCCAAGACAGCCAGGGCTACAGAGTATGACTCTGTCTGTCTGTCTGTCTGTCTGTCTGTCTGTCTGTCTGTCTGTCTGTCTGTCTCTCTCTCTCTCTCTCTCTCTCTCTCTCTCTCTCTCTATCTATCTATCTATCTATCTATATATCTATATATCTAATAGTTAAAATAAAAATATTTAATAACTGAGTGTTATATTACAAACTTATATAATAAAACAATTTGTACAGAGGTTTTTGAAAATATTTGTACTAACCCTATGAGAATTTTATACAACCTATTTTAATCATATTCACCTTCCAATCCTCCAGTGGGCAGGGGACCAAAGTGAAACATACTGGACATTTTCTCCACGGCAAAAATTGAGAACATGAAATCCTGGTTTAAATCTTCAAGGTGACAAAGAGTTCTTGAAAATTTGATTTATTGCTGTGACAAGGATAGCTACCAGGTACCAGGACTAGACTTGTATTCAAGCCTGGCTTAGGACAACCATGGGCTTGCCTGTGTCAGCAAGAAGAGAATCTTTGCCTGGGCTTTTTGGAGCTCAGCACTTTCAACTGTGAATGTAAGATTTCATTACACAGCCAACCTGTAACTTTGTGCTCTTTGGCAAAGGCCAAATTGAGCCCTAATATGTGTCTAGCTCACGTTACAAAGAGTCAAATGGACAAGGGAAATGCCTGCAGCTTTGTATGCTTCCTAAGAGTAATGCTTCTTAGAACCAGCTGCTCTGGGTTCTGGGGAAAATGCAGATTCTGATTCAGTCTCTCTCAGACTGAAATAAAGGTCCCTGTGTCCAAGGAGCTTCCTTGAGGATATCAACGCTCCTAGCTTTCACATTCAGAAACCAGGTTCTATAATACAAGGCACATGAAAAGCATGGAGCAGTTTAAAAAAGCCGAAACACCGCCTACTTCCAGGTTCTTTATCTTGGAATTATATTTTCTTTTGTGTTGTTATTTTCATTTGTTTCTCTTGAGACAGGGTCTCATCTAGCATGGGTGGACTTGGAGCTTGTGATATAGCAGCCTAGGATGGCCCTGAATTCCTAATTCTCCTGCCTCAAATTTTCCTAGTACTGGGTTTACAAGTGTTTACAACCAAGAAAGGCTTGGAATCATATTTCTAATTAAGTAAAAGGGATTAGGGCTAGAACTGCTATTCGTGACTGCACTATTTACGATAGATGAAAATGTGCTTTTATTTTGCAGTCATTTTCAGATAAATTTCATTTACAAATTGCTAATTTTGTTTGATCCACCCTCTCTGACTCTTCTACAATTCCTCTCATTTGACAATAAGCATGATGCCCAAAGGAAGGCCCCCACTTTTAAAAGCAAATCCTAAAGGAGGTGAAATGTATTAGGATGCAGCAATTTTCCTCTCTGTCAAAACAGAATGTGAACAATCCATGCTATCCTAAGAGCCAGCCCCAAATCCCCACAGAGTCTGCTTTCCTGGCAATCAGCAGGACTATCAATGTTTGTGCTCTCATTATCCATTCTCAGATCTTTATCACTAAGAGACATTCCTACTTTCCATGTTTGTGGAAGAAAGAAAACAGAAATGAAAAAAAAAATACTTTTCTCATCCAAATCCCACGATTGGTCATCTGGCCTCATCCTTTAGGGGCTCTTGCAGAATTGTTCCCTAGGGTGGATTCACTGGGAATTCACTGGGGATTCACTTGGCACAGCCAAGTTTTAAACGTCAGCAAAGATGAGGTTTCCCATAAATTCACAAATGTCAAATGGAATTAACATTGATGTCTGTGTCATAAGCAAAGAATTAGGAAGCAGAATGTAAGTTTTGACATTTTTCTCATTAAATCATTAAAAACTCCATAACAGAAAAGGCGGTGGAGGTAGGGAAAGCCATATCTCAGAATTTGAAAAGCCAAAACACTTGCCAAATGAGCCTTAAAAGGCTGAACAGCTCTGCATGCTTCTTTAAAATGAAGTGAATAAGGATAATGGAAGATGCCCTAGTGATCATCCCCTCTTTCCCCTAAGAGAAGTCCCTGTAGAACGAAGGGGTCCCAGTGGGTTATCTTCAATCACAAAGGAACACGAGTAACAAGTAGAAGAAAAGATTAGACCTCTTTCAAGATGGTAGCCACCCTACCCTTTCCTGACATTTAAAAGCTATGTTTTGCTTTATGTCAAAATGAAACCTACACACACTCAGGCACATGTTGGGATAGGGGTGGAGGTACATGTATGTGCGAATGTTTCTTGGTCTCAATCCAGCTGGAAAGACAGGCAAACTGTCCTTTTGCTTCCAAACAGTCTGCTCATTCATATTAAAAAGACACATTTTGAAATCATTGCATGTTGCTTGCTTTCCACCTTCCTATTTTCTGTTGTTTGTTGCAGGGAAAGCATAATAAAAGCTTCCCCAAAGCAATCAATCCCTCTATGCTAGATACAGGAGAGTGAGCAGTGAGGTCTCAGGGGGTCTCAACGGCTTTCCTGCTGTGAGTCCCTCAGAAGTCAGGGAAAGCAAAGAGCATCTTTTATTCCCATACCCTAAATCACTGCTAAATGCAATCATGTCTAATAGCAGTAGTGTGGCTTTTATGGCCATTTTTTTTTCTACCAGCCAAACTATTAGAGCAGTATGTCTTTCGAGGCAGGATCACTGCAGACTAAGAAGCCCCAGCACAGCAACCATAACAATAATGAAAATACTTCCACTTACTGAGCACTTACCGGGACCAAGGTACAATTCGTGGTGCTTTATCTACCTCTTCTGTAACCATCACAACAAAAGAAGAAAAACTAAGCCATGGAGACATAAAGTAACTTAGGCAAAAGTGACATGCCTGAGAAATAGAGAAATCAAGTTCTCCCCCCCCCCCGTGTGTGTGTGTGTATGTGTGTACAAGTCAGAGGACAAACCCAATTATTCTTTGGGGGCTGATATCTCACTCTCTTCCTCCCTCTCCCTTTTTCTCTCTTCCCATTTCTCTCTTTTCTAGATCGGCTCACTTAGCAGTCCAGAACTCAGCAAATAAATGAAGATGGCTGGCTAGTAAGCTGCAGGGGCCCATCTTTCTTTCTTTCTTTCTTTCTTTCTTTCTTTCTTTCTTTCTTTCTTTCTTTCTTTCTTTCTTTCTTTCTTTCTGTTCTTTTTTTTTCCATCTGTCTTTCTGTGCCTGACTTCTCTACATGGGTTCTGGGGACCCATATCAGGCCCTCCTGCTTCTAAGACAAACACTTTACTGACTGAGCTATCTCCCTCAGTCAGTAAATTATTACTACATTATAGTAGTAATAATAATAGTAGTAGTAGAAATAGTAACAATAGGAGGTGTTGTTTTTGTTCCTCTTTCTCTTTCATTTTATTAGAGGAAACAGCCTGGAGACCCCTACATCCTTCTCATTTAGCCAAGGCTGATAAAAAATTTCTTACATAGCTGAGGCTATCTTTAAACTCCTGATCCTCCTATCCTCTCTCACACGTGCTGGGATAAGAAGTATGAACCACTAAACTGGACTCAAAAAAAAAAAAAAAACAAGTTCTAAACAGTTGTTTTGGAAGCTGCTGCTTTTGACAGGGGTTTCTCAGTTTGCATTAGATCTAGTCAGCCCACCCCTCCAGGTCTTTCTATCTCCCCCTTCTTTCATAAGATTCCCTGCACTCTGCCCAAAGTTTGGCTATGAGTCTCAGCATCTGCTTTGATACCCTGCTGGGTAGAGTCGTTCAGAGGTCCTCTGTGGTAGGCTCCTGCCCTGTTCCCTGTTTTTCCCCCCTTCTGATGTCCATCCCCTTTGGCTTTCTTAATGAGGATTGAGCTTCTTACCCAAAGTCATCCTTCTCGATTAGCTTCTTTAGTGTATAGATACAGATTTTAGAGATACAGATTTTAGTATGGTTAGTATGTTTATATGTCTAATATCCATTTAAAAGTGAGCATATACCATGTGTGTCTTTCTGCTTCTGGGATACCTCACTGATCACCTCCCCCTTGTGTGTGGTGGTGGTGGTGACAGCCTTACCAGGCCACAGAAAAAGACAATGCAGCCAATCCTGATGAGACCTGATAGGCTAGGGTCAGATGGAAGGGGAGGTGGACCTCCCCCATCAGTGGACTAGGGAGGGGTATAGGGGGAGAAGAGAGAGGCAGGGTAGGATTGGGAGGGGCTAGGGAGGGGGCTACAGCTGATATACAAAGTGAATAAACTGTAATAAATAAAAATAAAACAATAAAAAAGACTAGTCAGCCCCTGGCTACTCCCAGGACTTACTCTAAATCACAATTCCTTGCATGGGGGTGGGACCACAACATGAGTACTTATTAAAGTTCCCAAGAAACAATGTGTACAGAAAAATTTGAGACCCAGCATTCTCAGCCACCACTCCTCATTGCCCCTTTATCATATGAAGAAGCGACTCCCTCCTAGTTCTTTGTTGAAGTCTTCAGTAATCTAGGAGGAGAGAAAACAATCATCTTTTAGCAAGTGGAAGAACTTGGAAAGGTCAAAGTTTAACTGAGGCCAGGCAGACAGGAGATGCCTTTACAATATCCCAGGAAGAACTCTTGCTGGGTTTGTTTATAGTGAAAGTGAACTTCTGTACACAACTGGAGGAGTAGGGTGGGGCAGGTCAGGACACAGCCACATTGCTAGGAAGAGTTTGTGACTCTATAACAGCATTCCTTGTTGCTAGGGTCAAATGTATTTTTGTTGGGTTTTTAATTTAGATTGTATTATATTATTATTCCCAGTCTCATCGCAGCAGAAGGCTGGCATACGCCCATCCTTGCTGCATTCAATTCAATGTTGTCTTAGCCTCGCCACTTGCTTTGGGTGACTAAGTCTATTTCTGCAAATAAGGACGAAGATCAAGTACATGATTCATCATTTTCTCTTCTCCTCTCTACCACTTAGACTGTTGGTGTTCATAAGCAGAGACAGAGCTTGCCAGTCTCAGTCATAACTCAAAGATGGCCAAGGCTAGAGCTATAGCTGACCCAGGAAAGACATTTTTCATGAGCAAAAAAAAAAAAAAATCAACTGTCAATCATAATTTTTGTGCTGCTGTTCATTATCGATATTTGAGATTTATCTGTTACCAAGTCTGCCCTCAGTGATGCTGTCACCTACCTTCAAAACACTTTCATTTAATCTGTACTGAGGGTGAGACATACCAGAACACTTCATTCTCAACTAAATTCTTGGAAGAGAGTGCAGGAGACACACAATATTAGTTTCCTTGCCCTCACACTTTACATCTTTTCTAAGTCTAGAAAAGGCCTAAGTAATTGAAATTAAATTAAAATAAATGGTTTTTTTCCTTTTCTCTTACGAGTGCATTATAAGCAAATGGCATTTGAAATTAGACATCTAAATGGTCCATTTCTCTCTCCCTGATCCTCTAATTCTCTACCAAATAAGGACTTGTTCATTTATAACACCACTCCTGACATTCGCCTAATGATACTAGCTCACTATAAATTAATTTTTTTGAAGAGCATAGCCTCTTGTTTGTCCTTTCAATGCTGAACCTAGGATCCTGATCAGTACAAAAGGAATAGAAAAAAACATACTGCAACTCAAACTTTCTTTCCCAGTGTTTGGAAACAAAGATCACTCTACTCCCCCCCCCTCCCCTCCAGTATTTGAAATTATGTTAGTTTATCCATAATATCTTTGAAGATTTAGATACAAATTACAGACCATGTAGTTATATGGTCTGAACTCGGCCCTACATTAGAAATTCTTTTAATTTGAAGTAGGATTAGGCATGGATATCAGCATGTAAACCTCAAAAAAAAATTACCCATTACGATTCTACTGGTCATCCTCGCTTGAAATCCAGTCTTACTTTCCTTCTATGCCTCAAACACCCAAAGTGGATGGGACCCACACAGTTAATTAGCGGTAGAGGTTGGGACTCAAGTCCTTTTCAACCATCATCTCCCTACAGTACGTTGCTTCTCAATAACTATGTGTTTTCCTAGAAGATCTACTTGCTCCCATGAATGGAATGAACAGAAAGATGGGCATTCCATAGCTAATATTCCTGTTCACCTATATGAATGGTCAAGGCCTACTCCTCTGTATAATGTATTCAGCAATGAGGGACTGGTGTCTTGCACTACACAGGTATACAATGGCACTTAAAAATAGTACTATGCTTTTCTAGATTGAGCTAGTGTACTTCATAGTGGTACCTTTATTAGACAGGTGGTAGATTTTGGGTGGAGTTCTGAGGTTGCAGCTTAACAAGCTGGTTTGTTCTTGGGACTATAGGTTTATTTATTCCCACTGCTGGGTTACAATGTCTATGGTATTCCAATCAAACCACAGGTTGACAGCTAGGGCAGTTGTGTTATAGCCAGACATAGGAAGGTTTTTCATAAAAACAAAACAAACATTTCCTGTGCACTCGTTTCACATTCTCAATCAAATGAAACAAGTGCCCCCCATCGTGTGCGCGTGCGCGTGCGCGTGCGCGTGCGTGTGTGTGTGTGTGTGTGTGTGTGTGTGTGTATGTGTGTGTGTGAGCCAAATCCCCATTTGAGCTTGGGCTGAATTAAAAGTGAAAGGGGAGGAAGTGAAAGAAGAAAGTGAGCAATCATCTCTTTCTGATTTCTGACTGTGACTCAAAATGACCAGTGGCTTCACAGCCCTACTGCCATGCTTTCTCTGCTACGCTAGAATACCCACAAGCAATTGAGACAAAATAAGCATTTCATTCGAAAGTTCTTCTGATAAGTTATGCTGTCACGGCAACCAGAAAAGTAATGGATACAGATGTAAATGAAAATCAGTAAAGACCCTTAAACTCATTGGCACAGGAGACAACTTTAGTTGTTCTATGTATTTGGGTTAACAAAATGCAATTAAAACTATTTCACCTGTTTTTATTTTCTTTTTCTTCATCTTTAAAAAAATTTGTCTCCTACCAAGTTGAAAAGTACATATTCAACTTGCATTCTATTTCTACTGTATAATGCCATGTTAAGAAAACTATCATATTATATGTCAACTATACTCTTTTGTGGTGCTGAGCATTGAACCTAGTACTTTGCACATGCTAAGGAAGCACTCTGCCACTTAGCTACACCCTAGCCCTTCTAAGGAAATTATCTCAGTGCTTATTTCATTGGAATCAAATTAGAAGTGAAAATTGTTGACTACCTTTCAAAAACTAAGGCATAAAATCAAAACGACCCTGAGATTTCACCTTACACCAATCAGAATGTTTAAGATCAAAAACTCAAGTGAGAACACATGCTGGAGAGGATGTGGAGAAAGGGGAACCCTCCTCCATTGCTGGTGGAAAGATAAACTTGTATAACCACTTTGGAAATCAATCTGGTGCTTTCTCAGACAATTAGGAATAGCGCTTCCTCAAGATCCAGCTATACTACTCCTAGGCATATAACCAAAATATGTTCAAGTACACAACAAGGACATTTGCTCAACTATGTTCATAGCAGCTTTGCTTGTAATAGCCAGAACCTGTAAACAACCCAGATGTCCCTCAGTGGAGGAATAGATACAAAAATTGTGATACATTTACACAATGGAATACTACTCAGCAATTAAAAACAAGGAAATCATAAAATTTGCAGGTAAATAGTGGGAACTATAAAAGATCATCCCCAGTGAGGTAACCCAGAAGAAGAAAGACACACATGGTATATACTCACTTTTAAGTGGATATTAGACATATAATATAGGCTAAACATACTAAAATCTGTATACCTAAAGAAGCTAAGCAAGAAAGAGGGCCCTGGGTAAGATGATCAATCCTCACTCAGAAAGACAAATGGGGTGGACATAGGAACAAGGAGAAAACAAGAAAAAGACAGGAGCCTAACACAGAGGGACTCTGAAAGACTCCACCCAGCAGTGTATCAAAGCAGATGCTGAGACTTATAGCCAAACTTTGGGCAGAGTACAGGGAATCTTATGAAAGAAGGGAGAGATAGAAAGACCTGGAGAGGACAGGAGCTCCACAAGGAGAGCAACAGAACTGAAAAATCTGGGCACAGTGGTCTTTTCTGAAATTGATACTCCAACCAAGAATCATTCAAGGAGATAACCTGGATAACCTAGAACACCTGCTCAGATGTAGTCCATGGCAGCTCAGTCCCAAGTGGTTTCCCTAGTAATGGGAACAGGGGCTGTCTCTGACATGAACTCAGTGGCTGGCTCTTTGATCATCTCCCTCTGAGAGAGGAGCAGCCTTACCAGGCCACAGAGGAAGACAATGCAGCCACTCTTGATGAGACCTGATAGGCTAGTATCAGATGGAAGGGGAAGAGGTCCTCCCCTATCAGTGGACTTGGAGAGGGACATAGGAGGAAATGAGGGAGGGAAGGAGAGTTTGGGAGGGATTGAGGGTGGGGGCTACAACTGGGATACAGAACAAATAAACTGTAATTAATATACAAAATAAAAATTTAATTTAAAAAACCAGGCATAATAATACATTTTTTCCATTTTATTTGTTTAGTTGGGGAAGCACAGGAGGTCATGTGGTGGTCAGAGGACAAGAGGAGCTTCTCTCCTTCTACCTTGAGGGTCCAGCATCGGAAAGCAGGTAGTCAGCCTTGGCAGCAAGTATCTTTAGGCACAGAATCATATTGCTGGCCCAATAATAATACCATTGTTAAGAACCCAGACTACCTGAGGCCCAGGGGTAGATTGGCCACCTACATTCTGTGTCCCTGGAATTCAAGCTTACCTGTAAAATGATAGCTTTACCCAATAGGTTGCTGCGAGGATACATTGAATAAAATAAGCGTAAAATGCTTAGAACTGTATCAGACAGTACATCTACAATAGCTGTTATGTATCTAAACACTACTCACATTTCAATAATTTTAAAAGCACTGACAGGGTTTTCAAAACCCCAACAGGCTATAGATTAAAGAGGCTCAGCATTAAACCTGTAATATATACAAGAGTGTATTTAACAATATACCTGAACTTATAAAATATCTCTAGTCAGGACTCAAAAGATCTTTCTTGGTGCATTATCTGGTCAGAAGGAATCACTGAAGGGGAATTATACTGCAAATACACATTCCTTGTGATATAAATATAAACTCAAAGCATTTTTAGAATGGGGAATTGAATCACCACTTATGCTATGTATGAATGAGCAGTTTTCAAAGATTCATGGCATAGTGGAATGCTCCCAAGCTTGAAAGGATACTAAATACTCTAACCCTTCTTTCATGATTTAGAGGATACTTTCAGATTTTTCAGTAAGCAAGGGTCAGTCAGAAATGAAGCATGGAAAAAGTAGTTGAGGCCCTGTCCTAGGTGATGAATGGGGCTAGCTTTCACTCTATCGTGCACATGTCAGTTAGGTAATAAAAAGCTGAGGATGTTTGACAAAGAATTTATGCACACTGACAGGAGAACTCATTTCTGCAACCCCAAATTTGTATGATTTGCTCTATCTCTGCATGGGCCTTTAATCTCCAGGATGACTTCTGTGGGCCAGATTTACAGTTCAACTCAGGGATGCTTTCTCTAGCATCCCTCAGAGAGTCAGCTCTTGTCCTTCCCACTCTCATTCCACCTGTGTGAAGCTGACAGGGTCCTGTATGTATGTGTCTGTCTTCTAAGAACGTTGTCCCTTCTAAACCAGCCAGATGTGGAGACAGCAAGGAAGATAATGAGAAAACACAGCTCTGTGAGCACAGCAGACCCGAAGGAAATCCCTTGAGGTTGAACTCAGGTTTTCTTTTCCTCAGCACTCCTGACGATTGGGGCAGTACAGTGTACTGTTGTGTGGTGCTGTCCTATGTCCTGTAGGATGTTTAGCGCTGTCACTACCCTCTAATCATTAGATGCAAGTAACACCAGTTGTGACAACCCAAAATGTCTCCAAACATTGCTAAGTACCTCCAGAGTATTAGATACCCCCATAGCTGCCTCCACCAGAGACCTACTTACTGGTTTGTACCAGTGAGTATCTACACAAATTACACATAAACATCACCCTGCTACTTGTAGAAGAGGTAGATCCCTGAGTCTCACTCTCAGGAAATTTGATTTAGGAGGTATGGGGTGAGCCCAGACAGCAATGCCTGTAGCGAACTCCCTGGGTGGGTGGGTGGGTGGGTGGGTGGAGGATTCTGATGTGCATGGTCTGGAGTCCACATTCTGAAAAATGTGAATCTTGTAGCCTGCATGCACACCCAGGTCAAAATCAAGGCTGCAGAAAGCATAGACTTGAAATCAAAGAACCAGTTAAACAAATGAGCCAAGTTGTGAATAAGGTGCTTAAGTGTGCAGAGTTGAACACGGGAGAAAGCAGGTACTAAGATTAAAGAAGCTGTAGAACAGAAGAGAATCTTCGTCTACCATGGGAAATTAAGAATGAGCTGAGCCCCAGCTGTAATTTTACCTCCTGGGAAGCAATGAATACAAATGAATAATAATCTACCAAAGTTCCATGTTCATCTTCTCCTTCTAATGAAGGTACTGAGCTTTTTTTTTTTTTTTTACAATACTCTGCTTCAGTTTGTAAAAATTTGCCATTTTATTTGGGTTTAAAATCAGTTGCACGAAATTGCAAAAAGGCAACTAACATTCTAGAAACTTGATGTACAGAGTCACATTTACAATACTCAAACGAGTTTAGTTCTAAGAGAATACATGAATAGTATGTGACAACAGCCAGCTCCAGGGTGTAGAGACTCCTGCAGAGACATTTTAGCTAAAAACTACTACTTCCTACAGGCAGTCATTCCCTGCTGAATTCACCTAGGTATGAAGTAGCTTGTGTTTTGTGATGTTACCCTTGTTCACCCGGAGAAGGTTCCAGTAAGAACTGAAACCTCTGTTACGCTACCACTGTTTGGCTTCCCAATTAAAACTTAGAAGAAAGTCCTGTAATGAGGAGGCAAGTGAAAGCGCTGATGGTTCTGCTGTAACGTAGATGTTGAAAACACAGATTTGTCCCAGTGTGATCCATAAATTAAGAGAAAATTGGGGAATCACACAAATGTCACATTTGGTTTGGTTCTGCTTTGTCTGCAAGAAATGGTAGGTGAATGAAGAAAAAAAGGGCTCCCTGCTAATGCGAGCCTCAGTTATAAAATGCAGGCACACACACACACACACTTGAGACACCTATAGGTTACCTCAGTATACTTTAGGAGCTACAAGTATCCGTATCTGGAGTTACAAAATTCTGCCTGGTTTCTGATGACCTTCTTCTCACCCATGCATGGGAAGTCTTAAGCTGTGTCTCTTCCAATGCCCTCTTCCAGGAGCATGCTTACCCCTGGGTCATTTTTCTATTCAAGGTACCATATTTGTATAATTTAGCTTTATAACACACGTAAATTTGTACTAATATTTTATTAGGTTCCCATGTTTTTTATGTCTTACTAAGTTTCAAGAAATTGTACCCCTAATCCCATTTGTCCCAAAAGCCTCATGATTTTTATTGCATACTTTTGCATAGCAAGGTAATTTTCTAGAGACTCATTTGTCATGCTATAGCAACACTGACTAGTTTACTGAGAGGTGAGGAAATGCTGGTAAGTTAGGAGAAAAATAAAGAAATGAGACAGTGAAGAAGAGTAGCCAATAAGGAGTACAATCCCAAGTATATCCCTGTTGTGAATGGTAGGTGTTTAATATCACCAGGAAGTTCTGGAAAATAGTGCAAGATGTAACTGAGATTTACCCCTCAAGAGAGGGCTGCAGGCTGCTTCTGGGGGTGTTAATTTCTGAACACGAAATATCCAGGAAAGCAAAGAGATACAGTTACTGATAGCTAGGAATCTTACTTAAGTTTACTAAAGGGGTAGGTCCAGGAGCTATTAGCTATATCCCTCCAAGCATCTGCCATGAAGGCAAAGAGAGAAAAGAAGACTGTAGGGTGCTCATTGCAAAGCCTCTTACTGTAAACCACTGCTTCCCAAGCTTGCCTGGGAATAGGAATCACCAAGATCGCTTCAAGAAAAATTCTTTTTTTAAGTAATTTATTTTTATATTAATCACAGGTTATGTATTTTGTATCCCAGCTGTAGTCCCGTCCCTTATTCCCTCCCACTCTCCCCATCCCTCCCTCATCTTCTCCCTGCCCCCCTCCAAGTCCACTGATAGGGGAGAACCTCACCCCCTTCCATCTGGCCCTAGCTTATCTTGTCTCTTCAGGGCTAGCTGCAATGTCCTCTTCTGGGATCTAGTTAGGCTGCTCCTCCCTCGGGGGGGGGGGGCAGTCGCCAAGCCAGCCATTGAGTTCATGACGGAAATAGTCCCTGTTCCCCTTAATAGGGTACCCAGTTGGGTACTGAGCTACCATGGGCCACATTTGAGCAGGGGTTATAATTTGTATCCATACGTGGTCCTTGGTTGGAGAAACAGTCTCATAGAAGACCCCTGTGCCCTGATCTATTCGGTCTTTGTGGAGCTCTTGTCCTCGCCAAATCTTACTAACTCTCCTTTTTTTTTTCATATGATTCCTTGCACTCTGGCGATGGCTTGGTTGTGAGTCTTAATATCAGCTTTGATTCATTGTTAGTTAGAGTCTTTCAGAGGCCCTCTGTGGTAGGCTCCTGTCCTGTTGCTTGTTTTCTCCTACATTCAATGTCCATCCCATTTGTCCATCTAACCGATGATTGATCATCCCACCCTGGGTCCTCCTTCTTGCTTATCTTCCTTAGGTATATAGATTTCAGCATGTCCATCCTATCCTATAGGTCTATATAAGTGAGTATATACTAAGTGTTTCTTTCTGCTTTTGGGATACCTCACTCAGGATGATCGTTTCCAGATCCCAACATCTTGACACACACTGCACATCTGCTGAATCAAACAGAGCAGGGGACGAGCCCAAGAAACAACTTCATAATGAAGAAAACTCCCTGCACTCTACTGCCCATCTTGCAAAGGAGACCATCTCAGCCTACAAGCTTGGAAAATGTCAAATGCACAACCTTCTGGTTCTGCAGTATTCTGACTGGCCTTGGGAAATGCTCCTATACTGATCCCTGGGGGAGAGGGGACACAGGGAAAGACAAAGCAAAATTAGAAACGGCTGTGGCAGGAGCTCAGGCGTTTGACCTCACAAGTGTACCTGCTCTCAGGAAAGGAAGAGGCAATAGCTGAGCTCTGGTCATTTGTCTCTTTGCTTAATCTTCAACCTAAATGGCTTATGGAGAGATCAAGGGGCCAGAAATGAAGACCTCGAATCCAAGGTCACATCCAGTCCATCCATAAGCTACTTAAGACTTCAGAATAGCTTCTCTTCCTCTACAGATAACTTAGCGTTACGGAATTGCTGTGCATTTAATCTCATAGAGTTTAAAGGCAAAGAAACCCACCTCACTACCCATGGCTGAACACAACTGGAATTCTGCAGACAGGACTCTTATTGACAGCAGGTTGGCCCCCTAAGCACAGTAGCCTCAATTTCTTATTTTTCTTTGGCCTCAAATAATGGCCTATTTCAAAGCCTGGTCAATGAAATAAACCACTTATCTATAAAATAGAATGAAATAACTTAGTGGAGAATATTGCTCTAGAGTCAATGACTAAACAAACCCCATATCTTCAGTTAAATGGGCCATTAAAACCTTGTGGCTGCATCAAAAAGTCCAAAAATAAAATGTCAGAGAGATGAGTCTGGAGCAGATTTTTTTACATGCAACAGTATCTGAATTAGTAGACAGAATCATCTCTCATGGTTAAAAAAAAAAAAAAAAGGGAAATGGAGAGCCCAGCCATTCAGACTCCTCTGGGAAAATCTCAGCAGCTTCAGCACTCCATTTATAATCTCACTACTTAAGTACCACCTCAGCTGCTGCTATAGAAACAGTCCTAACCATCGACAGGGGTTTGGATCAGCCATCTGGGAAAGCAATAATTTTTCCCATCGTTAGTCAGTGGTGGTTCATATTCAAACCACCTCCATATGAGGGAATAATCACCCTGAGAAATGTTCCACCAGGAAAGAGGCAGGTATCTGTAGAGCAGACAACCAGGATGAGTAATGAGACTCAGCTCAGGAGGCTATGCAATACTGCCACAGAGAGAAACGAGGAAAAGTAGATTGATATATTCTAGAAAGGCATTCAGAATTTTGAATCTGCCTCTCGGTTTTAGCATCCTCAACTAAAACAACAATAAAAAAGTTCCTATTATTCAGGATAATGGGAAATGAGGGAGAAGTATCTCAAAAGAGAGAGAAGTAACAATTCTTAAGTATAGTCAAGACTATGTAACCAAGAGCAAACATTTACTGGAGATAAACAATGATGTAGGCTTGGGGGTACAGGAGGCCATCCATCAATATTGAGAGCTTTCATAATGCTCGATCTAGGTACTAAAGTGTGCTGATTTAGAGATGTTGGTGAAAAGTTACTGTGTGCTGGCTTACACAGAAAAACTGAAATCGTCAGCCACAGTTATCATTGTTATTTCTTCAGTTATACTTCTTACGGCAAGGTTGTGTTAAACACACATCCCTCTATTACAATCGGTTTTTGATTTAAAGAGGGCAGTTTGTGTGGATCTGTTTTCTAAAGAATATTCATCATTTTTTGGAAAGGTAACATAATAGCATGGAAAGATCATAGAAAACCTGGGCTCATAGACCTTTAATCTGGGTGGCAAGAGCAAGTTCCTTTACATGAGTCCCCTTTTCTTCAATTTTGAAGTGGAGATGTAAATTCTAAAGGTGACCCTGCCCAACTCATATGCCTAAGAGGAAAGTCAAATAAAAACTTGGTGTAAAAAAGCTGTGTAAAACTAGGAGTGAGAAACGTATGCTCCACACCCTTTCACAACCACTTATTGAATATCCAGTGCCAAATAGTGATCCCTGACAGATTATATTTAGGAGCCGGGTGTGGTGACGCACTCCTTTAATCCCAGAACTCAGGAAGGCAGAGGCAGGCGGCTCTTTGTGAGTATGAGGCCAGCCTGGTCTACAAAGAGAGTCCAGAAGAGCCAAAGCTGCACAGAGAAATCCTGTTTCGAAAAACCGAATAAAAAGAAAACAAACAGACAAACAAATAACCCAATTCAGATTATATTTAGGAAAAAATATATGCCCAAAAGTGGTCATGAATTTGATGGAGACTATAGAGGAGCATATGGGAGGGTTCAGAGGGAGGAAAGGGAAGGGAGAAATGCAACTATATTATAATCTCAAAACATTTCAAAAAAGAAAATTCTAAAATAATATTCTAATGTGACTTAATTAAGTTATAGGTATTGTCTAAAAATCAGGATTAAGGAAAGATGCATCCTGGTGACACTATATGCTAGAGTACAGGTGGTTGACAAAAGGCCTTCTAGCTGAATCCTGTCATGGCCATGGGATAGACATGCTAAAGACAGTCTGTTGTAAACTATTTTTTCACGAAAGAGCCCAGGGAGCACTGTAGTGTAGATACAGGAAACCACATCATGTGTTAGTTACATGAAGACTCTGGGTTTAAATCTTATCTCCAGCCTAGAGTACCATATTTAACCTCAACTATGCAACTTTCCACATACCAAATTTTCTTACGTTTGCCCAGAAGATATGAAAACTGGTGCAGAGATACATGTATACATGTTAGTCAAATGCAACACCACCCACAATAGTCAGAAGTCCGAAGTTCCCTGAGTACTTAGATTAAGGAGAACGTGTTATGTACATTCATTGCCATTGTTTTTAAGATATAGTTTATTTTGTGTGTGTGTGTATGTGTGTGTGTGTGTATGTGTGTGCTTGTATGTGCAGGTGCCTATTCAGATTCCCTGTATCTAGAATTACAGGTAGTCATGAGCCACTTGATACGCGCGCTGGAAACCAAAGCCCAGTCCTCTGTGAATACACTTAAGTGCTGAGTCTCCCTTCAGCCTTATAGTGAAATCTTATCCAGCCATATCAAGGAATAAAGTGCTACCATATATGTGTAATATGGAGAAACCTTAAAAACATGCTAGGTGAATGAAACCAAATATGATTAATATTATATGATCTCAATTATGTATCATATCTAATATAGGAAAATACGTAGAGACAAAAAGGAAGTTGGTCATTACAAAATGAGATGGAAATAAGTGTGACCTCTTATATGGGGGTTTTGTGTGTGTGTTTGGAGTGGGGGCTGATGTCAATGTTATGGAATTAGAAGTGATAGCTGAACACTATTATAAATTTACTAAATGCCATTGATTTGTTCATTTTATACTATTTCACTCTAAGGGGAATTAAGGAAGCTAACGGTAGAGGATGAAGAAAGGGAAGGATAACAGGCATGACTGGAACATCGCCAAGCACATTATATACTTGTGTGGAAATGTCCTCACAAAACCCAATACGATGTACAATGAACATATAGCAACAAAGTGTTCAATTTTGGTGCCCAGACTTAAAATACTATTTTAAAATAATATCAGTACCAACATCACAATCAGAAGAAGGTGTAAATGAGATAATATGTACAAAACAGATAGCAGTAGAGCTAGCACAGAGTAAATACTTAATAAGTGCTTGCACTTATCATTCTTGCCTCTGTTTTTCAGAGGAAGGAGGTAAAATACAAAATGCATACTCTGAGAGATGAAATAGACTGATTCTGGATGTCTGGTTTTTGGTTCCTAACAAAAAGGGCTGATCTAACTGCTCTAAAACAGAGGAACACATTATTTCCCATTACTTAACAAACCTCACCAAATATCTAGGTTTTTTTTTCTATATCTTATGTAACGTAACAATAAAAAACTGACCAGACTCCCTGTGAAAACGCGGGTGAGAACAGGTCAGGTCTCTACTAGAAGCCCATCAAAAACTCAAGAAGAAAAACTATGTTACTATGTTTTATAGTTTAAAAGGAAAAATCTTTTTCAGCAAGAAGCATAGAGAATCCCCAGAGGCAAAATTTTCTGGAATTTAAAAACACACCTGGGATGTCTTGCCATTCCTCATTTAAAAAAAAAAAACACTTTGATCTTCATCAATCTGTGGCGAGGTGTGGTTTTAGGTATTTGTGTCTTTCCAGCCGAAAGCAAAAATCTAACACGAGTGATGGCTGGAAAAGAATGACAGATAACTTTACAGGAGCACAAAAGTCACAATGGAAAAGATCATCACTTAAATACTCTACATGTTAAAGTAGTAGCAATATTGTCTCTTACTTATTTGCAAAGGACCCATAAACTAAGTATCCACTTATGATGCTCAGGAAATACGGCATCTGAAGATCTCACCTTTTGATAATAGAAAGGATGGGTGCTTTGGCCCTGTTTTTTGTTTATTAGCTATTTTATTCTTTATTTTAACAAGGAATCTATAAAATTGACAAATGGGATATTAAAAAACACATACAAGTTTTGGAAAAACAATTATGAAAGATAACAAGAAATCTTAAAATTAGACAGTTTAAACTATCAGCATAATAAAATTGTTCATCTACTCCAACTAGCATATTTTCCAGCCTTAAGTATGGCCATGGGAAAGTATGTCACTGTTCTTTGACCTAGAAGCCAATGAATCTGAAAATCCCCAACAGCAGATTCAAGAAAATACAGCTATACTTATTTGACAAAATCTAATTTTCAACTAGGATCTAGCTGCAAGGAAGCCCATGAGATGCAGTTTTTCTAGCGTTCCAGCCTCCCAAGTACAGAAAGGTATGCTGGAAGAAAGTAAGAGTATATTCCTAATACCAGTCCACCATTTGTCAATAACTAGAAATACAGAATACTCTGTAGTTACCCTTAATCCTAAGAAATTAACAATAGTTACAAAGCAAAAGAGTAATGATTCAGAAGCTCCTCAGATTTCTCCTGTGCTACCAGCCAGTGTACATGAACTTAAGTGATATCTGTGATAGTTTCATGTTACTGGTCAACATGTTTGTGAGAATCAGAGATGGGAGAGGCAGTCCTACTCCTGAGTGTTTGGAGATACAGGATGGAAAAGTTCTTACTTGAATCCAACTTAAGTTTCACACATGATCTGTTATTTCCATATTCTCCAGTGGATTGTATTTCAGTTCAATCCACAACATGATGATTTTGCTCTGAGTTAGATGAAGAATAACAACATTAGATGTGAGAATTAAAATAGAAAGCATAGAATAAAGTACCTAAGGCTTGAATGTGTGCTCTCCTGGGGTAGAGGACTACTATAGGAGACTCGTTGGAAGAAACACGACTCTCCCTCTCTGGGCTTCAGTTTTCTCATGTGAAGAAAATTGGTTCTCTAATGTCACTGTTTGTCATGCAGATTAAACAAGAGGATGAAATCTATGCTCTGAGAAGTAAATCATGATGAAAATGATAGCTGTCATTTCAAATCAGTAGCTATGCCTAGTGTAACCTATATTTCAGAGGAGCAAAACTTAAAAGCATGATAATGTCTAGACATCACTGCAAGTTGGAAGAAAAGGCTCTCATATCCAAATGGGATAGAACACAAATGGTACAGCCTAAACACAGGGCAATCTGTATGCTTCTTTCCAGCTAGAAAACACAGGGCTCTTTGAACTAGCCACTCTACTGGATTCCATTTTCTCCTTAGATATATTTGCAAAAAAGAGCCAAATTATGGATAAAAGAATACACAAAGTAGTAATGTTGGTAGCAGAAAATGAAAAAAAAATGTGTATGATTGTTATGAACTATTATTTTAAATACTATGTGTCTGAGAAAAAGAAAGGAGCTTATTTGGAACTGCAAATGTGTCTGATGCTTGTTATCAAATCAAGTAAATAGCAAGTAAATGAGCATTGTGTCTAGTCTGAGGCAGGGGGAAAATATTCACACAAACACACACAGATAATTGAATAAAACCTTGCTGAAATTATACATGTTGAACTTGTTATCTTTGTTTATATTTGGAGAGAAGACTAGAAATCAGAAAAAGGGAGACATTTATATTTCACTTCATTTTATTCCTTTCTTTAGAGCTTGAGGCTTTATTTTTAACCAAGCACATGAATTTATTTTGAATTATACACTATTTTAAAAAAACAACAGCAACTAGCAAATGGAGTAAGGAAACTATTTACAAAATCAGCAAGTGGCAACCCTGTAATGCCACATGAGTTGGCTGAGCTTAATGTGTAGAAATCATTGTTCTGTTGGCTTGATGACCAATCCCCATCTCTCTGAAGCTTTTTGTCTATGGGAATCAGGAAAAACAGAAGGGGAAAGAGGAAAATAGGAACAGGAAAGCAATGGAAAGACATATGAAAACTCCCCATGAATAAAGGTGGAGAAATCATGATGTAAGAAGTGTATGAGAAGGGAAAATAAACCACATGTGTAAGTTGCCATTGGGCTGTGAAGGAAGAGCTGCATGGGTCAGTGTCACACCTCCTCATGTACAGTTTGTAGTGGAGTGAATATGTTCATGAGAAAGACGGCTGTTGGAAATGCATACATCCTACCTATCCTTAGCAAAAGCACCCAAACTGTAACAAACACAAAATCTTTCTCAGAGATGCATCTCTTGTTCCTGGTATTTATACAGCTCTATGTACACAGCTGGGATCAGCACAAAGAACAAAACTTTCCAATCTCTGCAGTTTCCCAACTGTAGAACATCTATGTCCCTGTAACACGTCCAGTATGCAGCCTTGAATAACATGCCTCCCATGCTTCTGGTCTAGGGACTCCTACCTTTAAAGAGTGCTGGTGAGTCACAAGAGCATAGAAATGGAGCCAGCCTAGGTAGCTTTCAACAGATGAATGCCTACATAAAATACGCATATGTACAAGGGAATTTTATTCGGTCAAGAACAAAAAAGAAATTGTGAGATATACAGGAGAATGAATGAGAATTGGAAGCTATTACATTAAGAAAGGAGATCTAGGCTTGAAAAAAACCAAATATCTCATTTTTTCTCTCATATGCAGATCCTAGACTTTCATTTTTATATATGTGCAAACGCATGGGGGTGAATGTAGGCCATGAAAAAAGAAAGTGACTTGTGAGAAAACAAATGAGATCTTAAGGGGAGAAGAGGGTAATAAATAGAACACCAATGGCATAAAAGGAGAAAGGAGGTGACTGAGGGAGGAAGGGGACCAGCAGAAGGGAGCCAAGGAGGTGGGAATGAGAATAGTACCAACAAAAACAAGATATACATGGAAATGCCATGAAGAAATCTATGATCCTGTAAGGTAATGTGAAAAGCTTATTAAAAAAAAATAAAGCATGACCCTGGTCCACTGGGTCATAGAATGTGCTTTGGGAAGCCAGTACATCTACTACTTCTCAATTATGAGACTGAAAAAAAATGGTCATCGAATTAGAAACCACCCCACAGAACAGAGTACCCAAGGGAACTACTTCAACATAGAGATTCAGGGGAAAATTATAAAAATCAGGTGTGATAGCTAAAAAGACAGCCCTGAAATTAACACTGTTCCTCATTGTGTATGAAGTGGAAATATTTTACATTTCAAACTCTTCATTGTACAAAGAGGGAAGTGGAGCCTAAGATCATTTAAACAGGGAAGGAACAAAGAAATCCAAAGTTGGGGCTCAGAAGCCGGAATATCTGGGATCAAATCTCAGCATTTTGCATGATCCTGGGCAAGTCATTTGACTTTCTATGCCTCTTATTTCCTCAGCTGTGAAGTGAAGATAACAGTCATCTCTACTAAGTGGTCAAATGGCTTAGTAGGTAAAGGTGTTCGACACCAAGCCTGACAACCCTAGTTTAATCCCTGGAACTCACATGATGGAAGAAGAGAACAAATTTTTGAAAGTTGTCTTCTGACCTTCACATATACACTGTGACTCTCTCTCTCATGTGTGTGCTTCCCATACATAGTAAATAAATATATAAATGTAAGTTTTCAAACATATAAATGTAAAATTATCAAATGTGAATTTTCAAAGTACTTCCTGAGACTGGGAGACAGATTAAGTGGGTTCATATTTAATGTGCAGGATAGTGCCTAGCATGTAACACTTTATGCAAAATGAAGGCACCCTGACTCCAAACATGATTCTAAGCTATAGCATCATTGTTCCAACATCACCATTCTAATGCAACATTTTTACTCCAATAAAATAGTGATTTAACAAATGAAACCAAAGGCATAATGTCTTGGCTACCTTTAAAAAGCCAATATTAATGGAAGGTTAATAGGCCTACCATTATGAGTACAAAGCCCAAGAATTTAAATGACATTTTCCCCTCCAGAAACACATACAATGCTGTGTCTGTTTTTTAAATATATGGGCTATGGAGGCAAGAATTACATTGATCTTTTTTCTTTACACCATTAAAGTCCTATAAAGATTAGGTCTTTATTTTTCTTCTTCTATCTTCTTTCTTTAACAAAGAAGTTGTCAACAAGCTGTGTTAGAAGCTGATGGGGGAGCAAAGACTGTGAACTTAGAATCCTGGAAGAATAGAGAAGAATCAAAAGTGTCTTGGGGCACAAAGTTAAATGGGATGTGTTTTTGGAAGTTCAGTGGATAAAGCTCATATATAGAAGTGGGCTGAAAGCTCCTTTTATTTTTTTAAATGTTTGTTTATTTATTTATTTATTTATTTATTATTTATTTGTTTGCTTATTATGGTGTATTCACTTTGTATGGCAGTGGTAGTCCCCTCCTTCAACTCCTCCTAGTCCTACCCACCTCCCTCTTCTCCCCTTATGCCCCTTCCCTGGTCCTCTGATAGGGGAGGACCTCTTCCCCTTCTATCTGACCCTAGCCTATCAGGTCTCATCAGAGCTGGCTGCATTGTCTTCCTCTGTGGCCTGGCAAGACTGCACCTCCCAGGGGGAGATGATCAAAGAACCGGGCAACTGATTTCAGGTCAGAAACATCCCCTCCTCCTCTTAGGAGGGAACCCACTTGGAGACTGAGCAGCCAATGGACTTTCTCTGAGCAGGGGGTCTGGGTCTGGTCCATGCTTGGTTCTTGGTTGATTCATCAGTCTCTGCAGGACCACCCTGGCCCCAGGTATTTTGGCTCTGTTGTTCTCCTTGTGGAGTTTCTGTCTCAGTATCTCCTTTGATAACCTGATGGATAGTGTCTTTCAGAGGCCCCCCGTGGAAGGCTCCTGTCATGTTCCTTGTGTTCTCCTACTTCTGATGTCTATCCTGTTTGCCATTCTGAGTAAGGTTTTAGCCTCTGGCCTAGGGTCCTCCTTGTTGTTTAACTTCTTTAGGACTATAGATTTTAGTATCTTTATTCTGTATTATATGGCAAATATCCAGTTATAAGTGCGTATTATACCATGTGTGTCTTTCTGCTTCTGGGTTAACATTTGCTCAACTATATTCATAGCAGTGTTATTCATAATAGCCAGAATATGGAAATAGTCTAGATATTCCTCAACTGAGGAATGGATATAGAAATTGTGGTTCATTTACACAGTGGAATACTACTCAGCAATCATAAACAAGGAAATCATGAAATTTGCAGGCAAATGGTGGGAACTGGAAAATATCATCCTGAAGGCTCCTTTTAATTTTCTGTAAAGCAGGTACACTGGATAGGCCAGAGCTCTGACTTCTTAAATACAGGCTGTTCTTAAGTCAGATGTCATTAGTCTAGAGCTGCCACTTGAGTTTCAGCCTGACTGCTAAAATGCACATTTGCTAACTGGAGCATGGAGAAGGTTCCAGACAGTGAAGGGAATGGGAAGGAAGGGCAGTCAGAGAGCAGGCTGAAAGGCAGTCAGCGGTCCTCTTTCCTCCACTCTCCCTCCCCACTGGCCAAGGGCAAAGCTGTGCGGGCTCAATGAGATTCTGTCCACCTTCCTCAGGAGCCTGCCCCTTCTAAGCTGTACAACCAAATGGCTAAAATATTTATTGAAGCAAATGAGAAAGAAGAGAAAGATGGAAGAAATCTAAGATAGGAATGTGCTTCCTTTCTCTCCCTCAAGCTGACACACAAGCATCAACTTAAAAATAACTATCTAAATGGTTGGTGTGTGATCTTGAACAAGGCAGTTAAAAAAAAAGAATGAACCTAGTTCAATGAACTCACCACCAAACAGTTGAAAGTGGTGTCGTAAATAACAGAAGCAGCTCCATGGGGAAACTGCTTTCTTTGAAGGTGTGCCAAAGACTCTCAATATTCTCAAACAGGTCACTCCAGAGCTGCATTTTCTCAGAAGGACAGAGGTTATATTTTACAAACCCCAAACATGTATTTTTGGCTGCTCACCAAGATGAGATATGTGAAATTACAATTGTCTTAGAACATTCAAGAACTGTTTTTACCACATTCATATATCTGGATGCCCCTTTCTCACTATGGTTGTGTCTTAGGGAAATTAGTTCCACCAAATACCACCTTTCCCTTTTTTTTGTGTACCCAAGGAGGGCTCTTGTATATTTCTGCATCTCCATAAGCCAGAGATGCAACAGAACTTTCTTCAAAAGTAACAATAGCTTCCAGGTAATGGTTATTTATAATATAACATTAAATTTTATTATGCTATCTCATGGAATTTTCCAAATAATCCTTCAAGGTAGGTAATACTCTCCCCACTTTGAGAGCATTCAGGACTGCCCACTAAAGAAGCTCTCCCAACTGCTTAGTGCTGGAGCCAACCTTCAAACCTCAGTCTGCATAACACAAAAGCCCCAATGGGCCTATCCCTGTGTCCACTGCATCCACCTTTGTTATTCCCTGCTGAAGTCTGGGGGAGAAGTTTACAATATTTGCAGAGAATAAGTCCCAAGGAGGCACTGAGAAAGACTTTAGGACTCTTTCACCCTCTCATTAAGGCACTGCATTCTTGCTGATCGCTACTGCTGCATTTTCAGTGTGAAACATGGACGGACACTACAACAAGCAACACTGTTTTCATAGTTGGGCGAGTTTCATAAATTCATTCCTCTCCTCGACAAGCTCTAGATGTCAAACACATAATAAGATGCAATCAGAATCAAGGAAAGCTCCCAAAACAAAAGCTGACCTCAGCCTAGTAAACATGCAGTTCAGAATTTGAGGACCCTGGGTTTATTTATGGCTTCAAGGAAGCAATTGCCTCCCGTGTTCTTACTTCTGCTGTTTGTTTTCCATGCTTCAGAGCCTCAGCTTGTGAATCATCTCGGAAAAGGCCAGACTGGGAAAGGCAGTGGCCTCTCTTTCCCATCTACCAGTGAATAAATCCCACCATGCCACTCCTCCAGGTTATTGGTTCACAGAGAGGCTTTAGAATTCTTCTCAACAGCAGGCCAGAGAGATGGCTTGTCACTGGACAAAAGAGCTCTCTGTGCAAGCTTGGCTGCACAGGTTCAGTCCCCGGAACCCACATAAAGGTGGAAGGAGAGAACTGGCTTCAGAAAATTTTCCTATGACCTCCACACATTTGCTCTGGCCACATGTGCCTATACACATTCATCGTGCACACATGTGCATAAGCACACACGCATATAATATTTTTTTTTAAAAAGAATCATTTCAGTATAAAGTCAATGTGGCTTCCAGGCATGGTAGAAATTATATAATCAGTTCCATGATTATGCCCAAAAAGGTAGTCAGCTTGTAGTCAAAAGAAAGATGCAGAAGATAGTAGGGACAAGATACTTCACCTAGATACTCTGCTTGTGTATCAGTTCTCTAGGATCTGAGTAATGGCTGATAATGGCTCACAACTTCCCTCTTCTCAGAAGAGATGCTTTTGGCTCACGAGAGCCATTATTTTCCTGGAAGGTAAGTTGCTCCTTCCCCTAAGGGAGCTTCTGGTCATTGAGAGATGCAGCTACAAATACCCTCTCCATATACAACAGAGCAAAGCCAGGCTATCTATGAGATCACACTTCACCTCAATCATGTCTTCTTCCCCACTCAGCTTCTTTCAACTCCTTTGAGCTCTCTGTCTCTCTCTCTCCCTCTCTCTCTCTCAATAAATCATGTGCATTAGAATCCCTGGCTTTGATGCTATATCTGGGGAACAAGATCTAAGATGTAGTTAGAAACAAAGGTATATAGGAGAATAAAACCCTGCCATAAGGTAACCATGGTATGAGATTCTACATGTAACAAAATTGCTGACTTTTGCTTTCAACCAGTACAAATGACACCTTTATTTGAGGGACAGAGGATGGAAATAATGATGTGGTGTTAGACATAGACATAGAAGGCAAGCCTGCATCAGCAAGCAATGCAGAAAGGAAGAGGTAGGTGGATTCCTGGAGGCTCTCAGGATTCTCCTAGTCTAGTATGTTCCAATAAGCTATTTCAAAGGTGCCAACTCATAAGTAGATATCTGAAATGTCATAGTGATAGTCATAGACTGGAATCACCTCACCAATATTTAAGTCACAGAAGACTTCTCCCATAAGAAACTGTAGCCAGTGTTAGCTAGTACGATTTACAGGAGCTTTTGGCCAAGCACCTGTGTAAACCTTTTCCAGTTTTTCTTAACTTCGTTGGCATGGTATTTTGCACATGCTTTAGAAGGGGTTTTATTATGTTCTAGATAAAGTTGTTAAATCCAAAGTGGACAACAATTACCTTAGTAGCTTTTAATGCAGAAAGTCTTCTACATCTATATGGGGGGAAAGCTACTGTGAGAATTAAGTCTGAGAGTAAGCTAGTGAGTTTTAACAGCCCAGATTTCCAAAGAAAGTGGGCATCACAGCTAAAAGAGACTTCTACACAGCTGTAGTTAGAGCAAGTTAAGGCTGAGATAGCTGATGTTTCTCCACAGTCATGCTGAGCTATCACGGAGGTCTGGGTTTGGCTGAGCATCTTGTTTTTTGGCTGCTCAGGAGACCATCACATTGTACCTGTGGTTGAAAGGAAAATATAGCCACATCACAGCAATATGGCTTTTGTCCTTTGGAACCTCCAAAGCTGCACTTCACAGATAAACACTGAATCATACCACATTAGATGATACTAAGTAGAGTGTGTGGCAAGGATGTCATGACTGCAAATACTGAGTTGCAAAATAATGTGGTATTGGGTGGCCCCAAGCTTTGAACTGCACTTTGTGAGAACAGTTCCTACAACTCCACCACCTTGGGGAAAAGCAAGATTTTCGCAGGGGATGAATCAGATGCAAGCATGTATGGGAGGCCATCAAAGGGCTATCTATCTCTTTGCCTCTTTGTGGTCCCTCTAGGGCAGTGGTTCTCAAACTGTGGGTCACAACCCCCTTTGGGGTTAAACTATCTTTTCACAGAGGTCGCCTAAGACTATCAGAAAACACAGATATTTACATTACAATTCATAACAGTAGCAAAAGTACAGTTATGAAGTAGCAACAAAAATAATTTTATGTTTAGGGTCCACTACAACATGAGGAACTATAGTAAAGGGTCACAGCATTAGGAGAGTTGAGAGCCACTGCTCTAGGGACAAACTCAATAAAGATCTATGAAAAGATGATGCCCCAGAAATGATGCCTCTGATTGATCATCGCTCAGCAGTACAGAGTGGAGGTAGAAAGTATTAAAAGAAACTAAACAAAACCTTGAAGTCCTCTTTACTATTCAGGCTTTATTAAGTTCTCAGGAAAACTCCCAAGCATTATCTTATGCTATCTTATACCCTGCTGGTTGAGTGCCTATGAGAAACACCATTTTGAAGAATAATTCAACAAAATCTACAAAGCTGAAGAGCCATAAGCCGTGCAACCCAGAAAACTGCTTTTCTAATTCTGTGTCCTAAAACAATGGTTAACAAACATGACTACACATTGGAATTATCTGTGGAGTTTAAAAACAAAAACAAAATTAAAAAACAAACCAAAACAACAACAATAAACAAGTGCCTGGATCCCATGCTCCCAGCATTCCTTATTTAATTGGGCTGGAGGCAGCCTAGCAGTAAGAGTTTTGAAAGGCCTCAAGGCAATTCTGATGTGTAGATGAGATTGAGATCTACTGCCTTAGAGACCTTTCTCCCATGTGCCATAAAGGCACTCCACATAATTGTTTATGGCAGTATTGTTTGTAGGAGCAAAAGATCCAAAGTAACCTAAATACCCATGAATAGGAGAGTGCATAAATAAATTGTACTGTGTTCTTTTAACAGCATTCCTTGGGGCAGTTAAAGATGAATGCAGCAGAGTCGTGTGTATCAATATCTTTAAGACACAAAGTGAGTTAGAGTAGTATATGATTTATGCAAAGTTTTAAAACATGCAGACATCAATTTTTAATATATACATTAATGATACTAAGACATATTGACGTGAAGACTGATAAATAAAAAAAATAGGATGATAGTTAACCTTGGGGAAACAGTGCATAACCAGATTATATAGAAAGCATAGGGTTTTTTATTCTTACTGTAACATTTCATTTCTTTAAATAGACATAAAGCAAGCATTGGAGAAATGTTAACATTGATAGAATTGCATGGTGGATAGGTGGCTCTTGTGATGTTTTCTGTTAGAAGAGTTGTACAATAAATATTCAAAGCTATAGGACATTAAAGTGATCAAGCAGATAAAATGACTCTACATAGGCATAAGCCCCTGATTCATCATTAGCTCAGCAGTACAGAGTGGAGGTAAGAAGAAACTAAACAAAAACTTGAAGAGCTGTTTACTATTCAGGATTTATTAAGTTCCCATGAAAACTCCAAAGTGTTAGCCTCATGCTATCAAATGCTGCTGTGTGTATTTAAAACAAGACAAAACAAAACAAAACACCTGTCAAGGAAAATAAACAAGGTACTGTACAATTTTTATGTTCCCATCCACTCGATGACGACTTCTTTCTTTGAGAATCTATTGTTCGCCCAGCCCTGAATGAGGTGTAGAATTTCCCTTTTATCTCTTCCGAATCATGAACCCAAATGACCATGAGTGTCCTTTTACATTGGTACGAGCCTGCAAAACTGTGCTATGAGCCACAGAAATGATTTTTTTGTATGTCACCCTTTCCTTACATTGGTGTAAGGGCATCAGATGGCTCCAATTATCTACACACAGGCTGGAAAATAAACAGGAAAAAAAAGTCATGCGAACAAATTTATCTTTGAGAGAAATACATACAGGATATAAAATTCTTGAAAAGGACAAAAGACAATAACCCTGCAAATAAGGAAAGGGGGTTCACAAAGCTACAGAGATTCAACAGGGTTGTTTGAATCAGTGATGATTAACTAATATCCAGAAAAAGAAAAGGTGATGGGTGCCAGGCCTTTGGGTCTATCAGATTGTTGCCAAACCAGTTTCCCTGGCAAAGCATTTGGCTGCACTTTCTGACACTGGCTCGCCAAGATATTCATTGACACTGTCTTTTGTTGAATCACTGGAACTTTGGTCTTTCCATTCCCAAAGCAACTGAAGTTTCTGTCTGGGGCTCAACTGTGTAACTGGACAAATCTGAATGACTTTCTCTCACTTTCGCAAACTTCCAAGCTCCTCCCTTTTGACCTGGAAATCGATTAAAATCAGATTACTTACAAATATGCCTGGGAGGGAAGGAGGCAAAATGAGAGGGAGGGTGTCATATCCAAATAGAACCAGGTATCCCTTGAGTATAAAACTTTGAGGGTAAAAACCTAGTTCTGAGAATATAGCCACGTGCACTGGGTCATGGTTTCCACATCATTTCTTTACCTTGTTTTGCCTCTCATCGTGCAGGCTGCATCTCTTGGGTTCACTAGCTTCCACTTGGGATCAGCCAATGGGAGGCACTAAGAGGAGAATAGAGTGAAAGAGGGGAGGTAGAGTTTAGATGCCTCAGCCCTTCTATCAGCCTGTGACCATGTTTTCTCCAGGGCTCCACTTCCCACCAGGCAGGCTCACCACTACTTCATCCTTTGCGGAGTATCTCTAGCTGTCAGGTGATCATGACACTGTTTCTTTCCTTTGTCCCTCCAGCTCAAGAATGGGAGCAGTTCCTTCTCATCACTAAAGTCTACTTTCCCACATCATTGTGTTTGGCTTCTTGGCTCATGCATCGTCTGTGTCAACAATTCTCTGTTTGTACTGCTTCCTGAGAGATACCCTGGGTGTTTCCATTTTCTTAGGTGCTGAATGTTACAGACACTTTGGGACAGCTATATGCCCCCAGAAGTAGAATTTGGCTTGTATATTAGTTTTGACTGTTGCATGACAATAAACATTTGGTCTTGAGTCAGGAGATCTAGGCTTATGTCTTTCTCCTAATACTACCTATAAACGTCCATTTTCTTGTTTTAAGATGGAATTACTAATGTCTATCAGATTGCTAAGAAATTTTGGTGGATTTTGAATGTAAAAGTACCTAAAATTCATGGAATTCTGAATAAACCTTAGCACCTATTACTTTATCATCAGTTCTGTTATCATCATTAACTTTTGGCCTTATGGGTAACTGTTTAAATAAAATGATTCATTTTATAAGTATAAAATGTTTACTCTTGCCTATTCCCTTATCTATAAAGGGCATTTTTAGGTCACATTTTAAGTGAACGTTTCCCTTTCCTTTATAGAATGTTTACTATGTAAATACACAACCAGACTAAGATAGGATTGCTAACTTCTGTTGGAACAAGCCCCAGGTGAACACGGGAGACCATGTAATAGATGTGTGAGGCAAGATGGAAATGCTTGGAAGTAGCAGTGGTGAGGGACAGTCACCTGGGTGACCACTATTTCCTGTAGGGGCTTTTTGCTAGTTAGTTTGTTTTTAAGAATCCTAATTTCTACTTTCCTGCCTCAATCAGTTGTATGGAATTCCATCAATTTAGAAAAAGGAAATGTAACCTTAGAAATAAGAATTGTCTTAAATTATCCAATTGCTCTTGAGCTAAACTGACTTGAATTTCTTGGTGCATAACTCCAACAGAAAGTGAACATTATCCTCGGGGCCCAAGACCCAGAGCCAAAATGAGCAAGTGATTTCAGAGGCAGGGATGCTCCTTTCTCAGTGGCATACTCATGCAAAAAAGTTTGTGTTTAAACTTCTGACATGTACACAAGGGGAAAACCTTTCATTGTATAAGTAAGGACCTCAGTTTCTCAGGAAATGCACTGCTCTGTGGTTGTTGACCCTGCTTGTTTCATCAGGAAAGGTCTTAGCGAGTGACAGAATCTGTGTTCCAACTGAGAAAGGAGGTACTGTAGACAAGAGGCAAGGATGCAAAAGCAAGAGGTTAAGGGCACCAAAGCTAAGGCCATGCCTCACAATGCTGCCAAGAACTCTTTGCAGTTATGGTTAAACGGAGGGGACTTCTTTCCAACATTCGAGTGGGAGGAAAAATTATCAGAGCTTTTGAATGATAATTACATTTTATCGTCATATTTTATGGAAAGATGGTCTTTGTGGAATTAGCCACAGTCACTTGTGAGCTAGTCCGTACTTTGTATATGAACCAACACCTCATTTCGTCTTCCTGTAGATAATAGCTGATATTGAGATTCAGAGGGGGACCTTCAGAGGAGTTACACACTCTTCTGTCCCCAAAAAAGACTGATCAGAGACACATCACTATAGGAGAAGCAGAGATCCTGGGGCCTGGAGATATTGGCTCAGTTGCAGCAAAAACTTAAGGGCCTTACTTCAAATCCCCAAAACTCATGTAAAAAAAAATCTAGGTGTGGATGTATGCACCTTTTACCACAGTACTGAGTGAGGCAAGGACAGGTTGATCCCAGAACCTCACCAGCCATCCAGCTTGGCTTAAATGACAAGTCCTACATTCTAAGTTCAGAGACAGACTTTGTCTCAAGAGACAAAGTTTACACTACAGTTTACATCATAGCAAAAAGGCAGAAATACAGAAACGATTAAATGGTGCAAAATCACACACATGCTTGGAAGAATGGGATAGACAGTGACAGCAGGGTGAGGGAGACTATGATCATACTCCATTTTATTTAAGACAATGTTTCTCTCTGCAGCTCTGGCTGTCCTGGAATTCGCTCTGCAGACCAGGCTGGCCTTGAACTCACAGAGATCTCCCTGCCTCTAACTCCCAGATGCTGGGATTAAAGGTGTGCACCATCACTGCCCAGCTGAAACTAAGCACTTCTAATGGCAGTTCTGAAGTAAGCTGGCAGCAATGCATTGAAACGGAATGACCCACCAGCTATGTATACATCAAAGTATGAGATAAAGGATAAAGCTTCTCTGCCTCCAAATAGGGGGAGATGGTAAAGGTTACTTAGTAGTTAAGAGAGAATCCCAGATTGGTTCACAGCACCCGCATCAAAAAACACCTGTAACTTCAGCCACTGGAGAACTGAAAACCTGTAACCTCCAAGGGCACCTGCACTCATGTGCATTTACCCTCACTTATCCCACACATACACATAATTTAAAAATGAGCCATCCCAGAAAGTCAAGCATGGTATGTACTCTTAAGTGGATATTAGCCATAAAATACAAGATAACCATGCTAAAATCCACAGGCTCAAAAAAGCCAAGGAGGGCCCAAGGGAAGATCCTGAATCTCACTCAGAACATGAAATAAAATAGTCATCTGAAGTAGATGGAGGAAGGGAACTGAGCGGGAGAGAGGGAGGGGAGGGTAAGGAAGATGGGGTGGGGATTAGGTGTGGGCGTTCATGTACTCATTCCCATACAAAGACATGCAATATATACATATTCATACTATGCATATACTATATATACAGTACAAAAAATGGGTGGAAAAGAAGACCTGCCCTCAAAGAACATACAGGATGTTTGGCTCAGTCCTAGATCAGAGATGCTTAACCTTGAATTTACGTGGTCTGAGAACTTGGAAGGAACTTCAAATTTTATGTCCCCTTTAAACACAACGTTGTATTTCTGTCCACTAGGAACATTAGCAATAAACCATAGTCATGCTTAGCAGAACCTGTTCCACTGTCACCAACAGAAACAGCAAATATTTTCATATATACAAATTGTCCCAAGTTTGTGGCAATATCATAACTTTAACTCTTCAACCAGTTTTTCTTGGAAATCAGTGAGTTATTTTCAAACGTATACTTTTCTATAGTGCAACATCATCTTTTCACAATTGGATGTGTTGCATTGTGTTCATTTTTTCCCCATAAATGCGCAGAAGTTAGGTTTCACAAGGCTACCCCAGCAATGTTCACAGCAGCAAAAAGGTTAACACTGCACATTCTAGCTTCTAAACTATAATCTGGGTTTCAAGATATAGACTGATAACAGAGCTCTTTCATCTGGCACCATGGCCCCACACACTCCACGTGGGACAGGGGCTTCCTCGCTAAAACTGCAGAAAAATCATCTGTGCCTTCCTCCTTCAAAAATGTACATCTTTTCAGTCCTCAGGCACAAATGTCATTCTGATTGAAACCCTCAGACTAGGGGAAGGCAGAAGAGGTAATCATTTGGAAGTCTGCAGAATCTTGGAGATAAGCCCTGATTCTAGTGTAAAAGAGAAGTATGAAATGGGTTAAGAAATATTGGGCAATAGGCCAAATGTAACATTCTGTTCTGCCTGTCCTTTCTGCATCATTGGGGCTTTATCTGTGGGAATCTCTGCCTGGAGTGGAAACTCTTGAATGACAGCTGTGCAGTCAGGAGATGCTGACAGAAGAGCAGCTGGGACTAGGAAAGGGCATAGGAGTGGCAGGTGAGGTGCTAGCAGAAGACAGGTGAGGAGAGACATATAGGAACTGAATTTTTGCTGGCTGGGAGATTTCTTCAAACTGTTGCAAGGATAGCAGTTTCTGTTGGCCAAATACCCCCACTTGAAGGCAGCAGAAAGCAAGCACAAGGTTAAGGTCAGAACTGTGGATCTGCACTTTAGTAGGGGATTGAGAACTTCCGGTTCCTGAAGCTCCCCAAACTGATGGGTTGGCATCTTCTTGAGACTTTCTTCTGCCAAGACACTATAACAATCAGAATTTCGAGGTAAAACCCTAGTGTCTGTCTACAGTCCAAAAAGTCATGCTTTCTTCCAGGGTTCAAGAGACAGCATTGTGGTTGAGGACACCTGTCAGCATGGCCTAAAGTGCCTGATTCACTTCCTCTTGCCTTTCAGCAAGGACTAAAATTACAGCTTCTGAGCTGGCTTCACCCTTCTGAGCCTGTAACCAAACACCAGGGGACAGCCAAGATTGTTCCAGCCCTCAGCAAAGAAAGCAAGCCAGGGCGGGTGGTGTGTTGGGGAGGGAAGGGGACACTCAGGGACATGCCATTTCATGAGAAACTAGGGACTCAGAGATCGTGAGAACGAGAATGCAGTTCTCTGATCATGGCATCAGTCCAGAACTCAAGAACCAGTAGGTAGATGGGCCTAGCCAGAAAAAAATAAATAAGCCAAGTAAAAGCTGCCCTTAAGGGTTACAGCCCTAAATTAGAATTCTTCCTTCTAAAGCCTGGAGGCAGCATTATAAAGAAAATAAGGAGAAAAATACCAACTTGGTAATTTTTGTGTCGGTTCCTCCTTTAATGACTTGGCATTCATACTGAGAGCAAGGCCCAGGACTCCAGGCTGATTTAACTACTTCTTAGCTGTGTGACTCTGGGCATTCCCTTAACCTCTCTGAGTCTCTGGATCTTCACATATAATAAATGGAGAATGCATGACAGACCCTACCTAGTTTCTAGGAGAAATTAAATGACAACCTTGGTTTATGGGATGCTGGAGATCAAACACAGGACCCCTGTATGCTAGGCAAGCACTCTACCAAATGAGCCATTTCCAAGGCCTAAGCCTCAGTCTCCAAATAAACAAAGTGAGGCACAACAATCACTAAACTTGTACAGGGACATTCAGGAGACTGTAGAGCTAAAATTCCCATCCAGCTCATTTGATCACGTTGCTTTCTCTCCAAAATGTTCTGTTTCTACTCTTCAGATAGCAAGACACATGCTAGATAGCTTTGGAGCACTGTGAAGTTGGCAAAATGCTGGGCCAAATGTCTCATCTGAGGCAAATTTTAGAAGGTGCTTATGTTACAGGGCTTGCATTTTTTAGGCTTCTACCATTGCAAGAAGTATACACTCTGGAGAAGCCACTGACCTGTACATAACAGACTAGATGTAACCCCAAAGATGGGAGCCAAGCCCAGGCTAGATTAGCTGGCATGAATAGCTATTGCTTAAAGCAGGGACATCATGCTGACCTGCAAAACGGAAAGCATAATAGCGGATGCGTACCACTGAATCTGGAAGCATTTGTTGTGAAGCAATGCTTGACTGGAAGTTATTGTTAACAATCAGTTGTAGCTTTTATACTTCAGGCATTGATGTTTAATTTTTTTTAATTCTTCCCTCTGGCTTTAGACAAATTTCATTGTTAAACAAAGAAACAAGGAAGATGAGTTGTCATAGGATACTTCAAGCATGCGTTTATCCATTCTATAGTCTTCGCTTGTTGAGCTATGTGCAGATACCACAGTATGTATTGGGAACAACATGTTTTCTCTGAAGCATCTGTGTTTAATTCCTGCAGCAAACTCACTCTGCTGCCCAATCAGCTGATTCTTCCAAGGTTGAGTCATGCATTAATCCCGGCCAGGAACGGAATGCTTGCAGGCCATGATCACCACCAGAACCCATCAAAATCTTTAGGTAGGCATGTGTCTGTACAGCAGGAATGTTGTCAGTGTCTGAGATCCTTACAGGCCCACAGAAGGCTCTTCAGCCTCTGCATTGCCAGTGTGTTCAGAATCAAAAGCACTGCTATCATTTTCTGGACTACAACTCAGCACACTCCTGGGATTGAAAAGGTAGGTAGCCTCTCCTGGTTAAAGCAGTACTTGTCTTTCACAGAGAACTGCTTTTCTGGGGCCCTGGAAAAGTGCAAATCAGTCCATCTGGAAACCTCTTTGGTACTTGGTGCTGTTTAGAACTTGGCAGGGACAAGAATTAAGGGCCACACTATTATTTTATCTATTTTATTATCTCTTCGATGTGGGTCATGTAAGAGTCTATTATCTAACCTTGGCCAACCAGCAAAGCTCCAGGACAGCATATTTCATCATTGGAGGGCATCTTAGAAGCTGATTTACCTCCACTGCTCTCCCTGACCTCAACTTCAGCTCTAAAGATAATGAAAGGGTTTAGTCTGCAGATTATTTCATCTAGCCACCACTGTAAGTTCTGAAATAAGATCTTGAGTACGGAATTTTCCCAAGTCCCTAGAAGACATTGCTTTTCTTCTATATGACACAGCGGTGACATAAAAATACTGGTGAGGGTTTATTTTGTTTAACTGTTCACCTGGTTTCTGAAAGTGTGAAATACGTGTTTGAATGAAAGCACACAGATCTCTGTACAGGTGACCTGGCTCTCTGGATCTACCACCACAGAGCTGTCTCAAGCTTTAAGCTGTTCATAAAGCTCAACTTTTACTTTCTTTAGTGCTTCTTAGTTAGTGGCTACTGATATGTATGATGTGGGACATTCTCACAGTTATAGCTAAAATGTAGCCAGGGAACGGATGGGAACACCTTAGCCCACTGATGAGAAAACTACTGTTGTGAACCCCTGTCCTCCAAATACAGCAGCCATTACCACCTTAATCAGAAAAGCTGAGATCACCAATGAGAGACCCTTAAGATCAGGTAGTCCATTTCCTCAGTAAAGGGAGGACTCATCAACGATGTTTCAGCCATTCCTTCCTGTGACTCCTTCCAGCTTTGTGTAATTCTGTCCAACTATGCATGGTCTCAGAAGGAGCTAAACTACTCCACAGAGGATGCAAGATTGACCAAAAGGGGGGGGGGTGTCCATCTATTTACTATGAAGATATCACCATTTATGCAGGGGTAAGAATTTTTTGTGATGTGTCAGTTTGGAGATCATTCATACTTCTGTTAAGTAAGTCCTCACTCGTGTTCTTGTAAGTAACCCCAATAGTTGCATTGGCTTATCAAACTAGACTTGGGTGGAATTGTTAATTTGGTCTATGTAATGGTTCCCTAACTGGGATAAGTAGACATTTGTTCAACTCTCCCCAGGAAACATCCATATCATACACTCCAATCATCATCTCCTTCCCTTCTTTCTTTGCCTCCTCCTTCTTTTTCATGTCTATTTTTTATTATTAGTGTATGTTATGTATGTGGCATCTATGCTGTGTGAGTGGAGATTAGAGTACAACTTTTGAGAGTCAGTTCTCTCCTTCCATAGTGGACTCCTCAGGATTCAGGCTTAGATCCTAAAGCTTTTGTGGTAAGCACTTTCATCCATTTCTAAGCCATCTGGCCAGTCATCCTCATCCCCCTGTTCTTCCTCCTCCTCCTTCTCACTCTTTATGACAGTATTAGCTTCTGTCTTAATAGTGGCTGATGCTTTGACACCTTGAAATCCTGTATATCCTTCCCAGGGCTAGTTAATTCCTAGAGACAGCACTATGCCTTCCATGTTCAACGAACCAGTCCAGAGTCCAGACCACAAGCACCCTGTTTATGGAGCCAGATACTAGACTGAGGATGTCCTCTATGCCCCAGATCAGACAGAAACTTCAGGCTAGCCTATCCTAAGGCTTCTCACTCTGTCTCGTCAGGAAACCACATTCAAGGTTCTTATCCTCAATCTACTCTCCTTTTCATTTTGCTGGCACTTCTCTGTGGAGTTCCTTCACAACTTTGCCTTGTCTGACTTGTCTTAGGATCTGTGAATAACAAATCGTCTTTTCAATGAAATTGTCTCTTAATCTGTTGGCCTCACCAGATATGAACTATAAAGCAGCTTACACCTATATCTTACAACAGTGTCAGTATCCAAGACTGAGACAGTAGACAAGCAAGTCAGGTTTGTATTACCAAGCAACCTGGTTCCAGTTGTGAGGTACTTGTTCAAATCCTTTCCTTTAGAGGAGTGAAGACTTCAGATGCATGAGAGACAAAGAAACATGTATAAGAGTAAACGTGGAACAATTGGCAATTTAAATTTAAATGCCTAAATTTAAGCCATGTTTAGAGATTTCATGATGTCAAATGTCCTACCACAGATGATTTCATGCTATAAATAAGGAAATAAATGTATATAATCAGCTTTAACAAGCCTATGTGTGTTGGCTCTGACACACCAAAGAAACAGGAGCTCCTGCCATTTGCAAAGGAATCAAGGGAATTTCCAAAATGTGGCCTTGGAAGTTCAATTTGGTTGGTTGGTTTTGGTTTTATGAAGCAGGGTTTCACTAATTGTGGGGTGGCCTTAAATTTATTATAAATCTGAAAGTGACCTTGACTACTGATATTCCTGCCTTTGGCCATCTATGTGTGGATGATAGAGGTGTGCATCATCACAATGAGCTCAAAGGCTTGTATTTTTAAAGCTATTTAATATTCCCCTAGGCCAAGCTTTCAGAAGAAAATTGAAGCTTCTTTTGGCTTTGGAAAATTTTGTGAGGTCCAGGTAACAGCATCGTTGCTATAGTCCATAGAAGTCCCTGAGCATCCTTCAGGGAAATATGCAGTGGGAAATAAAACTGACTCTCTTATGTCACAAAGCTCTGGCTTAGATCCAGAACTTCAGTACTGTGATGTTGGATTGCTTAAGTCCAACCCATTGGCTCCTCATCTAAAAACTAGAGATAATGGTTTTATATCTATGAGTGGTGGTAAAGGCTAGGCATAATCAGTGTTCAACATTCAACACACTTGACACACACAGAACTTCTCAACCTAGTTGAAAGCACCTCGGGCAGATTGTTTTCATTAATTTATGACTGAAACTTAATGTTTGCTTTGATGACATGAAAAAAAAGAGCACAGTGGCATTAGCAGCATTTGTGAATTTGTTATAAATAAAATTAGATACTTTCTTAACATGGTGCAATTGATACCTTCAAATCTTATTTGACTAATCCTTACTTCAAATGATAATGGTTGTTGAACTCCCTCACTAGCTCATATTATTTAATGCAGTAATAAAGATTCCTATGTCTCCGATGAAAATGTTTAAAATATTCTGATTACCATATTTCTAGGTACTTGGTTTCCTTTGTAACCCTCTAGAATTTGTATGTAACAAGAAACAGTAATCTGGATTTAAAAATGATAGCTAGCTTATTCTTCTTCTCAGAGCCTCTGGGGTAGGTATGAAGACCATTGCTTGAGACAAAGCCAGTGGGTCACTGGCCTTCTTAGTTTCATGTCCCTGTAATTCCTCAGAACATTTAGAAAGCCACTGACCATCATTTCCTCTAGCCCAGCCCAGCATCTGAAAATTACTTTTCTTCTCCATGCTTCAAAGAGTTATATATGCAGACCAGGGGCCATGGTGCATGCTTTTAATCTTAGCACTCAGAAGGAAGAGGCAGGGGGATCTCTGCAAGTTTGAGGTCAGCTTGGTCTACAGAGAGAGAGAGTCCAGGGCAGCCAGGGTTCTGTTACACAGAAAAACCTTGCCTCAAAAACTAAACAAACAACCCCTCCCCCAAAAAATCAAAATCCAAAAAGGAATTGTTCTTTCTGAATTAAAAATAAAGTATGACTCCAAAAAGTTTTAATTAAAAAAAGAAAACCTTTGACTATGAGAGCCATGTTTACTTACTCCTTGGAAACCACAGCTATAATTCCCCCTGTCCTAGAATATCTTTGCAGTCTACAATGGTACCAGGTAGGGGTCTTAGTTCCATGCCCACTAGCTGGGCATTTGCTAAGTAATTGCAGGTTCCAACTCTACAGAAACCCGACACAGTTGCTCCTGGCACCCTGGCAAAATGGCTTTTAGATATCAACAAGTACAAAATGGTAATATTCTGCCATTTTCTTTGGTTCAGAAAACCTGGAAATGATCCCTTTATCCCTAGAAGATTTCATGAGAAGCAGATCAAACATCCTCTGTGCCAGAATATCTGTCCTGTGATATGTTTGGAGCACTGGAAAAAAAAATATTTGAAAGTAAACAGTTGAAATGGTTAGATTCGAGTACTGTAGAACTGTACTGTAGTACTGTAGAGAAAATAAAGCTTAATTTGTAGAGGACTATGTATTGATTCCTGACAGTTAATACGTTGTCACATAGCTGAGACATTTCAAGAGTTCCTTATAAAACCTATATATACTCTTTTGTTCTCACTGGGAAGAAGTGAGCATCAAATAGCTTATCTCAGAAATCTTCACTGCAGAAGATCCACTCCAGGTACTCCAAACTCAGCTCTCATCTCCACAAACCTTTGAGTTAAGTACTATTATTATCCCCATTTTAAAGATAAGAAAATAATATAAAGCTACTTTCCCAAGATCACACAGGTAGTATATAGTAGAAGAGGGTTCTGAACCCATTTCAGGAAATCTGAAAGCCTATTTTCTAAGTTACTACTCTAAATACATGTTTCACTAAAGAAGAATAAAGCTGGGCATTGTGGCTCATACCTTTAATTCTACAACTTGGAAAATTGAGTCAAGAAGCCAGAATGAGATACACAACAGAACCTTGCCTCAAAAAAACCCCAGATGATTAAGTATACTTAAGACAGTACTGGTGAGTAGCGGCAACTTTTGACTCCGGACAATTCCAACCTATCATATTAGCCTAAGGAATTTGGATCAGAAGAGAATAAAGAAATGGTAGATTTGACAGCTAAGAACCACAGGAAACTTACTGAATTACTAAGAAAACAGCATCAATTACATAAACGATGCTTCCTAGTCCTTTGTAGTCACCTCTGCTTCTCAAAGAATGCATAAATTAGGGTTATTTCAGCCACATTCTAAGCTTCCTTGCAGTGAATGCTGCAAAGTCCTGTTCTTACCTGTGATACCAGGATTTCTACATCTGACGTTAGCAGGAAAAGGCAACCTCCTCTCCTTTGTGTGCTTTCAGAACAAACCAAGAATGTCCATCACAATGCTCAAGCTTTACATTTCTCAGCCCGAATTACAGGCAGACTCATTGAAGTCCCCAAATTCAAAATAAGCATTGGGAACTCTTCTGCAGTTTCACACAACACTTTTGCCTCCACAGAGTGCCTTGTATTCATGTCCATGAGCACCACTGAATGGTGGCATCTATTTTTACATGACACAATCTCACAGCACAAGAAGTATTCTAGTAGATGTTTCACAGGTATTATTCCATTGAGGATAAAAGGCCCTGACTTGTTGTGTTTGCTGATTTTCTGTGGTGCAACTGTTTCCACCAAGGCTGGCCTCACATCACCTACCACTTGATTATCACTGAGTGGAAAACATACTCACAACTAACTCTTGTAAATGAGATACTCAGCAAAGTTCAGCTCTGACCCCAGCACCAAAACACAATATGAAAAGATCTCTTCCTTCAATAGTCCGCAAAATACCAAAACTTTTGAAGGCATCCAGGATGAGTAATGTGAAGATAAGTGTATTTGGGACACAGCTGAGGAGCAAGATCTTGAGAGCTGAGCGCTGTTTTCCTGCTGTTTACAGCCAGCTACTGGAGTAACGGATGCAAAAATGCAGCCAGAAAAAAAATCAGTCACCATGAAGGGTCAAAGTTCATTTGACTACTTATCTCATAGAGGACTCCATTACTGAGTAAGCATTATGATAGCCTTCTTAAGCATTAGTCCTCCAAATGTCAGGTCAGCCAATCATATTCAGCTATCCCAATACCTTTGAGATAAACATCAGCTGAAGGGCTGTATTTTTTCCATTTTGTTTTATCCACCTATGATGGTGTTTATCATTTATTTGCCTTGTCAGACTTCTGTATTTTCCTGTTAATTCTTTCAAAAACAATTCAAGGAATCAATAAATCTATAAACCCATATAAATATACTGAACAAAAAAAAATCCCAAGACTTTTAAACTGCTTAACAGTTGTCATGAGTAATAGTTCCGCTGTCACATATCACTGCTCTCAGACTCAACCTCAGTGATTGATACTCAAGCCCCATGGAACTCTAAATAGAGTCCTAGATAAGTAGACCACCAACAGTTATCATTGTTTTGCTATTCGTGTACCGAGTAGTCACCTTTTGTGTACTCTAGGACAGATAGAAGGCATATGTTATAGGTAAAATAAAAACATGAATAATGTCAGAAAAAGTATAGGTTTTTTTTTCTAAGTGGGAAAGAATAGAAGTGAGACAAATACATTACCAGCGAAACTGGCACACACACACAGGCAAAACATTCATACTCATAAATAAACAAATCTAAAACAAATGAGATCCCAATTACCATTTTGATATATAAAAAGTATATTCAGAAATTTGGGGTTGATATGTACTTTATGTTGTGACAATATACCACACTGAATGATATGAAACTTCAGTTACCTTGAGTGTATAATGCATTATCTCTGCTACTAAAAATACTTCTCCAAGGTGGTCATTTTCATTCTCATTTTGAGGATAATGAAACAGAGTCTCCATTTTCCAGACCACAGAAACTGCTCTGCCACTGGGCCAAGATTCAGTCTTCTCCAACAGTGCTGGCAACATTCTAATGTTGGCATGGGTGTAAGTTACAGAAAGATATGAAGCCATGTGTAGTTGTAGTAGTGTATGCTTTTCTGGAGTAAGTTTTTAAAAAATTACCTTTCAAAATCTTTTGATTATACATGTGTTTTTCTTCAAAACAAGATGAAACAAAGTTCATATGCACGCACATGTTCATACATACACACATGCCTGTATTCTCCCACTTAAACAGGAACATATATGTACACAGGAGTTGTAAACAACATGTGCACGTTTGCACACAACATAGACCAAGAGAGAAAATTCAAATACAATGGAAAACATCTTCTCCTCAGTTAAAACATTTGCAATATTTGATATCTAAAGGAGAAAGCATTTTTTGGCCTACGTGTTGAAAAAAAAAGTTTTATTGCTTCCAAAACCCAGTGAACAGAGTATCTTTCAAAGTTTCCATGGCTGCAAGGCCAGAGTCAAGAAAGGAAGAAAAAAGTCACATCAGGAGCAGTAAAGTTTGTCTTTCCCTCCTCAAATGTCAGTGCCCACTGATCACTAAATCACTCTCACAGCTTATTAAAGTAAATGCCACAGAAAGTTAAGGACACTGCCTTATTCATTAGGTGCACTTGAAGAGCTTTCTCGGGGAGAATATTCTTTCAAATCGAATAGGTGTTTGGTAGTGCACTGAGAGTATTATGATCAAGTGTGTCCAAAAGGTCATTCATTTCACTGAATAGGTATTTGATTAGATGTTTTCATTCTCAGGCTGCATTAAAAATAGGAAGAATGTAAAATTTAAACTTCAAGTCACCTTGTTTGCAATGCACCCTACTATCTGCAACTGTCATCCATGATCCCAAGGACATACACAGCACTCATGTGCTCAGGAGGTCATGTGTTCAGCTTTCTGGATCATTCATTTTGCTTCATAGTAAAATATACATAGAATACAACATGCAAAAATATCCTTCACTTTAAAGCTAAGACTTCAAGGTAATTTTGTCCTTGGAAAAGTGTATCCCTAAAAATATCAAAACATGCTTTTTCTTTCCTATATTATCAAAGCACTTCAGAAGGAAAACTGAGCTACACAGATGTCTTCTGGGGAAAGGGGGTGGGATTCGCACATACATGCTCATATGCTCATACATATGATGCTTGTGGTCTGAAGTGGGCATGGTACATCTTCTTGGACATTGTAGAAAGGGGTGCCCAAAGATATCATAAAGATAAGGATGTTAGAAATTGAGGTTACTTGTCATGGAAAACATTTAAAAAAATGGCTGCACTCATTTTCCTTTCTGTATCCATTCCCCTTTAAAGAGTGTCTTCTCAGCTCTTCCTATCACAAGGTAAGTATGTTTCCCTTCCCCTAAAATCTGTGCTAGCTTTACCCTTTGTTTCCTCCCAACAGAATACAGCAGAAACAATATCATGGGCATGCCACATATAAACCTCAATAGATCTGGTTCCATTCATATTTATTTATTTTATTATGGAATAAACTGAAAAACCCTGGATGATATGCTTTAACAGGTCTGTAGGCTTCCATTAACCTTTGCCGGACCTTAGAATGTTCTCAACATTGCAAGATGAGCCAGGTTATTTTTGGTGATAGCCCTCCCCACATATCATTGGTAATAAAAGGTAAAGGCCTATGAATCACCTCCAAAGTCCTGCATGACCCACAACTGTTGTTCCCGCCTTAAGTTTTCTCTGAACTCAGCTCCTAGAGCCCATATCTCACTCACTCTGCTCTGTTCACACACGTCTCTTTGCTCTTCCTTGAATATGGCAGGCACATATTTCTGCCATGGAGATTTTGTGTGTGCCGTGTTTCTCCTGGTTAGAAATCTCTGTTTTAGATAGCCGTGTGACCACATTACCCTCCAGCTGTTGACTCAGCTAATTTCTCAATATGGTTTCCTTGATTGGTCACATCAATAAGCCTTATCCTCCAACTTTGTTTCATTATGGCATCAGCAGCTGACAAGCTGTATGATATACTTATTTCATAATGGTTTCCATTAGATGAAAGATTCTCTGAGAGAAGAGATTTTCATGTTTTGTTCATTGCTGCAGCAAGACAATGCCAGGAACATAGGAGCAGCTGCAAAACTAGCTTTTGAACGTATAAATGAGTACAAGAAACTTTACTATCATAAGAAACCCTAGCAAGACTGGAGAGATGGTTCAGTGGTTGAGACCACAGGAGGACCTGAGCTCAGTTCCCAGCACTGAGATCAGACACTGAACCCCCTTCTGACCTCCTTGAGCACCTGTACGCATATGCAAAAAAACCAAAAACAAACAAACAAACCAGACAATTAAAAAATTGTATATATATTTATTTATATTTTGTTTATATTGTATATTGTATTTATATTTTATAAATATATAAAATAAATAATTTTAAAAGAAGAGATCCTGTCAGGAGCACATGTGTAGCCCTTAAACTTAGCAAATGAGCTCTAGTAGCTTACCATTGGCTGATGCCTATGCCTCTCAACCTGAGAGCTATTTTCCCCTAGCCAGGATTATGGAAGGATAACTTGGCCCATGCACAAAGTCAGCTGGAAATGTCTGGAAACCACCATTCTTAGGAGCACAACCCTAGCAATGTCTATTTGGAAGCGGTGTATGAATACCCCATTCCCCTACCTCTGGCTGAGATTTTCCTTCTGTAAGATTAAATTTTGGAGTAAATTTCATCTTAAATTTAGTTCTCTGACCCTCTTCCCTACCTCACATCCTCACTATATATTTCTGGTTCTTGCACAACCCCTTCCCATAAACTATCTACAGTCTGATCATTTTGTCAGGGTCTGTTTCTTCAAGAACCAAATCCAAGTGAGTTGGGACACCTAACTAATCACATCACATCAGACATAAGCACTGTCTGAGCTCCTACTATTTGCCAAACCCAGCCCCATGTAATAAGTGAAACACAAAGTACCCAATTCCTGTCCTTTAGACCAATGAATACAACAGAGGTTATTTATGGAAGCTGTTCAGTTATAAGCTTCTTGACCAGGATCTGACATTCGAGGAGGATAGGGGAGGTTGGGCTTAACAAGCCCACTGTAACTTTCCTTTATAACTGTCCTCAAAACCCAGTGACACATCTTCGGCTCTGCTGGGTTTTAGGCTTCTGATAAAAATACACTGTATTTATCATGTGTCTGGACTCAACTAATCTAAGCACCCCAAGGCTCACAACACTGAAAACTGCAATCCTTTCCTTCTAACCCCTCCCTCCTGGCCTTTCATGCCCTTTCTTGGTTTCTCTTCTCCCCAACCCCCATTCCTCCATTCCCTCTAGCAGATAAACTAGAGCTCCACATTCTCTTGTGATGCGGTAACAAGCTGGCAACGAGCATGGCATGCAGTAGGGGAAGGGCATTAGGAGCCCCTAAACCAGGAATAATAACATTTTTCTCTCACAGGCAGCCTGAAATGAGAGGCAAAGACTGAGGTAGCTGGAGACAGAAAAGAGTTAAAGAGAGGGGTAAGGAAAGGAAATGGAATAGCTTGGGGCAGCGTTACCTTTGTTCACACTAACGTAGTTTTAGAGATGTGTGAGGAACGGATCGTGTGCATCCCTGTCTGAAAACGGACATGTGCAAGAGGCACAGCTGTTAAATCACAGATAACTGGCACGAGAAGCAGAGGAGGCTTTTGGGAAGTCCTTGGGAAGAGATGGTACTGAAAGAAAACTGACCAAAAGAGCAAATAGAAAACCGGAAATAAAACGGGCAGCAAGATGGGCAGGAAGGTGCACTGAGAAGAATTATAATCAAGTTTTCAGACTTGAACAGCTACAAAGCTCTGCAGCAGCCGATTGCAGATCAGCCTTGAAGGAAGTGGGGATCAAGGTCTTCTCTCTCGTTTGGCTTGTTGTCTGCATGTATGAAAAGTCAGTGCCAGTCTAAAAAGACAGTCTTAGCTTTTCAAATAATCTGATGTACATAGAATATCTAATCTGTGATCAAGCTTCCCACACATCCTTTCTCAGAACTTAGAGAGAAATTAAATAGCTTTCTAAGTATGGCAGTGAGGGATTTAGATCATATTGAGTTATCCTTTTCATTGTACCTCTGTTCACTTCTACCTCCACCATCTGCAATTTTCTTCTTTTGTATGTGTTTTAGAAATTATGGCCCTTTCTAAGGCATGAATTGAGGATCAAAAGAAGACATATATCTTATCCCCCATTGGCAGGTTCATAGGCCTTCCTGATTTCCTACATCTAGAATGAAACCCTTTGGAAGGCTTTGCATCTCTGGGTTCTGCTAGATGATGATTATAGCAAGACTGATATGGCATGTTGTATAACAGTTTCCTTCAAGACTGAAACATTCCACCCTTCAAGGAAGCTCTTAAAATAGACAGGTAAATGATTTAAAATAGCTTTAGCATGTCCCTGAAACTGATCATTTTCAGGAGGACCCTTACTGCCAGAGTAAACAATTAAAGCTGAGAGTCCCCCTCAGATTTGCTGAACTTCAGATGACAAAAGCTGCAAAGAAAACTCTGAGACCAGAAGAGTGGTCTTCCTCCTGGAAGAAGCAGAAACTGGCTGAGCTGCCTGGAAGAGGTTTGGACCAATGGAGTCACCTGGAACGGACAGTCTGCAACTTGCTGAGCTATGTGCAGGCTGTGTGGTGTCCTCCAGGTTCTCAGCTTTGTGAGCTGTCACCCATGCTGGGGTGGGCTTTGGTGATGCCGCTGTCTTTGAGTCATCTCTGCTCCTGTAAATCATCTCTCACCCATACTCCTCTATAAACTCATTGGTTCACAAAAGTGAATGTCAGTGATGTCTGTACTTTGGTCTATTGTGAGTTCCCTATTTGGAATGAGCAGATGTGTTATGTTGTGTCACCCCAGAAAGTTTTTTTTTTTACAAACATGGTAGATGCTGTAGTGCATTGCCAATAGCACTTTTCCTGCCATTCTGGAGTGATTGACTCCCCCCACCCCCAACCTCAGGCTGCTGGGACTGTTGCCTTGTAAGGGTTCCCAGCTGTTTCTTACTCTGGGAATTACCCTGTATGGAGGAAACCCATCTCACTCCAAGTTCTGTCTTCTGTCTAAGGGAAGCCTACATCTAAAGACTGGTCAATTGGAAGATACAAAAGCCAGAACATCTTCCTTAACTTGGGACAACAGTCAGGGGCCAACCCAATTCCAGAACTGACATCTCTGTTTAATTGCACAGTTCTTTAGCTCATCTGCATATACAGCCCTGCCTCTAGTCTCTTCCTTGATGCTGTGGATCCTACAGGCGCTCTGGTTCAGAGTGTGCCCCTGGATCTCAATCTAAGGCAGAGAGGTAAAGAGGAAAGCAAACTTTCTTGAACTCTTTTCCCAACTAGATTTTTCGTCGACCTAAGGCTGCAACAGCATGCAAATGAGTTACACAGAAATAGAAAGTGATCCCTACCTTTCTCAGCACTCAGATATTAGAATCATGAACATCACTTGGTGACTGAATTCGACGAATATCATGGAAGAATGGGAAGAGCTGCTCATGCATGTGATACTAGAAGTTATCACCATTTCTCTTACATCCGTGTTCATTTCAATCTGTACTTGCAAAATGATAAATGCAGGCCCAAATTACTCCTCTACCAAAATACAATGCATGCCATATATGGATCAGATTTTTTCCATTAGCCATGTTTTTTAAAAAAAAGAGAGAGAAAAGGGTGACATGAAATTATATATTTAATGTCTAATTTATCTAAAGTATCCTTTTAAAATACATGATCAGTGCACACAACTGCTAATGAGATATGTCACGCTCTGACTTTGAAAACACACATGGTTGTTATAGTACCTTTCAAATGTGGGTAGGACATCTTCATCAGAAATACTTGAGCTGTACTCAGGCATTAGGAAATAAATAACTAAATCTTTAAAAAGTAGGTTCACATTTGGGTATTATTCCAAAGATACTAAAATGTCTACTAATCAAATCAAGTACCACTTTAAATTAATTAAGATAGAGTAAAATTTTAAATCCAGATCCCCAGTCACAATCACTGTGTTTCCATACTCATAGGAGTGTGGTTAGAGATGGCCATATTGAACAACACAGCCTTAGATTTCTTGAAAACTGAATATTAGAGTTTGACAATAAACTCGTTATTTAGTTGAGGGAAAATAACCCATTTGCTCTTCCTACGGCAGGAAGCATCCTGGCTCTCAATGATCTGGCAAGCTCATATAAGTGAAAGAAAAAGCCTGCAGTATAAATGGGCCACAGCTCAAGAACACTGCGCTTATTTCTATACGGAATCTTTAGAAGGAATTCCATAATCCCACTACTTATACTTTCCCACCACTTAATAAGCTTGGTTCTCATTTTTCTTCTGGTATCTGTCAAGACTTTACTGGCATACCCATGCTTCCTGGCTTGGCTCAACAGTCTTAGCATTATGCGGTAAATAAATCATGTGTATTTATGTTCAAACTTTTTACTTTCTGAATATCATTGGAAAATGTGGCTCTTCCCTTTTCAAACTTGTACATAATGTACCTAACTCAAAATCGTGCTTAAATGCATGGTTGCTTCTCCTCTGGCATCTTTGAAAAAAATAGTATACAACCTTTTCCTCCTGCTGCCACTGTGGTTTTGAGTTTGAATTTCACTGGCTGAAAGAATCTGTGCTTTGAGGATAAGTGGTGGAAACCATCAGCAGTTCGAACTACTCTGCTTGTGGTTACAGCAATCCAACAGAACAGGGACTTTTCCGTCTAAAAGGCCAGACTAACTCCTGCTAGACTCCAAAGTGCTCCATCTAGGTCTGTGGTGATTTAGATGATGGAGCCAATTGCATCTGAACACAGAATCTGTAGGAAACACTTTCTGTGCTCACGGTTGGATGACTATACTTTGGGATAACTCCTGATCTTACCAAGGTATGTGGGAAATGTCTCTGTGTTGTGCCTATTAGTACAATCAAAGGGAGACCAACCTGGAAAGAATACGAAGAATAAGCTCATTTTTTTCACAATAGACTTCAATGATGAAAGCCTAAAACGTTTGCGTTGGAGTGAAATTTTCATATTTAAGAAGACACTATAGATCATGTTTGAAATAATCCTAATCTACTAACAGATATTCATCCGCTTTTCACATTCTTCTTCCTCTTCAACTGTTTCTCCCCCTTTTCCCTCTTTCTTCCTGCCTTTACTTTCCCTTAAAATCAGAGATAATCTTTCAATATGCCAATTTTTTTTTCTGCTTACCCCGATCACATTTCACATACTACCTAAATGTATTGATCTTAACATAAGTGGACATGGTGTCAGGAGACTCCCTGAGAAATCAAGCCTATCAGATTGCAAACCAGAGCCAGAATGAGACACAAGAGTCTCCAAACAGATTTATGACCACTTGTCTGCCATTTTGTATAGCAGCATTCATCAGATGACATTTTGCTATGAAACCTCTCAGTGTTCTCTGGACTAAGGTTTCACCCCAGAGGTTAAGTGCTCCAGTTATATATTGAGTTCTCATTAATGCCCTTTCTGCTCCCAAGCATATATACCCATGCCTAAGGTCTACACACAGGGATTTTCCTTGCTCACATTAGACTTATTTCACACTGTCTTACATATACAAATATGATATGCACTCCTCAGCAATGAACCTTCTTATAGTTTGATTCTTAGTCAAGTAATTCTCTAATTATACCAATGAATTTTCTGGGGTGGATGTGTGTGAGAGACAGTGTGTGTGTGTGTGTGTGTGTGTGTGTGTGTGTGTGTGTGTGTGTGTGTGTGTGTGTCTGGGTATCAAATCCAAGCTCTTATACATGCTGAGGAAACACTCAAGCACTGAACTGTGCCCTTGTCTCCATTTTTAACACAGGTTTCATTGAGAGTGGAGAAAAAGAGCAAAAAACATGGTCTGAATGCCTTATTCTAGTGTAACCCTCATCTTCCAATGACTTTGCACATAGCAGAAAAGAATATAAGTGAAATCATGAACATGAGATGACATTTGTTATAAGGGAATTAACAAATGGTATTATAATGGCAATCACATTCATAAGACAGAAACTGACCTTTAGCAGTTGAAATATTATTTTAAAATAGCTTTGTTTTAAATAGTCACATTGCAAATATCCTTATATTTAAAGCTTATGGGTGTCCAATGTCTATGTTTTATTCAAAATCGTACTCACAGTCTTAGCTAGAGCATAAAAGAAATAAGAGGAACACAAATGTGAAAGAAAGTGAAGTTACCCTAATTTGCTGATGACATGATCCTAAACTTAAAGACCCTAAGGATTACACCAGAATGTTCTTAGACCTTGTGAACACTTTGAGCAAAGTATCAGGATATAAATTTATAACATAAAAATCAATAACTTTTCTGCTTATCAATAATAAACTTAGCAAAAAGAATAAAACAAAGAAAGAAGAAAGAAAGAAACAAAGAAAATCTTGAGGGCAAAAGATTCAACTCCTACAAGCAGAAGAAACAACAGTGACCCTGTAAAAAAATCTGAGTAGGTGAAAGGCTCTCTAATGAAGAGTTTAAGACATGGAAGAAGGAAACTGAAGAAGACACTACAAGGTACAAAGGTCTCCCATGCCCCTGGAGTGGTAAAGTGAATGTGGTGGAAATAGCTACACTACAAAAAGTTATCTACAGATTCAATGAAACTCCAGCAAAATTATGGTGCTAGAAAAACAATTCCAAAATTTCTATGGAAAAAAGAGTGGCCTTGAATAGTCAAAGCAATCCTAAGAAGAAAGGGCAATGCAGACACTCAAAATAGTTGATCCCAAATTATAATACAGAGCCATAGTGACAAAAACAGTATGCAAACAGCAGAAAAATAGACAGAGACCAATAGAGTAGAGGATCCAAAAATAAAACCGCACAGCTATAGTTACCTTCTGGCACCAAAGATGTCTGAAACAAACATTGGAAAAATAAGTCTCTTCAATATACCTCTCACCTTTCACAAAAACTGATGTAAAACGGACCAAAGGCAATCATATGAGTTGAAACTGCTGGGGGAAAACAAGAAACACACTTCAAGATATAGGCATAGGCAAAGAATTTCGATAAAGGACTCTAATTACATAGGGAATGATCCCATAAATAGGCAAATGGGATTTCAAGAAATTAAAAGCTTCTGCACAGCAATGGAAATAATCACCAGAGTGAAGAGAAGAACAAAAGAGAGAGAGTCTCTTGCCAACTATACACCAATTGGGAGATTAGTAGCTAGAATCTATAAAGAGCCCCCCAATTAAACACTAAGAAGAACAGAACAGACCATCCAATCAATAAATAGCTAATGTACTCAATAGACAGTTAGCAAAAAAGAAGTACAAATGGCAAATGAACATTTGAGAAAGTGTTCAACATCTTTAGCCATCAGGGAGTGCAATTTAAATCTACAGGGAGACTCCATCTCAACCTAGTCAGAAGACAGATGACAACAGATGGTACCAAGGATGTGGAGAAAGAAGAACCGTTATTCACTTCTGTTGGAAAAGTAAACTTGAACTGCACTATGGAAATTAGTATGAAAATTTCTAAGGAAAAAGAAAAACCCTAAAAATAGATGCAGCTACCATATGATGCAGCTGTACCACCAGAGATATATACTCAAGGGATTTTAAGTCAGCATACCACAGAGATAACTACATGCACATCCATGTTTATTTCTGCAATATTCGTCATAGCCAAGACATGGTACCAGCCTAGACGCTACCAAGAGATGAATGGAAAAAGGAAACTGTATAGTACATACACACAGTGGAATTTTACTCATCTATAAAGAAAAAGGAAATTATAACTTTTTGTAGGCAAATGGATAAAACCAGAGGTCATATTAAGAGAAATAAGCCAGCCCCCAAATGACAAATATGAAATGTTTTCTCTCATATGTAGACTCTGGATTATTTAGGACATGAAAATGGAGAGAGACCATGAGAAGGAGAAAGGGGTCTAAAGGAATGAGGAGGGTTAGTTTCATTACTAAACACTAAGTGATAATCAAGGATGTACAATGGGCCAACCCACACTCACACCACCTAAAATTGTTAACTCCCAAGATAAGGGAACATATGTGACAAGAAAGTAGAAAAAGGAACTATTTAACATAAAGAAAAGGACCAGCAAGAGGTGGGTAGGTGATAGATGAGGAGGGGTAGTGTGAGGGACAAATAAGAACAAAGTACAATCATGACTATGTATGTATAATTATGAAAACAGAGGTTTCACAACGAAGCCAATTGCTTTATATGTTAAGAATAATATAAATTAAAAACAAGGAAATCAAGAAATTTGCAGGCAAATGCTGGAACTAGAAAAGATAATCTTGAGTGAGGTAACCCAAAAGCAGAAAGACACACATGGTATATATTCACTCACAACATACAGTACAGGATAAACATACTAAAAATCTATGATCCTAAAAAAGCTGAACAACAAGGAAGACCCTAGTGAAGATGCTTAATCCTCATTCAGAAGGGCAAACGTGATAGACATCAGAAGCAGGAGAAGACAGGGACCAGATAGGAGCCTATCACAGAGGGCCTCTGAAAAACTCTACTGATTGAGGTGTCGAAGCAGAGGCTGAGACTCATTGCCAAACTTTGGGCAGAATGCATGGAGTTTTATGAAAGAAGGGAGATAAAGAAAGACCTGGAGGGGACAGGAGCTCCAAAAGGAGAAAAACAGAGCCAAAAAGTTGGGCCCCAGGGTCCCTGCAGAGACTGATACCCCAACCAAGGACCATGCATGGAGAGGACCTAAAACCCCTGCTCAAATGTAGCCCTTAGACTCAGTCTCCAAGTGAGTACCCTAGCTTGAACTCAGTGGCTGGCTCTAATCACTTCCCTATTAGTAGGCATAGGGGGAGAAGAGGGAGGGTGGGATTGGGAGGAGATGAGGGAGGGGCCACAGCCAGGATACAAATTGAATAAATTGTAATAAGTAATAATAACTGATAAAAATGCAAAAAAATTGTTGCCCTTTCCACCTTATTGGCTCATTGAAATTCAGAAAATTTGAGCTGAGGATATAGTTCAATAGTGGGGCACTTGACTAGCATGCATGAGGCCCTGGGTTCAATTCCAAGTACCACAAAAAGGAGCCAAAATAATTGAGAAGGCTTGAGGAAGGGAGGTCCAACCCTCAGACACTCCTACTCCCAGACATGGTGTCTCTAAGGTCTAACCTAGTCAGCTGGCCTCATCAGAGCTGTGGTTGGCTATGGTCTCTGCTCACAGTCTCCAATGTACAGAGATAAAACAGACATATACAAATCAAAGTAAATAAATACAGAGCTGAACAAGAAGAATGGCAGGAAATAAAAATGTTCAACTAAACCAAAAGTCAACCAAAAAGCCAAGAGCCAAACCTCTAGAAGAATTATCTGAAATGAGAGAGGGAGGAAGGGAGAGACAGAGTAAGAAGGTGAATGCTAGAGAGCTAGAGAGAACCAGAGCAAGAGAAAAAACCAGTGAGAGAAAGAGAGAAAGAGAGAGAGAGAAAGAGAGGAATGACTTAAATCATAATGAAAATGTAAATAGATACAGTGCCTTGGAGTTTCATCCATTCAATGTGTTTTCCAGCATCCTTCCTGGGTATGAACTTCCTGAATTTCAAGAACCATTTTCATCACTAAACACTAACTGAAAAGTCAGGGATGTACAATGACCCAGACCCCTCCAACCAAACCACCTGAAATTGTCTCTCAACTCCTAAGAAACAAGCACAGCAAATAAAGACATCACTAACCATGGAACTGAAGTGCCTTGCAGCCAAGTGAATCAGGTCAGAAAGTGAAACATGATGGAGGCATTGTTTCAGATGGAAAGGTCAAAAAAGGTCTTTTATTAGTTGACTTTGAGGAAAGCCCTGACAGAACTGAGAGAGTAAGCAAACCTTGAGAACCAAGGGAGGGAATTTCAGGCAGAGTGAATGGCCTGATGATATTATAGAACCAAGGCAAACCATAGAAGAAAGGATATGGCAGAAAGTACAAAAGTCCCAAGGCATACTGAGGAGGCCAGTGGTGTCTACATAACTAGGGAAGTAGGGATCAGATCAAAGAAAAAGGCAAAATAAGAGTTTTTTTCAGATGTCTGTCTTTCCTTCCTTCTTTCCTTCTTCCCTCCCTCCCTCCTTCTCTCTCTCTCTTTCTTTATTTCTTTCTTCCCTCCTCTTCACCCGCACCCTTACTGAGATAGGGTCTCATTTAGTCCATGCTGGCCTCAAAGTATCTGTGAATCTGAGAATGACCTTAAGCTGCTGATCCTCCCACTTCTGGCCTTTGAGTGTTGCATTACAGGGATGCACTACCATGCCTAGTCCATGCAATCCCAAAGATTTGAACCCAGTTGCCTCACGAGTGATAGACAAACACTCTACCAACTAAGTCTCACCTCCAGCTTGTATCTTATAGGTTGCTAACAGCAATCACATAAGATTAAGCAAGTGGAAGGGGAACTACAAAGGGTCAAATTTCTGATCTGAAATGAAAGTACAAGAGTGGTTGTCTCTATACATCTTGGCTTCTTGGATAATAGCTATACCAGAGAAGCAAAAGCTCCTGTCCAAAAAAGTAAACCATTGTCACCACAGTACCTTATGCAGGAACTTGGCAATCTGGGAAAGATTGTGAAGCAAGAAGTGTGTGGGATCAGCGTGTTCTGGCTTGGATAATTAGAAAGGAAAAGGTGAATGGGAAGCCCTGAGGCAGGTGGCTTGAATTCCACTCTCCATCTTTAGATGTGTATCCTAAGGAATGTCACTTAACTGCATTACTCCTCAGTTTTCCCAGATCACACCTAAGAATAAAAAGATGGCTACCTCATGAGTTGATGTGAGAACTGAGTGAAATAACCACAAAGTGCCAGTTCCACCTGTGTCTATTAGCTTTCCCAAACACTGCAGTGTGAGCCTGCTTTCCCATCTCTCAAACAGGCACAGGGAACTCCAGATCATCTGTTTGCAAATTCATTTTAAAAGGACACAGAACTCATTCTTAATGCAAAATCTTGGGTGTGATTCCTACACTGCCAAGGGACCAGACAAAAAGGATGGCTTTGTGGCTGTAGGAAGAGATTCCTCCCAAGCTCCTCCCTCATTCAATCCCTAGAACATGGTGAGGCAGAACTGGAAAAAAATACCTGCCAGATGTATAGTCTGTGACTACTCCTAACCTAGCCTCCCAGTACTAATTATCCTCATCCAAATATGTACTCAAGAGGAAGGCAAGCCACCAAAGTAGCACAAAAATCACCTACTAGAAAGTCCACAAAAGACTTGAGATGTAGTTCATTTGGTAGAGTGATTAATAGCATCTAAAAAGCCGAGAGTTAATATTTTGAGCACTTTCTAATTCAGGTATTGTGGCACATACCTGGGAGACCATTGTTTGGGAGGTAGAGGCAAGAAGGTCAGAAGCTCAGGAAATTTAAGGCTATATCCTTGGTTAGGTAGAGAGCTTCAGGCTAGCATATGAGATTCTGTGTTAGAAGAGGAAGAAAAAGAAGAAGAAGCTGGGGAGATGTTTCAGCAGTTAAGAGCACAGACTGCTCTTCTGGAAGACCGGGGTTCAATTCCCAGCATGCACATGGCAGCTCACAACTGTCTGAAACTCCAAGATCTTATAATCTCATACAGACATACATGCAGGCAAAATGCCAATCCACATAAAATAAAAATAAATAAATTATAAAATAGAAGAGACGAAAAAGAACAACAACAAAGAAATGCCCACAGAAGCACTACAACAACAAACAAAACAAAGAAACTAATGTCCACAGAAACACCACTAATATTATAGTAACCTCAAATAAAAAAATTCCCAAATACCCAAGGACAGCAAACATTGTGGCCTAGTGACATTCTTATGCTACAACAATAATGACTTTCACTAACAAAACTTTGTTTTTTATGTATGAAAATTAAATATTTTATTTTCCCTTTTATTTTATTTTTATTTATTACAATCTATTCACTTTTTATCCCACATGTAACCCCCTCCATCATCCCCTCCCAATCCCACTCTTCCTCCTTTTTCTCCTCCCATTCCCCTCCCCAAGTCCACTGATAGGAGAGGTCCTCCTCCCCTTCCCTCTGACCTAGCCTATCAGGTTTCATTAGTACTGGCTGCATTGTCTTCTTCTGTGGCCTGATAAGGCTGCTCCCCACTCAGGGGGAGGTGATCAAAGAGCCAACCACTGAGTTCATGTCAGTGACAGCCCCTCTTCCCCTTACTAGGGAACGCATTTGGACACTGAACTGCCATGGGCTACATCTGTGCAGGGGTTCTAGGTTATCTCTATGCATGGTCCTGGGTTGGTGTATCAGTTTCAGAAAAGACCCCTGTGCCCAGATTTTTTGGTTCTGTTGCTCTCCTCTTGGAGCTACTATCATCTCCAGGTCTTTCTATCTCTCCTTTCTTTCATAAAATTCCCTGCACTCTGCCCAAAGTTTGGCTATGAGTCTCAGCATCTGCTTTGATACCCTACTCGGTAGACTCTTTCAGAGGCCCTCTGCAGTAGGCTCCTGTCCTGTTCCCTATTTTCTCCCTCTTCTGATGTCTATCCCATTTGCCTTTCTGAATGAGGACTTTGAACAAAAGTATCCAGATACAAAAAGGCACATGCTCTGATGCCATATGATGCGTTCAAAATCAAGAAAATTAATATAGAAGCTTAAAAGTTAAGAGAATGATTTTTTTGTAACACGCTGATGGTAAGGATGGGTAGGAAAGACTGCAGGGGACCTTACTGAATATGTGCTGTTACTTTGTTTGTCTTGACCTTATCAAAATTTGCCAAGTTGTCCTATTCATCTTGCTGCACTTTTTGCATGGATGATAAACATGCATTTTTCAGTTGTGAGCCTAGTCTTTAGTGGCTGAGCCATCTCTCCAGCCATTAAGGCTGCATTTTTAAAGTATAATCATTGTTGGCGAGACAAGGCTATGATAGTGACTGGGTCATTGGGAGGTTATCTTTGGTTTGAGAGCTTTCTGTAAACAGTACTCCACAGTGAGGATGTTACTCTCTCCTAGCTCCTCTCCTGGAGGAGCTGAGACTAGCTGCAAGGACAAAGCCTTTCTCTCTGAGAGAAATATCCATCTTTCAAGTCTTCCCATCTATGGCTGAACCTGCTAGAGACACCTCAAGCTGCAAGAGGAAAGCTTGAAAGCATCTGTTACTGGTTAGCAAGGGGCTTTTTTATTTTGGATGACATGGTGAGCTCATTCCTTGTCTTTTTTTAAACTCTTGCAAACAACTTCACAGAGAAAAACAGCAGTGGATATGGCAGATAAGAAGGGTAGAAGAATTCCACATCGTGCCTACAGAGCCCACGGCTTTGTTTTCATTCTCTATTATGGGAGATCACTGAGCATACTTCAAAACATTTCAAACATAAGCAGAAATAGTCCATTTTCAAAACCCCAAGGTGGCAGGGAGTGTGAGAAAGGATCTAAATCAACACAATGATGTATTAATGTGTTCAAATCCACAAATTGGTTCTTTCCCAGCAAGAGTCTGTAAGTATATTGTACATGCTTTGAATTGACTATATTTTTAAATAGCACATTAATCAAGTCACAACTTTGGCTACTGCCAATTATATAACATTTCTTTTTTTCAATGCCCCCCAGTTTCACTTATACATTCCAAATCTGATTATCTGATCCTTTCTGATTAAGAAAAAAAAAATCCCCATTTGAATTTTTATTCCTTTTTTTTTCTTTCTAGGCTACTCTATTATTGGGGAAAGGGCTAATTAAAAATAGTGAAATGGTAATTAATTTAGTTTTTAAAACTTATACCCAGGGACATATCTTTAAGTGAGAAAATTTAGGTTCTAAAACATGTTCAATTATAACAGATGAGATTATAATTTGGAAGACTGGAAAACTAAACTGCTATTAAAAATCCAATTTTGAGCACTATAAAGGCTGACGACACCAATCAATGGCTCCCTGACCACAATAAAAACTCCTAGGATAATAAGGAACACAGCAAGCCTGATTTCACACGAAGTTCGGTTGTTTAGCTTAAAAGGAAACCAAAAGAAAAGATGGTTCCTTGATATAGAAAGAAGGGACAGCAGTTTGGAAAAGCCAGATTCATCTCCTGCACACAGTAAGCAAACATGCATTCCCCTGTCTTCTTTCGTGATCTAAAGGAAAGAAAAGACCACCCCAATGCAGTCCTCTTCACTAATTAGGAACACAAAGGTAACATGGAAGGCACCATAAATTAGGAAAACAAATGGTAAGCGGAAAGCACAATGAAGTAGGAGTCCAGTTGAAGATGTAAGACCATTCTTCTTGCTGCATCTGAAGACCAGAAACCTGAAGCTCTCAAAGGGCCTTCTAAGTGCCAATATCCTGTGCTAAACAGCTGAACGCAAGAGTTGGGAGAAAGGGATCCTTCTCTCCTTGGGGAACCACTGCCCAAAGTGCAGTAATGGGAGCCTAACAGGGACATCTGGAGCATACGCCTCAGCACAAATCTGATTTTTAATAGACACCTATGAGAGGAATCCTGGGGACAGAACATACAGCTTTTCTTATCATAAGATCAAACACATGAAACAGGCTCCCATCACATCTAAAGGAAGAGCCGTGAGCATAAATGTTGAATGGGCATGAATGTTTGCCAGGGCAAAAAGTCCGTGTTTCTGAACTGTAGCAAGATCTCACTTTGAAGCTGGGAGAGGTGGCCTATGCCTTTAATCCCTACACTGAGTTTGGGAGACAGAGGCAGGCAGATCTCTGAGATTTAGAGTATAGCCTACATAGTGAGTTTCAGGGCAGCCAGAGCAACAAAATACTTAGTCAAAAATTAAACCGAAACAAAAGAAACACACAAAAACCTTGAGGTAATAACAAAGAGAGGTTAGGGATCTGACAGTTGGTAACAGATCTCCTGGCAATGCCTGTTGCTCCGTGATGCAACTGGGCTTGTCAATCCTCCAGCAAGGAACTTTCTGTACCTCCTTTCCATTTCCTTGTTGACAAGATTACAGTAAGATTATTTTCAGATATTTTCTTTCCACTAAGAGGTACTTGACTGCTCCAACTCTGGCCAACTCCTTCTGCTCAAGCCCTGCCTAATATACATAGATCTAGCTTTTCCATCAATTGATCAGGTACTAATGCAATTTCATTATTTAAAGCTCACCTGGGAAGTGGCCTTGTTCATCATCTCATTTGTACTGTGTGCAGCAAAAATTCTTCCTAATACCCTCATATGGAGACATTCCTTAAAACACCTGAGAACAACAAATTGGATTTTTCCAGACTTCCTCCATCTGTTTTCCAACCACTTCCATATGGCATCTCTATCTCCCGCTCCCTAGTTTGTTCCTTCTGCCTGTCCCTTCTTCTTCTTTTTCATCTTCTTTCTTTCTTTCTTTCTTTCTTTCTTTCTTTCTTTCTTTCTTTTTTTTCTTTCTCTCTCTTTTTCTTTCCATCTCCTCCCCCCAAGTCAATGAGGTATATCTGATACCTGCTATGGCAGGAGGGTAAAACTAGTTTCACAGCAAATGTGTGATGACCCACACAATAACCACATCTGTGCTCTGTTTGCATTTGGAGGGGGGCCCATCCACATGGATGTACATCATTCTGCAAGGCGAGCTTGGACACCCAATGTTGAGCTAATCACCATATGTTAGACATTCAAATGTAGTCAGATAATGAGGGTAGTCCATAGAGAAGATAAGAGATTTCCAGAGGGCCAGAAAGATGCTTCCAGGGAAGCATATAGCAAGGTTGAAACTCTCTCAGGAAATCTATCCAAAGCAGCCTGGACATGTTGAATATTACACACGATAAAGGAGACTCATATAGTGATGAATCTGATGATTTAAAAATTAGACAAGGCAAACAGCAGTTGCTGCACATAAAAATGTAAAAAATGGAGAAAACAAAAACAAAATTGCCTGTTCCAAGAGAAAGAAAACACTCTCCATTTAGAGCACTGTGGAATTTGTTTTTGTTTTTGTTTTTTCCTTTTTTTCTTTTTGCCCAGCAGAGCAGCTTCTGCTGAGGTGCACACAACCTCCTGCTCCTTCATCTACTATGCCAGCAATCTGAAAAAGTAGCCAACTGCAAATTTATGTTTTCTTTCTCTCTACAAATACCATTGCAAATATTAACAAAGAACAACCCCACTCCCATCTCAGTCCTGCTCCAAAGGCACGAAGAGACAGCCCTTTCCCTTTATGCAGTCTGCTCCCTTCTTGCCCACATAGGACACATAGAAAAGAAATTGCAATCCAGGCCTCCAAAGTGCGCCTTTAATTCCTTTCTATGTTTGTTGCTTGGGAGCATTTATGAAGGCTTTTATGAGCTAAGCAGCCAAACACATCATTTATTTACCCCACGGTGCCAACCATACTTTTGCCCAAACCATCCGAAAGTCAAGTTCTAATCAAGCTCAGCAACCTCAGAAAACTACAGTCCACAAGTGGAGTCATTGATTTGAATGTGGAGTCAATGAAACTGGAGTCATTCAATGGAAATAGGGGTCTCCTTTTATCCCTCAATGACTCTCCTTGCCCCAAGGAAAATGAACATGTGCAATCACTGACCTCATAGCATATCCTGCCTGTGAGGTCTCATCTTCTGGTCTCATCTTTTCTCCCAGGAATTTAAGACATTTTGCAGATATAATACAAGTGTTCAGCTGGGCAGCAGTGACACAGGCCTTTAATTCCAGTACTTGGAAGGCAGAGGCAGGCAGATCTCTATGAGTTCAAGGCCAGTCTGGTCTACAAAGTGAGTTCTGGGATAGCCATGGCTACACACAGAGAAACCCTGTCTTGAAAAGCAAAACAAACAGACAAACAAACAAATGCAAGTGTTCATGGATTGTTAGCTGAAGCGCCAGAGACCTTGGCATTTTCTTGTTGTGGGTTCTCATCTAGCATTTACCACAGACCACTACTACCATGACCAGTCCTGCTCTGGTCTCAAAGCAAACCCAGCTCTATATGGAAGCCAGAGACATCATGCTCTAGTATTTTTTTTTTCTGTAATTTCTCATAAAGTAAAGGATGGCAATGGGAAGAGACAGGCAGGATGATGGTTGTAGCTGAGGGATACTTCCAATGAAATACTTAACTGGCATCTTCCAAGGCATCCTTAGCCTGTGGCTGCTGGCACTAACCCCAGAAATCAACAGAAACTTCTCTTGTTATCATCGTCACTTGCCTTCTTTTGCTTGAAAGCAAGAGCGCTTCAGAAATGGGAAACTTTTCTCTCACGCAGTTATTGAAGGAAGGTTGTGTAGATGGGGACTCTTCCTAGCATGTGTCACTCCAGGACAAGCTCACTAGTCATGGCTTCTCATGTCATGTCCTGCACTGGCTTCTCCCCTAAACCACCCTGAATTGATAGATGCAAATCAACCATTTGTGTACAAGCCAATCTCTTAAGTAAAAAGGTACCTTTCACTATGTTCATTAACAGGCCTTACGTCACCACTGGGCCATCATCTTGATTCCTGAGAGGCCTTATTTTTCTTCATTTGAAACTACATGATTTCTTCAGGAAATCATGAAGCAAAAATCTGAAAAGTCAGAGGCCTCAGAAGTTCACAGCAAGCCCAGAATGTCAGTTTCAATAGCATCTTATTTACCTGGCCTTTCATTTATCACACTACTCTCAAGTGTAAGACACCTAAGAAATATCAATGTCCTCATCAGCTCTGCTAATATTTCTAATTACATTATCAAATTACTTTCCTCTCTGAAAAATAACAATTAAAGGTAAGAAAGAGGATTCAGTGAGTATGAGTGCTTGCTGCAAAGTCTGATATCCCCAGCATCCACACGGTGGAAGGAGAGAGCCAACTCCTGCAAGTTGTCCTCCGATGTCCATATGCATGCTATATCCACATGCCTGCAAGCATCTGCACGTGTACACAGAGAATAGATAGGTAGATAGATAGACCTGATAGAGTGATTTAATTAAAAAGCAACTCTTGTACTAAATATTAAGTTAATAACTTACTTGGGAGTTCTGAAGCTTTTTACAGATTACAAGTCCTTATACCAACTTCCCTCAATCCTCCTACTTTTAGTTCTTCTAAATCAGATATTTACATAATGATTCATTACAGTAGCAGAAATACAACAAGAGGAACTATATTAAAGGGCCATCGCGTTAGGAAGGTCTAAATGTTCGTCATGCAGTGATGATAACTTTATAGGCCATTATCAAATATTTTCTCTTCACCAGTCTAATCTGTTACACTAATCTATACAATCTATATAAGGATCAGAACCTAATGATCAAGGAGCAAGCATAGGAGCATTGTAAAGTTACCGAATTGCAAACTCCAGTATGCCATTTGTATTGGGTAGTCCGGTGAGTCATGTTCCCTGATGTTGGGAGGGACATGTGCAGCCCAAGTTATTCTTAAGTCTTAGTTATCCTCCTGCCTCAGCCTTCCAAGGTCTGTAATTCCTAGCATGAGCCACCACACCTACCATTTTTTATTCTTTATTTATGTGTATTCATGTTCTTCATTTATGTTATGGGAAGATCTAAGAGTTCTTTCTCCCATGCCTATAAATTGAGACTGAAACAAAGTCTAAACAATTGAAAGGATACTATGAATTATACAAGTGCTTACTCATCTGCTGGCTGTGAAACTACACACACAAACTTACTTCTTGGAACTTTGGATTCCTTATCTCTTAGCCATAGATAAAAAGTAGGCCTTTAATGGATCAGATTGTGGTGAGAATAAAACACAATACAATCAAGCGTTTGAAACAGTGCCAGCCATGTATTTTCTCAGTCTTCAGTTGATATTAGTACATATTAACTGTTAACCATGTAGGGGCATATCAAGCAAATTTCACCAGGAGACAGGATAGCATAGTGCTCACGAGCCCCCAGGCTCTGGAGCCAGCCAGACTATCTAGATAAGAAGCTTGAGTTTCCCTGGCTCCACATTTACTAGCTATATGACTTTGCTTGTTAGTTGATCTTCTCAGAGACTCAACACATTCCTCTGAAAAATAAGAAAACTATTACTCCGGTCTCAGTGCTGTTGTAGGAAACACACGTGTAGAACTCATCCATGAACATTGTAAGCATATGATAAATGTTGGCTGAATTTTTTTATTATGGTATGTTGTGACTTTGTTAATGATGATTAAATAAGCAGATTTGTTTTCTCCCTATATTCACATTCTTGCACAAACTACAGATCTACCATCAAGAGTGGAGTCCATTTCTCTGCTCTTTGAATCTGAGCTGTTCATCTGACTTGTTGGAAATAAATAACAAACACGACACAAGCCAAGGTATGGAAAAATGCTTTGGAAAAAAGCTTTGGAAATGGAGTTGTCTTGTGTTGCTGTTCTTGGCAATATGTCTACCTTGTGTGTGTGTGCCCAAGCTATACTGTTAGAGGCTAAGAGGCCACATGGAAAAAAACTAAAGCACATGGTAAGCCAACAGTCCTAACCTGACAAAATTTTTACAGATAGTACATGATCCTGGCACAAGCCAAATTCTCTGCTGACCATAGAGACACAAACCCGACAGAAATTTGATGAACCAATGAACCAATCCAGAGAAGAGCAGCCCAGATGACCTACAGGATTATGATCCAAGTCAATGATCATTGTTTTAAACCACTGAGTTTGGGGTAGTTACAAAACATACTAACTGAAACAAGTCTTCTGTAGCCTTTGTAATTCCTAGTACTAATTTGTAAACTTTCACTTGAACCTATCTGCCAGGTATATGTGGCCAAAAGATGAATACTATGAGCCATTTAAAATTAACCCCTGTATTCTCCTCCCCTTCCCTCCTCTCCCTTTCTCTCCTCTGCCCTCTTTTCTCTTTTCCTGTTCCTCTCTTCTCTCCCAGCTGCTCTGGATGACAAGTTTCCAAAGAGAGCAATCCTTCCTTAAGCAAATTGTACTGAAAACAGCTTCACAGGAAAAGCCCTTGGTATGATTATGCACAAACAGATGGAATCTAAAAGTTGGAGCTTACTACAGAGAAAAGCCTGTGGGTGGAAGAGACATTACAAAAGAGAAAGCTGTTGAGGTGTCTCGATGAGTAACGGCAATTGCGTCAAAAGCCTGGTGACTTGACTGTAATCACCAGAATCCAAGGTAGAAAGAGAGAATCTACTTCTGAATGTTCTCCTTTGACCTGCACATGTGAACCATTGCATGTGTGCATGCAGCACACACACACATACACACACAAAAATACAGAGAGAGAGAGAGAGATCTCAAAATAATTGCAAGCTTCCATTTCTAGAATTTGCGGTTGCTTGGGACAATGAGCAGGAACTAACTCAATGCCACCTCCCGTGAAAAGTTCTCCTCAGCTTTTCTCAATGACATCATCCATTTGCATTTGATACCAGTTTTGTGTGTTTAGGCCTTGGGCTATTATGATCTTATGTGGCACTAACACATCCTCATTATCATATGCATGTGAATCTTCTCTACCAAAGAAAACACTTCATTCCTTGAAGGTAAGAACTTTTCTCATTCTCTCTCCGTACCTAAATGTTCAACCCATAGGCACTGATGAGAACATCATGAGTTGCTGGGGCATTGCCACAAGCATGATGGCTTGAATTCAGATCTCCAATGCCTACATGTAGTAATACAGACCTACAATCCTAGTACTTCTACATCAAGATGGGAGCCCTAGACAGGAGAATCCCTGGAAGCCTACAGACCTTCTAGCCTGGTGTATCTAGCAATATTCAATAAGAGGCTGACTCAAACAAGATAGACATAAAGGAATGACACTGAGTATTGTCCTTTAACTTCCATGCACATGCCATGGTACATATGTGCCTTCATTTGCACACATGAACACACACACATTATCAGATTGCACAAATTAAGTTAAACTTTTTTTTTAAAAATGCAGTGGCCGTTTTATGAAAGAAACTCCCTGAGTAGTTGTGAATAAAAATTTCATGCTTACTGAGAGACAGCAGAGAAAGAGCTCTGAGAGCATAGTTCCTAAGGTCATACTCCCTTAGGTTTAAATCAATACCTCTCAAACTATGAATTGTTTCTCATCTTCCTCAATTATAGCTCACAATCATGGAAGCAGCTTCCTTAGGGCCTCTGAGTATAAGCTGATACAAGAAATGTAGCTCACTAGGCCCATAGACTGGAATACAAGTTGGCTGTAAGAGGAAACAAACTGTGCTCAGTGAAAGAAGTCATTCACAAAAGAATGCATGCATATTCTCTGCCACTTATATGAGCTATCCAAAAAGGGCTCATTCAGAGGGACAAAATGGAAATGAATGATTGCCTAGGGATGGGGATTGGTTTAGAGATTAATTGTAGGTGGAATATTTCCCAGTCAGTGTAATGATGATAAAACACCTTTGGAAATTTACTTTCAAAATTATTAAATGTTTGCTTGCAGCAGATAAACGGCATGGGAGGCAAGTTATTACACCTCAATAAAATTGCTTTTGAAATATGTGAAGGGCTTAGAGAATGGTGTATAGCCCAGATTCAGCACTATGTAAATGTTTATTAAAAATAGCTAAGCACTGTGCTTGGAATATCTGGACACAGCAATGGTCCCAGGATGCTGAACTGCCCTTATTTCTAACCCCTCCTTCATCCTTCTTCTCTTACCCCAGGGATTAAAAGAGCAGGGATCCCATTCCTCTGAGTCCAGGATGCTGCTAAGCCAGCCATATGTGTCTCCTTGGCTGCTACTGTTCCTCCTACTGCCAGAACTCTTCACAGAGTATTAAATGCCTCTTGTTTATGGAGCTCATGATGCCAATCTTTGTTTTATTTTATGGAGGCAACTGCTCTTATGCAAGTTTGTTGTTGTTGTTGTTGGACGGAGGGGGGAATGTTTGGAGGAGGAGATGATCACACCATTGAGGGAAGGAGAGTCCTTATAACTATGACTCCAAAGGGAAAAAAAAGCTGGTGATTACTCAGAAAAGCCCACCCATCCTTGTCCTTGATAAATGTCATGCCACAGGGTAACTCTAGCTCTCATCAAAGTCTGGACAACAGCACTCTCTTGGGAAGAAAGAAGCAAAAGACTAGAGAGGAAAGAAAGAGAAAGGAAAGGAAAATGGAAACAAAAACAATTAGTTTGAGATAGACTAATTGCAAGGCTGTACCACCTATGATGCAGGAACTGGGAAGGAGGATTTAATTTGCAAGAAGTCTCAAACACACAGTCTTGTAAATTTGTGGCTTTCACATCTTGCCCCAAGCCATCTGCAAGGAGTTCTCAGACCTTCTGTGAACTCATCACCCCGCCCTGTTTTATCTCCTGGCCTTCATTAAGATCTGGCTCATTTATTCAGTTCCCATCAGGTCATGTGCTCAGTTGCTCACCATTTCCCACATTACTGCTGATGGAGTCTATCTTTCCAGACATTTAAATGCATCTAACAAAAAAAATTTTTGAGAGGGAAAGAAACATGACTCCACCTCCTCACAGTCTCCTCAGACTTGGCAAAATGAAAAATTGGAGTCCTGCCCAGACCTAGTAAAAGCAGCCCACTTCCCCCATGCAGCGTCCATAATTTATGTATGCAGTCATTCAAAGATTATTTGTTGAGCATTCACACATGACAGAACCTGGGTTCCATACCTTAGCAGTACTTTTCAAACTTAAACATGTGCGGGTTCACCTGGAGAAGAACTAAAATGTAAATTCCTGGTGGAGACAGCCTCTGGTGGCTAAAAATTACTGGGCCTAGACAAACACACAGAACACCACTATGAAACTATTTGAAATGTGTTAAGTCCTAGCCTTGGGAGGTACCCAGATAGTAAGGAGGGGAACTGGGAGGAAATACTGGACTAAAGTGGTCTGTGTAGCTAGATGTACAATTCATATGTGTAATCACCATGTTCTAGGCATTCTCGCGTCTTCATTGAAGTGAGGGAGGAGCATGAGAGGAATCACATTCATTGATTTTTAACACCTAGCTCAGTGCTTGATACATTACTCATTCACTGAATGAATGAATACAGCATTATTTATTATATTTTATATGACAATGTTTCAGATGCTGTTTACATATTTACCTGCCTCTTCAAAATTCAATGAGCTAGCTGGGTGTGATGAAATACCTATAATCCAAGGACCCTGGGCCTCAAATGGAAGAGGCAAAGTTCAAAGGCAGCCTTGACTAAGTTGTGAGTTTAATGCCAGCCTAGTCTACATGAGACCCCATCTCAAAACAACAGAATTCCTCAGTGAGTCAACAAGTAGTGAAAGAGCACAAAGACGATACCAGGCCTGAAATGGATTTGTGTCCGGTCCTACAATTAATATATGTGTTTCTCCTGCCCTTAGAAAGTAGAGTCTGAGGCTTCTCTCTATGGGATGATCTCCCAAAGCTCACTGGGTGAGATTCACTGTCTTGAATGACCCAGTCTTTGGGTCTGAATTCTAGTCTCCTGAATCCTTAGAGGTCTTAGAGTAAGTAACTCTGTGCATCTTTGCTGCTGACATGAGGCTAATAGAAGAGCCTATATTAGAGGGCTAGAGGAAGACTAAGTGAGCTCACCTATGTGGTACACTCCCAGCAGCACATTTTCTCAGGAAAAAAAAATGGATTAGAAGCCTTCATACTTTTTATTGTCATCATTGCTGTCTTCATTAACAACTGACTCCCAGGCAGGCAATGCATCAGCTTATAAAGCATAAGCTCACAAGTGAGATCAGGAACACAGGCCTCTCTTGGGTGTCCGTGGGCCCGGCTGGTCTTCTTGCTTTCTTCCTCCACACTATTTGGTTTTCCCTTTCTCCCTCAGTCTGTTCCCATAATAACTCCTTGAAACTTCCAACCCCATTGCTGTGATGGCTGTCGTCCAGGCCAAAGCTGGCAGAACTGAGGAAAGACAGGCCCCTCTCATTCAGCCACACACAGCCTACTTGTCACCCTTTTGGAAACCAGTGACTCAGATGTAACTCTCCTGCAAGGTAGCAGCTGGTGGGCTTTGGCAAAGCATGTAAAAGGAGCACATTCTCTTGCCCAGTGACCCAGAGCACCAAGGAGAAGGCCTTTAATGGAGCTCTCATTCATGCTTTAGCCTAATTAAAATGGCATTATCAGTTTCAATTGCAGGTTGCTTTTGCCAGCTGCAACTGCTTCAGTTCTCCAAGGCATTCACTTCTTGTTTCTGTTAACAGATCCTCAAGATGGAGCCGAGGAGCACTGGATGATTTCGGGTTGTCTTCCTCTCTATCCTGTCTCATTTGAGAGTCAGGTTTGCAGAGTTATTTGCCATCATTGTTCATCTAATCAGGTTTAGATTACTCAGTGTGGGGACATCTGTTTTCTTTTTTTCTTTCTTTCTTTCTTTTTTTTTTTTTTGGTTTGGTTTGGTTTCTTGAAACAGGGTTTCTCTGTGTAGCCTTGGCTGTCCTGCACTTGCTTTGTAGACCAAGCTGGCCTTGAACTCACAGAGATCTACCTGCCTCTGCTTCCCCTAATGCTGGTATTACAGGTATTTGCTACTGCACCCGGCTGTGGTCACATCTCTATAGAGCAATAGTCCAAATTCCCATGGTTCCACACATGGACTTCATTTTAACATTAACTGAAGATCTTCCCAAGGACAGGAGCTCATATTCTATACAAACTGAGACATCCTCAGCCTGCCCAACTCAAAACTAATAATGTTCTAGTCTCTGTCAGGCTGAGTTGAGAGGTAACAAAATGTTACCTCACATCTTCTCTGAAGGTTCTACACTCTCACCTCCCAGAAGGTAGGCTTGCTATTTGCTTCTAAACATTTTCCAGACGTTTTGTGAGGAGCTCAGCTTCGTCTGCCCTGGCTACCAAATGAGCATGACTTTATAGTTTGTGATACAGGAGCTCTTGAATTATGCTAGGCTTGTGGCAAGTACCAGCCCTTGGGAGGTAGAAGCAAAAAGATCACTGTGAGTTCAAGGTCAGCTTGTTCTACACAGAGAGATCTGGGTCAACCAGTGTTATATGGACAAACTGTCTCAAAAGGTCAAAAAGTAAACAAACAAACAAAGAGCCCCTTTGTAGAAACATAGTAGCACTTAGGAAGGGCTCCACCGCCACAGCAAGGAAAGCAGCTAAATTCAGAGTTCAGGCTTAAAAAGAAACAAAATCAAATAAACAAAAAACAGTGGCAGTACTTTAAGTGATCTGGGAAAGGCAGTGAAAGACAATAGAAGAATAAATTATACCTCAGAAAATCTATCACTAAGGCCTCTAATCTTTTTCTGTCACACTGTGGCATCTATTTTTTATTAATTTCTTAATGTGTTTATCACACATTTATCAAATAGTAAAGCTATCCCATATGGCATACTGTTTGTGGGAATGAGCTCTGGGATCAAACAGGCCTCCTCGAGTGCCTCTTGGACCACTTGACCAGCTGTGCCTTAGGGCAAGTCACTTGCTTTGTCTAAATGCCAGTTTTCTGTGTGTAACTGAAGATCTCCAATGCAGAATGAGCTGGAAGAGACTGTGATGACGGGGTTGCAGTGCCATTGCTCTGGCAATCAGACTTTAGAAATTCCTTTCCAGCTTCAGTATTCCAAGACTTTTCTACACAAGAAATTCTATTTGAGCCTTCCAAAGCCTTGGGGTTCCAGATCACAGTAGCTGTTTGACACTGTTAATCTTCATTTTCAACTCGACTATTGTTAGAATCAGCACAAGAACACAACTCTGGGTGTGCATATGAGGGCATTTTCAAAAGGCTGTAACTGAGATGGGAATTACCTACCCTGAATAAAGGTGGAGTCACAACCATCATTTTTCTGCTTACTGATTACAGACACAATGTGATCAGCTTCCTCCTGGCATAATGTCTTCCCCACCACAAAGAACTGTACCCTCAAACTGTGAGCCAAAATAAACCATCTCCTCCCTCAGTTGCTTTTGGTAGGTATTTTTGTCACAATAAGAAAAAATTAGCTAATACGCTGTGGAAGCCAGGTCCTGACAGAAATAGTAAGGAGGTGATCTAATATCCACTTACAACTGAGTATATAAATCTGTACACCTAAAGAATCTAAGCAAAAAAGGACCCTGGGTAAGATGATCAATCCTCATCCAGAAAGGCAAATGGGATAGACATCGGAAGAGGTAGAAATCAGGGAACAGGACAGGAGCCTACCACAGAGGGCCTCTGAAAGACTCTACCCAGCAAGGTATCAAAGCAGATGCTGAGACTCATAGCCAAACTTCGGGCAGAGTGCAGAGAATCCTCTGAAAGAAGGGAGAGATAGTAAGATCTGGAGAGGACAGGAGCTCCAAGAGGAGAGCAAAAGAACCAAATAATCTGGGCACAGGGGTCTTTTCTGAGTCTGATATTCCAGCCAAGGGCCATGCATGGAGATAATCTAGAACCCCTGCACAGATATAGCCCAGCAGCTCAGTGTCCATGTGCGTTCCCTATTAGGGGGAAACAGGGGCTGTCTCTGACATGAACTCAGTGGCTGGCTCTTTAATCACCTACTCTTTAGTGGGGAGCAGCCTTATCAGGCCACAGAAGAAGACAATGCAGCCAGTACTAATGAAACCTGATAGGCTAGGTCAGAGGGAAGGGGAAGTGGACTTGAGGAGGGGCATAGGAGGAGAATAGGGAGGGAGGGAGGGATTGGAAGGGGATGAGGGAGAGGGCTACAGCTGGGATACAAAGTGAATAAATTGTAATTAACAAAAAATAAATATAAAAAATAAAATATGTTATAATCAGTTTAAAAGGGGTAAAGGGGAATTCTGTTTTGCTCCTCACTTTTCTGAATGTTCTTCCCATTGCACACAAGATAAAACTGAAGTGGCTAAATTAGACCCATAAATAGAAGGAAACCTACCAACCTTCCTCATCTTCATGCCTGGATCTCAGCATAGATGGAAACCAACATGGAGCCTGTTCTAAGCAAACACCAAATTTCAGTCTTCCCGTTGAAACTTGGCAGACAATCACTATCATTATTCCAGACATTGAAACAACTTCAGCTCCCCTGCTTTTTCTCTCTTATGAACACCCACCAGAAAGATAACAAGCTGAAATCATTATGACTTGAGTAATGGCACCCATGGGTACTTTACAAGATTCTTTTGTTGCTTTCATAAACTTTTGCTCATCTCCAAGTGTTCTCATATTCATTCACATTCATGAGAATGCTAACTAGGAAACTGAACATCAGATTTATATAACATATGATGAAAGTGAGGTGCTAGAGGCAATACTGTTCATCCAAGATCACCCAGCTGCCACTAGAATGGTGCAAGTTAGAACCACAGTCTCCTTACTCCAAATACGTGTTCTTCACTCAACAGCCTTAAAGCAAACTTTCATCTGCTGAACTTTTGGTAAACTACAAAGCAGCAGAATAGGTGTTTGTGATTGTAATAGGAAGGAGTGAGTTATCCTGATTACAGGTACTGAGAAAGCCCCATGAATGTCTATCTGGAATTGGAAGGGACTAGGGACCCTGACAAAATGATATCCATGAGGGCTTTTCTACTTACTCCAGTCCATGACCTCTCTGACAACTTCTGCTCTAAATTTATTCTTTCATCGCATCTATCCAGAAGCTTCCTTGACTTGGATGTCCAATGGGGACCATCTCTGGCTAACTCAGCATAAATATACTCCAGTGATATCAAATACCCTATAAATCAACAGGACTCACTCAGGCTTTGGCTCCTACATAAAATTTGCCCACTCTACTTCCTTTTAAGCAAGGAAAGAGAGGCATCAAACTAAGGCCCCATATTATTCCATAATGTAAAACACGTGTGGCTTACTAATACCAGACAAGAAGAGCTGTGCAATGTGGAGCACATTCCTAAACATACCATGGGGTGTGGATAACAGGATGGCTTTAATTAAAGCCCTCCTAACCCCTTCTTTAAGCTACTCTTCCACTTCTTGAATGGCTTTTCTTTTGACTACAAATCACCTGATATAACCACCCCAGAAGCACTGTACAATTTCAGCTGCATTTTTTTTTTAAGAATACTATACAGCAGAAGAATTGCCAATGAACTGGTGAGCCTGGAATATACAGTAGCCTCCATGCTGGGTAGTGTATCAGAGGACGATATCTTTAAGTGAATGATCACATTTTCTGTGTGGTGATCCTCTTAGGAAGAGTATGGAACCTACGGATCCCTTCCAAGAATCATTCTTTGAAACGTATGAAATAAAATACAGGATTGTAAAGTAAACTGATTATATCAGAATACAGCTATCAAAATACTGAAAAGCAAATTTTCTTAGAGTAATAAATATGCTTGTTTACAAATGCTTTACATAATAAGGTTTAGTCTTATTTCATCATGATTTTAGTCTTATATTCCATCATGATTTTGAAGAAGTAATGAGCATATTTTGAGATTTTTCCAGAAACTGTAATATTATACATAAATATGTATTATTTAAGTAGTGACAACTAATCATGGGGACAGGTAAAACTACAGATTTATGTCTTTATTTGCAAGCGAAAGAAATGATAAATGTCAGTTCAAGTTTGGTGAAACTAAAGATATCATGTTTTTTCATTAATCCTGATTATAGACCCTTTGAGTCAAAGACTAGTGGGTTCTCAGTTAAGATCAACCCTTATACAAGAAAGAGGAACAAGGATGTGCCTTAGTCAGGGTTTCCATTGCTGCAATAAAGACCATAATCAAGAACAGCTTGGGGAGTAAAGGGTGGATGCCATCTTACAACTTGTGATCCATCATCCAGGGACATCAGAGCAGGAACTCAAGCAGAGCAGGAACCTAGAGCCGGGGTCTGAAGCAGAGACCAGAGAGGAGGCTGCTTACTGGCTTGCTAACTCATGGTTTGCTTGACTTGCTTTGTTCTAGCACCTTGGACCACCAACCCAGGAGTGGCGCCAACCACAGGAAACTGGGTTAACCTACATCAGTCACCATAGGTTTGCCTACAGGCCAATGTGGTGGAAGCATATTCTCAATTGATATTCCGTCTACCCAGTTAACTCTAGCTTGTAGCAAACTGACACAAAACACAAAAAGCACAGGGTGGATTGAAGAGAAATAAGGTTAGTTATCAAGGCCAATGAGAGTGTTTGCTAACAACCAATTTTTGCTGGGAAGGGAAGACAGATATCCCCTAAATACTGAAGTAATACTTTGAACTGCTGACAATGAGAGAAATATGGAGTTCAAGAGCAGGCCACTACAGGCATTACAAAACACAGCAAAACAATCCCAAAGCAAGGTATCCAGGGACCTACCCAGGTGCACCTGAAGAGACAGATCTTTGGAACTTCCCAGTTTTCTTACTTATTATCCATTCTGCTATTTCTCTAGACATTAAAATAATTTTGTAAATCAGTGATTAGACCTACCGTGTCATATCCCCGGATAAAACATCTAATCTACTACATCTCAGGAAAGACACAGGTGCAGGAAGATGACCTTGCGGAACCAGGTTTGAGGACCATATGTCACTGTTTCTTCTTGTGTGATAGTTTGTTGGGCCAAGGGTGAATTTCAGAATCAAAAGTAGCCTAAGTGCTGGCTAACAGGCAATAATGGTGCAGCTTGGCAATTAATAATGATCAATCTGGATTATATGGCCTCCCTCTTATGTTTTCTTGGAGAGTGTAAAATAGAGGACACTACAAGAAGAGGGCAGTTACAAGCAGAATTCAATAGTGAAAAAAATTACAGGTGAAATCCCAAAATTTAACTCAGGCTCATATGAGCAAAAACCTAATGCTAAAGTAGAGAGTGCCAATGATGCCAAAAAGACCTTAGGCTCCACCACGAGGTCCCTACGGTGCCCCCAGATTGAGACTGCTCTCTACAAAGTCTTAAATTTCTGTCAAGACTCCATTTCTTTCTCACAAAACCTTTATGTCTTATTCTCAAAATAACTCCACTTCTTTTCTCCATAGAGTCTCCACTTCCTGTTCATACAAAGCCCCCAGTTCCCGTCACTATGGAGCCTATAACTTTTTGTTTCTACAGTTTCCAGTACATAATTTCATGGTAAAATTTAGTGAATGAAGTTCAAACTAAGGAGGAGATCTTTTTTTTTCCAGTAATTTGGAAATGGAAGTTTCTCATTTGCTTCCTCTCCCTTAGGGAAGCCTTTCACTGTCCTGTAAGATTGGGAAATATTGGATAAAGTGTCCTCCACAAACTCTTTCACCCACTTCTCAGAACATAGAAACCACATTCCCAGGAATCATCTGTGTAGATGAATTTACCTCAAGTTAAACAGTAAGTTTCTTGAACACATGGCCTCTGCTCCAAGAGCTTGTCATAGTAAATGTCCCATAATATATACTTTACAAATATTTGTTGAATCAATCAAGAAGCGAAGTTTCTACAAGAAGCCATGGTGCATAAAATAGCAATTTAATGATGCAGTTTAATGATCTATTCATAGCTGTTAAGAGGAAAATAATGAAGCAGATCCAACACCTCATAGGAAACCATTAAATTAAAGGTTTTTATACAACAATGATTAAAAAGTCATTCAGTTCACTGAATATTTACTGTGAACTACTGTGGGTCATAGTATCTTCTAATGAGGATTAAACTAATAAAAGAGGCAGAATAGGCAGAATACTCAAACAAAACAAAGGAGGAGATGCATACTGTATGAGACAGATCATCTGAGATGTGCCATAGAACTAGAGTTAGATGACCTATACTCAAATATAAGCTCCATCCTTTATTAATGATAGAAACCTAGACAAGTTGCTGAGTCCAGCCTCAATTTCCATATCTGTAAAATGAGAGCGATGCTATAAGTTTCACAGAGAATTCCAAAGACTGAATGTAACAACTATAGGAAGGGACCCAGAATTGTAACTGGTATATAACAGACATCCATTAAAGGTTCAATTTTTTACCAGTCATCAATGAGAGCATTTTAAGGGGCTGGCAATGTAAGTCAGTTGACTGTGTACTTGCCTAGCATGTACTATTCTCCACGTATGCACTGGTTCCAAGCACTGCATAAGTCATGCATTGTGGCACATGCTCATGATCCTAGCACTCAGGAAGCAGAGACAAGAAGATTCAACAGGAAGTTCAAGGTCATCGTTGGCTATCTAGCAGGTTTCAAGCTTTAGCTATATAGAATTCAAGAGCATCCTGGGCTATATTAGATAATCCTATCTTAAAAACAAACAAAAATAATGCTTGTGCATGCCTGGCAAGGTGGATGTAGTGGTAGTAGAACACAGAAATTGGATCAATTTAGACAATTTAGACAATCACCTCACTGGGAAATCAATTTTATTTAGATAGTAGATAAATTAGAGCGGAGACTCTGGAATTAGCTTTTTGATGCTGGCCAACTGATTCCTTTCTGCTTGTGCCAGATAATTTGTCTATAAAAAGCAATAGCAATGCCAGCTTTCAGAGTTAGTAAGGGTTAAATGAACTAATGCATGAAAAATGTTTAGAGTAGCATCAGGCACACAGTAAAGTGGCAATCAATGTTAGCCACAGCTAGGAGGAGGCAGTAAGAAAGTAGTGGAAAGTGTAAAACTTATAAAAGACTTGAGGTCTGCTACTACTTCTTCAGTGTTATCCAAACTGATTATGGAGCTCTGCTAGTTTTCCTTATAGATAGTAAGAATCCTGGTACACCATGTCCCAGCATAAAATGGCTCTTGCAGGGTGGCAGACGCTGAATCCAAAGGCAATCCAAGGAGCTATGGTTCCAATTAGGAAAGCAAAGCTGGCCCAAATACCATTCCCCACAGCTTGGCAGGAGGAAAATGTTGCAACAAACCAGACCATGTCCCCCATTTTCAGTCTTTGTTTCTCAGTTCAAACATTTGTAAATCGTTCTGAACTTGGGAGAGGCAGCAGCAGCAGCAGTAATGGTTTTAAAAGGCAGAGCCATGATCAAATGAAGGCAAAATAAACACACAAATGCTTCAAAGGTCTTAGAGATCAAAATACAAATCATGAAACTATAGAAATTAAAAGAGATAAAATTAGTGTCCCCCCAATACAAGAAATTATGTCCTCCTAGAAGTAGTATCTGATTCTTACTGATGAAAAGCTATCTAGATCTCTAAGTTCTTAACTGAGTTTCCTTTTAAATATGGCATGAGTGTTTCTATTCTTTTCTCCTAATATCCCTGAGACAGCTTCTAAAACATAGTTATAGGGAAATTTAGGTGATGGCAATTTTTATTCTTGTTCATTGAGATATAATTTCTATAAAGTAAAGTGTAAATATAAAGTTATTTACAGCTCTAGGAATTTGTCCACATATCTCCATTCAAGATGACACTGTAATACAATATAGAATTACGGATTCTGGAGACTCCTTGGGGTCTCCCCTGAGAGTGCTCTGCTTTGGTGGTTTTGAACTTGATGTGACATATACACCTCCTTTTTCCTTTTTGGAATCCTCAGACATGTATGTTATAACAGAGACCCGGGGAGGGGGGGAAGGAGAAATGGGAAATGATAAAGGATACTAGATCTTTCTCATATATATGTAGCCTAATGCAAAAACAAAAATCAGCCGAAAATATCAGCAGAGAAGATAATAAGTCTCTGTGTGAGCACTGTTGCACTAGGCTCCCAATTATCTGAATCCACATGTGGTACTCCTCTGTATGTACTCATCAGGCCCACTGACACCGGGAGATGACCCACCTCATATCAAGAGTCAGCTTCACCTCATGCAAAATTAGGTCTTATTTCTTGTAGATCACACCTTTTAATGCAAGTTAAGAGGTTATAGCAAGCCTACATCTGAATCTATCTCTGCCACCATCTGGTTGGGTAAATTCAGAAAATGTCCTTGCCTTAGGGTCTTCATTTGAAACATGGCTATAATGAGGGTTATAAGTACACACCACTGTGCTCAGCTTTTATATGGCTGCTGGTAACCCAGACTCAGGTCTCCATGCTTACACAGCAAGCATTTGACACACTAAGACATTCTCCAGCCCCTGTCCAATAATTCTTTTTATTAAATAAGAAAAGACCTTTTTAAGGAATAGCAATTGCACTTCTTTTAGGGCACGCATGCAAGGACCAAGAAGGATTTCACTTAGTTAGGTGTTATAAGGATTAAATGCTTAGAACACCTGAAACACACTACCTCCTAAAATAAGCTTCTTGTTGTTATCATTATCAATCATTACTACTCTCTAGACAACATTCTTAGAGCCTTCAGAATTATCTGAAGCATGTAACATAGACCAACAATGCAGTGTGCATATGCAAACCTAATACAAATATAAACATACAAACATGCATATACAAACATGCCTATCATTGCATATGTAGGTGTACATACATTACACATAAGGGTACTTTTATACAAACATGCATACAAATACCTATGTGTCTTTGGCACACCCTCTTCTCAGGATATAGGTACAAACAACACTCCAAAACCTCCCAGAAAGTTTCTGCTTGTTAAAAACTGTGGAAAAGAGCAAAGTAATGGAAGTGTAAACCAGGTAACCTTATTCATGAGAAACACACTTGCCATGAATAGGTCTGGAGAACACAAAACTCTCTCCCTTCTCTCTCTCTCTCTCTCTCTCTCTCTCTCTCTCTCTCTCTCTCTCTCTCTCTCTCTCACACACACACACACACACACAAACACACACACACACACAGGATTGCATTCTGGGCTCTCTCTCTCTCACACACACACATATATACATATATATATATATACACATACATATACATGAGTGCATTCTGGGTTCACTTATTCCGAGATAATATTGTGCAAGCTGAAATTTACAACATGGCCATAAAATACTATTGGGAGATTTGACTCATCTGCCCTAAACCAGGGTGGGTCTCCATGAAAGAAGAAAGGGAATTCAATCAATCTCTATCTTACGATAAAACAAACAAACCCGTCAGGTATAAAATCAAGGCATGGCTGGTCAGTTAACTCAGTTGGTTAGAGCATGGTGCAAATAAAGTCATCCAGAATGTCACCTTAGAAATTCTATACATTTCTAAAATTCCATGACATTTCTGACCAAGTTTGTAAGACTAGAGAGAAATTAGGACATGGCATTGGAAAGTTTCAAGGTATACTTGCCTCTAAAAGGAATATGTCTGGCAATTCTATAAAGATTTTTTTTCCAGACAGCCATGAAAATTGTCAGGGATGCTTTGATTATGAATAGGAAATATTACTACTAGTGTAGATATTAGCATAACTAAAATATCCTTTAACATATTTTTCTCCACCATCTCATCCAGGAGGTTACTGTGGGGGATGAAAATGCATGGCTCTTCTGCAGTGGAGACTCAGACGGAGATAACGTAATCTCTGTTCTCAAAGTTCAGTGCATCAATGATGGCATGAGCCTTAGGTTGGAACAGTTATCAACTTAAAAAAGACCCCTGAGGTTATGGCCAGCATGGCGTGAGCGCGCACATGAGCACAGACACACACGTGTGTGTGTGTGTGTGTGTGCGTGTGTGCACATGAACAGGGAAGCGATGAGAAAAGAAAGAAGCAAATGATCCAGTTCTAAGCTGATTTTGTTATGAAGACAATAAAATAAAAGTTTAGAATCAAGAACTTGGATACCATCCAATCCCTTTGGGGGGGAAAATAATTGTATTAATTAATAAAAGTGAAATATATGATTTCATAATCATATATTAGTCCAATCCTTAGCAAATATAGTTTGATTTGGGGACTGGCAGGCCAGAGAAAATGATGCTAAAGGTGAGTTGGCAAAAATAACCCCTTCAGGCCAGTGAGATGGCTCAGGATGTAAAGGCACATGCCACAAAATTGAACCACCTGAGTTGGGTCCCTAAGAGTCCAAGGGGTATAAGGAGAGAACCAACTCCCCCAAGAGGTCCTTAGACCTACACAGTGGCACCATGGCAAGAATACATACGAGCACGCACACACACATACACACTCATAAAATCTCTTGCTGAAAATAAGCAGATAACAGGCTGGATATGATTAATATTAACTTTCATTGCAGAACTAAATGGAGACCTTCTTGTCATAGCAACTATCCCTACTTAACCTCTCCCATCTGGCAGACAAAAACTGGTGCGGAGGAGGTTGAGGAAGTCAAGGAATGGCTACAGGAACGACTGCCACCTCACTCAACAGCATGAATCTTGAAAGCATGAGACTGGGCAGAAGTCAGGCACTTCTGACAACAATGAAAACAAGTGGTTCTATTTAATTAAAATACAAAAAGAGACAATATAACACTGTAATGCCAGAACTGGCTGTAGTCAATCTTGGGGTAAGTAGATACTCAGCATTATTTTGCCCTCTATACTACTTCCAGGGTTTCTAGCTGTACTTAGTGGGAAAGAAATGTGAGAAATGAGGCTCTGCCATCTCCTGTGGGCTGTCTGGCCTAGGGGTCCTGTCTGAAAACACTTTACTTCCCGTTATAAAAGATAATCATCATGGCCAAGGGAAACGTTTGATGTGCCCTTGGTGTTCTGCCAATGACACACAGCTGACATTTCACAGACATAATACAAGTCTGAATACAAGCACACGACAAAGGAAGCATTTCCCAGGAACTCATGCTTCCCCACACATAAGCTCCTACTGGCAGGCAGTACCCAAAAATGATTAATAGTATTAAATGGGGACCACATGATGGTTTGGGCTGCAATGTTACAAAAGCACAAGGACCCCCAGCAAGGGAGCTCTTCATGCAAACAATGCATAAGCACCCCAAACCCTTCCCAGCATCACAGTCCCCTATTCTCACCCCACATGGAGGCTGAAAATGAGGAAGTCAAGAAGAGCAGAAATACACGGGAGGTCAATAAGGAGGAATATCTGGGTGCCTGAGGTTTTGAGAGCTGCTTCTTTAAATTCTCACAGTCACTTACAGATCAAAAATTTCAATCTTTACTAAAAACTCAGGGGAAAAAACTGAGATAAGAACTATAGTAGCGCTTCCACACATTGGCTGCATATTAAAATCAGCTTGGGAACTCTTTAAAAACCTGATGTGATACCTACGTACACTTTATGCTACCTCTTTCTGAATTTTTAGGAGTGGAAGGCCAGGTATCAGCATTTTAACCCCCCATCTTGGGGTACTAAAAGTGCAATTCGAGGTAGAGCATATATTTAGCATGTGAAAAAAACCGGAGTTCAATCCCCAGCAGAAAATATAAAGCAAAACCTAAACTCCCAGCTCTATCCAAAGTGTTGCTCATGTTGAGAAGAAATGGTTTAGACCAGCATTTGATAAACTTTAACATGCATAAGTTGTCCAAAGAAACAAAAATAAAAACAACAACAACAACAAAAACCAACAATTCTGAAACAGTGGGGCTAGGATGGGGCCTGCCTTAGACTTTTACCTGAGGACGCAAAACAAAACAAAACAAAACAAAACAAAAAAACACAAAACAAAACAAAAAATGAGTGTATTTTCATAAGGGGCAGAAATGTTCCAAAATATGTCATTTTTCTAGCTCCTTACATCCACTTAGACACAGTGGGATTCCAAATCTGTGTCCCTTTTATACTAAAATAGATGTAAAGGCCCTGGTTTCCCCTCCTCTGCTTTACAGAGATGCCAATGAAAGATGCCAATGACACCATGTTTCAGAAACATCAAGAAATAGAAAGCTAGCCAGCTCTCCAGCTCCAGCCCCACTAGTGAGGCTGATTTCACTGGGGGAAGTAATAGCTCCCTGCAGTTTGGTGGTTTTCAGGGGCTTTCAATGAGCTTCCTTATTTGACAAGATACTAGGCACAAGCCATGCCACAGTATGTGTATTAAAGAGACCCACATGTAACTGCTTAAGAGTATACACTCACTTAATCCTATGGAGGCTAACAAATGAATTAGCTGGTGGCATCCACTTAGGATATATGATTCAATTTGTATTATGATTTCTTTCTAAGACATGAACTGATTTTGACACATATAAAAATGTGGTTTCCATTGTTCTCAATACCATTTAAATGAGGGGAAGGAAAGGTCCCTTTTAAGGGGCCCAGACATGAGGCAAACAAGTAACTAGGGGGTAGAATGAAGGGAGTTTGTATAGGGTTAGGATGGGACATTGTTACCGCCATGATGAAGCTAGGGAGCTTTCACCTCTAATGCTGGATTCAGTCAGCAATGGCCCTCTAGTCAAGCATGTAGGCAAAGTCTTGAAACATAATTCACAGTACTCCTTGCCACCTCTTCCCTCATATGATTGTTGTACCCATGAACAGTTTGGGACCCGAGAATCATTAATGGACAATAGGACTATGGGGAGAGGTTAGAGCTCTTGCAGGCCCAGGGTGGCCACTCTAAAACCAAATAAAATAGTTTTACATGCTCAAAACTTTCTCATCCCTATTGGCATCAAATATTGACACTAAGATAAGAAAAGAAGATGCCACATACTACTAGGAAATACCACAAATAGCCGTTTACTTTCTTTTTTCCTTTTTTAATTATTATAATTTATTACAATTTATTCAGTTTGTACCCCAGCTGTGGTCCCCATCCTTGTCTCCTCCCAATCCCACCCTCCCTCTTCTCCTCCTTTGCCCTTCCCCTAGTCCACAGATAGAGGAAGACCTCTTCCCCTTCTATCTGACTCTAGCCTAGTCCTATTCTCATAGGACTGGTTGCATCATCTTCCTCTGTGGACTGACAAGGCTTCTCAGCCCCCCTCACCCTCAGGGAGGTTATCAGAGAGCCTGACACTGAGTTCATGTCAGAGAAAGTCCCTGTACCCCTTGTTAGGAATCCTATTTGGAGACTGAGTCTATGGGCTATATCTGAGTCAGGGTTTTAGTTCCTCTTCATGCATTGTCCTTTGTTGCAGTATCATTCTCTTCAGGGCCCCAGGTCTCAGTTTTTACGGCTCTGTTGGTCTCCTTGTGGAGCTCCTGTCCCGTCCAGGTCTTTCTATCTCTCCCTTCTTTCATGAGATTCCCTGCATTCTGCCCAAAGTTTGGCTATGAGTCTCAGCCTCTGCTTCAATACTTCAATCAGTTGAGTCTTTCAGAGGCCATCTGTGGTAGGCTCCTGTCCTGTTCCCTGTCTTCTCCTGCTTCTGATGTCTATTGCATTTGACCTTTTACATTCTAATTCTATTGTCATAATACCTGGTGACACCAATAATATGTGAAAGCTGGGGAACTGTGTTGATTGCCAGCAGTGTGACACCACAAACCAAGTACTTAATGGATTTCATGGTCTGAGACCCGTGTTTCTCCTGGATATGGCCTTGCTGGCTTGATCTGGTTTCCTATGGTCACTCTGAGGCATAATAACACACAGAACTTCAGAAACATTGAAAATAAAGTTGTGCTCTCATCCTTTGAAAACTGAACCTCACAGCCTACACACAGAGTCTCACTGTGCCAAAAACAGTTTGGTTTTGTCTGTCCATATGTGTGCAGAGAACACAGAAATAACTGTTTTCATACGTTTATCACTAGACTAGTAATTTTTTCTGTAACTTTCCCTAAATTTTATGCAGAAAAAAATAGGTCCTGGGAAGTAATAACATTACAGCCAATATTCTGCTTTTGAATGAAGAATATCTAAGCCTTAATTTGGTGATTCCGCACACCTCCAACTCTTCGGCCACTCTATAACGACATTAATTGATGACATGAAGAGTATTAAAAATATTTTCTTGGGAGACCATGAAGCATTTATTTTCTTAACAGGAATATTCTTGTGCAATCAAACCATATTCTAAGTGGATTTTAAATGGACCATGACCTGAGACATGCTCATTTGTTTTCCTTTTCTGCCCAAGCACGTAACACATTTCCCAGATTCCTTTGCAGTGAGACACATCTATATAACAGAGTTCTGGCCAATAGCAAATGTACAGAAATTATGTTTTTCTTTTAAGCCTAGATTATAACAACAGCACAATCTTTCCTTATCTATTGCTGGATTAAGATGTCCCCAATGGAGAATGTAAGGCCCTCGGGAGTAGCAGAACTACAAGGTGGAAGAACCCTAGGCTCTAGAACGACAGAATGGAGTAGAGCACTATTGTGAGCAGTGAAGAAATGTATTGTGCTGTGCCATCCAGACATTAGCATTTGACTGCTAACTGGGGTTAGCCTGCACTGGTGAATACACAGACCACTCATTTCCCTTTGTTCTTGACGCTCATAAAAACCTTACCTAATATTTAGGTCAGTGATTTTTGTCAGTTATTTGGGTCAATGATTTTCAGTGTTTGGCTCCTGAAACCTCTACAGTGGGAGCTTCTTATTAATACAGAGTCTCTGATTTCATTCCAGACCCATTGAATCTGAAATACGGATGCAGAGAAAAGAAATCTCTGCTATAAACAGTTGTCCAGATGACTGTTGTTTTAGCTCAGTGCTAGAAACTGAACTAAGGATCTTGCAGCATGCTAAGCAAGAAGAGTTGGTGTACCTCTGGGTGATTCTGAAACTCATTCAAGTTGGAGACCCACTGGATTCAGTGAGCTGGAAGTCATAATGTGTTCTCCAAGCCTCATTCAGCTCCTCCTTGACTGACCTTTTAGTGCCACTCACTTTGGCACTTAACTGTACATGACCATAACCACTGTGCCTATGTTATTCTCCCAGTGCTGTATATACTTGTCTCAAGTTTTCATGGAGCTATCTTCCATTCAGACTGGTGACTAGTGGAAGGAAAGAAACATGGAAAGGAAGGAGGGAGGGGAATACACAGCATACAAAAAATTGGCCAGGTCACCTTTTTTCAGGAGGTGAGAGGCTGTAAAGTATCAAAAGGTAAGATAATTGCTTAGGCTATAACTTGAGAAACATTCCCACCTCCCCCATGTCTCAGTTTCCTCATCTTCTACATTGAGATGATAATGGACACCTACTGCCATTAGTATGTGATGAAGATTTTATTTGAAGAGATCTTTGTGTCAGATGCTTAGAATAATCCCTGGCTGGACATTGGATATAGGAGAAAACAAGTAGCAGGACAAGAGCCTACCACAGAGGGCCTCGGAAAGATTCTACCTAACAGTGTATCAAAGCAAATATTAAGACACATAACCAACCCTCTGGCAGAGTGCAGGGAATCATATAAAAGAAGGGGGAGTTAGTATGACCTGGAGAGGACAGGAGCTCTGCAAGGACCAAATATATCAGGGCACAGGGGTCTTTTATGAGAGTGTCTCTCCAACCAAGGACCATGTATGGATATAACTTAGAACCTCTGCTTGAATGTAGCAAATGGTAGCTCAATATCCAAGCGGGTACCCTAGTAAGGGGAACAGGGACTATTTCTGTCATGAACTCAATGGCTGGCTCTTCGACACCCCGCCCCCGAGGGAGGAGCAGCCTTGCTAGGCCACAGAAGAGGACATTGCAGCCAGTCCTGAAGAGACCTGATAAGCTAGAGTTAGATGGAAGGGGAGGAGGACCTCCCCATCAGCAGACTTGGAAAGGGGCAGGGAGGAGATGAGGGAGGGGGGAGGGGATAGGGAGGGAATGCAGGAGGGGGCTATGGCTGGGATACAAAGTACATAACCTGTGATTAACATAAAATGAAAGTGTTAAAAAAAAGAATAATCCCTGGCATGCAGAAAGTGTTCCACAAAATTAGGAATTATGTCCTACTGGATGGGTGACCTGGAATGGTTACCCAATTCTTTGAACCATGTTCCCTCATCTGTAGAAAAGGTGATTGCAAAGATGAGTAGATATGATAAGTTGAATGTACTGAGTGGTCCAGCAGAGAGGAGGAACCAGGTTAAGGAATCAGGGCAGTGCTTCTCAACCTTCCTAATGCTGCAATCCTTTAATACAGTTCCTCATGTTGTGGTGACCCCCAACCATAACATTACTTGGTTGCTACTTCATAACTGCAATTTTGCTATTGTTATGGATCATAATATAAAATATCTAACATCTGATATGCGACCCCCAAGAGGTCTCGACCCACAGGTTGAGAACCACTGATTTGGGAACCCACTGCCTTCCAAACTGCCTGCTTTATATCCCCAAGTCTTCTTGTGCAATATAGAGTGGGAGAGAATACACATTCCCAGGGGAATTGGGTATGACTCAGAGCACAAACAGTTCACAGTTGAAAGTAGCTGGGAGAGGAGCAACTGAAGCCTCTGGCTTCTTAGAGGGGCTCTGGATCAGAACTAGAACCAACCCAGCATTCAGAGATGGCCTAGCCAGGCTAGTTCTTTAGGGCCTCCAAATCTTTGCTTTCTTTTCTATACCTTATTCTACACAAATAACTACAGTGGCCCTATTGACTTTCATCCTAGAAAATCTTTATCCAACTCTGAAAAACTGCTCACAGCTGCTAGAGAGCAAAGGGTATACACAGCTTTCCTCAGACTGTTAATTAATGGATTCCAAAAAGGAAAGGGGTTGGCCATTTATTACCTCCTCCCGGAAGTGAGGTGAGACAGACAGGAAGACAAGGCATTTCCTGCTAAACTTTTTTTTCCCTTTTCATTTTAAGCTTAAAAGTCAATTTAGAAGGTCAAGAAAACCCACAATATTTACATGGCGTGCAAGGGGATGATGGAAATCTTTTCTTTTTCATTTTTTAAAATATATTTTTTATGTATTACAATTTATTCACTTTGTATCCTGGCTGTAGCCCCCTCCCTCATCCCCTCCCAATCCCACTGTCCCTCCCTCTTCTCCCATGCCCGCATTCCACTGACAGGAGAGGTCTTCCTCCCCTTCCAGATGATGGAAATATTAACTTTTGGCTTTTCCTACCAAATTTCTATCTTCTATCTGTCCGGCAGGGCCTTTTTCTTGGACCTGTGTATGTAGGTTCTCATAAAGTATGAGTCTGGAAGAAGTTTTTAGCCATAAAAGTAATGATACACAAGTCCTTCCACCCAATAAGTCCGTCTCTGCTTATACTTCCACCTTTCAGGTGTCCTACATATGAAGTAAACAGGAAGAGGAGTAACCATTTGCAGTAAGTTCAAACTCTAACTGGCTTCAAGCAGGGTGAGAACTTTGGTCCTTTTCTGCTCAGAAAGTCAGAGGAAGAGACATGTTTTTACAAGTTCCTAGCCTTGCTCTTATCTATGTCTCCCCAAAATCACTATCCATAGGTACAGAGGACAATTAGGCCCTATAGGAGATGTCACATTGTTGGGGAACCTCCACCTGGCAAAGAGCTCTGGAGAGAAACGAATCCTCTCTACCTGATGAAGCAATGATCCCCTTCCTCGGGCCCTTCATCTCACTGGGGGAACCCCTTGGTACCCATGCTTCTAAGAAGCCTTCAGTCTCTCATGCATCCCAGGTGGACACTCTCCTCCCTTTAGTCTAGTCAACATTCTAATTACTTTTGACCTGGCTCTGCACAACAGAATCACCAGGGATGCTTCTTTGAAAATTAAGACAGAACCAAAGCCTGGGCTGGCTCCACTCTTCCCCGACCCCACCCAGCTGACCCCAGCCTTCTCCAAAGTAGAGACAAAGCTGAGACCTACTGAGTCAGTCCTGTTGTCTGGCACACATTGGTGCGCCTCCCTTTAACTGGCCAACTCTATTAAGTTTCCTCTGGGAGTCTCAGCACAAATGCCAATACTTCCTGGAAGATACTTGGGCTCCCAGACTAGCCTAATCTCTTCTTATAAGCTCCCAGGCACCTCCTCTTGCCTTCACATGGTCTTCACAGCATAAGGAATTTATTCATTCAGTTCCTTGTCTTCTAACAGATACTGGTCCCAAGAGGGCAGGGACTGCTCCAGCACTGTGCATGTGCCATAGTGGTCTCCATTACCCACCTCATGCCTGACTTAGAGTAGATGCTCATTACAAAACTATCTGGTACATTTAGTGTTGGCTGCTTCCTGGGTACATACATATTGATAATATTTAGTAAAAATAAGCACTTTCCAAATGACAGTAAAATATCCTACTCTTCCTTGTGGCAACTGAGTGGGAAAGTATCAAATTTGCTTTTAATGTGGTTAAGATTGGCTAGTTTTCACGAAACATTTGCCATTCCTTTCTGCACACTAATAGAGCATGTCTCCCAGCTTCCTTGTGACTTTGAACTGAGATTTATGAACTTAGGTTGGCCAGTGCAGAATATATTTGGAATCGATGAAAACTATTTACCATACTGGCCCACAAGAGCTTGCCTTCACAGTCCCCTGTACTCAGTTTTCTCACAATCTTAGACTACTAGTTAGATTCAATGGCTAGCAGAGGACTCCAAGGCCCAGAGGGAGGGTGGAGCAACAAGATGTGGGCAGTCTGGAACCTTGAGTGAACACTCATAGTAGAGAAGCCAGCCCCAGTTTTGCCAGGCCATATTGGACAGTGATACAAATGATAAACACTCATTGACTTAATGTCTGGGGGTGTGATAGTATTTAACTTACCACGAAAATATATATTTTATAAATTGTACCAACTTACTAAAACTTCAGAGTACATGCAATCCATAAATTCAAAGATCAAAATAATCTTTACTCCTCTGGATATACTCTATAGTTCTGATTTTAGGCACATGGCTTCCCCCTCCCCCCCCAGAACATGTATGAATGGCTGCACAATCATTCACATCTCTACTTCCCACCTCAACCAAGTGTTACTGATTGTAGAAGTAAGTGGACTGCTTGGGTACTTGTTGTCCTGAATCTTCTTTTAACCTGACACCATTCTTTTGAACACCCAGAAGGAGCCCAACTTATATGTGGACGAATCTTGTTCTCATATGTTGGGCCACTACCAAGATGACCCTTATTCACTTTGACCAGCCATGATCAACAAAATACAGGTCCCAGGCCCCCACCAGACTGTAACAGCATTTTCACCCTTTAGCCAAATTATTGGCTGAAACAGTGACTGCCTTCCTGACTACCTTCTGGAACCCAATTCAAGTAACCCATGTCCAGATAGCACCAACAGGAAGGGAGTGTTTTATTTTTATTTATTTTTGTTTAATAAAGGATAAAGTATGCTTGAAGGAACACTAAAAAGAATGAAGCCTATATGTTTTCAGAAATTACTAACCTCAAATAAAACTTTAACATCAACCTGTTCTTTGAACTGACCTCATTTTAAAAAACTTATTACTAGATTCTGGCTCCCACTTTTTGCCTACTTCCTCTTTTACCTTTATCACTTCCTTTGGAAGAAAAAGAAAGAAAGCAATGTGGTATGCATATGCCACTGTGTTTATATCTGGTTAAAAAAACACACATTAATGGTTTGAGACCATAGTTTGCAAAGAGGATTAATTATTTACCAAATATTTATTGCCCTCCATGCAAGGTTTCACAGGAAACATAAAACAATCGGTCCAGGTGCTACTCTCCAAGGGCTGACCATCTGGAAAAAAGAATTGTGTTTAAAGCACAGTTAGTTCCAATGAAGGATAAACGTAGGAACTGGCATAAAGGAAGTTAGAGGCTAAGTGACCTAAAAGCATAGAGGAAAAGAGAATTTCTCCTAAATAGGAAAATGCACTCCTTGGCTTATTCATTCAACAAATATTTCCTGAGCATCTGTTGTAGACAGACACTATGTTTAGTACTGTGTACACAGTAGTGGGCAAGACAGACATACAGGTACAACTTCACAGAGGAGTTGTATCCTTGTTGGACAAATAGCCATGTGTGAATGGATGGTAGGACAATAATAACAAACACAGCAAGGCACGGACAAAGAGCCTGTGCAGTGTATTACATCTGCCTACCTGCTGAGCCCTCCCAACAACCACAAACAGCAGCTACTATTCTTATTCCCGTTTTACAGATGGGAAAGCTAGATTTGATAGATTGAGTTACTTATCCATGGTCATACAGAGGCAGAATTTATACCCTGGGTAGGTTAGATATCTGGCCCTGACTTTTATCCATGATACCCTAAAATCAGAAATGGGCTTTAATTCCAGAGGAAAAGAATTCCAAACCCAGGTTTTGCCATTAAGTCAGTTACAGATGACCTCCTAGAAGGTTAGGGAGGAAGATGAAAATGCTGAAACCAAACTTGGAACAGCCTAATATTGCTTATGATATAAGTCAAGACAGGCACTCTGCATGACAATTTCAGGTTGGTCTGACAAAGCAGAAGAAATTTGCCATATGTGTTCTAGAACATAAGTGTTGCTTTCACTTGGCGTTGTTGGTATCACAGGAAGCCATCAAAGGGCCATTTATCAATGCCATTGTACCTCAAGAGCCTTTGGTTATTTTTATAGTTAAGAGCCATGAAAATAAGAGGTTCCATGTGGAAAGTAGTGGTTTTTCTTTTTTCTTTTTCATCCTGATCCATTCAGGGTTCTATTTTAAAGGAAATTTCCTCTCAGTGTGTCATGCCTTTCCAAGACATCACACACACACACACACACACACCTCTGATTATTCATGGGACAGATGAATTGTTGGATCTTATAAAACATCTTACTAAATTGTAAAGTTTTGGAGAAAAAAAAAAACTAGCTCTCCAATCATGGCCAGACATCATGGAAATAACGGACTATAAAATGAAGGACCCAATTAAAGGAAGCTGGCAACCATGAGGCTATAACTTGGACCACTGTTTCGGGGAAAGCAAACCTAGAAAAGGGAGTTCCAGATGAGCCAGCTGCTGACAGAGCTAAACAGCTGACTTGTGTTCCCCACAGATACATGTCTGATAGTCCCCCAAGCCTCCTAGGAGGTCATGTTTCATAGTAACCCCTTAAGAGAGGGCAAATATTAAAAATTATGTTTCTGCCAGATCCAAAAGGGCCACTAGTCTGGGAAATATGGCCATAAGGAACTACAAAAGATGAACTTATTGCACTTATAAATATGACCCTGCCAAAGTTGGGCGTTGCTGAGATCACCAACGACACTCCCATTGGAACTTTTTCTTCCTGCCCTTTCTACTTTCTGGAGTCATATGACAATAGCAAACTAGGGGTATATGAACCTCAAATCTGCATACAAATATTCATGGCACTGTTATTCAAATAGAAAAAAAACAGATCAATTGTGTGAGTATATCAATGAAATAGAACCTATTCCTATAGTAAAATACTAATCTGCTATTCTCATAATGTATTCATACATGCTACAACATATCAGTGGTTGCCATGCCAGAACCTTTGGATAATGGAAGAAATGAGGGATGACTGCCAATGAGCATGAGAGTTCTTTTGGGAACACAATAATGAACATTTTTTAAAGTTGATTACACTGATGGCCATACACCTCTATGAATATATTAAAAGCCACTGAATTGCATACTTTAAGTGAGTGATCTATGTCTCAATAGGGCTGTCATATTTCAATGGTTAAGAGGTAAATTCTTAACTGAATAAGTGCTTCATACTCGATAAACAAATGGAGGAGACAGAAAAGGAAATATATGTAACATATTATATATAATATATAACTAATCATAAGTATGTATTAAAGTATGTATTAAACATATTCAAAAGAAAGAGAATTCTATAAAATAAGAGACATGACCCTTTCAAAATTGCCAGTGTTGTAAAGGGCAATGTCAGTGTTACAAAAGGACTCTGTCTTATTCCTATGACTTTATTGGAAGTTTGAAGTAAATATAGCTAAGCATAATGGCTCAATGCTTGTAATACTAGCAGCGGGAAGGCTGAGGCAGGAGGAGCATAATGAGTTCAAGGTCAACCTAAGATACATAATGACTTCTAGACCAGCTTGGGCTACAGAGTGTGACTCTATACTTTAAAAAATAACGAAAGTGAGAGAGACAGACAGACATTGTAATAACAACAAAGTCCTCTGGGTACTCAATGGGATCTATATCCCCATCCTCACAGCCTTGAATTTCTTCAGTCTATTTAAGCAAATTAGGGAAGAGAAAGTGAGAAGATAAAGGTTGTATAGGGCAAGCTGCAGTGATAAGACCGGAAAGGGGAACTGGCACCAAGGTCCCAAAACAGCAATGATAAGTTCTCTGATGCCAACTGAAGAACATTCTTACAACTCAAAAGAGCACCCAGGTAGGAAACAGAAGAGGCCACCATACAATTACTAGAGTAGTAGTAACTCAGCAATAGCCTAACCTCAGGATCAGTGTCAACGATTTAGTCTGAGCCACAGGGCAAAAAGGACAACAGAATTTTTTGGTACCTTTTCCTAATGTGTATTTTGGGCTCATTCCCCAGTACAGAATGGCCATAGTATTCTAATGACTCTGATTTCTCTTCCATTAAATTTTTGTTCATTTCTCTCCTCTGTGTCTGGATACATGCTTAATGAGCAATAAAAAAATTCTATGTTCATGTGACTTAGACAAAAAGAAAGAAAGGGAGGAGAGAGGGAGAAAGGGAGGTAGGAAGGGTGAGAGACAGACACACACACACAGAGACAGAGAGACAGAGAGAAAAAGAGAGATTGTAAGAAGACTGGCTTCAAAACCAGTAAATTTCTCCTTATCCAGCCTTTCTGAGAATCTTGCTAAGAGAGTTATTCTTGGCAAAGATCTCCACATGCCTTGGAGTTTCCTGCAGGAATATTTGATGTTACCGTGGACCCAATCAAAGGGACTTAAACATTAAAGCACTTGGATAACACTGCAGGCCTATAATGGTTTGATATGTAAGTTGTACATACACACAAGCATACATGCGTGCACACACACACACACACACACACCAATACATACAAGCATATATAGTTTTTAGCAGATTTCATTGTCTTTTCCATAGGAACTTTCTAATAATGGGGTGATTGACTATGACAACATTAAGAATTGCCTGCTACAATTTCTCTTGAAAATCTCTGTAGCATTCTACAAACGTGTGCATCTGGTAATAGTATCTATTCTCCTGTGTCTACAATGATCTCCTCTATATACCTAAAGTCTGAGTTGGGGCCTGATGCATTGTAGACAGTAAATAAGTACTTGGTAAAGTCAATTAAAGCTAGAATTAAAAAAGTAGATAAAAAACAGGCAGAAGTTTTGGTTATAATGAATTGAGGCTTTAAAGCCTTTTTTACACAACACCACACACACACACACACACACACACACACACACACAGGAATTCAAAGGACAGAAGGGAGATAAAGAACTAAACCCAGAAAGTCCCCAAATGGCATTAACTATTCTCTAATTCAGCATTCTTAAACTGTGACTCATCTATCACTGTGGTCCCTAAAGACTTTCAGCTCTGTGTGGGCATATAAGTCGCTTTAAAAGATTAAATTTCTAGATATACTGCTTCCGTGTTTGGAGGAGGGGAAATGGCCTGCTGGCTTCTCGTTCTTCTTTTTTGCACTCCCCATTCACAAACCTCCTTCCAGCTTTGATAAACAAAGGAGTATCATTTAACTATCCTTACTGTTATCAACGTGTTCTTTTCTAATGAGCAAAAATCCCTTGGATCCCAAACAAAGAGATCATTTGAGACAGCATCAGTTCTAAGAAGCTCAACGGTAAAGCAAAGAACACTTCAATATGAAATATTTGGGTCTATTGTGTTACATTTCATTCAGGTAACAAATTCATAGCACAGCTTTGTGCCTCACGTATGTATTTGCTCATCCAGCTACTTACCACTTCTAGACTAAGAATGCACAAAGGAGATTGGCCAGGTGTAGATATTAGCACATTTACTTGAATTAACAAAGAAAGCTGGCTTTTTTTTCTGACTAAAATCAAGTCTGCTTTGTTTGGTGGCTTGACAATACGAAACGGCTTCTTCACTTAAGTCACACACCTCTCCTTGGTAATTGTTTCATAAATTGAAAGAGTTTAATGGAGATAGACTCACAGCACATATATGCAATATACATTAGTGTTCCTTGGGATCTAATGCACACATAAATCACCTGAAGGTTTATTAAAATACTGATTCTCATTGACTTACTGCAGAATGAGAGGGACCCAAGATTCTGCAATTTTAATAGGCTCCCAGAGTGATGGTGATGCTGCTGGTCCATACGTCATACTTTGACTAAGGACAATATACAGAGTGCTGGAAAATATACATCTGTAATGAATTAAAATTGTGTCTTAAAAATTTATATATCAAGGGGCTGATTAGATGGCTCAGCAGTTAAATGCAATGGCTGCTCTACCAGAAGACCTGGGTTCAATTTCTAGTTTCCACAAAGATGATGGCTCAGAGCTATAGAACACCAGTCCCAGGAAATCTGCCCTCTTCTAGACTCTTTGAGGACCAGGCATGCACATGGTACACATACATACAAGCAGACAAAACACTTCCATACATAAAATAAAATAAATAAAATATTTAAAAATATTTAAAATGCAGACATCAAATGTAAACTATATAAGAGAGTATTTAATATTTTATGAATATTTTATGAATATTCCAACAAGAAAAAATGGTTAAAGCTCTGATTGAAGTTCTTATTGACAGTCTAAAGCCAAGAGGTTTTCAGCCCATGTCTGTTGTTTGTGCAAGACAGAAAGAAGTATATTTTCACTTTGATTCTGAATTCCAGAGTAACTGACTTCTTTCCTAGTCATCTACATAGCTTGTGCTCTTGGAGGTAAACTTAACAGCCCAAACCTTATAGGTGCAGCCATTGAATGCACACAGCCTTCAAATAGCTGGCAAGGGTAGATAATCAACCCTGCAAACAGTTAATTAAGTACTTGGGTTCTTAATTCAAGAGTTAAATGGCATCATAAACACAATAATAATAACAATTTGCATGGGAATGTGAACATGGGGGGGGGGGACTGGTCATGGACCCATAGGCTAAACTATGGGCCTATGTATCTTGGCAAGACTGTAAGCAACACTGGAAATTTGCTCATCAGGTCCACTCCCTATGTTGATTCCCCTTCCAGGTGCCTCATAAAGGTGTATTTAGTTTCTTCTACATTCCAAGAAGTTCACACTCAACTCTCAGTACTCACACTACACATCTTTTACATAAATTTGAAAAAAAAGTCTTTATTTAGCCCAAATCTTTCTAACAAGCAAAAATCTATTTGGGTTAGTTTCTACTTCAGATAGATGAAAAATATGCAAAGCTATGTCAGTAGCAGAACGTGCCAAGCATTCTGAGATTCAGAAAACATGACTGATTCATCTCAAAGCTGGAGTTCCTTTAAGACCAAAAGGTAGTTTCTTTTCTGATCAAGAGATAAGTCACTAAGTCAATAATTCTGGATCCCCAACCCAGTAGTATGATAGGTTGCTTGTAAAACATGTACACTCAGGCAGTCTTCCTTGGAGAACAACCCTGATGTATACTGATTATTGCCTTTTAAGTGTGTTGGCACCTCCAGATGAAAGGAACTAATTAATTATACTTGCCAATTGGAGATGCCCAATTCATCTATGTTGGAGGTCAAACCCAGAGAGACACAGAATTACTAAGAGCCCAAGATATAGTAAGGAAATTGAAAGAGCTGAGTTGGTCACTGTAACTGATGTGCTTGGACATTTTGAAGGGTCACAAGATTTGAAATGCATGATATTTCCCTGCAGCTAAGCACTCATCAAATTGCAGAAATGTCAGAGCTAGAAGGAAACTTAGCAATTACCTAATGATCCAAATTACTTTCATTATAGCAAAGAGGAAGCTGCGTGCTGGAGAGGTAAAATGACCTGTCATAGAGCTGAACAGCAAACAGAGAGGTATCATCACCCTGCCAGCCAGTCTGCCTCGTAATTCTCTCTCCTCTCTCTCTCTCTCTCTCTCTCTCTCTCTCTCTCTCTCTCTCTCTCTCTCTCTCTCTCTCTCTCTCTCTCTCTCTCTCT
>CM053742.1:9048129-9099451 GCA_028658305.1 Pachyuromys duprasi
AATGCAAAGGGGCATTTTTTTCTTTTAAGGTGAATGGCTTCTCTAAGGGAGTACAACGGTGTTGGAGAAAAGAATTTTCTGTGCAAAATGATAGATGTTTAATGGCTGGATCAGGTGGTGGAAAGGCCAATTGTAGCATTTGCCCATTTTCATGTTGTAAATACTGTCTTGACAGATTTGAAGCTTAATAACTTAATGTCAGTGAACTTGCATTGAGAAATACACAGCTCTCGTCAGCTGATAAGAGTTAGCTCCAGAACACCACTAAAATTTCTGAAAAGTTCAAATCTCTTGGATTAGAGGATAAAATAGCTTCTCATCTCATTCAGGAAACCAAGTTTGTGAGAAAAATTCTAGCTGCCCACATCTTCACTCACTGAATCATAAATGCTCCCAATTCCTATGTCCATAAAATTCAAAGAAAACCAAATTTGGAAGCAATCTATTGGTCAAATGTACATATTAACTGGATCTCAGAGTAGAGTCCTTCCTAACTGATCATAAGCAGGAAATTGAGAGGCAGAATTATCACCTTCTATTAGTGCTGGGGGTAACCAAACACTCCTTTCCCAGCAGCAATGCACTCCAAACTCCTCAATTTTCTCTGGCTGAAAAGAGCTCCCAAACTTGGGGCAGCAACTCACTTATGGAAGGTTCTTAACTTGCTCTTTCTTTTTACTAAACTTTGATTGGATAATGGAGAAAAAAGTTACCATATAAACAAAGGTGGTTGATGACAACTGAGGGTCTGGGGCAATTCTTCTACATCGTTCTGACAGCTAACAAATGGTGCTAGCTCTTGGAGAGCATGTTTAAAGAACAGCTGGAATATGTAACAGACATTTCTCTCTGATTTTGACAGGTTGAGCTCCATCATGGTTGAGCTACACTCACCGGATATCGATCAGAACGAACTCTGCTATTCCTCGGAAAGTTGCCAAGAGGCCTTTGGAGAGAAAGAAATCCAGAGAACTGTGTTTCAAAAACTGAGAAGAATGGATGCCAGACAGATTATAAGCAGACACAATTTAAAGAGGAAGACCTACAAATACTAGTCTCTCAGCTTTCTCTCTGTTTTCCGGGAGCCTCTGATAAGCTCTACAAAAATAGTACAAACACAACCCTCTCTAGAGAATCACTGGAGAAAGATGCTGCTGCATCATCCATTTGAACTTAGTCTCACCTCTATCTCACATATGCACTTGACAAAATTAGCATGCATAAGTTTCTATAAAATTATATAAGATACTTTTCTTTACATAAGGATTTACTATAAGACTTGTGAAAAAATTTTATGTGAGATTCCTCTAATGTGACCTGTTTTATCAAGATATGGTTTGGCACATGTATTTCAGGAACACATCTATTCTCTAGGACAAGATTTTGAAAATCAATAACCAGAGAAACTTCTCAAAATAGATGGAATCAGAGAACATGTTATTAAGTGAAAGAAGCCAAACTCAGAAAACAATTATCACTTACTTTCTTTCATATGTGGAATCATATATATATATATATATGGCACGAAAACAGAAGGAAAGAAGACTATCTAAAGGAGGAAAGGAAGTCACTGAGAGAGGAAAAGGAGGGATGGAGAATAGTGGGGTGTAAAACATGAACAAAATAATAGAATAACACACAATATACTGAAATGTCATGATAAAACTCATTATTTTCATATTAAAATTTTAGAAAGGAGAACTAGAAGGATTTCAAAAAATATTTTTCAAAAAATTGAGTGTACCTGATAACATTATTTTTCTTCATTTAGGGTCAAGTGTGTTACTACAAACAACTACATGTCTTTAAAAGAACTTAAGATATTTCAACATTATCTAAAAATGCTAGTGGACCAAGAGTGATAGACAGTATCCTATATCCAGACAATTACTGAGGTCTCCAGCCTAATACTCAGTGTTAGGTCTCAAAGGACAAATGGAATAGCAGGAAGGGAAGAAAAAAAAAAGCATGTTGAGAAAGACATAGACAGCTCTACTGCCAAAGCACTTACCTTGCCAATGAGAGGACTAGAGTTCAATTTCCAGGACCCACATTTTAAAAAGCCAGGTATGGTAACATATGCTTATAACCCTAACTTTGCAGAGGCAGACACAGGCAGACCCCCAAGGCTCACTGACTAGCCGGTCTAGATTAGTTGGCAAGTTCTAGGTCAATGAAAAAAATCCTGTCTCGAAAAGAGAGGTAGACAGGCCTGAGGAATGATACCCAAGGTATTTTCTTTACATTGGGTCTGCTTATGATCTATCTGGTAACACACACACACACACACACACACACACACACACACACAGAAAGAGAGAGAGAGAGAGAGAGAGAGAGAGAGAGAGAGTTTAGTACCACTGTAAAAAAAAAATCCTTCTCTTTGATGACTTACAATTCAAGACTTGACTTGATGGACTGACCTGACCATCTCACTTCCATCCCCAAAGTAGATGAAGTTCACCTTAGACAGTCACCAGAACTTGATGATTAAAATATCATGTACCAAAGACCTTCAGAAGTTATGCCAACTGATAAGCTAAATTACCAACAAGGCATAACATGAAGCAGCACTGTCTTTGTTTTCTAGTGATCAGGACCTTATCCTGCGCACCACACCAGCACTTTACTCCACGGCACACACATTGGAGTGAAGAGCAGCAGAACTGTTGTCAAGAATGAGAGTAAAAGAAAAGCACTTCCAGCAGGCTCTCAGTGCCTTCCCTTAATACTATTTAGCATGTCCGCAAGCCTTTTCATCTTCAAAGAACTTGAGGAACATTAGCTAATTAATCCTCCCAACAGCACTATAAGGTGAAGAAGGATTATCTCCATTTTACAGATGGAGAAATGAACACAAGCATTAAACCCAGTGACAGACAGAATTACCAGAAACTGGGATGGGATCCTTCTCTGTGTCTTTGATGCCCACACAAGCCTGCCAAGGTATCTCATCCCCAACTTGGGAACTGCCAAGAGCTCCTAACCAGGAAGTAGCCAAGCAGACAGAGGGCCAGAGGCAAGAGAGAGAAGGCTCCCATGCTAATGCTTCCAAGTCTTTAATTAACTCATGAGTTACCTACACCACCTGGCTAGGGGAGGTTCTTTTAGAAGCTTAGGTGGAGGAGTAAGAGGTGATGACTTCCCAAGAGTTCTTTTGAGCAATCTTCTGATTATGGTTTTGCTCCTCCACATCTCTACTCTGGTTAATATTTTAAACCAGTACTGAAGACAGCACATGTTGTATTGGGAATCCACCTTAAATCCTTCCTGGAACCAAGGCAGATTCTAAACAACTCAATGAAGAGTGATGGGCACTGTGTTTTCATTATTGAAGGGTTTTTTTTTCCTTCATATTTTCGGGGCAGAATCTTCTCTGATCAAAACTCCAGCTGCAAATGCCAGTTGGAGCCCTAATGAAAACCTCATAATTAAATGCAGCATATGGATTTTATGTATATCCAGGCCTATTACTCAAGGCATAATTCCAAACTCTGGTGGTCTCAGTTCTTGAAAAATCACTTGAACATTCTGACTGGTACATTTTATTTTAATTTTATTGTTGAGATGGGGACTCACCATGTTATCAAAGCTGGCCTTAAACTTTTGAACTGAAGAGGTTCTCCTGCCTCAGTATTCCAAGGAACCGAGACAAAAGGCAAAGAAAGGTCAGTGTCTCTGGCTAGAATTGATAATTTGTCATCAATAGCTACCACCAAACCTTACCAATTTCTAACTTCGTGTTTTTATTTTCATACTTCTGTCCACTCCTAGAAGCGAATCTGTGTATTTCGTGAATCCAAGTATATAAGAAAACCATATATAAGTTTGGATTACATTTTCCTCACTCTTTCAAATATTTTGTAGATTCTTCCTATGAAGAGTGCACAGGAAGTTGGCCCCAAAGGTTTGTAAACTATAATGTAGGGAACAGTAGTGTGTTTAGAACACTGATTCTCAACTGGAGATAATTTGGCCCATCACAGAGCATCTGGCAATGCCTAAAAGCATTTTTGTCACAACTGAGTGTGCTATTGGTACCTAATGAGTGGAGTCCGAGATGCTGCTAAAAGTACTACAATGCACACAACATCTGCCACAACAAGAAAAGAATGATTCTGTCCCGGGTATCAGTCCTGTTGATACCCACAGCTGAAAAACAGTGCTGAGAGTGAGAACCCCTGGCTTAGAAGAAAACTACTGAGATGAGGCACATACTGAATATAGTCAATAGGTTTTGAATGAAAGCTTTTAAATTGACAGACTGAATCATTAACTGGCACTATCCAATTTTTGCTGTTGCCAATACAAAATAAAAAAAGTAGACAAACTTAACTAAGACCAACTGGGATAATCTACTCCATTTTCACAGAATTTAGGCAAAACCTCGATAATCTTGTCAGATAAGACTATGAATACATGCATATGGTTTATTTGTTATAAATAAATTATAAGGTATTTATTGGTTGTGACTGTCTTATATATCTTTTATCCCCAGTTTTGTTGGGCATATAGAAATAAAAAAAATGTTAACTTGATTTATTAGCATAGACATCTATTATATCACGGGAGACAGACAAACTACTACATATAAACAGAAAGAAATAGAACTTTTTAGGTAATTTTCATTGTGGTTTAAGATAATACTCTAAGATGTAGTCAAACTCAGTCATTGTATAAAACACATTATTGCAATTCTAAAAAGATTAATACTGTAGATGTGATTTATGGAATCTAAAAATGTTAATCTCAGAAGTTGAAATTAAAATGATGGTTATTGGTCTGTAGACAGTGGGTAAGGGAGAAGTATGAGAAAAGACTGGTCAGTGGGAACTAAGTTACAGTCATGTGCAAAACCCACAAAATTATAGTCATATAAACCAGTATTGCACATTATTATGACTACAGTTATATGCTAGAAGAAAGACTTTAGAAATGGTAAATATTTGAGTAGATGAATAAATACAAACATTATACAGTGAATAGATGTATTTAACATTATATATTATGTAATTAACATGCATAATATACATTTTGTATGTAAGTTAAAAATTAGAAAAACTTTGGTGAATCTCACAGGTAAGAAATCAACATAAAATGCCTTTTGTATCTGGCATTTCAAATTACGTGAAGGGAATCTATGACAGAGATCAAAGTAGTAGTTACTCTTGCTGAAGCAGGTATGATATGGATATTGACTGAAAAGGGGGCATGAGAAACTTTCTGAAACACTGCCAACATTCTGTATCTGGAGCCTATTGGTAGATGGGTACAAACATATGACTTTATCAAACACTACACTATTTTTCATATGAAAGTATGCCATTATGTCATATTTTCCAACAAGAAAAATAGGTACAGGGGTGGTGGGAGAGATGGCTCAGCAGTTAAAAGCACTTGCTCCTTTTACAGAGGACCCAGCTTTGGTTCCTTGTACACACATGGCCACTTACAACTGCCCGTAGCTCCAGTTTCAGAAGATCTGATCTTCTGGCATTCACAGGAAAGAGGCATGCACACTGTATACAGACATTCATGCAGGCAAACATTCACCCACGTAAAAATGAACATAAATCTTTTTAAGAACCAAAAAGTACTGAACAAAAGGTTTAAAAATATAATCTTCAGTAGGTAGGCTCTTTCAAAGAGCAAATAGTCACAGTTTGCATATAAATTTCACCTCCAACGCTTGTGTTCTTTCTTAATTAAAATGCAAACACAGACTTGATGCTTAATAAACAACGCAGGAAAAAAAATGACTCATTCAGCCGGAAAGAGCATACTAATTTATTTCTCATTCAGACAATCAAATTAAATCTACACCTGAGAGATCAGATCTGACTCTGAAATCCAGACTATGCTACACAAGTATATGTGGTGCAAACAGACACATACTCACACTCACACACACAAATATACACTCACACACATACACATATATGCACACAGAGATGCACATATGCACACACACACATATACGAGCTAGACAGAAATGGAGAGCTTCCTTTGATGTGGCTGCCTAAAGCAACTCCTAACAGAACTAACACTAGTTTTAATTTTTTAAACAATATTTTTAAACCACCAGAGTCCTGTGTCATCATCTAAGTCATATGTCACCACATGGGTCCTAAGACAGTACATGAGTCCAGTGTCATTACCTGAGTACTAGGACATCAACTGAGTCCTGTGACATCTCTTGGGATCTATCTCATCACTTGGGTGCTACATTATCACCTTTGACCTTGGTCATCACCAAGATCCTATGACATCAACAAATTTTTAAAAAATGTTAAAAAATATAAACAATTTCACTTCATAGTGATGAAACCACACCTGACCTTCTTCTCTAAAGAAATAAAGTCATTTATTGTCCTACTACTGACAAAGTGATAGTATTACTAAAACCAGTAAATTCCTACCTATATGCCCCAATTGAGTTCTTACATTTCACTAGCCCTTAACTTTATGTTAAAACCTGCCTCTACATTTCTTACTTCTATTTTAAAAGCATATTATTATAAATCATTTTAAGTGAGACAAATACAGGAAGAAGATACTCTGTTGCCAAGGGAGAAATTGGCATTTTCATTAAGAGTAACTATTTAAATATGCCAATACACATTCACTACGATTATACCACTGAAAGGGTGAAGAACATGTTTCTATCATGAAGTCTAAAATATTTTTAAAAGATTCTGTTTAGTCTGTCTTCCTACTTACATCTTGAGCTTAAAGAGAACAGAGACTATTTTCAGAGCTTTATAACACTGAGATGAGTCCAAGACTATCATATGCCTTCACCATCTGTCTGGTGACTAGTAGTGATTTGGGTTGATGAATGAATGGGTACATAAAAGAATGCCTAAGTAATGGATTGATGAGTGAAAAATGAATAGATGAATGAACTGATCGACAGATAGATGAGTAGCTAGGTTTACAGATGAATGAATGGATGTGTGAGCACATGCATGCATGGATGGACAGGTCAATGAGTGGATGTGTGGATGGATATGGGTAGATGGGTAGCTAAATGGATAGGTAGGTTAAGCAGTGGAGTAGATGAGTGGATAGATGGATGGACAGATGGATGGATGGATGCCTAAATATGAGGATTAGTAGGGAAATATAGGTAGTTGGATAAACGAATGAACATTACACTAGCAAATGAATTATTTTGGAGAAGTACTTTTTCTCAAATCGTTTTCATTAAATAGTTAACCTTTACTATAATGCTACCAATAGTAACTTTAAAAACAAAGGTATAATGCAGGCATGGTGGTTCACACAATTAATGAATTTTCGTCCAACAACTCCAAATATTTGGAAAGAGTTATCAAATTAATTACTTTGAAAGTATTTATGAGCAAACAATACACTTGGCTGGCAGCAGAATCTTGTTCATGAACAGAAGTAATGGTTCCTCAGCCTCTTAGAACTTCTAAGCTACTATTTTCTTATAATTTAAATCTAGATATAGTATCTCCTTCTCTCATGCAAACTTCTTAAAGCAGCAAAGTCAAAACATTAAGTAAATGTAAGCATCACCACAGAAAATACCACCCACATTTTCCCCACCATTAAAAACAATACTTACTTTCTTTTTCATGTATTCTCCATATGCATTTGCATACATTTTCATTTGTGCTTTAAGCCAAAAATGACAGCTACCCAAAACATTACATTTGATTATTCTGAGAAACACAGCACATCACAAAAGTTTGTACCCAGGTTTAGAAAGTACACTTGAAAAAGAAGAATTTCAATAAAGATTTTTAATACCAAGCATGGTAATAATTGAGAGTCCAACTTAAAAGTATCCCTGGTCCTGATGCCAAACCACTGAGACTTTAAAAGAAAGATCCATTCATAAGAAGAATCGTTCAGGTTTCCTGACACCATACTAAAAAGTGAGAAAATTTGTTTGCGAAAGTCAATGGTAAAGCTTGCTGGTTTGAGACAGATTTAATAAAAGGAAATAATATACACTAAACCATAAAAATGCTATGATAAAACTGCAATGAAAATAGTGACAGCAGAATAGTCCCACTTAATTTTGGTCTTATCTACAAATACGTATACAAGAACTGGGAGTCTTGTTTCACGAGAGTATCAATATGCTCTTCCATTTCCTTCTTCTTCCTCCTCTACCTCTTCTTTTTCCTCCCGCATTCTTTGTTAGCTTTCCTTGTTTAATCTTTATACAAAGAGAGATATGTCTGTTTCCATTTCTACTCTTTCCATCTCTTCAAAGGCTGAAGGAACATCATCATGAAAACATGCCTTGAGGAATGCGCCAGGGAGAAGCCTGGTTAAGCTGTCATGAAAAGTTAATAGATTCCAATGCCATGTAGAGATTGGTATCAGCCTGAACCTGGAAGAAGTTGAGGAAATGAACAGTCTCTTTACTCCTAGATTGAAGGCAGCACAGAGTGAAGAATGAGAAGACACAGTATCCTGAAGGATTGGGTTTGAGGGTTTGAAGGCCTCACTGGAGAAGCCATGGTTTTGAAGTTTTTTCCAGGAACAAGAAAGACATTGCCTGGACATGAAATGCTGACGTCATGTGTAGAGGGCTAACCATTTTGATGAACAATTAGGAAAAGACTCTCGCATTAAGAGAATGCATAACTTCTAGAAATGCATCACACCAATGATCTCTGGTGATACTGAGGCAATAACACATACATTTAAAAATTAGCTCACAGTTTCCGTTTTCTTTTTGCATTGATTTCCTGTGGAGTCTTTGTTGGGCACTGACAGGCTACAATGTTCCAAACACTATCCTTTGGAGGTAATGTGATCTGCTCTATGGCAAATAAGAAAAGCAAAGCCCTGTTTTTGTAGGATTTTGTACTTTTGAAGGTGATTTTATAAATATGTTTTCCAGTGACAAATATGACTGTGACCTATGTGACTTAAAAAGAGGCCCTTGCAAATGACTGCAAATAGAAGCAATTTTTGACAACACATAAAATTGCAAAATTAACCAAAGGTGTGAGATTGGCACACAAAATCTATGGCCTATTAGTCGTCATCCCAATGTAAATCACTAGAATGATTTTGCAGAATGTTCTTCAGCTCTATCATAGGATATGCTAATAGCTTGACCACACTGTCACCTCTACAGATATGCCCAATTATAACTGGTCTGATAAACAGAATATCAAAAAAGAACAATGTTTCTAGCGTAATTATTTTATTCACTGAAGTTGACAAAATGCACCGTGAAGATGCTAAGTTAGTAAATTTAGTGCTAGAAATTTGGATAGGTGTTTTGCAGTTTTATTTCATTTGAGGAAGCTCAAAGAGTTTCATCATAAATATTTGTGGTTGATGTGAAACCCAATGCTTCCAATACAATTGCCCAGTCTTCTGCTTTTGTTCCTGCTGTTGTGCCCATCTCTTGACAGTGTGTAGGTAACTACAAAATGTAGGAAAATACTATAAACGAAAATTATTGCTCAATGTTCACTATTTAGAAGTTTCATGCTCTTCCATAGGTGATGATGACTCCAAGAAAACAATGACTTTCCAACATAACAGGACTGATACATGTATGAACTCACAGAGACTGTGGCAGCAGGCACAGGCTCCGTACAGGTTCAAGCCAGACAGGAGTTCAGCACTGAGAGGGACGTGAACATGGGCTCCTTTCCTTAACTAAGAAGCTACCTGCAATTGGTAACAGCTGGGAAAAGAAAAACCAGTTTTCTTCAATGGAGTTTCACTGGGTATATTAAACATACCTCAACGCAGGCCACGTGCCCTGGACAACACTAAGGGAACTCAGTAATGTTTTTGTATACTTTTTGTCTCATATTGCTTTATTGGGGCATTTATTTTTCTTGTTGGTCTTTACTTGTTTATTTTAATTTGTTGTTGTGAGAAGTAGTATTCATGTTTTTTTAATTTGTTTGTTTTTTAAATTATTTTTATTTTATTAATTACAGTTTATTCGTTTTGTATCCCCCCTGTACTTCCCTCCCTCTCCTCTCCCAATCTCACCCTCCCTCCCTCTTTCCAACCCGTGCCCCTCCCCCAGTCCACTGATGGGGGAGGTCCTTCTCCCTTTCCCTCTAATCCTAGTCTATCAGGTCTCATCAGGAGTGGCTGCATTGTCTTCCTCTGTGGCCTGGTAAGGCTACTCCCCCCTCAGGGGGAGGTGATCAAAGAGCAGGCCATTCAGTTCCTGTCAGAGACAGTCCCTGTCCCCATTACTATGGAACCGGTTTGGATACTGAACTGCCATGGGCTACCTCTGTGCAGGGGTTCCAGGACATCTCCATGAATGGTCCTTGGCTGGAGTATCAGTCTCAGAAAAAATACCTGTGCCCAGAATTTTTGGATCTGTTGCTCTCCTTGTGGAGCTCCTGTCCTCCCCAGGTCTTACTATCTCCCCTTTCTTTCATAAGATTCCCTGAACTTCATCCAAAGTTTGGCTATGTGTCTCAGCATTTGCTCTGATACCCTGCAGGGTACAGTCTTTCAGAGGTCCTCTGTGGGTAGACTCCTGTCCTGTTCCCTGTTTTCTCCCTCTTCTGATGTCCATGCTTTTGCCTTTCTGAACAGGAATTTGCTCAACCATGTTTGTAGCAGCTTTATTTGTAATAGTCAGAAACTGGAAACAACCCAAATGCCCCTTGTTTGAGGAATGGATACAGAAATTGTGGTACATCTACACAATGGGAAAAGCAGTGATGGGTAGGGAGGGAGGTGGGAAAGATCTGAGAGAAATTGGGGGAGGGGAAAACATGATCAAATATGTTGTATAAAAACTTTTTTTTTCTTTTCTTTTGAGACAGGGTCTTACTATGTAGCTCGGTATGTCCTGTAACTCACCATTGTAGATAAGGCTGGCCTTGAACTCATAGAGATCCAACTGCCTCTGCCTCACAAGTTTTGGATTTAAAGGCTTGTGCCACCACACCGAGTAAAAACATTTTTTATCAAGAAACATTTTTTTGAAAAGTTTCATGTTCTTATAAATTGTCTATTGTCTATCTCTACAATGGTGCACTTGAGTAGTTGTAACATAAATTACATGTTGCTCAAAGCCTAAAATATTTACAGTCTGGTCCTCTATAGAAAATATTTGGTGACTTCTCAAATGTAATAGCTCATATTTAAAATATTCATTTGCATGTTTTTCATCCGTGGAGTTTCTGGGTGTGTGTAGATAAGCATTCTATGTTCCTCAATTTAAGCAGACTCTGTCATTATTTGGATATGAAATATCCCCCAAAATGATCACAGATAGAAGGCTTCATCCCTAGCTGATGTCAATATTAAGAGGTGGCTGGATCACAGAACCTCTAATTTTAGTGACTGCATAGCTAAAAGGAACGTTAGGAAGTGGGGACTAGTTGAAGGCAAGGGGGGCATTCTATTGCAAACTCTCTCTCCCTCCCTCTCCCTCTCCCCCTCCCCCTCCCCCCCTCTCTCTCTCACACACACACACACACACACACACAGAGAGAGAGAGAGAGAGAGAGAGAGAGAGAGAGAGAGAGAGAGAGAGAGAGAGACTATTCTACATTTTTGGATGGGTCCATTCATTCAGAAAACATTTATTGACTATCCACTAGATGCCAGGCACTGTTCTCTGTCCTGACAATCCAAAACAGAGTAACACATGGCCTCTTTCTTCATAGATTTGCATTGGATTGCAATAGATATGTAATAATTAAATTAGTCCTATGCTATAAGCAGTAAGAATGAGAAAATCTGTAAAAGATAAAATTTTGGTAAGCAGACATTTAAGAGTGAGCAGATGAGGGTTTGAGAAGGTGTCACAGAAAAAGTTACAATAGGTGTGGGTATTAACATCTGTGTAGGAACTTTGTGCAAATAATAATAGTAGAGAACAACACACCAATCGAGTGAAAGAAATATCAGGTTCAGAGATGTGTTCATGCCTGTGCTTAGTTTAGGGAAATGGGATAATATAAAAAGATAAGCTAGCAGCAATTAAAAACGAGGAAATCATGAAATTTTCAGGCAAGTTTTCAGTGACCTAGAAACGATCATCCTGAGTGAGGTATCCCCAAAGCAGAAAGAAACACATGGTATATACTCACTTATATAGACCTATAAGGTAGGATAAACATACTGAAATCTATACACCTAAAGAAGATAAACAAGAAAGAGGACCCGGGGTAAGAGGATCAATCCTTACTTAGAAAGACAAATGAGATGGACATTGAACATAGGAGAAAACAAGCAACAGGGCAGGAGCCTACCACAAAGGTCCTCTGAAAGACTCTACCTAGCAGTGTATGTATCAAAGCAAATATTAAGACTCATAACCAAACTTTTGGCAGAGTGCAGAGAATCATATGAAAAAAGGGGGAGTTAGTAAGACCTGGAGAGGACAGAAGCTCCACAAGGACCAAATATATCAGGGCACAGGGGTCTTTTATGAGACTATTTCTCCAACCAAGGACCCTGTATGGATATAACCTAGAACCCCTGCTCAGATATAGCCCATGGTAGCTCAGTATCTAAGTGGGTACCCTAGTAAAGGGAACAGGGACTATTTCAGACATGAACTCAATGGCTGGCTCTTTGCCCCCGCCCTCGGGGGAGGGGCAGCCTTGCTAGACCACAGAAGAGGTCATTGCAGCCAGTCCTGAAGAGACCTGATAAGCTAGGGTCAGATGGAAGGGGAGAAGGTCCTCCCCTATCAGTGGACTTGGAAAGGGGCAGGGAGGAGATGAGGGAGGGATGGGGGGATTGGGAGGGAATAAGGGAGGGGGCTACAGTTGGGATACAAAGCACATAACCTGTGATTAATATAAAAGTAAAATAAAATAATTTTTAAAAGATCAGCTAGAGAAAGCAGGATACCTATAAACCTGTGCCTTGCTTAGGACACACACACACACACACACACACACAGACTGCTTGTTGAGACAGGGTCTAGCTATATAGGTCAGGTTAACCTTGAACTCATTATATAGCCCAAGCTGGCACCCAGTGTAGGAGTTTTGGTTTTATATTTTAAACATGGTGGTTGGGCGGTTTTTTTTGTTTTGTTTTGTTTTTTGTTTGTTTTGTTTTGTGTTTAATATAAAAACAGCTTACTCAGCTTTCTGGTTTAAGATAATAATGTGAGGAGAGGAGTGATGAGTGACCAAGACACAGGCAGACTGAAAGCAACAGCTTCCCAGTTTGCAGCATATGTCTGCATACCCATGCATGAGACCCCCTGGCACCCTGAGAGATATCCACAAATGGGTATCCATAAATGAAAGACACCCCAGTGCTTGAGTACACTGAAGAAAGAGTTAAAGTAATCTGTTGGTTAGAAAACGCAAAGCAGTTGTTACATGCCAATTTGACTTCCTAAGAGGTAAAACTCCTTCTTTCTATTGTTGCTTATGTGCCTGAAACCCTCTTGTACCAAGAGCAAACCTATGCAAATAGAAACAAAAGGCAGAAATTCTACACTTATCAGACTTTGTGCTTGCGATGGGGGAGAAAAAGGCCAAAAACTCTGTTTCCAAGTTCAGGAAAAGAAAAACTGATTATTACAATATCCTGATAACAATATGAGCACCCCCAGCTTGTGGCTTTTTGTTCCTTGCTCTGTCTTCAGAAATGCCTCGCCATTAGAGAATTCTTGCAAAAGGGAAATCATTCCAGCTACTGTTTTTCCCATAAAAGGCACCACTGTGTTTCTGCTACTTTTGCTTGCATGTTTCTGTAGGTGGTCATATCAACAATAAAGAAAGTTCAAGGGTTCAAACCGATTTCCACTGTTACAGACCAAAAAATTTGAGGATTTATTTTTTTCAAGGAAGTCCCTCCTGCTGAACAATTATGCTTGAATTCAAGGCTGGCTCTGTCTTAGCAAAGCTATGGGGCAAGTAAAGCAGAGAACAGAGGGGTAAGGAATCCAGGAGGGAAGAGAATATAGGAGACTAAAGACACTCAATCAGAAGCAAATGGTTGCAAACAGCTATCTGATACCATGGAGACTAGAAAGCAAAGGAAAAAATGGAGTTTGGGGTTGATTTATTCCTCAGGTTTAGTTGTGGCTAGTTTTGACCCTGATGAATCATTGTACTCAGAAAGAAAATACCTAAGCAAGGGGTCTTGGTCCTCTCCATGCATGGTCCTCCCATGGTGCATCAGTCTCTGCCGGACCCACAAGGCTCAGATCTTTTAGTTTTGTTGGTCTCCTTGTAGGGCTCTTGTCCACTCCATGTCCCTCTAATCCCACCCCTCTCTTCCTCCATAAGACTCCCTGCACTCTACCCAAAGTTTGGCCCTGAGCCTCAGCATCTGCTTTGATCCCCTGTTGGGTGAATTCTTTCAGAGGATTATCTATAGTAGGTTCCCATCCTGTTTCCTCTCTTCCATTGCTGCTGGTGTCTATCTTGTTTACCATTCTGAATGAGACTTAAACATCCTAGGGTCCTCCTTTGTGTTTAGCTTCTTTATGTCTGTAGATGACTATCCTATATTATAAGGCTAATATCCAATTATAAGTGAGTATATACCATGTATGTCTTTCTGTTTCTAGGTTACCTAACTCAGGATGATTCCTTCTAGTTCCATGCATTTGCCTGCAAATTTCATGATTTCCTTGTTTTTACTTGCTGAGTAGTATTCCATTGTGTAGATGTACCACAATTTCTGTATCCATTCCTCTGTTGAGGGACATCTAGGTTGTTTCTAGATTCTGGCTATTACAAATAAAGCTGCTAAGAACATAGTTGAGCAAATGTTCTTATTGAATGGTGTGGCATCTTTTGGGAATATACCCAGGAGTGGTATAGCTGGATCTTGAGGTAGTGGCGTTCCAAATTTTCTGAGAAAGTGCCAGGTTTATTTTGAAAGTGGTTGTACCAGTTTGTTCAGATGTGGTCGATTCTCAGCTTAGTCTCCATGTGGATCTCTGAGTGCGGGGATGAGGGGCTGTCTCTATCATGAACTCAACTGACTGCTTTCTGATCACTTGCCCCTGGTGATGCAGCCTTGCCAGGCCACAGAGGAAGAGGATCCAAGCAATCCTGATGAGACTTAACAAGCTATGGGCAGGTGACATTAATGGAGAACTCCCCCTTCCAGTGGACTCAGGGAAGGGGAGGAGACATGGAGGGAGCATGGGACAGGTAAGTTGAGGGAGAGGGCTTTAATTGGGATATATAATGAATAAATTATGAAGAAAAAATAAAAATTAAAAAAGAAAGAAAATGCCTGTAAAGATAGTATGTGGACTTATAGCATGCCTCTGGCAACATATTCTGAAGGGTCTGGAAGATGACAAGTAGCCTCACAGTGCCTTGAACAGAAAAGATTTACTTGTTCTTGGGTGCAGTATTGTGACCAACATGTTGTCTGGTCCTTTCCAGAGAGGTCTCTAACTCTCTATGATGTCTCAATCTCTCCAGGGCACAGCAAAGCAGAGTAGATGCAATTTCATGATGCCCCACCTCCACAGCATTGCCAAGGGCAACAGTGCACTACTGCTTCACCGTTTTGTCTCCTGTCTTTTGGTTTCCTATTCGTGGAGATGCAAGGAAGATGGGAACCTTGACATAAGGGCCCTAATATCTCTCTCTCACACTCCCCCCCCCCGTGTGTGTGTGTGTGTGTGTGTGTGTATGTGTGTGTGTGGTTAAATTGTTTATACCTAAAAGGAATTCATTCATCATCCTCATCTCTTCCAAGGAAGTTGCACAAAAGCATCATAAAGTCAAACAAAGTTCTCTAGAACTATGAAACTCCCACCACTCAGTGGCCTGTCTTCCAGGTCCTTGGAGGGAGACATGTCATAAAAGCTGCTTATATGGCAGGGTTTTATTTTTTATTTATTTATTTTTATTTTTTTGCTATTGTTGATGAGCAAACTGCTAATAATTTCACCGAGAAAATAGCTCCAAGGTAAGAAGAAGCATTATGAAAAACACATCACCTAGTGATTTCACTGAGAGAGAAAAATACTCTGAAATAAAAAGCAAATTGCACAAGAAAGTTTATAGGTGCTGATGATTGAAATATCAGACCCCCATTCTCAAAGGTATCAACTAAAGGGATTTATAAATACATCACTGTACCTGGAGCCACGGAGAGTCATTGGTATTATCCCCTGTCAAGTGGTACATGGCTTTGCTCCAAGCTGCCATGCACTGGGAGTTCAATCATTTCACAAAGAAGTGGAGGAGAACAGAGGTGGTTGTGTGTTAACCAACTGCACAGAAGGTAGTAAAAGAAGAAAAAAAACTTCTTCCCACTACTGCCTGAGCCATTCATCCCTATCAATGAACTGCATAGAATCAGCATCTTGGGTCAAGGTCCACCAAAACTTGCTCTGCCGTTCTGTGCCCACAGTTAGACTATGCATACAAAAAAAATGAGTATATTATTTTTAAAAAATAAGAAAATCCTTGCTCAAGTTTTCTAAGTTGTGTCAAATCACATTATTTATTAAAAGTTTACTAAGATGAGCTCTCTCACACAGTGAAGTGATTATTCTGCTTCTGCATGGTTTTGGACAGTTTCAGACAGAGACTTGAGCTGTAATGACATTTTGTTGACAAGTTGGTAAACCTTCTCTTGCCTTACAAAGCTAAAATGGTATATCCTATGCTTAAGGTTCTCAACCTTCCTAGTGCTACAACCCTTTAATAGAGTTCCCCATGTTGTAGTGACCCTAAACCATAAAATTAATTTTTCACTTCTTCAAAACTATAATTTTGCTACTGTTATGAATCATAAAGTAACTATCTGATATGCACTATATGCAATGTGACCTGCAAAAGGGGTCACAACTCACAGGTTGAGAATCACTGGCTTAAAAAAAGGGAAAGGCAGAATACCTCTTTTGGTAAGTAGCTAAAATAAAGAAAAGGGAAAGCAGGTATAATGGTGAATGTATATAATCTCAACACTGGGAAGGCTGAGGCAGGAGGATCATGAGTTTGAAGCAAGCCTAGGCTATGTGATGAAATCTTATCTCCAAAAAAGATCCCACAAATAAGAATAGCAGTATTAATTTTCTAGAAATAAAATGTAAAAAAATTTCCTCATTTCTCCATTTGACTTTCTAAACTCATATGGCCTGCTCTGGTTTAGATACTTGACTTTTAATTCAAATTCTGATCTACTATTTCTTTTAAAATATAGAAACTTTGGAATCAAATTGAGGACCCAGAAATAAACCCACACACCTATGGATTCTTGACTTTTGACAAAAAACCAAAACAATACAAAGGAAAAAAGATAACAACTTCAACAAATGGTGCTGGTCTAACTGGATGTCTACATGTAGAAAAATGCAAATGGATCCATATTTATCACCCTGCACAAAACTATAATCTAGGTGGATCAAAGACTTCAACATAAAACCAGGCACACTAAATCTGCTAGAAGAAAAAGTGGGGAAGAGCCTTGAACTCATTGGCACAGGAGACAACTTCCTGAGCAGAACACCAACAGCACAGGCTCTAAGAGCAACAATCAATAAATGGGACCTCTTGAAACTGAAAAGCTCCTGTAAAGCAAAGGACACTATCATCAGAACAAAACAACAGCCTACATACAGACTGGGAAATGATCTTCACCAACCCTATATCTGACAGAGGGCTAATATCCAGAATATATAAAGAACTACAGAAGTTATACACCAACAAATCATGTAATCCAATAAAAACTGGGGTACAGACTAAACAGAGAATTCTCAATAGAGGCATATTGAATGGCAGAGAAACACTTAAAGAAATGTTCAACGTCCTTAGTCATCAGGGAGATGCAAATCAAAAAAACATGAGATTCCACCTCACACTCACCAGAATGGCTAAGATCAAAACTCAAGTGACAACACATGCTGGAGAGGATGTGGAAAAAGGAGAGCCCTCCTCCATTGCTGGTGGGAATGTAACCTTTTACAACCACTTTGGAAATCAATCTGGCCATTTCTTAGAAAATTAGGAATAGTGCTACCTCAAGATCCAGCTGGCATATATCCAAAGTATGCTCAAGTATACAACAAGGACATTTGTTCAACCATGTTCGTAGCAGCTCTATTTATAATAGCCAGAAGCTGAAACAACCTAGATGTCCCTCAGTGGAGGAATGGATACAGAAATTGCAGTGCATCTACACAATGGAATACTACTGAAAACAAGGAAATCATAAAATTTGTAGGTAAATGGTGGGAACTAGAAAAGATCATACTAAAATCTATACTCCTAAAGAAGCTAAACAACAAGGAAGACCCTAGGGAAGATGTTCAATCCTCATTCAGAAGGACAAACGCACTAGACATTGTAAGCAGGAGAAGACAGGGAACAGGACAGGAGCCTACCACAGACAGCCTCTGAAAGACTCTACTGACTGAGGTATCAAAGCAGAGGCTGAGACTCATAGCCAAACTTTGGGCATAGTGCAGAGAATCTTATGAAAGAAGGGGGAGATAGAAAGGGAGGTCCTTTTGGGTACAGGACCTCCAAAAGGAGACCAACAGAGCCATAAAAACTGCCAAGGACAATGCATGGAGAGAACCTAAAATCCCAGCTCAGATGTAGCCCATAGGCTTAGTCTCCAAGTGGGGTCCCTAGTAAGGTGATCAAGGACTTTCTCTGGCATAAACTCAGTAACAGGCTCTCTGGTAACCTCCCCCTTGGAGGTGCAGCCTCGCCAGTCCACAGAGGAAGACAATGCAACCAGTCCTGATGAGACTTGATAGGCTAGGGTCAAATAGACGGGGAGGAGGACCTCCTCTACCAGTGGACTAGGGGAGGGGCATGGGGAAGAAGGGGGAGGGAGGTTGAAATTGGGAGGAGATGAAGGAGGGGGCCACATCGCGGATACAAGTTAAATAAATTTTAATAAATGATAATAACAAAAAATTAAAAATATAGAAAGTTGAGGTCTACTGATCTTAAGAGTCCAAAGTCACAGCTTAAATCTTAGCAAGACAATGTCCCAAATATTAGCTAGAACACAGCTATAAAAATTCACAGCTCTTATCTGATCTCCTTTCTCTCACAAGGAAGTGGCACTAGATGACTAGTTTACCACACACCCATCCAATATGTAAGAGTAAACTTTTCTCTATGCTTCTCAGCTTTTGTTGATTCAACATTTGAAACTGTCTATTATTAAATCTTTCCTATGCAAAAGGATTAACCAGGTGAGAGTTCCTCTCAGGATAATCAAGTGAACAGATAGTACATGCCAGATCTATCATGCCATAATCTGATTTTCAAAGCACGAGTCTCTCCCATTTCTCAGTAAACACTGAACTTTTTTATTTTTGGAAGAAAGAAAAGAATTGAATGGAAAAGATCAATCAATCTCACGAAGCCTGTGGTTTCATTTCAATTAACTTTTAGTTTGAAATATCTAAAGACATCAAGAGAGGATGATTCATAACAAAAGCCACTTGTATGGCCCACATTTTTAAAAAGGTCCACAAGATGAGCATCATCATAATGAAAGAGTATTAATTCAGCAACCCATTTGATGATGATGCAATGGACTTGGGAGGGGAAAAGACAACAATGACAACACTGCAGAAACTTTAGTTGGATAAGGTAGTCACAATCTGAAACAATTAAAATATTTAGAAAATAGAGTGTACTCATAGCTGTAGGACAGATGACATGTGCAGGATTTTCCCAGAATCATCTGAAAATGACATATAAACACTCAGTTTTTACATTTAAGCATGTGTGTACAAGCACATGTGTTCATCTATCTTGGTGCATAGATGTTCAAGTAGCTTTCGTATGTAAATTGGGTTCTAATTAGGTGGTAGGCTGACAAACTTCATCTCATAAGACAAACTAGCTTGCTATCTATTTGTGTAAATAAAATTGTATCAAGACATAGCCAAAAGTAACTCATCTACACATTGTCCATAGCTGCTTTCCCGATCAATGACTGGTCTGAATAGATGTAACAGAGAACACATGACATGCCAAACCTAAAATTCTTTTAATCTGGATCCTTGCAGAAAAAAGGTTGCCATTTTCTGATTAACATAATGGAATCATCTAACTAACACATTAAGTCAGCATAAATGTAATGTTGGAGTTTGACTCAACAAGTTCTAAACTTTTTCCAAACTCTTTTCCCAAATGGTTGAAAAGGAACCTTGCAGACTTAGTATAATTGCTACCTTTGTTTTGGATCATAGTTTCTCTGGAAACATTTTTGAACTTTGTTTCTGATACAACATATTATTTTAATACATGCATACCAAAACAAGTAATTTCCATATGAAAATGCCACTGAAATAGAGCCACAGAAATGTTAGCCACACTTTAAGAGTTTCATATATGCACAATCTTTTTCTCACTATTTCAATATGAACAGGTACACTTGATGGTATAATTACCTTTCTTATTACTTAAAGTGGTTCCAGTCTATGTCACTGTAAACTACAGGGACATGAGTAACAATAAGGGGTGGTTGAACATCTAACCAAATTCTCCCATTCCAAAAGTATGAAGCTATCTATAATTCCAATACCACTGTGGAAAACATCTTTCCTAAGTATAGCAACCACTTGCCCATTACAACTTACCATCTCCCACCACCAAAAACAATTACTCATGTAGAGAAAGAAAACTATACTTCAAAGAGCATTTGATACAAATGCAAACACAAAGTAGAATGCCAGGGGGATAGAAATGTTACAGAATATAGTCACCAAGTTTTTTACATTACCTGGATATATTTCTTTTTAAAATTTTTAAGTTTTAATTTTTATTCTTTACATACATTACATCCTGACTGCAGTTTACAGTACCTCCACTCCTCCCAGTCCCCATATGCACACCTCCCCTATCTACTCTTCCTCTAATTCCCTTAAAAAAAAGAGATCAAGCCTCCCACGGATATCAACTAAACATGGCATAACACGATACAATAAGACTAGGCACAACCCCTCATATCAAGGCTGGACAAAGTGACCCAGTAGTAAGAAAAGGGTCCTAAGCATAGGCAAAAGAGTCAGAGATAGTTTCTGTCCCACTATTAGAAATTCCACAAGAACACCAAGCAATGAAATCATAACATATATGCAGAGGACCTGGATCAGACCTATACAGGTTCCCTCATTTTTGCTTCCGTCTCTGTCATCCCCTATGAGCCCTACTTAGTTGATTCTGTGGGCTGTGTTCTTGTGGTTTCTTCAACCTCTCTGGCTCCTACTGTCCTTCCTCAATCCCTCTGGCTCCTACAATTCTTTCTTCTTCTCTTCCTCAAGGTACCTTGAGTTGTGCTAAATGTTTGGCTGTGGATCTCTGCATCTATTCCCATCAGTTGCTGGATGAGGTCTCTCTGTTGATGATTATGCTTGGCTCTGGTCTACAAGTATAGCAGAGTATCATTAGGGATCATTTCATCGATTTGTTTTTGCCAGCTGTCTTTGGTTCTAACCTGGATTTATTTCAAGAAACATTTCATCCTCCTCCCTCTGTATTTCCAGTTTCTCATTCAGAACTTGTTAATTACCCCTATGTGAGATGAAACTGCTTTCTTTAAAAAAAAATCAAATCTAAGGCCTTTTACTGTTTTGGGCTAAGGACTGAGCATAATACATATCATTACTGTCATCTTCTGCCAAACCCCATGGCCTGAAGGTGACACAGATGATGATGAAATGCTGTAGGGTGGCAACAATTGTACTATACTATATGTAGATGTGAGCTGTCACATTCATTATTTGGATCAAGGGTACATGACCTCATTCCCGGCTATTCAACCTAGAGCAAATATAATTTATTGGAGCCAGGAGGCCTCATTATGATCTTGTATCCAATGCATTTCCTCACAAATGAAAATGATAGCCATATAAGAAATACACATAACTACTCTTCAGTTTATTGATGAGATTTTTAATACAGTACAAATAGAAATATATTGTTGAAGTTCTGCCAAACCATGAGGGAACTAATCACCATATTTAAATGGTAACTATAAAAAACGAATATGGGGAAAACATTCCCATGAAATTTTTTTTTGAAATTTTGTCTTTGGGATAACAGTTTTATGGTACTTAACTAAAATCACCATGTCCTGGGAAAAGTTTAGCATATCATTGTTTAAGTTAGCATTTGAAAATATTTCTTATTTCTAAAAACAGTCACTTGTAACTCCTTTATAAATGGATGTACTTCCACTCACACCACATTGCTTTTTAAGTTTCACACCAAAACAATACTGTGAGATGGCTCCTTTTATAGTGGACTCTAAGAATAAAAATGCAAGCTGCAACCCAAGAAGCCGAAATTTCCTTTGACTAAATGGTAGCATTTTTGCCTCTCTAAGCAAAAGCAAAATTTAGGAACAAGCAAAGTGTGAATAGTGTGTAAAGTGGGGGAGACATGTTATTAACATATCTATACATTTTAGTCTTAAGAAAATTTCATCACAAGTAATTTAACTGAAAGCTGCCATTTCCAAACCACTAGAAATAACACCCTATCAGGAAAGCCAGGGCAGGGACTGAATAGTGTCAATTCAACCTGTGTTTATGTAGCTCAGATGTAATCCCACCAGATTCAACCATTTATCTCTGACAGCGATGATGCTAACATCACACTAGTACCACTGTCAAGAAGGATGGAGAGAAAACTTTATCATTACAGGGAGACCACCCTCAGACACAGCCATTTGTAAAATTCTATTTAGAGGGTTGAATTTCTTGGTGGATCTGAGATAAGCCATTTGGAAAGGTTTTGTTTCTTTGAGGCTATTGTTATTTGTACCATCTGTACACCCAAAAAAAGCAAACCCCAGAAGCTCAGTTGAAAATGGCTTTGTTCTGAAGCTTACTCTGGTAGCAAAACTTTTCAACTAGACAAAACAACCTGGATGTTCCAGATTATTTTGCAAGTATGAATTTGAAAGTAAGCATTAAGTACATCAAACTCATTGGGGCCACAACTTTTGCTCAAGTCCTGTCCATGTTTGCGTAGACCTCATTATCACGCCATTAAAATAATAATCAGTGCTGTTGAGTTGGATTGCATCACCTACCTCTTTGAAGTTAGGCATGGCCATGTGAGTTGCTTTACCCCATGAAGGATGAGCCGGAAAAGGTTACATTGCTATAGTGATATGTGACCAGTAAAAGCTTTAAGAACCAGCATGCTACTTACTATTTTCTGCTTTACAGTTTCCCATATGTCAAAGTAGAGCTAGAAGCAGTGTATGTTTCAGAAGAAATACAATCAGCAGATTACTTCCATTTACATCCCTTAGACATACAGCACAGGGGAGAAATCAACATTTGTAGTACAAAACCACTGGGTCATAGGGAGATTTATTACCACAGCAAAAGCCACATTATCCTTTCTTTCCTGTTCCGCCTTCATGTACTGTTCCTATCTTTACTTCAAAATATGAGCACTATTCTGTAATAGACATACTCAAGAGAATTTCCACATAATCCTCTCAACTTAATTAAAAAACATAACAGAAGGAAAGGATAAGGTCACAGTTTGGTCAACCACAGATTTTTCATTCCGTGCTGACTCCTTGATGGCTTTTCACTCACAAATGGTACTACTGTGATTGTCTTTCCCTTGCTTGGGAAACAGAAGATGGTATGGTGAGCAACACATACACTGTTCTGGGGACTGCATGTTTCTATTTCCCCAAACTTCAAATGGTGACACCTTAACCCCCACTGTGGCTACATTTGAAGATGGAGAATTTAAGAAAGTAATTAAGTTTAAATGAGGACATGAAGGTGGGACTCTGGTCCAGTTAGTTTTCTGTGCTTATAAGAAGCCATGTCAGAAAAGTCTCCCTGCACACTATCTGTCTTTCTCCTCCATGTGAGGATGAGTGTTTGATGCAATCATGGACAAAAGAAGCACACAGCTCTGACCAGAAACTAAATTTCTCAGAACCTTGGTCTTGGACTCCCTTGCCTCTGGAACAATAAGAAATAAATTCCTGTTATTTAAGCCATTAACTCTATGGTATTTCATTATGGTAGCCTAAACTGCCTGCATAGCTGGGCTAGTCAGACCAACATATAATGAGGTGAGTTGATGATTACTCAAAAGAAACTTCTCTTACAACAAAGACACTAGGAAAAGGGGAAGAAATCATGATGAGGGAGAAGTGAACACCGCTTGGAGTAAAGGATTTGAATAGCCTTTGAAAAGTGGGTAGTTGTTCTGTGCGAGATCACCAAATACGCATTGTATAACAGGCCCAGAGCATGAAGTCGGGGGCACAAAGCCAAGAGATGTATAGGTCCTGTCCCCAACAAACTTGCACCTTAAAAGAAAATATACTAAACAAACACATTGCTTCACTACCACCACATTTGCTGAGTACCCATCATGCTATTAAGCACTTTGCTAAGAGCTGAACCATTACATTGTTATTGATCATCTGGTCCTTCTTCATAGAAATGCATATGCTACTTAGTCATGAGAAGAAACAGTAGTCAGGGTTAGGTTGGTCTCTTTGCCATATGACAGTAAAATTGGGTTCAGATGATAGTCCTCTTCTAATTCCCACTCCACTAAGCTCTCAGTCTTCCTAACTTACCCTGGAAGACCTTGAAAGGAGTCTGACAAATACGGAGACATATAAGCAGCAACTGTGCATTAAATAGAATCCAATAATTGCAAATCTGCAGCTCCTTTACATAAATGTCTTTGGCTTAAATGAAAGGTTATAGGAAAACGTTTGAATATATATCTCCAAGAAAATGGTCATTGCACAACACAGTACTGGAATCCATATCCCATTAGGCTATCATGAATAATAGTAGTTTTGAATTCTTACCTGAGCATTGGAAAAATAATCTGTCCAAGAGAAACATCTATATGTTTCACAAATCACATGCTTTTCAGAGCCTTTCAAATATTTTTATAGGCAAGTATCATTTCCTCATGTCAGCCTCACTCAGGGAACCTCAAGCTAAACAGAAAAGATCCACAACAGCTCTATTGAAAAAAAAAAACTGGGTTATTTTCTCTAAAACACTAACTAGCACAGATTCTGTCCAGATTGCCTGGGTTTTCTGTACCAATTATGGAAAGTGAGAAATTGTGCAAAGGCCCTATAATGCAGTTTATAGGGATAAGAGGAGAGAGTAAAAAAGGAAAACAGAAAACAGTATGAACCAAATAATACTTTGACACACTGAGAGGAAATACCTCATTCTCCCCATACTTCTGGATTTACTATATTAATCTTTTAACACAGAAAGAGATTTGCTGAGGCAGATACTGCTAGGTGTCAGTCATGCTCTGCTGCTGCAGAAACAATGTATGGGAGGTGATGTCAGCATATATAGGGTTCCTCGGATATCTGAGCTGCTAAGAGGGAGGTGGGGAGGAAGGTTTAGGCATCTTGTCTCTACAATGCTTCTTTCTTTGTTCTGGTGGGGTTTGATGCTAAAAATCATGTTTCAGGTTCTGCAGAGTAGGGAATTTGCCCTGCCTCTCTTTGGCCCTTGCTGCATCCTCCCCACACTGTATCCCAGTCAGCATTTAGCTTCTCAAAACCAGAGCATGAGAGACTGAGGAACCTGTAGCTTAGGCTTTTAATTAGATAGAGAGGTGAGCTAACATAGGCTCTTTGGCTGAGTAAAGTCAGGACGGAGTGTGACGATTTCCTGAAAAGGCAACAATAGTGCTCAGTAGCAACAGTGAGCATACAGAGAGACATCTGCTAGGATGTCCTAGCCCTGTGGTTTTTGTTTTGCTTTGTTTTAATGGAAAAGAGCCCTATGGTATAACCCCACGTATATACTACTACAATTAACTGGCATGTAGGATGCTACAGCTTGGGGAACATTTTAGATTTCTTTAGTTTTCTCCACCAACACTCAGAGGAGACACTGGGAGGACACAGAACCACAGTTTGTGGAGACATAAACACTGGGAAGGATTTGGTGGTAGCTTCTTACAGCCCTACGTGTTTATCTAGGAAGAGAAATGTCCAGCATTAAAAGGTAAGGTCACTCAAGAGACAGATTCTCCAGTCTTACTGATCATCAACTAAGAAAGAATGCTTTGGGAAAGAGTTGTCTGATGCCAGGGGGCAAGGGGTAAAACTGGCAAGAGGAAGAACAGCCACATGGTCTTGGGAAAGTTATCTGAGCTGCTTTGAGCCTTGTTTTGCTCATCTGTAAAGCTGACATAATAATCCCCGGCTTTCTTGCCTCACCATCTTCTTATGAGAATGAAATGAGATAAGGTGTGGGAAAGTGCTTCTGAACATTCTAAAGAGCCACCCACAGGTAAGGTGTTATTATGCCATGGCTCATCCACAACTCCAGTCCCTGGAGACATATTTTCAAACTAAATTGCCTGTCAGTGGTAGCTCTCACTTGTCTGGTTCTCTCGCTTCTGCCTACCCACATGGGAAATGAGTTTCCTACCACATGCAGGGAATGGCTTGTGGAAGAAGCCTACGGTGGGGGGGGGGGGAGTGGATTCTTCAAGTGAAGAGACAATGACCTCAAGGATGCTCTAACTGCAAAATGGAGTGGGCATGTCATGGGCACTACACACACCTGCTCCCTCTGGGGCAGGAGTGTGACAAGCAGCCAGGTATATGAACCTGCGTGCTACCCTACAATCATCAACCTAGAAGCAATGTGTGAAGAAATGTTGACACCACCTCATTCTAAAGAATCAAAGCAGTAATTCCTACATTTTACTCTCTGTTACATCTTTTTTACCCACAAAGATAAGAAATATATGTATTAACATAACTCTTTCACCGGAGAACCTGATAGACAGCACTTCATCATCAGGCTGTCAAAGTCCTGGATGGTACTGCTCTTTCCCTTCCCACTGTCTTTAATCTTTACGTGGCCCCCAGGTTCCTGGAGCCCACGGAATTTTCTCTCTAAGATCTGTAATCACATGTGCCTTCTAGTGGCTAAACTTATTTATCTTAGAATCAAGATGGAGCCTAAAATTCAATGGTCACTCCTATCTTGTGTCAGGTAAGCATTAGTGTAAAAAGATTAGCTACTTGCCCATCAAGCTTGCTTACTGCTGAATGAGACTTCCTAACATTTCCTGTAATTATGTGTCAAACAACTGAGTTCTGAACAATGGATTATGGATGGAAACTAACTGCTCAACTTCTAAGCATAGCTTATTCAAAACTAGCTTATATGAGTCTTCATTCTCCCCTATTCCACATGCCTTTCAGATGCAGACCTGGAAAAAGAAAACATCCTTGGGGGATGGGGAAAGTACATAATGAAAAGGATCTGCATTAAAAAAAAAAACCATGTGGAAGGTTATCCACTGAATACTACACTGAATTCTCATGTGAGAAAGAAAGAAAACTTCTATTGCATTGATTCACTGACATGTTAGAAGTTCTTTATTATAGAAATAAGCATACTCTGATCCCACAGTTGGTAGCACAGTGGGGTTAAGACATGGTCCCTGGTCCCCTTTAACAAAGAAACACAAGAATTAACAGGTAGATACAATAGTATGGGGTAATGGCTACAGAGAGGGAAAAGGAGAAAGAAAGCTGTTGGCAACTAACATCACAAAGAGGTTAATGAAGAACACCAGGAAAAGAGAAAATCAAGAACAGAATTGAAGGAATAACTAACAAGATTGGATCAGAAGCAGAACCAGAGGAATCCCAGAACTGGAGGCGATACAGTGAGTTTAGGCAGAAAGTCCCACAGAGCCTAGGACCAGGCACTAGATCTTGAAAGCCAGTTTGTTTAGGTGTCAGAAGAGAAATAGGGATCCACAAAATAAAATATATATATATATATATATATATATATATATATATACATACACTAGGACTTGTGCCTTCCAAGATTCAGTCTGCTAGGCTGAAGGGAGTGGAATAAAGGCTAACAAGATGAGGCAAACAGAATTATCCAGTGAGAATAATTTTTAGGTACCAAGATAATGCCTTAGCCCCTTGGCTACTGACACTAATCAGATCCTACTCACCTTTTCCTGACTGGGTGGATTGTTGCTTGGACTGCTGTCTGTCTTTACTGAAGGCTCACTCTAAACAGAATTCGTTCGCCCTGGCCCCAATGCTGCTTTCTTACTCACTTATATGTTTCTGTCCCCCTTCCAGGCTGTCCTTTGAGGTCTCAAGGAGAGCTTTTCAGCATGCCCACAGGGAATTATGATACAAAGGAGGAGCTGCACCATTCATCTCACATTCCCCATAAACAAAGCTCGTTAAACACCCAGCATTATAGCAAGAGACAAGTGCCTCTAAAAATCAGAACAAGCCAGCGAGGTGAATTTTACTATGACATGAGCAGTCAGACACTAGCAAACAGTTTGTCAGAAAGACAAGTGACAGTTGTCTTGAAAGGGCTAGCGCAACCACTACAAAAATGTCACCAAATAGCCGCACCTGTCAAGGCAGCCCTGAAAACTTATGAAAAATGTAAGCGGGGGAGGGGAGAGGAATTTCTTTCTGAGTGATCTACCAAGCTATCTGATTCCTGATCAGAACTGGCCCCACTGAGCCACAGAAGAACTGATGTGACCAGGAGTGAAGGACACTTGGAGAGAGTAAGCAAAGGAGCAAAACACCAAGAAGGGCCTGGGACAGATTTCTATTTAAAGGACAACCTTAGAGCGGGTGCAGTTACTTATTTTTATTCAGTCTGTGTCCAAGTTAAAAAAATAGCAGTTTATTTCCCACATGCATCACTTGCTCCCCCTTTGAATGTCAATATGGACAGGAGGGCTGCATTTACCATTCTGCAGGCAAGAAGCTAACGTGTTACACTTAACCCTGCTCTTTATTTCCATCCCCCCCTGGGGGGGAGTTCCTGATGGAGACTGGGCTACATTCACCAGCAGGAATTTGCCTCATAGCAGTACTTCCAACCTGGGAAACTTTTACTAAGAACAATAGACGAAAACAACCCAGTCCTGCTCTCAGACTGACCACAAATGCACACTTCCTTAATCTGGGTTTGCAGTCTGCAATTTTCCCCCTTATGGTTGGTCGGCCCTCAAAACATAAGACTAGCTACTTGTTCAGCAAACTCGTTTCTCTTTTCCTCCAAAACATATAAGAAAATAGCATGTGCCAACCTGCCTTGAAGCTAGATGTGGCTGAGTGACTGAGTTCTGACCAATACAGTGTGATTGAAAGTACAGTTAGTGAGTCACCTCTAGGCCAGTATAATAAAACTCTTCCAAGTTCAATCTTCCACTCCCTTTCCCCATTAATCTACAAGCAGAATGCAGAAGATGCAAGGACCTAAAACATGACAGACAAGAGATGAGAAGAACCTGGGTCATTGAGTCACCACTTGGAGAAAAGATGCTGAGGAAGATAAGTTGATCAGGATCAGATAATTGTATGAAAGAAATACATTTTAACTCTGTTCAGCCACTGAAAAGAAAGAAGGGGCTGTTTGCTATAGCAGCTCACTTAACATGGCTAATACAGCCCTCTCTTCCATTCTTTTGAATGAGAGAATGAGAATTCTGAATCTTCCACCTTGTTGGCATGTCTCCCAATCTCCCCTAATTAAAATAGAGGAATATACCCATTTTTGAAAGTCTCCCTGGTACTTAAAGTTTATATTCTAACAGTTCAAGAAGCTAGAAGGTCAAAATGTAGTGTTACCAGTACCATATCCCCTTGAAAGCTCCAAGGAAAACTGTTTCCCTGCCTGTCCCCTGGTTTCTGTTGGTTGACGTCTAGCTTCTTAAACTGTTAGAATATAAACTTCTAGCATCTTAAGCATGCTGAGCCACATAGTTGATGAAAACAGGTTATACTAGCTCCAGAAAACTAATACAAAGTCCCTTCTAAGATGTGTTACATGAAAATAACTTCTTCTACGTTGTGGGTTCACTTTTCATTTTCTTTTTAAATATTTTGTTCTTTTTTTGTGTGTATGTGTATGCGAACACATTCATGCTCACCCCATATTGTGTGGGTACCTGCAGAAGCCAGAAGGCATCAGATGCCTTGGATGCCTGGAGTCTGGTTCTAAGGTACCAGACTGAGTGCTGGACCATTAACTGAAGTTCTCTACAGGAACAGCAAGTGGCCAACAACTTTGCAACATCTCCCCTGCCCCATTTTCTTGACAGTGTCCTTTGAAAGACAATGTTTTAAATTTTGATGCAGTTCTATTTTTTTTTCTTTTTGTCCACTATGCTTTCAGTATCACACCTAAGAAAATATTGCCTAACCCAAGGTCACAGACATTCATTCCTCTATTTTCTAGTAAGAGTCTTAATTTTGTTTGTTTCTTTTTGCTTCTGGGGATGGTGGTTTGAGTTTGTTCTTGCTTTTGCTTTTGTTTTGAGACAGAGTCTCATTGTACACACATGGCTACACAGCCATGGCAGAACTTGAACTCACTATGAAGACCAGGCTGGCCTTGAACTCACAGAGATCCACCTGCCTCTGCCTCCTAAATACTGGAATTAAAGTCACTGTTTGTTTGTTTTTAATTTAAAATGTGCACTATAGATCAGGCTAGCCTGCAAATTTGATAACTTTAAGTCTTAAATTTAAATGTATGTCAAATTTAAAGTTATTTTTTGTTGTAGTGAGACAGAGGCTCAAGCTCCTTCTTTTGTATATAAATATGCCATTAACATAGCGGTATCTGCTCAAAGGATTGTGTTTTCCACAAATGAATTGCTTAGAAACTCTTGTTACACACTGACTAATCATAAGTGCAAGGATTTGCCTCTTGGCTCTCAGGTCTGTTCAATTGATATGTGTGACTCTTATATATTATCTTGGCTAGTACAACTTTATAATACATTCTGAAAGTGATAAGAAAAATTTTCTAACTTTTTTCTTACAAGATTATGTTGGTTATTTTTAGAAACAATTTTTCATCTTTTGTCAATTTATGTAAAACAGATATAGTTAATGGATTGTATTGAGCCTGTATATTAATTTAAAAAGTACTACCTATTACTAATATAAAAATTTCCAACACAGGCATAGAAATTTCTTTCCATTTAGCTACACATTTTTCTATAGATCTTATATTTCCTTTGTTACATTTCTTGGTGTCTTATGCTTTTTGATACTATTATAAATAGAATTGTTTTCTTAATAATTTTCTTAATTACTATACCTGGTTGTTTATGTGGATTATATCTTGTGCTCTTTTATTGATCTTGTTTCTTAAAACCTCAACTAAGCTCACCTGTTAGTTTAATAATTTTATTGCCCCTTCCTTTGGATTTTCAATATAAAAAAAGTCATCAGAAATACATTTACTTCGATTTTTCCAATCTGGGTGTCATTATTTCTTTTTCTTGCTGAATTGCTCTATCTAAGCTTTCTAGTACAACACTGAATATAAATGACAAGAATGGGCAGTCTATCTTGCTTTTTCATCGTAAAGGGAAAACATTCATTCTTTCACAATGAAGTAGGATGTCATCTGGGAGTTTCTTATTGGTATCCATTATCAAGTTGGATAAATCCCCTCTATTCTTAATTGTTATGTGTTTTTTTTCATAAAAGAGTATAGATTTTTGTCTAACTTTTTTTTTCTGATCCATTTGGGTAATCATGTATCCATACCTTTTTATTCCAAAGAAAGTAATCATTATTGAAAAAAATTCAATTTCCAGTCACCTCCCCTCCCATATTTTACTGTAGTAAAATATCTTTCTTCCACTATATATCTTTCTTTCTCCCATTCCAGACCATGACGTACCTAAAGATGGGTGCCCGTTTTAAAGTTATTTGTATCTTTACTATCTAGACAAATGCCTGATACATCCAAATGTCTCTGGAAATGTTGGGGATAAATTTACCCCTTAGAGTATCTGTAGGTTGTGACCTCCACAGGGTCATATATCAGCTATTTTGTATATCAAATATTTATATTACTAATCATAACAATAGAAATTACAGTTATACTTCTGAAGAAGCCATGGAATGACTATGTTTGGGAACATCCCAACAGGAGGAAGTGTATTTAAAGAGTCACATCATTAGGATGGTTGAGAACCAGTGCAGAGGCAGCAAACAGTATCATGGTGACTGACAACTGAATGGACCCTTTCCAGGAAAGAGCTGTTGAAGGTAAAGCAAGAATATTCTCTTTTAAATTAGAAATACCAAGTATTAGATTTTGGTGCAACTAAGGCACACAGGCATACTATGTACTTTGCTCATGTTCACACCACTGATTATCTTCTCCCCTCTCCCAAAAATCTTCTTATGATGCAGCAGCCTTTACCACATACAATAAGTATCATCTGTCACAAACACAAACAACTTAAAAACTCAAGGAAGCAAGAGGCCCCATGGTATATCAAAAAATCACGACTATCATCTCCTCCTCATAAAGATGGTTCTGGAATTAAGAAGCACTTTAAAGCATGTATTTTTCATGTACCAAAATTAAGAACAAAAGACACAACAATACGTTAATATTCTTGTAGGTAGCAAAATGACAACTCTTCCTTCTTTATCTCTATATCCTAATAGTTGTTAATTTAGAAGTAACTTATTTCTTTATCCACTGACTGTGAACTACTCATGTGTTTGCTGAGAAGAGACTTTTCATGATTCCATGGTCTAATGGAATACTGCAGTGGGGAGAGACTCTAGATTCTAGAATCCATTTACCCTTGCTAACATCCAATCAGTGTTTATATAGAAGACCGCTCAGTGCCAGGGTAACTTTCCAGTGATGAGCAGCTATTTATAGACGTGAGTGAGCCAATCTGAGTCCAGCACAAAAGTAAAACTCAGAATTACAGGCTAAATAAGTAGTAGGATTTTTGTTTTTGTTTCTGTTTTTTTGTTTTTTGTTTTTTGTTTTTTTTTTTTGAGCCACCGAGTTTTGAGGTTAGTGGTACACAGCAAAATGTAACTGACAAAAAGGGGATTTCCACTTAAGTTAGATGAACATATCTTCCTTCTAGGTTGTTTATCTACCAATGTGACAATGCTGGGATAATTAATTACTTTGTCTTCTAGGACTTCATAAGGAAGAGAAACCAAGGATAGATGGTAAGGTGTCCCAGTATTTTGTAAATCTGATTAAGTAATTAAGCTGTTTCCTCAAATGATAACTTACAAGGGATCTCAATATAGTAAATAGATGACAAAAAGTCTTCCGAAGGTCTAAAGAAAACTCAATCCTATCTGCTCAACTTTTAATTTTTCCACTCCTGTTCTGATTTCTACTCCCAAATGGTAAACATTGTGCCATTCAGTTTTCCTAAGGCCTGCCTCAGGTTAACATTTCATGATGAATATATGGGTAGCCATAAAAATAATATGCATATTATTTCATAGCAAAGCTTTTTTTTTTGTTTGTTTGGTTTTGTTTCCTTGGCATAGGAGCTCCTTACATAGTTCAAGCTTGTCTGGAACTCATGACCCTGCTAACTCAGCTTAACCTCCTGACAGCTGAGATTACAAATGCAAGCTACCATGCAAATCTTGTAACAAGTCTTTTATTATAAACATATTCCAGGCTGCTGAGTATGTTTTCACACGCGCGCGCGCGCACACACACACACACACACACACACACATATATATATGTACCATCATTTTAGTGTTGGTAGACGATTACTCTGTGTCAGTGTATATCAGCCTTGTCTGTAATAATATTGTTTTTTCAATCAGTTTTCTTTTGCTGGTCATTAAATTTATTTTTAATATTCCTTACAAGTAACACTGAGGTATTAATACACTTTTTCTTTTCTTTTTTTTTTACTTTTCAAATTATTTTCTCAGTATAAGTTCTGAAATTTGGATATATATATATTTTATTATTTTCATGAAGTTTATTTACTGGAAAAAATTCTAGTTTATATGTTCAAGACTGGTGTATGAAATTACTCTATGGGAACATCATGCTTATTTCCATGATAAACCTCACCAATATAATTTTTTAACTGTCATTAGCTAAACATTTTTCAAACAGAGTAATTTGTTGTAATATGGACTGATTTGTTTCTGAATTACCTTCAAAAAAAATCATAGAATGGAGAAAGATGAATACTGAACTAAAAAAGAAATCTGTGTATCCACGAGGTGAATCGTTTGGGGATGGATAGAGAGATAGATAGATAGATAGATAGATAGATAGATAGATAGATAGATGATCCTGTGACAGGAAATGACTTACTTTTAGCATTTGGTGTAATCCTGAAAACAATTAGAATTTTTAGGGAAATTATAAAAGTTAACTAGCTACACCCAGACAAATAGCTTTCACTACTTTCTGAAAGCAGCAACGTAACTTAACCTATCACACAAGTCTTGTGCACACATTTGTGACTCAAGGGTCTTTTTTTAAAAAGACCCTCTAGCATCAGCCTTTCTTAGCATGAAATGTCAAACCTGGATATTGCCTGGATATTTGTTTGAAGGATTTGGATTTTGTTTGTTTGTTAGTGATACTTTATTACTGATAGTTATGATGCCCTCTCATAAGTCAGTAAGTAGAATGCTATTTCAGTGTCCATACACTGGAGATCTGGGAAGAAGAGTGCTTTGAATATATGGACTTGAGCAGGGTGAGTAAATGGCATACACAAATAAGATACACAGAGCCACATTTGAATTGGGCACTTTTTAACACTGTGTTTCTAAAGCCAGTTTGCAAAACTCATATTTCCTCGTATACTAAAATAATATCATAGTTGTTTCTCAGATACTTGACAAGCTTGTAACATAATGAGATTATACTAGCAGAAAGCAGTTATCTAATATACGTGCGTGTGTGTGTGTGTGTGCATGCATGTGAACCTTCCTGAATGTGTTTAGAAGAATTCCCTTGATAATATATTCAAGGCAAGAATTTAGTGATCTTCCAAAACCCTAGAGACAGCATTAGCTATAGGGTAAAGTCAGAGGGTTGAAGAACAAAATGCAGATCATAGTCTTAGTTGTGCTTTACGGTCAAGAAAGACAACCCAAGAGAAGCAATAGGTTTAAGAAAAAGTTTCTCTGAATGGGGATTAAGCATCTTAGCCAGAGTCCCCCTTCTTGATTAGTTTCTCTAGGTGTACAGATTTTAGTATGTTTACCCTATATTATATATCTAATATACACTTATGAATGAGTATATACCCTGTGTGTCTTTCTGCTTCTAGGATACCTCACTCAGGATGATCTTTTCCAGTTCCCACAATTTGCCTGCAATTTTCATGATTTCCTTGTTTTTTATTGCCGAGCAATATTCCATTGTGTAAATGTACCACAATTTCTGTATCCATTCCTCAACTGAGGGACATCTAGGTTGTTTCCACCTTCTGGCTATTACAAATAAAGCTGTTACAAATGTGATTGAGCAAATCCCCATTCAGAAAGGTAAAGAGGATGAACATCAGAAAAGGGAGAAAACAGGGAACAGGACAGGAACCTACCGCAGAGGGTGTCTGAAAGGCTCTATCCTGCAGGGTATCAGAGCAGATGCTAAAACTTATAGTGAAACTTTGGGCAGAGGCAGGGAATCTTATGAAAGAAGGAGAAGATCGTAAGACCTGGAGAGGTCAGGAGCTCCACAAGGAGAGCAACAGAACCAAAAAATTGGGGCACAGGGGTCTTTTCTGAGACTGATACTCCAACCAAAGACCATGCATGGAGATAACCTAGAACCCCTGCACAGATGTAGCGCATGGCGGTTGAGTGTCCAAGTGGGTTCCATAGTAATGGGAACAGGGACTGTCTCTGACATGAACCGAATGGCCTGCTCTTTGATCACCTCACCCTGAGGGGGGAGCATCTCTACCAGGCCACGGAGGAAGACAATGCAGCCACTCCTGATGAGACCTGATAGACTAGGATCAGAGGGAAGGGGAAGAGGACCTCCCCCATCAGTGGACTTGGGGAGGGACATGAAAGGAGGAAGGGCGAGATTAGGAAGGGAGGAGGGAGGGTGCTCCAGGAGGGATACAAAGTGAATAAACTGTAATTAATAAAAATAAAAAAGAATACAAAAGAAAAAAGAAAAAGTTTCTCAGGTTCTCACAGTATATCTATATGTTCAAAGGTCTCCAACTCTGCATAAAACTTTTCTTGCAATTCACACCTGGCAAATGAAGAAAAGCACCCCCTGTCTAACTTCTGACTTCACAAGGTTATCTCATTACACACCATCAGTTTGAAAAGCCAATTATATAGTCACCTCCATATTTGAAGAAAATTTGGGTTAGTGGTCCAAAGCATTTCTCTCTTGGAAAACTCAGCTCATCTATCCTCTAGTTAGGAAAAGTAAAGAAGCACTTATAGAAAAGTTTAAGACTATGTTCAAGTTTATCACAAAAGCCCATTTTCAAAGGCCCAGCTGTGTATCACTCAGCAACAAGATCCCATAGGGGCTTCTCACAACCATTTTTCAGGCTCAACTGTGAAGGCTTTCACACTTTTTACACCCAAAGTGAACTAAACATTCAATCAAAACGCAAGGCAGCCTTGGATACGCTTTTGACCCCAAGGATGTTTCAGATATTATTGATATGCTTGAAGGAGAAAGCTCAGAGTTAAACACTCATCCTTCAATTTTCTAATGCAGGATATTTTAAAGCAAACAGTGAGGGAGCCTGCAGGGTCAGGGGTGGAGGCAATGGAATGCCATATCACTCAGTGAGCTCAGAACCTCAGTAAAGGTGTCTACGATTGCAGCACATGTTTGGAGGCTGCAATAAAAGAGTCCTGTGGGGAGTTTTAGAATTTCCTTGAGTCCTGTTAAGTCCTCCAACCCACAAAGCCACATCTAGCTGGGATTGCTACCTTTGCATCAGAATCTCAAGGTCCTGAAGGCAGAGCCAAAAGAATAAACTCTTTGTTGGAGGATACAAGCCATGTTCCATCACCACCACCTCTCTTTGTCTCTTGTCCTTCTAAGGAAATGTACTGTTTGACTGGATTTTATATCACACCTTGACTGTCTTGGTCTTGAAGGCTTTAGAGAAAACAATTTCTTATTCAAGTCTAGCCCAGTGATCGCAGAGCTCCTCATTCTGCTTTGTCCACTCCGTCTCCCCAAGGAAGTGAAGCAATTTGAAAATCCAGAAGATTCTCCTTCTTACAGAAGAGCTGAACTGAGTTACAAAGGTTCCCAAGAGTCAAAGTCCAATTGTATGCAGTGTGCAAAAAGCTCCCATCTGTGAAGCAAAGGGCCTAGAAAGGAAGGGAAAGGCTTTTCAAGTCAATTGGGTTTCCTCCATTTCAGACACCCAAATTTTCCATTAAATTAGTGATAATTTTTTATATTACAGAAAACTAGATGAATGAACATGAGTAATGTCAGTAAGTTTTTAACCAAACAAAAAAATGTGCCTGTACATTCATCAAAAGATGGCAATTAGTATGTTAATAGCATCATTATTCCAAATAACCCAAGATAGAAAGTATCTGAGAGGTAGAATGAGCAAAAGATAGAAAGTATCTGAGAGGTAGAATGAGCAAATACATCAGATAATATTCACATAAAGAAATATAATAAAGGTAATAAGTGGACTACAACTACAGGCAACAATATATATTCATGAGGGGGAATCCAGATGTAAAAATATTGTACTACATGACTCCAAAACAGGTGAAAGCAACGATTTCTATTGGAAGTAGGGATACTGGCTACCCATGACTTGCAGGGAAAATTGGCAAGATTTCTGGAGAGCCACAGATACTCCCTTTCTTCTAGAGGATAGTTTCCGAGTTATGTTCAATTTGCAAAAACTGGCAGAACCCTACAGTCACAATTTGTATACATTTTTATAGATATGTTCATTATTTATATAGGAAGAGGTAGTGAGAATGAGGAGTGAGGTAGGAGAATAGAAAAAGAGTCTCTTGTTTTTGTTTGCAACCAGGAGAATTCTCTAGCAACATTTCTCTAGAAACAGGAACTCTGCTGAAAGATCTTTATTTCCATTTGCTTGCCCAAGGAAAGCTGTCACATAGCGTCTTGTCACATATAAACTCTCTTTATGCACATCAGGAAAAAAATTTAAAAGAAGAATGCCTAACAGTTTAGTGTTTCTTTTATTCAAGAGGGGGAAAACACCAAATACATTGCTGCAATTTTGCCATCTGTGCCTTTTCAGGAAAACTGATACATGGTTTCTTTGTGTTGATCAGGGTCAGCCAACTATTGTGACAAACATTTCTTAAATCTTGCAAGGAAAGTTTGCTTCTCTCTTACCCAAATCTAATCATAGCTGACAGCTTTTCATGCAGAGTTTCAGAAACCAAGGTCCTTCTGTGTGTTAGACCCAGCATGTATTAAGGCCTTAGGGTTCTCTGCTGAGTCTACGGCGAATGGGCAAATAAGACATGTAATATTCACATAAAGGAACATAGCAAAGCTAATACATAAACAACTACAGGTAACGGTACAAATGGATTATCAAATATAATCACAAGGGGAAAATACAGATATGAAAATAGCATACTACATGATACCAAACCAGGTCAAAGCAATACTGAAAGTCAAGTTATTGCTACTGGCTTTTTATGATCCTTCTAGAGGTGAAGCAGTGGTTTTCCCACATTTTATTGGATCAGTTACAGGATCACACCTACTCATTTACCCAAGAAGAAAATAGAAACGATGAACATCTAGCCTTTCCCTAATGTACAAAGATCTATACTCTTCCCCTCTCCACCATTTCTTATGCCTGAAATTGGATTACAGAGAACAAACAACAGATCATTATGGGAGAAGATTAAGAGAGAAAGCACAGATATCTGCACCCTGTACTGTATAGAGGATATTACACATCTACCTCCCAACTTCCTGTGGCCATCATGAAAAACACACTCTGTGAGCCTGAGTGAATAACGGCAGCAAGATGAATCATTCTGGCAAATGCCACATGAGAGGCAAAACAAGATTTACACTAGCCAAGCAAGAAAAATGGAATAGCATTCTCTGTCCCTATTTTCTCCACATACCCAGATGGACAGAATCAGAAAATACTCACTAGCTGAAAACACGGGAGCTAGGTTTTATCAATGTTTATGCCTACTTCCTTTCCCCAAGTTTCTTTGATAAGAATAATAATAAAGCCATAAAAATCATGCCACCAGTAGCATGAAAACATTAACCCTTTCCATGTATATAATGTGTATATCAGAACTCCTAGAATTAACCATGGGTTAATTCACTCAATTTTGACAACTCTATGAGATCAATATTACTACTGTCACCATTTCACCAATTAGGATACGGAAGCACACCGACTAAATCCAAGATCACACAGGTGGTAAGTGGGAATACTGCAAGAATCAAATATGACCCAGGATGGGAATGCAAACATGTAATCTTGACAAAAATCCCAGTCCCTCAGGGAATATACATACATACATACATACATACATACATACATACATATATGTAATTGTGTGTGTGTGCCTGAATAGTATGTAGGAGCACAGTGTGCATGTGAGAGCCCATAGAAGTCAAAGGGGGTGTCAGATCCTCTGCAGCGTCAGAAAATTGCTCAGGGTATCAAACCTGAATACTTAAGCTATAGCAGCAAGCAAACCCTCCAGCTCCTGAGAACCAATACTGAACCTAAGCTGTACAGGTTTGTAAGGCTTGATTCAATGAGGCTGATCAGGACAGATAACACACACACACACACACACACACACACACACACACAGTAACTTGTGTTGAGAAGCAAACAAAGTTATTTCCTATAGATAATCGTTTTGTTTTTAAATTTTCCACTCCTATTAAACATCCATTAAAACCAATGCCTTCCCAGATTAATTAAGTAAGAAAACTGAAAAATGGCCTCAAACTTACATTTACAAGTCACTAATCTACACAGCCTGGCATCCTCATTGTTTCTCCTAAAGTGTGTTTGTAAGTAAACCCTATTTCTCTTTATCACCTGCCATTGTATAAGCAGGTAAAGATCTACTCATCATAGGACATAAAACAAAGGGTTAAATCAAAGCTACACGAGAGACAAACCTATGCAACATATTTTTCTTCATACAGTTGGATTAGTTTTAATTAGCAAAAGCTGTAATCTTGCCAGATGAGCACTAGGTAACATCTGACACCTGATTGGGCTCCAACATTTCTCTGCTCTCACAGCAAAGGCATTTAACTCAATGGTATTCTTTGAAAACACTCGCTTTCCCTAAATCCCTTCTTAGTTTGCCACCTGCCCCTCTCAGCACACAAGCACATTGTCACAAACTTCAAAACCTATTTTCCTGTTTTAAAAACAGGACTTGGAAAGGGGCAGGGAGGAGATGAGGAAGGGATGGGGGATAGGGATGGAATGCGGGAGGGGGCTACAGCTGGGATACAAAGTATATAACCTGTGATTAATATTTTAAACAAAACTAAAAAAAGAAATAAAGTAACAAAATAAGTGAGTTTCATAACAGAAAACAATGTGAAGGATCTGGAAATGTTTATGAGAAGATCTACAGTGCAATAAATCTTGGGCCCTGCTGTGTTAAATAAAAACAAAAACAAAAACAACAAAACAAAAACAAAAACAAAACACAGAAAATCCCTTGACTTCATCTCAAAGGTTTTCCATGTTATTTATTCCCGCTGTTAATCAGTTAATCTCTAAATTCAAATGCTCAATAAACATGTGCCATCTTGCAAAGGGGTGGGAAGGGGGTAGGCTGAAGTGGCAGAATTCTGATGCCAAATTAAAAGGGGAAATGCAGCTTTAGCTGCATTACTAAAATATGAATCCAGGCTTGAGAAACGGAGTCCACACGCAGGCTGGGGAGAAACGTAAATATTGATACTGTAGTCTTGTGAACAGTATGTTTCGGTGGCTGTCATCTGCTCTCATAGTTACCAGCTCTTCTCTCACACATATCTGGCATGAACAGCATCAAAAAAAAAAAAAAAAAAAAGAGTTGCTGAACTCTAGAAAAAATCCAAACGTGCTCACACAAAATCTTCAGAAATCATATTCTAAACACATTTTCTCATCCTCCATAAGAGTTGTGAGGAGTGGAATAAGCTCAAACTACAGTTATAAACCAGTAGCTTTTGCAGCTTAGAAAACTCTGTCAAAGGTGAGAGGTCTTTGAATGTCTTCTGAAATGTTCTTTTTAGCTTCGTCTTTGAAAAGATCCTGATTCTAAGTTATTCCTCAGGCCTCTGAAGCCAGATTCTTACCCTTGTCTAAGCAAGCCTGCTTTTCCATAAAATCAGGCAGCAAGCTACCGTTAAAAATACCTCAGATCAAAAGCAAGGAAAGACCACTGCTGCTGCTTATCTTGGAAGTCTGAACCTTCTTAAGAGCCCAGAAGATTCTGTGGAGTCATTTTCTTCTGTGGCCATATTCACATGGAAGCCCCAGGTAGAAGTATGTGCTAGACTACCCATCTTCAAACCCTGCTTTTCTATATTATAGAAATATTAAGAATCTCTAGTGAGGAGAATGGTCTGTGTCTAATGGTGACACAAGCTACACAAGTAGATTTATTAATAGCTATTTAAACTCATCACTACACACTTAAGACAGATACATATTACTACTTACAACTTATACCAAGTCAAGGGGGCAGGGCTCTATTTCAAAGGGTCTCACCCTAGACAATAACTACAGGCAACTAATGACAGCTTGGAGGAGGTGGATTAGCCTCTCTCAGGGATGAGCTCCCATATTGGTTGTCTAGTGCAAAGTGGTCATCCTTGAAACCATGCACTCCCATATAACAAAAACAAACTCAATAGGTTATATGTACATATACGTAAAAATACATGTTTGTATACAAATATATACATATATACCAATAATAATACAATAAAAAGGCTATCAATGTGAGAGTAGAAAGCCTGGAAGGAGTTTGAGGAATGGTAGCTGGGAGAGACAGGAGGGAAGAAAAGGAAGAGTGAAAAGAACGGAATTCTATTTCAGTGAAAAATATGTATTTCAAAGAAGGTATTAGTTAAAACACCTTCCTGTACTACTCAGCAATTAAAAACAAGGAATCATGAAATTCGCAGGCAAATAGTGGGAAATAGAAAAGATCATCTTGAGTGAGGTATCCCAGTAGGAGAAAGACACACGTGGTATATACTCACTTATAAGTGGATATTAGACATACAATGTAGAATAAACATACTAAAATCTGTACACCTAAAGAAGCTAAGCAAGAATGAAGACCGTGGGTAATATGATCAATCCTCACTCAAAAAGGCAAACCGGATGGACATCAGAAGAGGGAGAAAACAGGGACCAGGACAGGAGCCTACCACAGAGGGCCTCTGAAAGACTCTCCTCAGCAGGGTATCAAAGCAGATGCTGAGACTCATAGCCAAACTTTGGACAGAGTTCAGGGAATCTTATAAAAGAAGGGGGAGATAGAAAGACCTGGAGGAGACAGGAGCTCCTCAAGGAGAGCAACAAAACCAAAAAATCTGGGCCCAGGGGTCTTTTCTGAGACTGATACTCCAACCAAGAACCATGCATGAAGATAACCAAGAACCCCTACACAGATGTAGCCCATGGCAGGTTAGCCTCCAAATGGGTTCCCTAGTAAAGTGAACAGGGACTGTCTCTAACATGAACTCAGTGGCTGACTCTTTGATCACCTCCTTCTGAGGGGGGGAATGGCTTACCAGGCCACAGAGGAAGACAATGCAGCCACTCCTGATGAGACCTGATAGACTAGAATCAGATGGAAGGATGGAAGGGGAGGAAGACCTCCCCTATCATTGAACTTAGAGAGAGGCATGGGAGGAGATGAAGGAGGGAGGGTAGGATTTGGAGGGAATGATGGAGGGGGCTACAGCTGGGATACAAAATAAATATTGTAATTAATATAAAAATAAAATAACTTCCTTTTCCCCCCAAGACAATAACTAATATTATTTGACCAAACTCTAGAAGTGCCTACTTCCTCAGAGCACTTCATGAACCACAATGGACCTCTTTGTGAGAATTTGCTCTCCTTGAAAGGATTACAACAAACTACATGAGTTCCTTGAGATTCTAGTGAAGGAAGAGAGAAAGAGGGCCTTCCTTTTCTTTTCTAGTTTTGCCTTGCTGTATGGGTTGAATTGGCCAGTTCCACCCTTGAAGCAAAAGTGCCAACAGCTCTGTGGTGAATCCAATCTCTTTGCAATGCTTCTACCAAACCACTCCCTGCTCTTACCGGGATTACTGCCATCACCCACCCATTTGGTGTCCCTGTTTTTACTCTCCCTGTCTCTGACAAGTCTCTCTCCACACAATAACTCACATGATTATTTTCAGCTCTAAGTTAATCACATAACTCCTGTCTTAAAAGCCATAAAGGATTGCCACTCTACTCAGAGTAAAAGGCTTACGAGTAGAAGAGAATCTGTCATGGTAATAGACTACCAGCCTCTCTGCTATCTATCTCTGTCTTGCCATGCTAGTCTCCTCTCTCCCCTCCTCATCTCTCCTACATCCACCACTATGACCTCCTTACCTCCTTGTCATCATTGAATCGTGTATGGCATGTGTTTACCTCAGGGCATTTATACATACTATGGCTTTCTTCTTCCAGCAGAATCATCCTCTGTCAATGTGCATTATTAATTTCCTTAACTCCTTCCGATATTTACTCATATGCAGCTTCTTCAGTGGTATTTACCAGAATACCCTACTGACCATGATCATCATAACCCCACACAGTTGATTGCCCCCCCACACTGCCCCCTAGCAGGCTTTGCAATTCCCTCATATATACTGTTTGTTGTTTGGGGTTTATCTCCCTGCTTTTGAACTTTTGGGCTTATAGTTGCTTTTGTTTGCATATTAAATGTAGGTGTTTAGCATAGTGTCTGATGTATAATAAAATAATAAAGCTGGATGATATGGTAATCAGCCTTTTGAATGTTTACACAAATAACAAAAAAGGCCATTAAAAAAAAACCTTAATTGTTATCCGGTGATATTGAGTATCAGATTTACTTGATCAGCCAGCTACATTCTTTTCTTGACTGAGTTTTTCAGCTACCTTCCCCTCTGTCTGATGCAGTTACTGTGTCAATGAAAGAGCTGATATGCAAGGCACAATTCTCAATACCCACTTTAACATCTGTCAATGACATAATGCAGTTGGTACTGTTATCTCCACTCCATAGCAGATGAAGAAAAGGAGATGTGCAACACACTACGCAAAGTCCTACTATGTTTAGAGGGTGGAGATGGTATCAGAACACACATAGTCCAATTTCAGAATCCATACTGCTCCCCACAAATGTTCCCACTTTCCTGGTTCACCAGACAATCCCCAACTTCCCTCAAACTGAGCTTAAAGAGTTCCCTTGCAATCTTACAATGCTGTCATTTCATAGCCAAGATGGCAAAGCAGGTTTGTCAACATAAACTTTTTACCTGTTGTAACAAGGAAATGAAAATGGTCTATTTGATTGCTATTAATAGGTCCAGTTTGAGCCATAGTAACCTTGTTTCCCTTTTGACTACAAGTATTACACCAGGAGATCAAAGGAACGCTACAGACATAAGGCATCTTGATTTCAGCAAACCATTTGACAGTTGCTCATAGTGATAGATCTTGTGGGCAGGATGGAGAAATGTGGTTATGACAGAAAGAGGGGGGGGTACATTTGTGGCTTCAGCAACAATGGAATGTTGATTAATAAATGTCAACTTAGAAGGACATTGCTAGAACTGCCTGCTAGTGAGCTCTGGTCTTGAGTCCATCCGAGCAATAATTTTATCAGAGATATGGGTGATGTCATAGAATCATGTTTATAGTGTCTGCAAAGAACAAAATGCTGTGGGCAGTAGCTGACACATTGAATCAAGATATTAAACCATCACCACTGATTGGAAGTGAAAGATTCAAGCAAGATTCAGCTTAACAAAGACAACAGAATAGTCTCATAAATTGTAAATTCAAAATATCAGCTATACACAGAATCAATGAAATCTCAAGTTTAAAATCTACCACTAAAAAGAAGGAAAATTTCTGGGGCATAATAGCAAGAGTTAATCAACAGCATCATATGATGGCTAAAATAAAGACCATGTTAGTCCTGTCTGTCTTAGTTATTCCTATAGATGAGCTACAGAGTCTCTATTCTCTAGGTTTATACTACAGTGTGAGTACTGTTTGAAATATTTACCCAAATTTCAAACCCAGAAAGAAGTTCTTACTTTCAAAACTCATGTCAACTTCATTAATTTTATTTTGGTTTATTATTAAGATATAATTCATAAGAAATTCTTGATGCAAAAATCATGTTAAATAAGTTTTCTAATAATTGCTTTGCATTGGTCACACTCTTCTTATAATGGTTTAGTAGAATGGCACACAAAACTTTGAATTTCATGATTTTGTGTGTATGTGTTTGTTTAATGTATGTGTGTGGATGTTTGTGTGGGTGCAGGTAGAGGGGTGTGTGTGTGTGTACAAGTAGAAGTACATGTGTGGAAGCCAGAGGTCAAGCTCAGGCAGGGTTCCTCAAGACCTCCACCTGTTTTGTTTTTCTGAAACAGTTTCTCTCATAGGCCCGAGACTCACATAATAAGCTAGGCTGGTTGACCAGAGAATCTCAGGGATTCTCTTGTCCCTGCCTTCCCAATGCTAGGTTCATAATCATGTGCCACCACACCCAGCCATTTACATGGCTTCCAGGGATTGAACTCAGGTCCTCTGGCTTGCATGATAAGTACTTTACCCACTGAGCTCTCACTCTTGCTTTGCCCCAGGATTGTTTTGTTTTGTTTTGTTTTTAACAGAGTAAAGGGAAATTAAGCTGAAGTAGCAAAGCAAAATTCCAACTCTGTTTAAAATTCTCACAGATTCTAGAACTTCGAAGGGTCAGTCCTCAAGACTGATGGGATAGTGTGAGACAAGAGGAATGGCTTCATATGTCACCATTGGTTAAAGGTAAATTAAAAACTCTAAGATTGAAGACATTTTAGACAGCTGGTGAGGATGTTTCACTTTTGAAATGGCATATTCAGAAAAGGCCTTCACACATATCTGAAGAAAGACATCTTCATTTTTTTTCTATTTATCAGTCCATCAGAATCCCAAATGTTTCCTAAATAAAGTAGTTCAGTAATTTTGATTTAAAAGCTGAGCCCAGGGTCTGATGTGGTGATACCCACCTGTCATACTAGCACTCCAGAGGCAGATTTGAAAGGATTAGAAGTTCAAAGACATTCTCCTTTGATTCACAAGGAGTTTGAAGTCAGACTAAAATGCATTAAACCCTATCTCAATAAACTATGTCAGCCAGGCATGATAGCACACACCTTTAATTCCAGCACTAGAGGCACAGGCAGGCAGAGCTCTGTGAGTTCAAGGCTAGCCTTGTCTACACAGTGAATTCTAGGACAGCCAGGGTTATATGGAGAGACCCTATCTCAAAAACAAAACAAAACAAAAATGTCCAATCCAGTACAACAGAAAAAAATCAGGGGAAAATGTGTTGTTGTGTTGTTAATGGTTACTAGGAAATTACAACCAAGAATTATTAACCTTTGAGAATTTTTTTTCTTTTCCATCATTCTGTGACAAGTTTAAAAGCAGCTTTGAATGGAGCATTTAGAAGCAGTTTCTCTTATTGCATCAGAGAAACTCACTTGGTAGAGCCAGAAAGAAAAGAAACTTAACCACAGCTACCAAAATACCCAAGAAGACATATTAGGCAGGCTAAAGAGCATTGTTTTGAGTAGGACAGACAGAATGAAGAGAAAAACTACCTTCCAAAAGCATACGAACTCATGATTAGTGCTACCATGTCAACCCCAAACGAATCATTATCCTTGTCTGAAATGTGTTAACTTTCACACTCTTTCAAGATTTAGTAGTTTTCATATCTGCTTTGGCTCAAACCATGCTTCTTAAACAGGGAGTCTCCATCTCTTAAGTCAGTGGTTCTCAACCTTCCTAATGCTGCAACAGTTTAATATAGTCTTTCACATTGTGATGACCCCTAACCATATTTTGTTGGCTACGTCATAACTGTAATTACTGTTATGATTTTTTGTTTGTTTTTTGAGACAAGGCAATCCTGGAATCACTTTATAGACCAGGCTGGCCTCAGACTCACAGAGATCAGCCTACCTTTACCTACCAGAGTGCTAGGATTATAGACGTGCTGCAACACACCCAGCTCCTCTTATGAATCTTAATGAAAATAGCTGATATTCAAGGTATCTGATATGTAACCCCTAGGGTGTGGCAACCCACAGATTGGTAATGACTGGCTTATTCCACATGGCCATAACCAGCACATTCAGGGCCTGGCTAGTTGAGAAACCATTGGGATGCGCTTCGTTAACAACTCCTTCTCACTGGCAAAACTCTGCAGAACTCCCATCCCAATAGCTTCCAATTGTGGTGCAGTCACTGGGAACAGCAGACCCACTGCAGAACATTCTATCAGGAGCCAGGGACGTACATACTCTATAATCCTGTATAAAGTCCTGTAAATTTCAAGGAAAACAGATGAAGTACACTACCTCTATCCCAGGCCATTTACAGATCCAACTGATTAGCCTAGGATGAAGCACAGTGACATTCTGCTTGCCTAGCACGAGTGAGGCCCTGAGTTCAGTCTCTAGCATTACAAAAGTAAAAAGATCCAGCAGATTGTCCTGGTTTGGGCTTTCTAAAAAGTATGCCCAACCCAAGTAGTTTCAGTTGGAGGTAAGGAAGTGAGAGTGAGAAAAAAGAGCAACAAATGTCACTAGATACATCATAACTATGGGCAACTACTGCTTATGGAACATGCTGGAGGCTTCTTTCATTCAAGGAGCAAGGAAGCTATGGCCAAAGTCTGTTTTATGAGTGCTGGCTCGGGGGCATTAACTTGATGCACTTCTGGTTTTCCCTATGTGGAAGGGAAAACCTGTTGTTCCAGTTGCCAAACAAAAACAAAAGTCTCAGGCACAGTGTTCGGTAAGAAGCCCTCATTAGAAGAGGTATAAAGATTAAATAAGATAATGCACGCGGAGTACTTAGAGCAGAGGCTGACGAATAGCAACATTCAGAAGTGAGTCAGTGAGAAAGCTCAGAAGGTAAATGTGCTTGCTGCCCAGCCTGATGGCTTGAATTTCAGAGAGGGTCTCACATGGTGAAAGCTGTCCTCTGAGCTCCACGTGTACTCTAAAGCACACACGTTCACAATGTTAAGTTAATAAGAATAATAATGATACCCATCTGCTTGATGAATGACAGAAGTATCACTCCAGTGAAATGGAGAAATGATGACTTTGCCATAGCTAGCAGTGGAACAACAATGAATCTGTGTGGAGGAAATCTTGTCTCCTGCCTCACACCATTTATTAGAATACATTCCAAGCCAGGTGTGGTGGCACACACCTTTAATCCCAGCACTCTGGATGTAGAAGCAGGGAAAACTCACTCTCTGTTTGAGGTCAGCCTATTTGACATAGCAGGTTCCAGGACAGCAAGGACTACTTACATAGTGAGACCCTATCTCAAAAAAAAAAAACAAACCAAACCAAACAAACAAACAAAAAAAATACATGCCATATGAATAGTAGATCTAAACAGCAAAGGCAAAATGAACTTTGGAACTCAGGAGATCTCTTCATGGCCCAAAGGTTGATGAATAATTTTTTAAGAACAAACAGAGCGGGGCTGGAAAAATGGCTCAGCAGTTAAGAGCACCATTCTTCCAGCAGACTTCCACAGAGCAGCTCACACCTATCTGTAACTCTACCTCCAATGCACATAAAATTAAATTAAAAATATTTTTAAAAAATAACAAACAAGAGAAACAAGATGGTTACTACAACAAAAAACTGATAAACTAGACACTATAACATAAACTTCTGAGCTAGGCATAGTTGTGCACACCTTTAATCCCAGCTCTCAGGAGGCAGAGGCAGGTGGATCTCTTTGAGTTCAAGCCCAGCCTGGTCTATTGGGTGAGCTCTAGGACACCCAGGGCTAGTACACAGAGAAACCTTGTGTCTAAAAACCAACCAAACAAACAAACAACAACAACAACAACAAAAACTCATAAACTTCTGTTCATCAAATTATAACACAAAAGATGTCAAAATGCAAGCCACAAGAAGAGATAACGTTTTGCAATACCTAAAAATGACAAATGACTCATCCACAAAATATATATTAAAAAAACCTCAGGAAAAAAAAACAATACAAACGAGGAACCAAAACCTTTATTTAAATGGAGTAAAAAAAAAAATTGGAGGTTGGTGGGGTGGGAGGAGTAGAGGTCTTGAACTGCTAATTCAGAAAAAGGGATATCCAACTTGGATTTTGAAACACAAAAATAAGGTTAATTTCAAAAGCTATCAAAAATGCAGCTTCGAATTACTATGAGGTTTTCATTAACATGTATTGCCAGAGTAGCTGTTATGTATAAGCTAGCAGTGCTGGGGAAGATGCAGAGCCACTGGAACTCCTGGAAGGGTACAGTGATACAACCAGCTAGAAAACTCTCAGGTGGCACTCTCATGCATCACTTTGAGGCAGAAATCCCACTTTTAGATATGTACCAACCAGTGTAAGATGAAAATGCTCGTCAAAAGACACTTACCGTAGCTGTAGAAGTAGCTCAGTCAGTAGAGTACCTAGCAAGAACTAAGTCCAGGGTTTGATCCTCAACACTGCAGAAAGCCAGATATGGTAGCCTTAACCCCAGCACTCCAGAGGTAGAAAAGGAGAAGGATCAGAAATTCAAGGTCATCTTTAGCTACGTAGAGTTCCAGGCTAGTTTAGAATACATGATTCCTTGTTTCTAAACCGAAAATGCAAAAGGCATGTAGCAAAAAAGAAATTCATGACAATAGTATTAAATAGAAACAAATGGCTGTCATCAGGAAAATAGTTAAATTATGATAAACACATTTTCACTTAGCAATGACAATGAACAATTTATTATATATGCAAACAGAAAGGAAGAGCCTGACCATTATAATGCTGAATGAAAAATGTAGACACAAAAAAGCTTGTGTGTGTACATGAACATAAAGTTCAAAAGCTTTATAAAAAATTGGTTGATGGAAGAGGAAGGCAGGAGAGTGCCTGCCCCTAGGGAGATGAATAGTGACTGGTAGAGGTCACAGCAATGTTTTTGTATCTTGATCTGAGTAGTTTTCTCTCGGGTTATCTACTTTTTGGGAAAATTCACCAACATGAACACTTAGAATCTGTAAGGTTTTTTTTTTTTTTCCAAACAACAGAATGTTGGGCAGCAATGCAAATTTTACTTAAAAACTCGGTAACTAAATGTAATTAGCAGTATCCAAAAGGTCGACAACATGAACTGTCTAAAGCTGAACAGCTTGGCATTGAGTCTCCATGAAGTAATTCCAAAGCCTCAGGTGTTAGTGACTGAAAAGCTGGACTTGCTTCAAGTTTATGAGCATAAATCTCAGAAGGCTCTACACACAGCTAGATAATCCCACTACACTTCCTTACTGCATCTACGCTCCCCCTGAGACAGCTTATTAACACCTTACCTTCTCTCCTCACGTTGCCAACACCCTCTCAGCTGATGATCTCACCACTTACTTCATGGAGAAAATAGATGCGTCTCTCTCTCTTTTTTAATGGCAAGGGGAAACACCAGCTCCCTTTCCACCTCTGTCAGTCCACCAGCTCACCTACATCTCTGCCTGGCTCTGTCACTGTCCCTTCCAACAGTATTATAATCTTACCCTATTTCTCCATCTCCAAGACTTCATAACTGTTCAGATCTCTTTACTGCAACAAGTTCCTCCTCTCCTTGGAAACCAAGCATGCACAACCTCACGATATCTTGGAAGAAGTTTTTCTTCAATATTGTATTTTCATGTAGTCTCTGCTCCAGTTCTCTACTTGCCTTCAAAGAAAAACTTACAAAAGTCATCAGTCAATCCCATTTCCTCTTCCACCCATCCTCTTACACACATGCTAAGCATGTGTTTTGCTTGTGTCCACCCCGCCAACAAACACAGTGTTGAAATACCTTCTTGCTTCCACCATATCACACTGTCCTGATTTTTAGTCTAGATTTTTATCCCTGAGCACTGGCATGGTACCCAGAGCTTTGCACATGCTAAACATGTGCTGTACCACTGACTCAAAAGTAGCACTTAGTGAGGTTTTGTTATTCTTTTTTTTTATTTAGTAAATTGTATTTTTTGTTGTTTTAAATTTATTTATTTTTATATCAATCACAGATTAGGTACTTTGAATCCCAGGCGTAGCCCCCTCCCTCATTCTCTCCTACCCTCCCACTCCCTCCCTCATCTCCCTCTTCCCCGCCCCCTCCAAGTCCACCAACAGGGGAGGACCTCCTTCCCTTCCATCCAACCCCAGCTTATCCTGTCTCCTCAGGGCTGGCTGCAATGTCCTCCCCTGGGATCTAGCCAGTCTGTCACTCCCCGGCTTGTATGGGGGAGGGTCAAAGAGTCAGCCATCA
>CM053742.1:9099551-9155590 GCA_028658305.1 Pachyuromys duprasi
TTATCATGGGGAGGTCTTTTTATTCTGAAGCAAGATCTGTGTGTGGGGGGGGGGGGGCAGAATGGTCTCAACTGCAAGATCCCTTGCCTCTTCTTCCCAAGGGTTGTAATTTACACCAGTATAAACTGCCACATCCAACTTCCCTAGATTTTACATTGTTCTTTTAAAAATTTTAATATTAATATTTTTCATGATTTATTCATTATATATCCCAATTAAAGCCCCCTCCTGAAACTCCTCCAAGTCCCCCTTTCCTTGCTTTTCCTCCTATTCCCTACCCCTAGTTCCCTGAAGAGGGAGAGTTCTCCACTACTGCCATCTGCCCATAGCTTGTTAAGTCTCATCAGGACTGCCTGGATCCTCTTCCTCTGTGGTCTGATACAGGAGAATCATCAGGGACAAGTGATCAAAGAGAAGTCAATTGAGTTCCTGACAGAGGCAGCCTCTGCTCCCCTCACACAGAGACCCACATGGAGACTGAGATGCCAATCGGCAAAATCTGAGCAGGGGATCTAGGTCCTCTCCATGCATGGCTCCCTTGGTGCATCAGTCTCTGCAGGACCCCCCCCCCCAGGCTCAGTTCCTTTAGCTTTAAAGGTCTCCTTGTGGAGCTCCTGTCCCCTCCATGTCCATCTATTGACACCCCTCTCTTCTTCTGTAAGACTCTTTGGGTTCTGCCCAAATTTTGGCTATGAGTCTCAGCATCTGCTTTGATCCCCTGTTGGGTGAATCCTTTCAGAGGACCCTGTACTGTAGGTTCCCATTCTGTTTCCTCTCTTCCACTGCTTCTGGTGTCTATCCTGTTTATAATTCTGAATGAGACTTAAGCATCCTCCCTAGGGTCCTCCTTAGTGTTTGGCTTCTTTAGGTCTGTAGGTGACTATTCTATATTGTAAGGCTAATATCCACTTATAAATACGTATATACCAACCCTAGCTTTCTGTTTCTGGGTTACCTCACTCAGGATGATTTCTTCTAGTTCCATCCATTAGCCTGAAATTTTCATGATTTCCTTGTTTTTAATTGCTGAGTACTATTCTGTTGCATAACTGTACCACACTTTCTGTACTCATTCCTCCATTGAGGGACATCTAGGTTGTTTCCAGATACTGGCTATTGCAAGTAAAGCTATGAACATAGCTGAGCAAATTTCCTTACTGAATGGTCAGGCATTCTTTGGGTATATGTCCACGAGAAGTAAAGCTGGATCTTGAGGTAGTGCTATTCCCAATTTTCTGGGAGAGTCCTAGATAGATTTCCAAAGTGGTTGTACAAGTTTGCACTCCCACCAGCAATGGAGGAGGGTTCTGCTTTCTCCACATCCTCTCCAGCATGTGTTGTCACTTCAGGTTTTGATCGTAGCCTTTCTGATAGGTATAAGATGGAATTTCAGAGTTGTTTTGATTTGCATTTCCCTGATGACTAAGGATGATGAGCATTTCTTTAAGTGTTTATCTGCCATTCAGTATTCCTCTGTTGAGAATTCTGTGCTTAGATCTATACACCATTTATTACTGAATTACTTAGTTTGTTGGTGTTTAATTTCTTCAGTTATTTATATATTCTGGACAGTACCCTTCTATCTGATGTAGGGTTGGTGAAGTTCTTTTCCCAGTCTGTTGGGTTTTGTTTTGTTCTGATGACAGTGTCTTTTGTTTTATAGAAGCTTTTCAGTGTCATGAAATCCCATTCATTAATTCTTGATCTTAGAGCCTGAGCTGTTGGTGTTCTGTTCAAGAAGTTGTCTCCCCGCGAAAATGAAGTCAAGGCGCGTCCCCACTTTTTCTTCCAACAGATTTAGCATGTCTGGTTTTACATTGAGCTCTTTGATCCATGTAGACTTTAGTTTAGTGCATAGTGATTAATATGGGTCTATTTGTATTTTCCTACATGTAGACATCCAGTTAGATGTAGATCCATTTGTTGAAGATGCTATCTTTTTCCCCCATTGTATAGTTTTGGCTTCTTTGTCAAAAAGTAAGTGTCCATAAGTGTGTGGGTTTATTTCTGGGTATTCTATTTGATTCCATTGATCCACCATTCTGTTTCTATGCCAGTACCTTAACATTTCAATTACTGTTGCTCTATAGTACAGCTTGAATCAGTGATGGAGATACCTACAGAAGATCTTTTATTGTAGACGAATGTTGTAGTATTCTGGGTTTCTTGTTATTCTATATGAAGTTGAGAATTATTCTTTCAAGGTCTGCAAAGAATTGTGTTGGTAATTTGATGGGATTTACATTGAATCTGTAGATTGCTTTTGGTAAGATGGCCATTATTTCTATGTTAATCCTGCCAAACCATGAGCATGGGAGATCTTTCCATCTTTTGATATCTTCAATTTCTTTCTTCAGACCCTTTGAAGTTTTTTTTTTCATAAAAGTCTTTTACTTGCTGGGTTAGAGTTACACAAAGATACTTTATGTATTTTGTGGATATTGTGAAGGGTCTTGTTCCTCTAATTTCTTTCTCAGCCCATTTGTTTTTTGAATACAGGAGGGCTACTGATTTTTTTAAAGTTAATTTTGTATTGAGCCACTTTGCTGAAGGTGTTTATCAGCTGTAGGAGTTCCCTGGTAGAATGTTTGGGGCCATTCACCTATACTATCATATCATCTGCAAATACTGATACTATGACTTCTTCCTTTCCAAAATGAACCCGCTTGATCTCCTTTCAGTTGTCTTACTGCTATAGTAAGGACGTCAAGAACTATGTTGAAGAGAAATGGAGAGAATGGGCACCCTTGCCTTGTCCCTGATTTCAGTTGGATTGATTTAAGTTTACTGCATTTAGTTTGTTATTGGCTATAGGCTTGCTGTATATTGGCTCTTCTATGTTAGGTAAGTGCCTTATATCCAAGATCTCTCCAGGACTTTAAATATTAATGAGTGTTGGATTTTATCAAATGCTTTTTTAGCATCTAAGGATACGATCATATGAGGGTTTTTTTTTCAGTTTGTTTATATGGTAGATTACGTTAATGCATTTCCATATATTGAACCACCCCTGCATATCTGGGATAAAGCCTACTTGGTCATAGTGGATGATATCTTTGATATGTACTTAAATTCGGTTTGTGAGTGTTTTGTTGAGTATTTTTTATCAATGTTCATAAGAGATGTAGGTCTGAAGTTCTCTTTTTTTGTTGGGTCTTTGTAAGGTTTAGGTATGAAGATGACTGTGGCCTCATAGAATGAGTTTGGTAATGTTCCTTCTGTTTCCATTTTGTGGAATAGTTTGAAGAGAATTGGAGTGAGCTCTTCTTTGAAGGTCTAGAAGAATTATGTGCTGAAATCATCTGGCCCTTGCTTTTTTTTTTTATTTTTATTTTTGGATGGGAGCCTTTTGATGACAGCTTCTATTTCCTTTAGGGATATAGGACTATTTAATTTATTTAATCCTGGTCTTGATTAAGCTTTGGTAATTGGAACCAATCAAGAAAATTATCCATTTCATTTATATTTTCAAATTTTGCGGCATATAGGCTTTTGAAGTAGGACCTAATGATTGCTTGGATTTCCTCAGGGTCTCCCGTTTTCATTTCTGATTTTGTTGATTTGGATGGTGTCTCTCTGCCTTTAATTAGTTTGGCTAAGGGTTTGTCTATCTTGTTAAATTTCTCAAAGTACCAGGTCTTGGTTTCATTGATTCTTTGAATTGTTCTATTTGTTTCTAGTTTATTGATCTCAGCCCTGAGTTTGATTATTTCTAACCATCTATTCCTCTTGGGTGTGTCTGCTTTTTTTTTTTTTTTGCTAGGGGTTTCAGATGATCCCTTAATTTGCTTTTATGAGATGTTTTGAATTTCTTTATGAAGGCATTAGTGCTTTGAACATTCCTCTTAGCACTGCTTTTATTGTGTCCCATAAGTTTGACAATGTTGTACCTTTATTTTCATTGAATTCTAGGAAGTCTTTTCTTCCCTGACTCAGCTGTCATTGCGTAAAGGGTTGTTCAGTTTCCAAGTGTGTAGGCTTTTTGCTATTTCTGTTGTTGTTGAGGTCCAGCTTTAGTTTATGGTGGTCTGATATAATACAAGGTATCATTTCAGTCTTCTTGTATCTGCTGAGGCTTGCTTTGTGACCAACTGTATGGTTTATTTTGGAGGAGGTTCCATGAGGTGCTGAGAAGAAGGTAAATTCTTCTCTGTTTGGATGAAAAGTTCTGTAGATGTCTGTTTGGTCCAGTTGATTCATGACATCCATTAGTGTCATTGTTTCTCTGTTTAATTTCTGTTTTGTGGACCTGTCCTTTGTTGAGAGTGGGATATTGAAGTCTCCCACTATTAATATGTGGGGATCTATGTGTGGTTTAAATTTTGTCAATACTTCTTTTACAAATGTGGGTGTCCTTGTATTTGGGGCATAGATGTTCAGAATTGTGATGTCTTCTTGGTGTAATTTTCCTTTGATGAGTATGAAATGACCTTGCCCATCTCTTTTGATTAATTTTGGTTGAAAATCTATTTTATTAGATTTTAGAATGCTGTTCCTGCTTGCTTCTTGTGTCCATTTGCTTGGAAAACCATCTTCTAGCCATTTACTCTGGGGTAATGTCTGTCTTTGTGAATTAGGTGTACTTCCTATATGCAACAGATTGTTGGGTCTTGTTTATGCATCCATTCTGTTAGTCTGTGTCTTTTTATTGGAGAGTTCACTCCATTGATGTTGAGAGAGATTAATGACCAGTGGCTGTTAGTTCCTTTTATTTTGATGTTGGCTGTGGTAATGTTTGTGTATTTGGGTACTTTTAGTTTTGCTGTAGTGAGGTTATTTATTTCCTGTGTTTTCCTGAATGTAGTGAACTTTCTTAGGTTGTATTTTTCCTTCTAGTATCTTCTTTAATGCTAGATTTGTGGGAAGGTATTGTTTAAATTTGCTTTTCTCTTTGAATATCTTGTTTTCTCCATCTATGATGATTGAGAGTTTTGCTGGATGTAGCAGTCTTGGCTGATATCTGTGTTCTCTTAGGGCCTACATATCTGTCCAGGCCCTTCTGGGTTTCATAGTCTCTGTTGAGAAAGCAGGTGTGATTCTGATGGGTTTGCCACTATCTGTTACTCGGTCTAAAATGTAACCCTTGCAGCTTTTAGTAATTTTTCTTTGTTCTGTATACTTACTGTTTTGATTATTATGTGGCTGGAGGATTTTCTTCTCTGGTCTAATTTATTAGGTCTTCTGTAGGCCTCTTGTATGCTTATAGGCCTCTCCTTTAAGTTGGGGAAATTTTCTTCTATGATTTTGTTGAAAATATTTTCTGGGCCTTGGAGACGAGAATCTTCTTTTTGTCTAGTCTTACTATTCTTCAGTTTTGTCTTCTCATGTTGTCTTGGAGTTCTTGGATGATTCGTGTCAGGAATTTTTCGATTTAATATTTTCTTTGACAGATACATCATTTTCTTCTATTTTATCTTCCACACCTGAGATTATTTCTTCCATCTCTTGTAGTCTGTTTGTTATGCTTACCTCTGTAGTTCCTGTTTTATTCCCTAAGTTCTCTTTCTCCATGATTTCCTCCATTTTTGTTTTCTTTAATTTTTCCAAATCTATCTTCAGATCTTGAACCATTTTGTTGATTTCCTTCACCTGTCTGACTGTATTTTCCTGCTTTGCCTTCAATTCCTTCACCTGTTTATTTGAACATTCCTCTGTTTCTTTTATTTCTTTCACCGATTTAATTATTTCCTCTCTAAAGGCCACACAATGTTTGGCTGCATCTTCCTCTATTTCTTTGTGCATTTTATTTGTTTCTTCCATTAACCTCTTTATAAGCATAGATGTAAGGTCATCTTCCTGAATTTCACTTATGTTAGGGTGTCCAGGGCTACTTGCCCCTGGATACCTGGGTTCTGGAGTTGCCATGTTATTGGCTTTTTTTTTTTTTTGGTTGTGCTTTTACAGTGGCCTCTACCTATTTGGCTGTCTTAGGTGTTGGTTGTTAGTTTTTGGTGTCTGCTGGCCTCCTGGGGTGGGGAGAATCCCTTGGCAGGAAGATGGTTGTTCCTGAAGGAGGCCTCCTCAGCTTTTTGGGTATGGTCACCAAATGGCCAGTGCTTCTCAGGGAATTGCCACAGCTCACCTCAGTTGTATGGACTTGTGGGGTAACTGGGCTCATCGGTAGTCAATAGGGCTCTCCTCTCACCAGGAGAAGTCCTGGAGACAGCTGCCCTGCCACTGGGTTTCTTGCTCTGAATTTAGTGAGCTGCTGCTGCTGCTGTTACACTGCGTTTGCTGGGCGCAGCCATCTTGAAGAACCAGGGAGCTCCATAGTTTGGTCAGTTTACCTAGGCAGACAAGTTGCACTTTGGAGCAACATCTGGTGGCTGATCCCGTGGGTCTCAGGTATCTGCAAGTCTGAGGCTGGAGCTCTGTGCCCAATACCCAAGAGGTAATCAGTGGCATTCAGGTATGTGGCAGGAGGCTAGAGCTTTTTCGTGGATTAGCTGGGTTTCCTGATGTTTCTCTCACAGTGGGATTTCCTCCTGAGAGTCTGGGATGGTGAGTCAGGCACACAGGCTTATGTCTCTGGGCTGGTGGCTGAGCACCTGCCAGAGTATGGGACCTTTTCCAGGGATTATCTGGGTGACCTGAGGTTGGTTGGCCCTGATTTCTTCCTTCACCATGGGGTCTTCTCTCGACTGGAAAACCCAGTCTCTGGTGTTGTGGGGTCCACAGTTCAGTCTGGGATGGTGATCAGAGCACACAGGTGTGTGGCTCTGTGCTGACGACTGAGCGCTGCTGGGACCCGGGAATTCTTCTGAGGTTTAGCTGTGTAACCTGAGAATGGAACTGATTGTTTCACACACTGTGGGGTTTTCTCTCACATTGCTGGTGTTTTAAGGCCCAGAGTTCAATCTATTGGTCACTGTGCAGTCACTGCTGTCCTGTTAGTCAGACACAGTGTCCTCTCAGCAGAGCCATCTTGGACCCCCCCCCCCATCCTAATTGTTCTTTTAAATTCTTTTTCTTTTGCTATGAAACTCAAAGTTGACCTCACCTACGGTCCAGTAGCAATTTCCTCTTTTCTATGAAATTTAAAGGTGCCTAACAATTAGTACCTTTCTATAAGTACCACTCTACTTTTCTTTAGTGTCTCTGTTGCACCTAGTTCCAAGGCTTCACATGCTCTCTTTATCTTTCTCTCTCACATCTTCATCTCCAGTTTTGACCTATTTTTATGTTTTCAGCTCACTCATTTAATTCATCACTTTCAACACTCATCTTAACAGGACTCAAATAGAAAACTATAGAGTGCATTCCCTTTAGAATAAAATGTCCACTAGTCCAGTAGTCTTCTCTGTTTCTGTAAATGTTATGATCTTTGATGAATTATTTATGCAAAGGAAACTACAAGTATGACATCTAAATTACTTTTTCTCATACCCTGTACCTAATATACTCAGTAAATTCTATCACTTATATTTCAAAAATGAATTTAGATCTGACTACTTCCTCCTTATTTCTAGTTCCCAATACTAGTTGCATTATCTAATGATCTTGCAAACCCAAACTTGCCCCAAAAGTGACTTCACTGAAGCGTATATCAGATCAGGAAATTTACCACAAAGTTTCCTACCACAAGACAGGGCAACAGCTCTCTTAGGATACAGCAGCAAGGGGAGTGCAAGACATAGTGATCTGTTTAGGGAAACTTAATGGGGGTGTAGAGGCACAGACAACCAATAGGAGGGTGTCTTCTCTCTTTGAAATACCCCCAGGCTGGAGCAGCCTTAAAGATAGATAGATGCTCAATACAGTTGATATCACTGGGATCCTAATCAGCTCTTCTACCTTCCTAAGAGAACCCCTGAAGACATGCGTATGTACAGCACAGGCTTTTCATACCTGTCTGTCCCCCAGGCACATGCTGGAATCATGCATGCGGCCGGCCCTAGAAGCTGGATAATTCTTGCTCAGGTGCTGCTGCCTTCCATCCACCAAGGGAGGATCAGTGCAGAAAGAGTCCAGTCTCTTCTCCCTTCCCCAATAGATTGCAAGTGAGATGCGAGGTTGAATCAAAAGTATCTGCACTCATCACCCTGTCATTTCAACTATCAGCTCCTATCCCTCCTGTTTCACTTCTTCACTCTCTCTATGTGCTTGCTGGGGACACTCCACTCAAACTACTTGTATAGAGATCCTTCTTAGTGGATCTGAAGTCTGCAAAAGTCAAACCACGATGCAAAATAGTGTGCCTCTAGTCCTAGATGTTAGGACACCAAACAAGAACAGCGTTATGCTATATTTAAATTGGATGAAAAAAAAAGAGAGAGAGAGAGAGAGAGAAATCGAGATACCAAGTATTGAGACAACATTTTAGAAAAAAAATTAAGAGGAGGGCCAGTGAGATGGCTCTGTGGGTAAAGGCATTCATGGAACAATCCTGGGTAACCTGAGTTCCACCCCTGCTACCTACATAGTGGAAGGACAGAAATGATTCCACAGAGTTGTCCTCTGACTTCCATGTACCCCACCCACATCATGCACACACACACACACAAATAACAACAATCAATAAACTTTTAGAAGAAAGTATTTTCAGTGATTGATTTTAAGACCTTCCCTGTAGCCCCATCTTCACTTATTCATATACACACATGAATAGAATATATATTCATCAATTACATCCCCATCTCCATTTTCCATTCATTTATACTGACAGTAAAAATGACTTGAAGGGGCTATTAAATTCAATGTCATAACTGCTGGTGCCACTCATAGCAATGGTAGTGAGGAGAATACCTTCTACTTTGGCGGTGCAAATTTTGTTTAAGAAAAAGTATATCCACATATACACACGTGCACACAGGAAATGAATGCATCTTTCAGCCCTCTGCAGAACTTCCCTCCAGTTCTTTTGAAGTGAAGTTACCACTCCTCTTCACAGAACTACCCAAATATCAGTGCTGTTGAAAGTGAAGGGCCTGTCCCTGCTGGGTGGTTTGGGGTAAAAAAAGAGGCAGGATTAAAGTGCTCATTTCCAGTCGCAAAAGTAAAATACAACTTGGCCTAGGGCAATCCTAATTCTTTCCAGAACTCATCCCCCGAATTGCCCTTTTAAACAACTAGTCATTAACCCAACTCCAGGTCTTTTATAGCTGCGAAAACTGATCGGGCACATCATTTATTCATTATTATTAGTAGTATTGTTATTGTAGAAAAGCAGTGAATTCCTGGGGTGGGGTTCAAAGGGTTCTTCTATGGAAGAGGGGGTAAGGGAATGGAATGCCCAGGCCAGCAGGCCTGGCCAACAAGCTGGGCTGGGCTACCCAACAGAGGTACAGGGAAATCCCCCTGGGAAGCATGCTGTTGAAGCTTATCTGTCTGGCTCACTCAGTGAGCACCTCACACAGGAGCAGCCGCTGCTGCTTCTGCAGCAACAGAAAATTCTTCTTATGTAAGTCAGAACCACTGACATCACCTTCCCCTAGAGCATCTCAGCTGAACTAGGAACCAAAGGACCAGGACACCAGTCCAGCACTCTTGTCCACGGTGTGAGTCATTTTCTAAGTGATTCTGATGCTGCCAGATTTGGTAGACCTGCACTAGTGGGGGAGGACTGGATGTCCCCTAGAGAGTAGTTAACAGAGACTACTTATCAGGAGGTCTAAGGTGTTGCAAGAGTGAGGTCAATGTGCAGTGAAGATCCCCTGAGGTCTCCTAGATCTCCTTCCTCTACCTCTCACTGCAACCTGCCTGGCTGGACTGGCTCACACCTAAGTCTAGATTTGTGCAACAAGGCACTAAGGGCAGAGGAGGAAGAGCCTGCAGGATGTTCAGTCCAAAGAGGCACTCATGAAGAGCCCTAGGTTACCAAGGGCAGAAAAGACACTCAGGGACCTCTTTCCCCCAAGGTCCAGGCATTCCCTCCTTCCCGTCCCTCACCAAGGCCTTCCCTGATCCCAGGGTTCTCAGTAGAGCACCATTTCTAGGTGATCAGCCAGTGATGCCAGACTAGGTCACATACCTTCCAAAAGCAGGAGTCCCGGGTACCCGAGGTCACAGCAAGTGTGACAAAGCACCTTGTCTGTCACAGACCTCTTCAAAGGACACCCACTACTATGAAGCACCCAGTGGTGCAACCCGGTGGCAGGTTCCTGGAAGCCACAGGAGCTTCCTCTTCCCAAGGACATGAAAGGCATGTATATCCCAGTGGTAAATGACAGACCCTCTCTACCTCCTGTTTGCCCCCTAAATTCTACCTTCCCTGCCCATTCTCAATGCCACGGGGGTCAATGAGTTCAGAGACTGTCTTTTTTAACTTTCAGCCCCCCTCCCCTCAAACCTACATCCCTGCGTCGGTCGTTCAGGGGACCACTCCAGTTACTCAACCCCAGAGGACAGGGGTGGATCTCAAGGCAAAAGAGAGGAGAGAAAGCAAGAGTAGGGTGCAAGTTGCAGCAGGCGTGGTGCCTCAGGGCTGGGATTGTGGTGAGTGGGGACGAGGGTGCGGCGCTGGAGTCTAGCACCCTAGAGGATGGAAGGCTCTGGTACTCACGCACTGCCTCCTGCTTGGGGTCCAATGTGCTGAGGACACGCTGCATGTTACCGAGCTTGCCCTGCAGAGCCCAGACGCGGCGGTGAGTAAGCTGGATGTCGCTCTCGAGCTCCTGGAAGAGGCTGCAAGCATGCCGGGCCACGTCTGAGAGCTGCCGGAGGACCCTGGCCAGCGCAGCGTTGCTGACCGCGCAAAGGTCTAGCATGAGCAGCACAGCCTCAGCTGCAGCCGAGGACGTCTCAGCGGTGGCCGATGCCGCCTCCTGGAACCCCGCCACGCTCTCCTCCCCGGCCTCGTGCGCTTCTCCGGGTAGCTGCTGATCTTGCTCCGCTGGTGCCGGCAAAGACAGGGGAGGTGGTGGTAGAGGGAGAGGCGCAGGGGCCACACGGGGAGGCTCCTCTGGCCCCGGTTCCCCGGCCTCTTCCCGCCGGCCAGGCGGCTGCAGGGGCGGCGGCGGCTCAATGCTGCCTCCACTCGTGTCCTCATCTGGACCGGGCGCCGGGCGCTGCTGCCGGCAAAGCCACTGCGGCTCCACGATCCGCTTGGCGAAAGGCATCCCGCGCTGCCGGGCCACGACTTTCTGTTCTCCTCTGACTGTCCCTTGTGAGGTAGGGACCTGGCGCGCCCACCTGAGCAAAGAGAGGGCAAGGAGTCCGGCAAGGAGCAATCCAGGCAGCCCAGAGACGCTGAGGGCTCCCCTGCTCACCTGGCCTCCTCCTCTTCTCCACCTTCTCCTTCACCGCTTAGTATGACCTGTCCTCCTCCGGGTGCTGTCTAGGAAAGATGACAAGCGCTGGGCACAGAAATCTTGGGGTGTGCTTGGGTCCTCCTCACTTGCTTCCGACCGGGGTCAGCTGGCTCAGCTCCATCTTTCCCGAGCCGGTTGCCGCCGCCCGGGCCACTGCCGCCGCCTATATAAATGGGCGTGTGTATGTGTGTGTGAGAGAGAAAGAGTGTGTGCGAGAGAGTGCGTGTGAGCGTATATATGTATGTGTGTGTGTGAACGCGTGTGTGTATGGGTGGGTGGGTGGGTGGGTGTGAGTGTATGCGCGCGAATCAGTTTGAAAGTACCCCGGCGCAGGCCTCTCCCCGCGCGCCCCTCGGCCGCCCCGGGGAGCGATTGCGCCTGGGATCTTTCTCGCTTTCTGGGCGGGGAGGAGGTTTCAGAAAGGCGCTCTGAAAACCCGGACAGAGGAATCCGCCTCCAGCCCTGGCTCAGGAGGCGGCGCGGGGGCGGCAGAGAGGACGCTGGGTGGGGGAGGGCAGGGCGAGAGGGGCGCAGCGCCCTGTGCGGCCACTGGGAGTCACTGGTGGCCGGATGGCGCCTGGTGCGTTCCAGCGTTGACACTTTCTCAAACACGTCTCAGAGGTTAGAATTGAGACTGTCAAGCCTGGTAGGGGCGGGGAGTCCTCGTGGTGGGGGCGGGGGAGTCCTCGTGGTGGAGGCGGGGAGTCCTCGTGGTGGGGGCGGGGAGTCCTCAATTTGAGAGTGGGGTTGCTGGTAGCCAGCTCAGAGGGAGGAAAGTATTGGGGATGCTATTGATTCGTGTTGGAGCAAGTCACTCTAGAATTCCGGCTCTGTCAAGTCTTTCGGTTCTTTGAGGGGAAATCTGGGCTGCTCCTTAAAGTGCCCCAGGCTCTGTGTTCACAGAGACAGCTGGGAAGGGTGACGCAGCATGGGTGCATTCCCACATAACTAAAGTGGCCAGACTGCTGTTTATACCATTTTTCTGGCATCCTGTTTTGGTCTGCTCTGGGAGCCTTCTTCTACAGGACATCATGAATGAGACCCAAGAAGTCTTTACAAAAGTTATTGCGCATTAAGTGAAATGAATCGGATTACCTCGTTGTCACCTTACCGTGTTAATCCAACACAGGGTTTTTTAAGTTCCACATGAGAGACATGATGATTCACAGAAGACTGGAAAGTTTTCCCTTTGGTTAACTCAAAGGTATAATTTCTTAAAAGGCATACATTTTCAATTGCAGTAGTGTGCAAGCTAGATGGTGGCAGCCGAAAACCTAAAAGGAGTTTGGGAAATGTTAATAAAATATAAGCTTTCATCCCTCCACAATGTATACTGTGAAATAAATATATAAAATAAATAAAATGTAGGCCACAAGCCAAATCTTGGGAAGGTTGTCTTCATTGCATGCATCTAAAGACAACATGGAAAAATGTGTTCTGTGGCAACAATAAAGTCCATACAGGCTTCTGTGCTCCCAGCCTTGACACGGAGTCCATACAGGACATAATAGTCAGCACTTTGAATCAGCCTACACTTTTGTCACAGAAAATTTCACAGAACCCATCTTATTATACCTAAAAACAAACAGAAAATATTTTTCGTGAAGGAATTTCCCTGTTCATAAAAGAAAATTAAAGCTGCAGTTTTGGAGGTAAAGGGCCATGATGTATGAAAGGTCCCCATAAATGATTTCATAACAGGAATGATAATAGTGGTGGTGGTGTTGATGATAACAACAGGAAGAATGAAATTATTATGATAAACAAAGAGGGGGAAAATGACCAAATTAGCTAGTCCCCAGCAAAGGGCAGATTGCAATTCACTGTATAGTACTTACAAATTTACTTTAAATTTGATTTTGTTCCCTAATAGAAAGTAAAAGAATGTTTTGGAGCTATTTTCAGCTCTTTACATCACAAATCTAGAGAGCTTATTCAAAATGTAGCTTGACACTTTTCAACATGTTCGAACTTCTCAACAGAAATTCTGCTAGGTGGGCAAAATCGGACTCTACTGTCTGACCACACTGAAGAATAAAGAACACTAGAGAAGTGTGTAAGGTGCCCATTTACCTAGCCTGAGGACAGCAGCCTGTCCTTGGCTTCCCCAGACCTAGACAGAACTTCTGTTAACTCCATCTATGGGAGCCCCTGGAGCCACCCACCTGCATGCCCAATGAATGAGTACTATGTGGCTTTCACTCCTGACTGGAGTTTCACATTATTGCTGAGTTCCTTTCCTGGATCAGAAGAGTTGCTCATAAGAGGGTTGGGAAGTAAGATAGAGGAGAAGGAAGATTCCAGCGTGGGGTGGGGGAGGGGATATTTAAGCTGAAGAACAGACTGGCTATCTGAGTATCTAGTCTAAAGGGACCAGCACAGATGAAGTGAATCAAAGCATCATTCAACTGCACAAAAGGGAGGATTCATTCTACTCTCCTGGACTACTACTCATGTGCTAACAATGTCACTTAGCTAAAAAAATAAAAGACTTTGGTTTTGGTTTCTGATGTCCTTGATTCTCAGTGTTCCTCCCCTCCCCCCACCCCCCTTTGGTGTTCTCCAATGATTTTTCCAAGATAGTTTCTTTTAATGTCACCAGAGATAAAACCAACACAAATGATAATGCCTCATTAACATGCCTTGTTGGTGCCTTCTCATTTCTCTGTTGCTAGGAATAAATGCATCTTTAGAAAACAGTGTGATTGCTAGACTTGAGTAACACTACCTAAAACATCTGTTATCTATTAGAGGGCAACTTTAGGAGACTTTCTTACTCCCAGTCTTTCCCTCCCTTCCCACTTCACCCCCTTCCCATGTGGTTCATGCCTCCCACACCCCCAATACAGGCACATATACAGTTAGGGGTTGGGATTTTGGGGGTTTGTGAAGGCTGGTTATTGATGTTGGTGGTGGTGTTTTCATGTTTGTTTGCTTGTTTTTCAAGATAGGGTTTCTCTGTGTAGCCCTGGCTTTTCTAGAACTCACTCTGTAGACTGACCCCGCCTCAAACTCATTATCTGCCTGTTTCTACTTCCCAAGTACCTAAGTTCTGAGATTAAAGATGTGTGCCACCCACCTGGCTCCTGTTTTATTGAATAAGAATATTGAAAAATTTAAGAGGTGGAAACCACATGTAATCCTGATGGGGTGTATAGTTAGTGGCTGAGTATTCAACACACCCAGGCTGTATATAATTCAGATCCTGGATTGCATTTGCTCTGAACTTTCCCACAAAAAGATTTCCACTAACAATGTCAAGGTTACTAGAGCTGGTAAATGGTTCATTGTGTAAAGATACCACCAAGCCTAAAGATCTGGATTTGGTCCCACATAATAGAAGGCAAGAACTGACTCCACAGAGTTGTCATCTGACCTCTATACACTCATCATAGTGAGTGCACACACAAATAAAATGATAAAGTTTGAAAGTCTTTTTAAATCAAAGTTGAAGTTGCTTTATTAATTTAGACTCTTATGCCTAGTTATATTCTTGCTTGATCTCCCCCCCCCCCCGACACACACACACTATCCATGTGCACATATTCCCTTTCCTATGGTTATTTCCAAAACAAAAAGGAAAATAAAAGCATTTTAAAATGCCCAAACCTAGACAGTCATTCATACAACTCCAAAACTAGCACAGTTTCCCCATAAACTCAAATGTGTTGTCAGTGTAAACCTTTTGCCTCTGTAAAAGAAATGAAATACCCTGTCTGCACCACCATGCCCCGAAGCTTCACCCAGCTTTCCACAGCCCGGTCAGAAGTTAGACTTTACAAAACACCAAGCTTCCTCTGCAGCAAGCTCCAAAACAAAGGTCCTTGGAAATTCTGTGCCAAAATTTTCTGATTCAGTAGTCCATCATCTATGCCGCATCAGCATTATTTTTGCTGATTTTTTTAATCTAAGAAATATCAGGACCCTTTTACCAGCTCCAACAGTCTTGACATTGTTAGAGGAAACGGTTCTGTGGGAAAGCTTAGAGTAAATGCAAGCCATGATCTGAATAATATATACACACTGAGTGTGTTAAAAACTCAGCCATTCACTATACGCCTAGAGTGTGCTAGCATAATTATGTAGGTGTAGTGACTGAAGTCTCTTTCTCCACTCAACTGTACCTATTCTCAACTTTAGATATAGTATCTCACTCCTAAAAGCCAAACCCCTAAGTAAAAAACTGTTAATTTTTTAAAAATTCCATTAACTTTATTGAGAAAATTATAAACATTCCATCCCAACTTATATTACCTAACCTGTTTCATGAGTAAGAAATATAAATTCCATTTCAGTAAGGCTATCACAATTTGGAATCAAAAGAACATGGTTTGTACATAAACTATGATGCTGGAAGCATTTTGAAAAGGAGGAAAACAGATTTGATAATGGTGTGGTGAAAGACAGGAGAGGTGGCCATTTTTGGAAAATTGTTGGAGATGTGGTTCACATCAAAGCAGAGTTCTGAGAGTCCATAGTTAACCTATACTTATACTACAGTTACAAATTAAGCTTCAGAACAAAGGACTCCATAACGGGAAATAAAATCTAAAGATGAGAGAGCCTCCAAACATAAGGAAAGAGAAGTGAGCACAAGGGATGTGGAAGACGGTCCTCACTTCTCTTCTCTCTGCATGAGGAGGTGCCACCTTTAGGGTCGTCAAGAGATTTTCCCAAATTAAATGTCAGTAGATATTGATTCTGAGATTTACTAAGTCCTTTTGAAAGCCCTTAGCTTTACTGGATGGTAGAAGAAAGCCAGAAGGCCACATTATAAGCCATCTCAACTGAGGAATCCTGCATCCTTCCATGGGTGTGGCTTATAGCGGAAACATTGCTCCCAAAGCCTTCATTGCATTAATTTTCTGGTTAACAGCCTTGAATTTGACTTCGTATACTGTTCATCAGGAATCATCAGGAAGAAATGTATCAATTAATACATCATATAATTAAGTTCCCATAAATGTAATTAAATCTACATACACAGACAGACAGATAGATAATCATGCGTATAATTTGAAAAGGAGATAAAGACAATATACTGCAACTGAAAGTTCTCTTTATTTTAATTGGTGCTTTTTTATCAAAGAGCTTCATTTAGTCTATCAATTCTAAAATACAGGAGTTTCCCTCAGCATTTTACTGACAAGAGAATGTTGTCAGATGGAAAAATGAATGACATTAAATTGCTTCCCACCAATACCAAAGACTGTGGACCCAACCATTCTTTCAACCAGCCTTATTATCTTCACATGCAGAAAGTCATTGATTACTCACTCTTTCCATTGGTCCTTTTCCTTACCTTCACTTAGCCTCAAATATTACAACTGAAAATAATTTGAAACAATCCAAGTCTGGATTTAGTCAAAACTGTGAATACATAATTTTAACTAACTGACAGCGATGAAGCAGATGGTGACGGTGAACAACAATGGAGTTTCGTTCACATATTCACTCTGCTGCATGTGTAGCAGACTTGTGCCTGATGCTTCCATTGACTGGGTCAAATATTCATTATGGTTGGAAACCTCTGTGAGGTGCTAGGGATAGAAAGGGAAAGAAAGCACAAGCATTGCTTGAAAAGGTGCAGTCTAGCGGTGTAGGCAGACATGTAAACAAGGAATTGTAGGGCCAAGCCAGACAAGCTATAATAGAGATAGAAATTAAATAGTATCCAGAATCCCAGAGCAATTAGAATTGTCTGGGATACTGACTGGAGCAGGGATTCTAAAAGCAATCAGGACTTCAGTGCTGGGTCTCGAAACTCCGATGCCCAGAGACAAAATTAGAGTCCAAGCATCACCACGTGGTGAAATGAGAACCTCCAGGCAGCTGCAAGGGAAAATACACTCCTGACATAATTATTAAATGGCATTCCAGCATAGCTTAAAAAACATCTGAAAACCAGGCAGTACAGGGGGGAAAATGTGGGAAAATAGGTTGCTTTGTTTTGAAAGCTGACTTGTAAGTTTGACTCTTTGGAGGGCTGAGTTTATGAAGAGGAAGTGGGAGATTTTTAATACATTTGCTATAAGGAAAGTCTTCAATTGGGTAAGATGAACCACAGTCTCTAGGGCACATGGCACTAATAAAACTAAACAACCGTTCTCCAGGGGTTCATAAGCCTCCCGTGCCCCTCCCTTTTAACTGTTTCATACGTGCTCTGCAGGCACCCTTCTCTGATGAAAACACTCAGCTCTGGCCTTAACCCAGAAGAAGTGCTTGTGACGATGGTGGTCCTCAAATCAATCAGTTCTTTTGGAGAGGAACTTGAAAGAAAGAGTAAAATCTGTCACTCACATTATCAGTCTGGGATAGAGTCTTTGTGAACAGCAGAAGCAGCAAACTTCAAACTTTATCAAGATTGTGGTGCTCATTAAGGAAGTGAAATTGAGCCAGATTTGAAGGAAAGCACTGTAGTAATTACAGAGTTATGAAGATTTAAAAGCTATGCGCCTGGGCATGCAGAGCACAACGTGTTTCCTTTGGATTCAGAGACACCACAATTACAGGGCATAAGAGTAGCAAAGCACTAAATTAGAACTCCCCATTAGTTTGATTAATCACTGATGTAAGTGCAGGCACTAGAAATGACTCTACTTGATTTGTATGTATTTCTGGTCCCCCTGCCCCTCTTTTACTCCTCCTACTCATTTTACAACCTCAGCAGATCTAGGAAGAATAGAAAACTTGCCTTAATGATAAGAAATAGGGTGCAAGAAAGCTAAAACTTCCTGAAACATAATAACTTTTCTGTACCAGGTCTGGTTTTGCCAAGAGTTGTATAATAACGTGTTCTTCTTCCTAGGCCATTAAATGTTAATGGTACAACAATGGACTGTTACTGAACCTAATAAGAAAACCAGACAAAAAAAGTATGTCATGTGGGTGTATATAACAAGTTAACATTGTCACGGGAAAGTCACTGGGTTATTATACGATATTCCATTCAATGGGCCATAACAAACAAATACATAACAAAAAGAATATCTAGCAAATCAGCAACAATGAAGGTGTCTCAGTCTTTGTGGGGGTGGGTGGTGGAATGGTGACTATATACCCTCTTGCTTAATTGTACTTGCAGTGTCCGAATAGCCCAACTAGTAAAGGTGCTTACCGCCAAGCATGACAACCTGAGTTTCCTCTCCAAGGAAACATGATAGAAGGAGAGAATTTTTTCTAGAGAGTTGTCTTCTGGCCACTACATGTGTACACACACATACACACATATACACAGAGAGAGAGAGAGAGAGAGAGAGAGAGAGAGAGAGAGAGAAGGTCAATACAAAACATAAAATATAGTTGCAGAAATGATGTCTTGTCCTTGAAAGATGGTATCACTGATTTTAGGTAAACATTTTTGGGTCAGGATATTTGACTTGGTGTGAATACAACCAGAATGTACAGCTAATTTTATGAATGGAGGACACAAAAACACAAAGGTCAACACATCAATTCAAAGCCAGCATGAACAACCACTTAGAGAAAGAAGGATGTAAATGAAAATTCAGAAATCTTGGCAAAGAGGTACTTTACCAGAAGGGCCAGACTTTGAATTATACACCAAGATCGCCCTTGATGGAAAGAGTGATTATATCAGCAGGAGATTTTTTAACTAAAAATATCACTGAAGTTTATGTGGCCCTTTTTACATTTATGCATGACCTACAGGACTCTTGGGATCAAATGTGAGACAACCAACCAGCCATGCCTCTGAAATTATTTTTGTTGAAGTGTTTTCTTTCTCCACCTCAATTATAGAGAGCCAGGAATAACAACCCAGTGCAAAAAGTAGTCATTCTTATTTCTCATGCTGTCTCAGTGGTCTCATAATGTGTTCAATAAAAATCTGGAAATAATCAAAGCTTCTCCATACAGAAATGCAAGACCCTCCATGAGGCATGACACCACCCAGTAGTCTTCTACAGTAACAGTGACACTGACAAGAACACTTCAGGAGGAAAACAAGTTAAAATTGATTACCCGATGCCCTTCCCAGTGCACAGATGAAACACCACGCAGCCATGATGAAAGGAAACAATCTTCCAGGAATTCTGTTGAAAAACAGACGTGGTAAGAGAGAGCCTCCATTACAACCTCACCCTGATCTGATATGGTGTTGAAAGTATGTTCTGCCTGTTGACATTGGGGAGAATCCTAGCTCTCTGGAAGCTACATTAAAAAAGAAGAATGGACCTGAGTTTTAAACAATATTTTTCATTTTTCTCTTAATTTTGCCTTAGGAAGAAATATTTAATTTTGCTAACACCCACAAAGCCTCATGTATTTTGCTACAGTGACAGATGTCTATCCAAATCACCTCCATCTTTCTTCCCAGGAGAATCCCAAGTTTGTTCCCTGTGTCACCAACCACCCTGTTCTCCATGCAGATGACACAATTCTGGACACTGACATCTACATAGAAATTCACTAGAGACCCCAGGACCCAATTTTATTTTCCCAACGTAACTATTGTCCCTTCTCTTACTTTATTTTTCTTTGACCTTGGATGATAGACTTCAAACTGAGGTGGAAAAGTCAGTCTGTGACCATACATGAGGGTGAAAGCCACATGCAAAGTAGCTCCTGAGATATAAATTATAAAGCAAGTGATCTCCATGTATCCAGGCTTCCACCCCTTTCTGTAAATACCCCTGGTATTTTTTGAGACAGGATTTCTCTGTGTATCCTAGGCTGTCCTGGACTCATTTCATAGACTAAGTTGGACTTGAACTCACAGATCTACCTGCCTCTGCTTCCCTGAGTACTGGGATTGCAGACATGATCACCTTCCTGTGCTAACTTCCTTTCTTTTTAAAGTTTCTTTAAAAAATAGTTTACAAAATTAATAGCATCAGTATTTTATTTTTTAATTAATGTTTTTTTAAATTTTTTCTTTTATTTTTATTATTATTTACATTTTATTAACTCTGTATCCCAGCTGTATCCACTCCCTCATTCCCTCCCAATCCTACCCTTCCTCCCTCATCTACTTCCTGCCCCTTTCCAAATCCACTGATAGGGGAGGACCTCAGACCCTTTCATCTGACCCTGGTTTATCAGGTATCTTCAGGACTGGCTGCAAAATCCTCCTCTGTGGCCTAGCAGGGCTGCTCCTCCTTTGCATGGTGGGGAGGTCAAAGAGCCCACCATTGAGTTCATGTCAGAAGTGGTCCCTGTTCCCCTTACTCGGGTACCCACTTGGATACTGAACTACCATGGGCTACATCTGAGCAGAGGTTCTAGGTTTTATCTACCCATGGTCCTTGGTTGGAGAAACAGTCTCATATAAGGCCCCTGTGCCCAGAAATATTTGGTCCTTGTGGAGCTCCTATCCTCTCCATGTCATATTAAATCCCCCTTCTTTCATATGATTCCCTGCACTCTGCCGAAGGTTTGGTTATGAGTCTCAGTTTCTGCTTTGATACACTGCTAGGTAGAGTCTTTCAGAGGCCCTCTGTGGTAGGACCCTGTCCTGTTGCTTGTTTCCTCCTACATTCAATGTTTATCCCGTTTGTCCATCTAAGCGAGGATTGATCGTCCCATCCTGGGTCCTCCTTCTTGCTTATCTTCTCTAGGTGTATAGATTTCAGCATGTCCATCCTATCCTATAGGTCTATATAAGTGAGTATATACCACAAATTTCTTCTTGAAGGCACTTAGTGCTATGAATTTTCCTCTGAGCACTGCTTTCATTTTGTCCCATAAATTAAGGTATGTTGTACTTTAATTTTCATTGATTTATAAGAAGTCTTTAATTTCTTTTTTTATTTCTTCTTTAACCCAGCTGTTATTGAGCAGCAAGTTGTTCAGTTTCCATGTGCATGTAGGCTTTTCACTAATTCCATTATTGTTGAGGTCCAGATTTAGTCCATGGTGATCAGATAAAATACGGGGAATTATTTCAATCTTCTTGTATCTGTTGAGGCTTGCTTTGTGACCAACTATATGGTCTATTTTGGAGAAGGTTCCATGAGATGCTGAAAATAAGGTATACTCTTGAGTTTGAGTGAAAAGTTCTGTAGACATCTACTAGGTCCATTTGATTTAGGGCCTCTGTAAGTGTCTTTATTTCCCTATTTGGCTTCTTTCCAAATGATCTGGCCCTTTGTGAAAGTGAATTGTTCAAGTCTCCCACTATTAAGGTGTTGGGATCAATGTGTGATTTAAGCTTTAATAATGTTTCGTTTATGAATGTAGGCACTCTTGTATTTGGGGCATAGATGTTCAGAAATGTGATGTCCTCTTGGTGGATTTTCCTTTGATGACAATGCAGTATCCCTCCTCATCTTTTTTGATTAATTTTGGTTGAAAATCTATTTTATTAGATATTAGGATAGGTACTCCAGCTTGTTTTCTGGGTCCATTTTCTTGAAAAACATTTTTTCCAGCCCTGTACTCTGAGGTAGTGTTTATCTTTATTGCAGAGGTGTGTTTCTTGGATGCAGCAGAATGTTGGATCCTGTTTCCGCACCCAATCTGTTAGTCTGTGTCTTTTTAGTGGAGAATTGAGTCCATTGATGTTCATGGATAATAGTGACCAATGAACATTAGTTCCTTTTATTGTTGAGTTGGTGGTCTTACTGTGTTTCATTGCTTGTTTTCTTTTATTTTCTGTTGGGATATTATCTGTATGCTATGTTTTCTTGGGTATACTTGTTCTCATGGATTGGAGTTTTCCTTCAAGTATCTTCTCTAGGGCTGGGTTGCTGTGTAGATATTGCACAAATTTAGTTTTGTCATGGAATATTTTGTTTTCTCCATGTATGTTGATTGAAAGCTTTGCAGGGTATAGTAGTCTGGGTTGGCATCTGTGGTCTCTTAATGTCTGCATGACACCTGCCCAGGCCCTTCTGGCTTTCATAGTTTCTGATGAGAAGTCTGGTGTGATTCTGATAGGTCTACCTTTTTATGTTACTTAGCCTTTTTCCCTTGCTGCTTTTAATCTTTTCTTTGTTCTGTGGACTTAGTGTTTTGACTATGATGTGACGTGATGTTTTTCATTTCTGGTCTATTCTATTTGCTGTTCTGTAGGCCTCTTGTATATTTATGGATATCTCTTTCTTTAAGTTGGGAAAATTTCTTCTATGATTTTCTTGAAAATATTTTCTGGACCTTGGAGCCTGGAGTCTTTTTTTCATCAATTCCTATTTTTCTTAGATTTTGTCTTTTCATGGCGTCCTTGATTTCTTGATTTGTGTTTGGGACTTTTCTGATTTTACTTTTTCTTTGAGAGAACTATCAATTTCTGCAAGTGTATCTTCAGCACCTGAGATTCTCTCTTTTATCTCTTGTATTCTGTTGGTGATGCTTACCTTTGTGGTTCCCGATCTTTTCTTTAAGTTCTCCAGCTCCAGGGTTTTCTCAGTTTGTGTTTTCTTTATTGATTCTAATTCTGTTTTTATGCCTTGCACCATTACCTTCATCTGTTTGAATGTGGATTCCTGTCTCTCTATGATTGTTTTTATTTTTTTGTTCATTTCCTGTCTATATGCCACTAATTGTATCTCTACTTGTGTCTCTATTTGTTTGGCTATATTTGCCTGTGTTTCTTTGAGAATTTTGTTCATTTCCTCTTTCTTTGTGTCCACTTGATTGTCCAAACCTTTAATAGATTTGTTCATTTCCTCTTTAACTGTCTGAATTTGTATGGCTATTGCTCTGAGAAACTTGGATATTTCCTCTTTATGTGCCTCAAATAATTTGGTAAGCAAGGCTTTAAAGTCATTTCCCTGTGCTTCCGATGAATTAGAGTATCCATCATTGTTGGGGGTTGCTGGTGAAGCCATGATGTCCTGATTTATGTTGGATGTGTTCTTTTGCTGAACCCTAGCCATTGGTTTATCTGTAACCTTCCCTGTTTGTTCCTGGATTCTGCAGTTCAGACTGGTACTGTCTCTCTCTGGCATCTGGAGAGTTCTTCAGGAAGCTGAGAGAGGTCCCGTGGCCTCAGCATGTGTGTTGGTGCTTCAGCTGTACCTGTGGCAGGAAAAGTCCTCTGGCACAGAAGGGCAGATGCATGCTCATGTGTGGAAGTGTGCCTCGAGGGACAGTGTGATAGAGAATGCTGAACCCTTGAGTGTGTGGCAGGGGCTCTGCTTTCAGGCTTCTAGGGGGTTAGTTGAGCATGCGCTGTAGATGTAGCAGATGCTGATGATAGTCACCACGCAATTTTCTGCATTATCTGCCTTAACTCCACTGTTGGACCTGCAGAGCAGGGGCTTCGATGTCCCAAGAGTCCCTCTGTTTCCCACAGTGGGTGTGTGGGTGGGAGGGGTTCGATGCCTGGTTTCGAGTTTAGGAGGACCCTGGATCTGGGGCTCTGCAGACACTCAAGTGTGCACTCACTCTCAAGCAGGTCACATCAGCAAGGATCGGGGTATCTGTGCTCTCTACTCTTTGGTTTGGCCCTGCTTAGTTATATGCAGGAGGACTGATGTGCTCCTCCAGCTGTGTGCTGCTGCAGCTGCCAGGTTAGGAAGACCAGCTGCAGCTGGAGACTGGGATACTGGACCAGATGTCTTCTGGGAAGTCCTGGTGGCCCTCCACTGTGTTCGACAGAGCTGGACGGGCCTGGCATCTGGTGTGCCTAGCTTGTTTGGCGGATCTGCTGGACTTTGGTGACTATTATCTGTCACGGAGGGTTTGGGCAGGCCATACAATACAGTCAGTGGCTGGGAACCCCCGCAGAGTCAGTATAGCCGCTAGCAGACCTGGGACACGCGGAGGATGGCGCCATGGATCCAGGACTTCAAGGCAGGTACAGCTGGCTGGTGCGACTGAAGGGCCAGGAGCCCCACCTCTGCCACCGCTGCAGTCTCCAGGCAGTGAGCTCTGAGCTGAGATCTCAGTGAGCCCACTGTGTGGAGGAGGAGGGAGGCCCGAAAAAGGGGAGTGTTTCCCCAAACAAGTCCAAGGGTGACCGGAGATCAAAGTTCTCCCCTCCTGCGGTGATCCCTCTCCTTTAGAAAACCTCACTGTCCTTTCCCTGGCTTCAGTTGTCCTTCCACTCACCAATTCCAGTGCAACAGCTCCTCTGCAACTCAGAGACTGTGCGTGCTTGCCGCCATCTTGAGTCCGCCCCAGCCTTAATTGTTTTTTTATTAATTACAGTTATTCACTTTGTATCCCAGCTGTAACCCCCTCCTTCATCCCCTCCCAATCTCACCCTCTTTTCCTCATCTCCTCCCATGACCCTCCCCAAGTCCATTGATAGGGGAAGTCCTCACACCTTCTCTCTGATCCTAACCTATCAGGTCTCATCTGGATTGGCTGCCTTGTCTTCCTCCGGCCATTTTTTGAGAGAGGGTTTCTCTGTGTAGCCTTGGCTGTCCTGGACTCACTTTGTAGACCAGGCTGGCCTCGAACTCACAGATTGTCTCTGTGTCCCTGAGTGCTGAGATTACAGGTGTGCACCACCGTGCCCAGTGTTGTTGCTGACATAAAGGGAGGGTTTTTTTCCCCCTAAGGTGCACATACACACACACACGCACACGCACACACACCACTTTATAAGTAAGCTGGGCACGGTGGTGCACTAAATTTAGCACTGACTTAACCTTGTAAAGCTTCTCTTCCAGTTAAGAAGCAATGCTTAGTTTTTGTTTATTCTGGGTGTGGTTGATCAAGCCTTTAGTCCCAGGGCTTGAGAGACAGAGGCAGGAAGTTCTCTGGGAATTCAAGGCCAGCCTGGTCTACAGAGTAAATTCCAGGGCAGCTCAGGGATATTACACAAAGAAACCCTGTCTCGAAAAACCAGAAAAATTTTGATTTGTTCAGAATCTAAACCTTTGCTTAGCTCTCCTTCCACCTGTGCTTCCTTCATATCTCATTGATTGCTCTGAGAACAATCTGCCAATAAATTTTTCTACCCTCTCCTCCCAAAGTTTCTACTACTGGCAGCTTCATACAAGACAGTACCCTCCCCCGCTTATCTTTTTGAAAAAGGAACATAACTTACATTTCTTCATTTAAACAAACAAGTAGAAAATCTCCTTGCTCACGTTAAAGTTAACAGAAATTTGAGAGATTTGCACAACTATCACTCAACTATTAATAAATGCAGGTGTGTTGGTTCTGACAGCTACAATGTCCTAATAGTTCTAATTGCTAATCTTAAAGCGTTTTGCTTAATCCTCAATTACCTACTGGTTAAGGAAGGACACAGAAATATTTTAAATATTAAACTACAAATTAAGGTACAACACAATAATAATAATAATAATAATAATAATGATAATAATAATAATCTCCCCTGGATCTTATGTCCATATCAGACGCTTTGTTACCTCAAAAACAATGTGAAATTTAGAATGTGTCATCATGATTTTTATCTATTTTGTATTTGCATTTATAATCAGCAAAGACTCTTAATTCTATGATTTGATATACTCACAGACAATAATACCAAAATTTTCTTCAACTATTGTTATTTATTTTTATTTAAAATCTTTTTGTGCAATATATTTTGATCATGTTTTTCTCTTCGCCATCTCCTCCTTCCAGATCCTCCCTGTTAGATACAACAAATATTATATGAAAGAGATTTACTGGATGGAGGGGTAGAAAGAGGAAGAGGAAAAGGAAAAGGAAAGACACATGGGGGGCCCTCAGGAAAGAAAGAGAGGTGGAGAAAGCATGAGAGAAGAGTAAGAGAGGAAGAGAGAGACAAAGTGGAGGGTTGGTCTTTTTATGGCTTGTTCAGGAACACCTGAACTGTGTCTGCCACACACCTGGTGGGCGACACGTGATGACATCATAGGTTACTAGGCAACTGAGAAGCAGGCTGCCTAAATGCTAATACTCCCCACCTCCCTACCCACCGGACTCTATGCTCACTCTCTTGCCCTCTCCAAAAACAACACACACAAAAAAATTCAAAACAAAAACCAGTAAGACAAAAAATATATCAAAACAAAGTAATAATGATGCACATATGAGCTCACAGAGATTGTGGCAGCAAGCATAGTGCCTGCACAGGGTCAAGCCAGATAGCGGTCCTAACACTGAGTTGGGGAAATGGATACCAGGTCCCACCACTTCCCACCAGGTCCCAGACATTGTTTGCAATTAATACCTGCTAGCAAAGGGCAAATCAGTTTTCTCCAATAGAATGTCACTGGGAATATCATTTCTTAAAGCCCTGAATTACATTTAGTATTTAAAAAAACAAAATAAATTAACATCATGTCATAGAAACAGCACTGGTTTACCCTGATTTTGAACATGGAATTAATTTAATGCAGGATTCTGGTATATGATCAGCCCCAGAATTATATAGAAATCAATATGTCAATTTAAAGCTAAATTGTCAACACAGTTTACTTTTTCTCGCATAAACAACTTAGAGCAAACATATTGGTCACTTGCTTAATAGGAAAGCAGGAAATTATGACCATTCAAGATGAGTAGTAGTAAAAAAAAAAAGATGAGTAGTAGTAAAAATCACATCATAATTATTTCATAGTGTATTTGTTTTGAAATGAGTCTTTTATTTTCACCATACAAAAAGTATATATATATATAACATTTATATATATATATATATATAACATATATGTATACATATATAAAGTATATATATTTTATATATTACATTTAAGGGACTGGGAAGATGACATGTTACTGTTCAAAATATTCGATTGGCTAGAAAATGGAAATGTTGAGATACACACATATAGAGAATGACATATAATTTTCCCATTATAAATTGACATTCATTTTGTAGCATTCCTGAAGAACATCATCTTTCATTGCATTGGATGATAAGTCTTAAGAATTTCAAACAAGCATTGTCCCACTCTTTCTCAGTCTTTCATCGTCTAACCGTAAGGTGCCCACCTTTTTTCAAAGACTATGGTTGATGTCCTGCAGTTCCTCTGAGTTAAGGCTAGTTACACTTCATTTTTTTTCTATGCCAAAAAGAACTGGATATAACCAAGTGAGAGTATGAAAAGGGGTTGCTATGGTTTGAATATGATTTGAGTATTTCCCTCAATTATTCGTGTCTTGGAAGCTTGCTGCTAGATGAGGCAATATTAAGAAAGAGAAGGACCATTTAAAAGGTAGGTCCTAATGAAAGATCTTTATTAACATCTCTTTCTGTCTTCCTGTTTGTCACCATATCATCTCTCATTTTATGTGTCCCCACCACTATATCTTTTGCTATCAGTTCTTACTAAAGTCTAAATCAATGCAACCATTGACCTTGGAACTTCAGCCTCTAAAACTGTATATTAAATGAAATCATTTATCTACAAAACTTGTACTACAGGCCTGTAGTTCCTGCTATTCAGGAAACTGAGGCAGGAGGATTAGTAATTCAAGGTCAATCTAGGCTGACTTCAGAGAGAGAGTTCCAAGGTCAGGCTGTGACACCTTGTCTGACAAATTTTGAAAAGCAAGATGAGGATTGAGGTATAAATTCAGTGACAGTACTTCTCTAGCAAAGCCCTAGGTTCAATATCCAGTACTACTACATAAGTAAATATTTTTTCTTTATAAAGTAACCAGCCTCAGATATTTCATTATAGTAATAGAAAAGAAGTCTAAAGCAGGTGTGAGATAAAGAAACCATACAAGTCTCTTAACTGTAAAAACTCTGAGCTTTATAGATTCTCTAATCAAAAATCATTCACAATAATCTGTCTCTAAGCTCAACACCTTGATGTTTAAATCTTCAAAACCATAAAAGGACAGAGTTGAATTAAATAACCCTTTGAATTCTAAAAGTCCATGTTTCTAACTAATGCTATTGAATATTAATCCAAGATAAATTATTCTATATTAATTTGTTTTTAATGTTAAAATGTATGATATACATACTGCAGATTATATCTAAAAGGATAAAGCAATGTACAAAATGAAGGTAACCAGAGATAACTGTGTGCTAAGAAATGCTACCTAATTTGTTTCCGTTTGGAGCAACTCCAGCAGCTTTTTAATACTTTGATTTGTTTCCCCTCCTGTAAAACATAGCCTTCCATCCTAGTGAAGTTCTGAAATGAGTGGGAACCTTCTACCTCCTTAGCTTTGTTCTCCCACACATGCTAACTAAACAAATGATCAAAACCTAGAAGTGATTGGCAGATTAATCTATACATTTTCATACCTCTGCAAAGTCCCTCTGCGCCTTTTGTTGTGAATAGAAATATGATAACATAATGATAGTGTATAACTTCAGTTAGGTGCTGCATTCATTTATAACACCCAGATATTTACATTATAATACCAATATCTAGTTATTGTATAGGCTTCAAACAGACTAAAGAAAATACAAATCTGAACTACTAGGTTGCAGCTTACTTTGGTGTTTCCTTATAGACTAAGAAATCCTACATTGTATTTAAGAAGTTATCACTGTAAAGAGTTCTAATTGCATGAAATTAGCACCCTGTGGTTAGAATGCTATCCAAAGGGTGGAGCCTGAGACTTAAAATTGGGAACCCTAAGCAGAGCATTTGCTTCCAGAGATTTCACTGACTTAAAACATTCCTTGGACAAGCCAGACATCCTCTAGTTTCTCATTTTTCTTTCAAGCCACATTCTCATGCTTCACAAAAACAGGCCTTGACCAAAGAGTTTGTTGATTCTAGAATGAAATGAATCACCAAGTATGGCTGCTCTCTGCCATGCTGGGGTTTTTTGTTTTGTTTTGTTTTTTTATAGAGAGAGAGCAAAGAAAAGGACTCCTAAGGCCTTTTATCCTTCATTGTCCAAAAAAGTCTCCTTTCATAAACAAAGCTGGAATTTTGCCCATTTTCAGTGACGCAAACAAAGAATCCTTCCAAAATCCCTGGAGTCACTTTCCTGAGGTCTAAGTAGATTATTGGGTAATAGCCTCTTAGTAACTAGCCTCAAATATATTCCTGCTATTTATTTTATTCTAATGCCGACGCCCACCTTATAAAGCCATTTCTCTGACTTCAGAGTTCACTTTTGGAGATTAACACATGCTAGTTCTTACAGTAGTGTGGTCCTGACCCATGACATGTTTTTTTTTTTTTTCTCTCATTACTGTTTCCAAACATGTAAACCTGAATGTTTCATTCCCTAATAAATGTCTTTAATTTTTCCCAAATGTTTTTTTTGTCTATTTGGTGTAGCATGAGAGGAGTGGATTGTTACCTTGACCCTATTTCATGATTGAATGTGGTTCTCAATCTTGGCTGCATATCAGAATTACTTAGAAAACTTAACAAACAATGCTACCTGACTCTTATTCCTACCAAGTTCTGTTTTTATTGGTCTAGGGTGCAGTATGGACTTAAAAGATAGAACATCATCTGAAGCAAATAGACTTACATATGGATACTAAATAGCTGTGTGACCTTGAGCAAAAGAAATATTCATTTTTGCCAACTAGTATTCCATGATAGCTTTGCTATATGCACGACAGTGTTAGAGACCTCATCTCCCAGTTTCCAGTCTATGTGAATTAGGTTCAACCATTGGATCATTCTTTCAGAAAATAAGCATTGAGAGCCCATCACCCTTTGAGCGGTGTACTGTCTGCAAGCAATACAACAATGAATCAGACATACAAAATTTCTGCCCTCCTGAACCTTGTAGTTCTGTTGGAGGAGGCATGATCACATATAAGTAATCAAAAAGTAAAGAGCAGTGACAGATAGTAGCTAAGATGGGTGACGGGATGGACTGGCAGCCGATAGGAGGGGAATAGTGCAGCTGATAGGGAATGAAAAAATGGGTTCTAGAATTACAAAATGGGACACATATATGGTTATATATATATGGTTATATATATATATGTACATATGTGTGTGTGTGTGCATGTGTGTGTGACAGAAAGAGAAGGGTGTGGGAAGTTCCCCAGTATGGCTGGGCATGCTGAAGAAAGGCATCTTCCCCTTTCTAGAATGTAGGCCTTTAGAGAAAGTAGGCAGACTAGTACCCAGGAAAATGTGTAGTCACTGGCTCATACTCTGTTGTGCTGGAGAAAGAGGGGCACTCCCTGAACTGAGAATAACCCCAAGTGGGTGAGACTCCAAAGCAGAGGGATGGAGAAAGTGGAGTATGAAAAGATTTCCATAGAGAAAACCCAAGTTGAAGAAGAAGGGGAACCAGGACAGAACTAAGAATGCCCCACAGCATCTAAATTTCTCAATGTCTCAAGTGCTCCAATGGTTGGACATTTTGCCTTCAATATGTGAGGTGTTTCTTCCTTTTTTCTTTGATGTACCTCAAGCCTTCAATGTTGTCTGGATATGTTGTGGATGAAAGTGACAGTTGTGATACTCAATCACTGCCCCAAATCACTGCCCAGTCTCCCAGAGATCCTTGAGGAGAGAGCAACAATTTACTGATGAGAAGGCCTTCCAGGAGGTCCAGACCTCCATATACAATAAAGGCCATAGTTCTCACTGTGAAGTGGGAAGTAACACATGATTCAGAAGTGGAGTCATGCTGGTGACAACTTGGGAATGGGTTGAGAAGTGATATGCCCTTTTCTCTACTATTGTAGAGTGGCAATTATTAAGAGTGAGATGGAAACTTCCATTTGGTTTAGTGAGACAAAACACTAGGCACAGTGCCTGGCTCAGAGTTGGCACTCTGGGATTGATAGCCATTATGATGATTATAATTATGATTGCTGAGATGATTGAGATTCTCCTGCTGTTGAGATGACAGTGGCCTTACATGGCCTGAGAATGATTTACAAAGAAGTCATGCAGGCTTGGGGCTTATGCACAGAGCATGGAGAGTTTGGGTCACAATTACTAGTCTAACTCCAAGTCATTCCTCATCCTTTCTCTTAAGTAAGCATGCACTATTCAGCTAAAGTTCATGGTCATCATACTTAGACATTAAGTCTGAAAACTGCTGAGGGTGGTTATGTGGGAGCTTGCTTCTTGCTCCACAAAGGCTCATTAATGCCATTGTGATCCCTTTGGTATTTATTCCCAAAGCATCAGCAGGTACTCTAAAAGGCTCCTTGTGTAAATGTACCACAATTTTTGTATCCATTCGTCAGTTGAGGGACATCTGGGTTGTTTCCAGATTGTGGCAATTACAAATAAAGCTGCTACGAACATGGTTGAGCAAATGTCCCTATTGTATTGTTCAGCATATTTTGGATATATGCCTAGGAGTGGTATACCTGGATCTTGAGGGAGCACTATTCCTAATTTTCTGAGGAAGCACCAGATTTGTTTCCAAAGTGGTTGTACAAGGTTACATTCCCATCAGCAATGGAGGAGGTCTCCCCTTTGTCTACATCAGCATGAGCTGTCACTTGAGTTTTTTATCTTAGCCATTCTGATGAGTGTAAGGTGAAATATCAGGGTTGTTTTGATTTGCATTTCCCTAATGATTAAGGACATTGAGCATTTATTTAAGTGTTTCTCTGCCATTCGATATTCCTCTATTGAGAATTCTGTTTAGCTCTGCACCTCATTTTTTCTTATGAAAGAAGGGGGAGATAGAAAGACCTGGAGAGGATAAGAGCTCTTCGAGGAGAGGAACAGAACCAAAAAAAAAAATCTGCTCATAGTGGTCTTTTCTGAGACTGATACTCCAACCAAGGACCATGCATGGAGATAACCTAGAACCCCTGCACAGATGTAACCCATGGCAGCTCAGTGTCCAAGTGGGTACCCTTGTAAGGAGAACAGGGGCTGTCTTTGACATGAGCTCAGTGGTTGGCTCTTTGATCACCTCCCCCTGAAGGTGGGCAGCCTTACCAGGCCACAGAGGAAGACAATGCAGCCAGTCCTGATGAGACCTGATAAACTAGGGTCAGATGCAAGGGAAGGAGGACCTCCCTTATCAGTGGACTTGGAGAGAGGCATGAGAGGAGATGAGGTAGGGAAGGTGGGGTTAGGAGGGAGTAGTTTGTTTCAGGTTGCCAAGAGGACCACAGGAAATGAGGGGGTAGAAAAAGGTGCCAGGCATAAGAGTGGAGAAAGTTAAAAAACACTTATAAAGGAAATTGAGTTTTTGGCAGTAAAATAATAGCACAAATAAAAAAGTGACTATGCAAAGTGTCAGCAGGGTCCTTAATAAAGGGACTTAATCCCAAAAATCCAGGAATGATGGGAGATAATGGGGTCCAGTTGAGGTACCTTTTTTTTCTAGTCCAAAGTTCTACCTTCTTTTCTTTTCACCCATCCTCCTCCTGGAATTGCTGTAGAAGTTTTCCTAACACAGCAGTTAGTGTGTGTGTGTGTGTGTGTGTGTGTGTTTCACTGTCACTACATAATCAGTATTCAATGAAACAATTCTATTTTGGGGACATTACCATCTCTAAAACAAGATGCAGACAAGCAGAGGGAAGCAGCGAGGGACTGAATTTAATCTTCTCTAATATTGTACTGTGAAGGAAACTGGGGAATAAAAACATAGTCATTTAGAAAATGGTTGATGAGTCACTGATTGGCACAGGGTGGAGAAAAAGAGCAGTCATTATTCCTTTGGAGTATGCCTGGTCTTTAAAAATAGACTCATCACCTACTGGATGGGAGCTTCTGGGTTTTAGAGACTAGGGATATGGGCAGAGGTTAAGGGCAAGGACAGAAATTGCCCACAGCAGGCAAGACCCTCTCCTCATTGATGCATCCCAGCCCTTGAAATCCCTCAAGCTTTAAGAATCAAAATGACAGTTTAATGTGCTGTATTCTTCCTGTGCTTTTTTTTCTTGAGACCTTAATAATACTTTTAGAGGAAGCTTCATCTTCAAGAAAATCAGGCCAAGTAGGGAGGAAAAAGGCACTCTTTGTTACAAGTTTGCAAACGACCCAATACTATTACATACAAAATTTCTTTTCCAGGTCCTGGACTACCTGGGTCTCCCTGCTTTGGGCCCTTTTGCTTTTTATTAGCTATTCTGTAATGGCCAGTGGAGGTGGAAAGGAACATGGCAGAATGTATACTAAAGGAGAAATTAAAGTCCTGACTGCATACAGAAGTTTGGGTGCTTTTCTTTCTCTCTGCATGTGTCATAGGCAAGCAAAACAAAATTAAAAATTAAAAAACTAGCCACTAAGAATGTTGTCCCTTTCCTCATCTTTCTTGAGCTTCATTGTGCACATCTGGGAAATAGGCAAACAGATGAAATACAAAACCCTTGACTTCCCTGCAGTTAGAAAAATAGTGAGCCAGCAATGTCAAGGAAGTGAAGAAAATGGGCATCAAGGTAAAGTGAGGTGCAGTCAACCTGGCTGGATTGAAAGCCTAGAAACTTTTAGAGAGAGGAAGAGAGGGACGACTGTTGAGTTGTAATTAACAGGTCTTTGAGGAGAAAAATGGTGAGGAAGATAGATAATCAATATGAGTTGTATGGCTTCTTTAATTTTGTAGGAACTACAATGCAAATGTTTATAGTTTTTCAGTGATTCTAGATGATTGAGATTGTGTTGTTGTTTTTTCTGAACGTGTGCTGAGCCAACGTAGATAAGAAAGTGGCCCAGACACAGAGCACATCTCATGCATACACCCTTCTCCCTACTCTCAGATGCACAATTAACTCATGTTATCTTTGGGGTTATCTTTGGGTTTGTCATTTGCTTAGTCAGCTGCTCTTGCTCATACTGAGTTAACTTACTTTGATTGAAGTAGAGACAAAAATGAGAAGTCGGATGTTAGATTAACTTTTAGAAAAGTGAGCTCTGTGAGGCCAGAAGTACTCCTTACCTGGAATTCTATGCTCAGAAAACCACAGGGCCAGGCAAGAACAAACATTCTGGCTTTAAGGTCTGCTGTTCCTCTGGAAGTAAAAAAAAAGGCACAGTAGCCTGCAGACCATTGAAATATGTTTCTAGTTTAATTAAGAACCTTTAAGTATAGGTAATTGAGGCAGAATTATATGTACTACATACTTCCACCAATAAGATCTTACATATTTGTTTCTCTTCAGATTAAATAACATGTACTCTGACTTTATGTACGTTAGTCATCCCTTAAAATCCTGAACATGACTTTCTGTCATATAGCCTCTCCTTTTATTCAACCAAGATATCACTGTTCTAGAAGAACATTGTGCTAAAAGAATCATCCTTCATAACTGAGCCATATTTATTGCAGGAATTTAAGGCTTTAATAAATGTTTAAAAGGCATTTGACAAGAGCTAATGCCCATTCTGAACTCAACACTTTCTTCTGACCTCCATGGGCACGAGGCATATATATGGTGCGCAGACATAAATAAAACACTCTCACATACACTAAAATCTGGTAAATAAATGTTTTACAAAATGAAAACAACAACAACAAAAAGCTAGAAGCACTTCTATTAAAACAAGTGGAGGACTGCAAGATTCCTAATGTCACTGTTGTTCAACATTGCCCTTTAGGTTCTACCCACTCTAAGATGTTAAACAGCAACATGAAGAAAACCTCATCAACATTCCCAGATGATTTGCGTGTTTGCCTGGAGAAAGCAAAACAATCTAATAAAAAGTCAATGGGCCAAATAATCAAATTCATTAAAATGGACCAGTTATGAAAAAATATATTTGTTTATATAATCCTTCTCATAAGTTAGAAATGCCTAGTTTAAAAACACATGGAGAAAAAATTATGTTTAGGACAGTGGCATATATATTTTAAGTGTTCCTTTGAATGTACATAATATATTCCACTGTACCTTTATCTTAAATGTCCAGTAACAGAAATGACACATTTATTGAGTATTTACTATAATCCAGGCCCTATTACATATGCAATACTTTCTATATCCCTATTAATTATAATGTGTTATAATGTGTACTATAAAGGAAAAGCTAGCATATTGAATCTCTGATTTCATGGATGTCATCGCTTAAGATGAGGTTTGCGAAGTGTTCTTTTGAGGGGCTCCACTGATGTTTCAGATGGTAAAGTACTTGCCGTGCAGGTCCGCAAGCATGAGTACTTGAGTTCAGTCCTGGCACCCACCATGCAGAAAGCTGAGTATGATTATTTCCATGTGCTTGTAATTCCAGTGCTGGAGAATCAGAGTCAGACAGATCTCTGTGACTCACTGGCCAAACAGCCAAGCATACTTGATAAATGAGTTCTAAGCCAATAAGAGAGCCCGCTTCAAAAAAACAACTCGGGACTGAAGAAATGGCTCAAGGGTTAAGAGCTTGTACTGCTCTTGCGGAGGACCTGTGTTCAGTTCCCAGAACTCATGTCAGATGAGTCACAACAGTCTGTAACTCCAGTCAAGGCAAATCCAATGTCTCTGGGCTTTGTGTGCAAGTATAATTTAAAAATAAGATAAACATATTTTAAAAGAATTTCAAAAATACAAAAAACAAACTGGATAGCTCTTGAGGACTTGTGATTGACTTCTGACCTGTAAACACACTCACGTACGCACAGAGTCAAATATAGATAGACCCTCCCTACTTCCCACACATAAAAGAAGTCTCCTTTTGGAAGTAAATTTATTTGGCTAATAAAAAAATGTTTTAAGGGGAAGTTGGCCAACACTAATCAATGTTGTGTTCAAGAGGTTTTACTGGCTCCTCCTCAAACAACCTCTCAGCCCATCATCTTTCCTCTACTGTAGAGAAAGACACTGACCACATGGACCACATCATAGGCTCCTTTGCATCTGGGTCTTCTTGGCCATTGGGGTCCCCAACAGGAAATTGAGGGTAGAAGAGTGATGCTAGGGCACTTCTTTCATCTGCTGCATCCTCTTTAGCAGTAGCTTTGCGTGCTGTCTGGTCCCTTTACTGATGTTCACAGGCCGAACTCCTTCACTAAACTATATTCCAGTTCTGTTTGCTCCTCTTACTTCCTTCAGGCATAAACAGGTAACAGCTGCTTACCACGGCTTAGCTTGGGTCCTGTGATTTCCCTTAGCTTGCTTTCTTGAACCCTGCCCACACTTGTGGAACAGATCCCCTTTCTAAGCTTTCCTCAGAATTACTCTGAGTGATAAGGTGATAATGTGAATGACTCAGGTTTGGGAAGCTGCAGTATGCTATTAAGCCATCATAACAATCTTTTCAGAAGAGTATCATTATCTCCAGTTGACACAGGAGGAAAACACAACTTAGAGTCTAGGTGACTTAGCTAATGTCACCTAGCTAGTAAAAGGTGGGCTGGAAGGACTGTCTGGTGTCTATTTAAGGCCATCACTTTCTTAGGCAGAGTACATCATCCCCACATTGCCCATAGGATACACTGGAAATGTCTGACCTTGCTGCTACCCATCACGTATTTGTCACTGCTCCAAGTAAAATACAATAGTACCTCTGGCCAACTGTGACCTAACTCCTCAGGTTTCTTCAAGCCAAATGTTTCAGAAGGCGCTGTTCAGAAGCATGATTTGTTATGCATCCTTACACTAAAAAGTCTCCCCAAGTAACTAATGTTTGAGGACTCAGGAAGAAAAGGGTATCCTGTCCTAATCTTTAGGATCCTAAAGAATCAATATCTCCATGAATAGCCATGTCCTTCTCTTTGTGGGAATAATTCCAAAGCATAAAATGTCCACACTGAAACAAAATGACAGATTCCTGGGTGATTCCAATCCTTAGGAGCCCACAGTGTTTTCACAACATTTAAGCCAGCTAACAATGACTCATGCTTTTCTCTTTCCTTCTGTGGATTTCAAAAGTTTCATATGGAACAGTACACTGTATACAACCATCTTTGGGGAAAGAAAATTTACACTTTACTCTTTATATAAAGAGAAGAGATCAAAAGGTTTAAATAATTTGATGAAGCTCATTTAAATTTTTTATTTTTTTAAAATCCAGTTTATTTACTTTGCATCCCAATGATGCCCCTCCCTCCCTCCTCTCCTCCCAGTCCCTTTCCTTCCACCTTCCTGTCGCCCTTTATCCCCAGAAAAAGGGAGCCCCCCTTCTCCCCATATCAACCCTCCCCAGTAATCAAGTCACATCAGACCTGAGCAAATCTCCATCCCCTGAGGCCAGGCAAGGCAGTGCTGCCAGGGGGAAGTGATCCAAAAGCAGGCAATACAGTCCATGTTAGAAACCCCTGCCCACACACACTTGCCATGTGACCCATATGAAGACCAAGCCTCCCATGTGCAGGGACCCTAGGTCCAGACCATGCACGCTCCTTAGCTAATGTCTCAGGCTCTGAAAGCCCCCGCAGGCCTGGGTTAGTTGTCTCTGTTGGTTTTCTTGTGAGGTTCCTGTCCCTTTCAGGTCTTCCCATCTTTCTTTCAATACTTCCTTAGGCCCCTGGAGCTCCTCCCCAAGCTTGGTGGCAAGTCCCAGCATCTGTCTCCATCTGCTGCTGGTTGGAGACGTCCAGAGGACAGTCATGTTAGGTTCCTATCTGCAAGCACAGCAGAGTATCATTAATAGGTTAGGGGCAGACTCTCTACCATGGGGTGGACCTGAGGTTGGGCAGATTATTGACTAGACATTCACTCAACCTTTTTTCCCTCTTTATTCCTGAACTTCTTGTAAGCAGGGTAATATTTGGATCACAGTTTTTGTTGCTGGATTGTTGTTCCCTTCCTTCTACTAGTTCCAGCCTAAGAGGTGGTCACTTTAGTCTTCATTAGAGTCACATTCATATCCTCCCAGGAGCCTACCCTGTTGCAAGCCTCCAGCCTGAGAAAGAGATGTCCCTGCCTTCAGTTTCCCTTCTTGTTCCCAGCCTTCTCATCTCCCACCCCTGTTCTCCCCACATCTGATCCCCACCCTTGTTTCCTTCCCCACTCCAACTCCCACCCAGTTCCCTCTCTTCATCCAATTAAAGATCATCCTAAGTGAGATAACCCAGACCCAGAATGATGTATATGGTATGTGCTCACTATACTATACTATAGGTATTAGACCTATTATATAGGGTAAACATACTACAATCCACAGACCCAAAGAAACTAAGTAACAAGGAGAGCCCAAGGGACGGTGCCAGAACGTCACTCAGAAGGGGAAATAGAATAGACAGGTCATTGAAATTTTTACTGAGAAATATCTGAGTGTTCAGCCTTTTATTTGGTGTTTCTATTTTTGATGCCTTTCTGGGAGGCCATTAAATCCAAATCTTTAACTGAAATTTAAATTAAAATTGTCTTTTTAATATTGAACAACAGTGTAATAAGCTCAAGCCCCTGAATGGTCCCTAGAAGGAAGTGCCCTATTATGGATGAGAAGTGGAACTTTCACATCAGAGATGTCATAGTCTTCTAAGTAATCCCTCAGCTGTGTCATCTTAGACAAGATTCTTTTGTTGCTCTTACTGAAAATAGTTTTTTTCCTTGCAATAAATTGTGATTATGGTTTTCCCTTCCCCAACCCCTTCAGGATCCTCCCCACCTCTCCATTCCATCCAAATCCACTCCTTTTCTGTCTCTCTTTAGAAAACAAATTGATTTTCTCATGTAGAAAACTGGAATAAGGTGGGAGTGGTAACTCTCACCCTTAGTCTCAGCATTCAGTGAGATAGAAGCAGGTGGATCTTTGTGAGTTCAAGGCTAGCCTGGTCTACAAAGTGAGTTCAGGACAGCCAAAACTGCACAGAGAAGGCCTGTCTTAAAAAAACCCAGAAATGATAATAATGTGTTTTTTCATGGAGATATAGAGAGAAATAAATGAGCCAAAACTCGTAAAATCTTTAACATTGATTTGAATGTATAGTGAACATGCAACAGTTTCAAATTATTGTTGCATTGAAATTTCTATAATAGATAATGAGGAGGATAAAAGATATAATAACTCTTGAATGCAAGTGGAATGATGTTACAGAATAATGAGTATAAACCACTATGCATAAGGCTTAATGGATGGATGCTCTAATAAAAGTACAAAATGCCTAGACTAGGATCAGAAAGAAGGAGAGGAAGACCTCCTTTATCAGTGGATTTGGGGAGAGTCATGTGTGGAGGAGGAGGAGGGGAGGTGGGATTGGGAAGGTAGGAGGGAGGGGTTTATGGAGGATACAAAGTGAACAAAGTGTAATTAATAAAAATTAAAAAAATATTTTTAAAAAAGTACAGAATGCTACAGCAACACAGAAGATGGAGAGATTATTTCCATGTTTATATTCTGGGAAAGGTGGGGTAGGAACAATCCTACAAAGTTTATCCTGAAGGGGAGGTAGATTTTAATAGATTTGGGGGAGGAGATTCCTGGATAGAAGAAATAGTGGCAACAAAGGGCCAGGGAAAACAGGGTCAATGTTCTGCTAGGGAAGAAGCAGATGTAGTACCTAGCTGGAACAAAACATACATTGGGGATGAAGAAAGGCCAAGGAACTGGAAGATTTGACAGGAGACAAATCAGAAAATAGGCTTGAAATGGGTGAACACATCCTTATGGAAGATATGAAAGCCTGGGATGAATGAGGAACTGCAGTGGAGTCAGGAACTCTGTGTCATAGTCATAGTTTCTAGTCATTAGACCAAGACCCTCATTGCAGATTTCACTCTGAGCTGGCAGAATTTTAGCGGGCCACCTGCAGCCTCAGTCACAATCCTTAATGAGGTAGCAGAGGCACACCAATTCTAATGATATCTGGGGTAAGCCACCATGTTAGATGTCTTTTGGAAACCCTCAAACTGCAAGCTAATTTACATTTTTCCCTATTTACTTTGGAAGGGGCACACCTTCGTTTGAAACCAGAACTGTATATATTTTTTTTCTTGACAGAATGGAAACATCCCATGCCCTACCTAAGGAGTAGGATTATGGTGCATTATTCATCGTGGAGCAAAATCAAAGACTGCAAGTTTAACTTTTGCAGTGATGCAATGGATTCATGAATCCATTGTTTCCATAACAATAAAAACATTTTGGGGAGCTTCCAATTTGGGTAACAGGAAAATAGTAATTTAGACCAACATTCACACAGACGACAGTTTTTTTTTAATGAGACAAAATATGAGTCAGTTGAAATCCAGTCAGGAAACAAAAATCATTAACTTAAGATAATTAATATGAAGAATTATTAACTAGGTATAAGATAGTTAATAAGGTAATTAAAAAGGTAAAAAAGAGACAGTTCTAACGTATTGGTAGCAGCGCCTGCTAAAGAGTAATGGGCTAGGGAACCCAGGAAACAGGCTGGAATTATTAAGATTTACAAGCTTGGAGGAGTGTCCCATTAAGCTGACATCCAAAGCTCTCAGGAAGTAACATCAGTAGTACATGTGTTTGGTTGTGAAGAGGAAGAGGGCCATAAGGAAGGAGTTGATCTGGAGTATTGGCAAAATGAAAATTAGATTTTTGTTTTGTTTTGGTTTCCTCTTTGATTTTTTTTAATTTTTAAATTTAATTTTATTTATATATTGATTTGTAACAATTTATTCACTTTCTTTCATTGGTACAGCCCCCTCCCTCATCTCTTTCCAGTCCCACCCACCCTCTCTCTTCTTTCTCTATGCCCTTTCCCTAGGCCCCTGATAGGGGAGTTCCTCCTCCCCTTCCCTCTGATCATAGTCTATCAGGTCTCATCAAGACAGGCTGCATCATCTTCCTCTGTGGTCTGGTAAGCATGCACCCCCCAGGGGGAAGTGATCAAAGAGCAGGCCACTTACTTCATGTGAGAGACAGCCCCTGTACCCCTTTCTAGGGAACCCACATGGAAACTGATCAGCCAATGGACTTCCTTTGAACAGGGGTCTAGGTCCTCTCCATGCATGGTACTTTTATTGAGTATCACTCTCTGCAGACCCCCCTGGGCCCAGATTTTTAGTTCTATGAGTCTCCTTGTGGAGTTCCTGTCCTCACCAGGTCTTTCTATCTCCCTCTTCTTCCATAAGGATTCCGGTACTCTGCTCAAAGTTTAGGTATGAGTCTCAGTATCACCTTCAATACCCTGGTTGGTAAAGTCTTTCAGAGGGCCTCTGTGGAAGGCTCCTGTCCTGTTCCTTGCCTTTTCCGACTTCTAATGTCTATCCTGTTTTCTTGTTCGCCATTCTGAATGAGTATTAAGCCTCTTCCCTCTTCCCTGAATGAGGATTTAGCTTCTTTAGGACTATAGATATTAGAATGTGTATCTTATTATATGGCTCATATCCAATTATAAGTGAGTACATACCAGTTGTGTCTGCTTCTAGGATACCTCACTCAGGATGATCTTTCTAGTTCCCACCATTTGCCTGCAAATCTCATGATTTCCTTGTTTTCAGTTGCTAAGTAGTATTCTGTTGGGTAACTGTACCACAATTTCTGTACCCGTTCCTCCATTAAGGAACATCTAGGTTATTTCCAGCTTCTGGCTATTACAAATAAAGCTACTATGAACATAGTTGAGCAAATGTCCTTATTTAATGGTGGGGCATTTTTTTGTGTATATGCCTAGGAGTAGTATAACTGGATCTTGAGGTAGCACTATTCCTAATTTTCTAAGAAAGCACCAGATTGATTTCCAAAGTGGTTGTACAAGGTTACATTCCCACCAGTGATAGAGGCGGGTACCCCTTTCTCCACATCCTCTCCAGCATGTATCATCCTTTGAGTTTTTGATCTTGGCCATTCTGATGGGTGTGAGTCAACCCTGATGAATAAGGATGTTGAGCATTTCTTTAAGTGTTTCTCTGGCATTCGATATCACTCTATTGAGAAGTCTCTGTTTAGCTCTGTGTCCCATTTTTAAAAATTGGATTACTTGATTTGTTGCTGTTTAACTTCTGGAGTCCTTTATATATTCTGGATATTAGCCCTCTGTCAGACATAGGGATGGTGAAGATCCTTTCCCAGTCTGTAGGCTGTCGTTTTGTTATGACGACAGTGTCCTTTTACAGAAGCTTTTCAGTTTTGTGAGGTCCCATTTATTGATTTTTTATCTTAGAGCCTGTGCTGTTGGTATTCAGGAAGTTTTCTCCCATGACAATAAGTTTTCTTCCCACTTTTTCTTCAAACAGATTTAGTGTGTTTGGTTTTACATTGAGCTCTTCGATCCACTTGAACTTCAGCTTAGTGCAGGGTGATAAATATGTGTATATTTGCATTTTCTACATGTAGGTAGAAATCCATTTAGATGTAAATACATTTGTTGAAGATGCTATCTCTTTTTCATTGTGTGGTTTTGGCTTCTTTGTCAAAAATTAAGTATTCATTGGTGTGTGGGTTTATTTCTGGATCTTCAGTTTGATTCTATTGATCCACCATTCTGTTTCTATGCCAGTACCATGCCATTTTTATTACTGTTGCTCTATAGTACAGCTTGAGATCAGGGATGGAGATACCTCAAGAAGGTCTTTTATTGTACAGGATTGTTTTAGTGATTCTGGGTTTCTTGTTATTCCATATGAAGTTGAGAATTTTTTCTTTCAAGGTCTGTAAAGAATTGTGTTGGTAATTTGACGGGAATTGCATAGAATCTGTAGATTTCTTTTGGTAAGATGGCCATTTTTAATCTGTTAATTCTGCTAAGCCAAGAGCATGGGAATTCTTTCCATCTTATGATATATTTCTTTCTTCAGAGACTAGAAGTTTTTTTCATATAGTTCTTTCACTTGCTTGGTTAGAGTTACACCAAGGTACTTTATGTTATTTGTAGCTATTTTGAATGGTGTTGTTTCCCTAATTTCTTTCTCAGACCATTTGTCTTTTGTACACAAGATTATCATGTGGTCTTTTTCTTTCAGTTTGTTTATATGGTGGATCGCATTGATGTATTTCCATATATTAAACCACCCTTGCATACCTAGGATGAAGCCTACTTGGTCATAGTGGATGATATCTTTGATGTGTTCTTGGATTCGGTTTGCAAGTATTTTATTGAGTATTTTTGCATCAATGTTCATAAGAGAGATTGGATTGAAATTCTCTTTTTTGTTGAGTCTTTGTGAGGTTTAAGTATCAAGGTGACTGTGGCTTCATAGAATGAGTTTGGTAGTGTTCCTTCTGTTTCTATTTTGTGGAATAGTTTGAAGATAATTGAAGTTAGCTCTTCTTTGAAGGTCTGGTAGAATTCTGCACTGAAACCATCTGTTCCTGGGCTTTATTTAGATTGCAGATATTTGATGACAGCTTCTATTTCCTTAGGGGATATAGGACGATTTAATTTATTTACCTGATCTTGATTCAGCTTTGTAAATGGAATCTATTAAGAAAAATGTCCATTTCAATTACATTTTAAAATTTTGTTGCATATAGGCTTTTGAAGTAGGACCTAATATTTCCTTAGATTTCCTCAGTGTCTGTAGTTATGTCCCCTTTTTCATTTCTGATTTTGTTGGTTTGGATAGTGTTCCTCTGCCTTTTATTAGTTTGGCTAAGGGTGTATCTATCTTGTTGATTTTTCTAAAAGAACCAGCTCTTAGTTTCATTGATTCTTTGAATTGTTCTATTTGTTTCTAATGTATTGATTTTAGCCCTGAGATTGAATATTTCCAATTGTCTACTCCTCTTGGGTGTGTCTGCTTCTTTTTTTTTCTAGTGCTTTCAGGTGTGCCTTTATGTTGCTTATATGAGATGTTTAGAATTTATGAAGGAAATTAGTGCTATGAACTTTCCTCTTAGCACTTCTTTCACTCTGTCCCATAAGTTAGGGTAAATTTTACCAGCATTTTCAATAAGTTCTAGAAAGGTTTTTCTGTCTTTATTTCCTCCCTGACCCAGTTGGCCTTGAGTAGAGTTGTTCTGTTTCCATGTGTATGTAGGCTTTTAAAAATTTTTCTGTTATTGTTGAAGTTTAGTTATAGACCATGGTGGTCTGATATACAAGGGATTATTTCAATCTTCTTGTATCTGTTGAGGCTTGCTTTGTGCCTGACTATATGGTCAGTTATGGAGAAGGTTCCATGAGTTGCTGAGAAGAAGATATACTCTTTTCTGTTTGGGTGAAACGTTCTGTAGACATCTATTATGTCCATTTGATTTAAGATATCTGTCATTATTTCTCTGTTTAGCTTTTGTCTCAGTGATCTATCCCTTGGAGAGAGTGGGCTGTTGAAGTCTCCCACTATTAAGGTGTTGGGATCAATGTGTGATTTAAGCTTTAATAATGTTTATTTGACAAATGCAGGAGCCCTTGTGTTTGGTGCATACATGTTCAGGATTGTGATGTCCTCCTGTTGTATTTTTACTTTGATGAGAATGAAGTGATTCTCTCCATCTCTTGTTTAATTTTGGTTGAAAATCTATTTTATTAGATATTAGGATTCAGCTTGCTTCTTGTGTCCGTTTGCTTGGAAAACCTTTTTCTAGCCCTTTAGTCTGAGGTACTGTCTATCTTTGTTGCAGGGGTGTGTTTCTTGAATGCAGCAGAATGTTGGATCCCGTTTCTGCAACAACTCTGTTAGTCTGTGTATTTTTATTGGAGAGTTAAGACCATTGATGGTAATAGATATTAGTGACCAATGATTGTTAGTTCCTTTTATTGTGGAATTGGTGGTGATTGTGTGCTTGTTTTCTTTCGCTTTTTTGTTGTGATGGTGTCTTTATCTGTGTTTTCTTGGGTGTAGTTGATCTCATTGGGTTTATGTATTCCTTCTAATATCTTCTGTAGGGCCAGATTGCAGCATCTATATTGTTTAAATTTAGTTATGTCATGGAATATTTTGTTTTCTCCATCTGTGTTGATTGAAAGTTTTGCTCTAGTCTGGGTTTCATCGTTTCATGGTGTCCTTGTGTTCTTGGATGTTTTGTGTTTGTAACTTTTCTGATTTTATTTTTTTCTTTGAGAGATGTTTCAATTTATGAAATTGTATCTTCAGTGCCTGATATTCTCTCTTCCATCTCTTGTTTTCTGTTGGTGATGCTTACCTTTGTGTTAAGAACTTTGTGGAGCAGAACTTTTCTCTAAGTTCTCCAGCTCCAGAGTTTTCTTTCTTTGTCTTTTCTTTATTGATTCTAATTCTGTTTTCATAGCTTGCATCATTTCCTTCATCTGTTTGAATGTGGATTCCTGTCTGTCCATGATGGCCTCTTTTTTTTTTTTTCATTTCCTCTTTATGTACCTCTATATGTGCCTCCATTTTTTGTTCATTTCCTCTTTATGTGCTTTGAATAACTGCATAATTATAGATATAAGATCCTTTTCCTGATATCAGTTGATTTTGGAGATTCTGGTGAAGCCATGATATTCTGGGGGTTTTGTTGCCTGTATTATTTCACCGGCCTCTAGCCATCTGGTTGTCTGTAGCCTTGCCTGTTCATTCTCTGAGCCTGTACTGCAGCCTGGATCCACCTGTCTCTGGAGTCTTGAGTAGTCTCCCCTGGATTCACTGTCGCTGCTGGCTCTGTTTGTAACTGGGTAGCTGTGGGACACACAGAAAGACCTATGGTTCTAGGGCTGCTCCACAGGCCTCCTTAGAGAGGAGGACAATGGAACTTGGGTCAGGTGTCTAGCTCATCTCCACTGGCTTCTCTGTCTGTGCTTGACTTGCTGATTCTGACAAGGCTGCCGGGGCACTGGTGGATAGCTCTCTTTGCCTAGAGCTGCTCCACAAGCTTACCTTAGATGGTCGGGAATGGAACCTGGGTCCCAAGCTCATCTGAGTTCACTGTCTGTGCTGTGCTGGCTGATTCTGACCTGGGTGAACCAGGCAGCAGCGGAGTAGACAGAATGGGGCCAAGCTTCCTCCACAGTACCAGAATATATCCCCTCCACTGGGGAGTGAGAGTAAGGGCCGCTAGCTGCTACGACCAGGAAAGTGTCCACAGGACGTTGAGTGTGGTCTCCAGGGTTTGGAAACAGGAGCCTTTAATACTCAGAAGGTGTCCACAGTGGTGAGAGTGGGTGCCTAAGGCTGTAGGGGAAAGGAACCACTGATGGTGGGTTTGGATGGGTGTTTTAGGGCTGTGGGGTCAGAGTAGATTGAGCTACTGCTGCAGGTCACAGTGGGTTTGAGCATGTGGTCAAAGGCTGCAGAGTAGAAGCCCCCCCCCACCCCCGGCTGCTCGTCCCAGGATGGTGAGTTTGGGCAAGTGACCTAGGGCTGCAGGGTCAGAGCCCAGAGAGCTGCTGCAGATCCCAGGAAGGTATCCGCAGATGCAGATGGTGGGATTGGGCAGATAGCAATGCCAGGAAGGAGCCCAGAAAATTTTCACCATATTAGCGGGGTGACCTAAAGATGGACCTTCACGTATCCCCATGGATTTTCCTCTCACCTGAGAAACACAGATGTAAGGGTTTGGAGGTCCACAGTACAGTACAGACTGTTGGTCAACCTGCTCTCAGTGTTGAGAGTGTGGTCGGGGCCGCAATCTTGGATCTCCCCTGAAAATTAGATTTTAACAGCTATAGGAAAGAGCTACTACACTGGGCAGCCATGTTTCTGGTGTGATGTTTCTAGGAACATTAAAGAGAGCATCCTTCCTTCTTTCTCTTGTTTTCTAATCACTTGTAGTGGCCCTTATTGGTAGACTCTACTAGTAGACAACTTGAAAAATGGAACTGAGTTGATAATAAATTGATAATAAGTTGATAATAATAAGTTGATAATAAATTGATAATAAACTGATATTATAAACATCTTTACACCTCTCCAAAAAGAAAATTTAAGTGAAACAGACAATCCCTGTATAAAGACACTAAATTAAAATTGATATGATGACAAATAAAAAAAGATTAGTAGCCTGGAAATATAAAAGGAGTTTAGTGATAATTAAAACCTTCCAATATAAAAGGTATAGAACTTCACTGAGGATAATCTTTGGGTGTGGTTAATTTTGGAATGTGATTATTTTTTAATCTGCAAGTTATTTATAATCACATTTAAAATAAAATTAACAAAAATTTGACATTTGGGTGTATTTTCTGATTACCATAATTAAACAATTAAGAAAGTAAATGTTTTTACTGTAAAATTTTCCACAGTAGAGAAAAAGGTGTTGAAGACCAACTTGTTAGCTGATTCTACAAAAAAAACAAACAAAAAACAAAAACAAAAACAAAACTCTATGAAGAAAAGGTGAAAGGCTAGAAGGCTTTGATGAAATGTTAGCCAACAAAGCTTGCTACAGCACAACTGCATGAGTTGGCATTATCATCAGAATGCAAGGTTGGTTTATTAACAGCAAACAAATAGACTGATTAATTTGTTACAATAACATAGTAAAAGAAGGAAATGGTGTGCTCATTTTAAAAGATGCAGGTAAGGATTTTCTTTGTATAATTAGTAGACATGATTTCAGATTTTTAACATTTCAGTGCATATAGATAAGAGCATTTTTGTACAACTTCTATTGATAATATGAGACTTTTAGCAAATTAAAATGAGATGAAAACTTTCTTAATCCAGTAAAAAGTATCTCCCCAAACCCTACAGCCAACAGCATCTGTAATGATGAAGTGTTAAAAGCTTTACTGTAACCTAAACTTTTTTTTGCTATTATGGAAGTTCTCAAGCATGCACAAAGCATAGAGATTGCTCCAATGTTGAGGGACATCTGGGTTGCTTCCAGATTCTGGCTATTACAAATAAAGCTGTTACAAACATAGTTGAGCAAATGTCCTTGTTGTGTACTTGAGCATCTTTTGGATATATGCCTAGGAGTGGTAGAGCTGGATCTTGAGGAAGCGCTATTCCTAATTGTCTGAGAAAGCTCCAGATTGATTTCCAGAGTGGTTGAACAAGTTTAGTGGACTGGGGGAGTGGCATGGGAGGAGAAGAGGGAGGGAGGGCAGGATTGGGAGGGGGCTCAGGAGGGGACCATAGCCTGGATACAAAGTGAATAAATTGTAATAAATAAAAAATAAATAAAAGGAAAAACTGTAATAAAAAATTTGAAAAATTGAAAAAAGAAATTGCTCTAACGAATACTCACATACCAGTCTCTTTCAAAGCATTCCCTCCGGGATTACAAAGAAGACATGTGGGCTTGAGGGATACATAAGCAAGTAAAATTGCTTGCCTTTGAAGCCTGAAAACATCTCCTCACACATAATACACACACACACACACACAATAATAATAATAATAATAATAATAATAATAATAATAATAAACTTACGTTTACAAAAAAAAAACTAAAATGTGTGCTTGTTAGAATATTTTCTACTCGATGTTGTTCTGGAGACATTGGCTAATGCATGAGCCAAGAATAGCAGAAAGCTTTTAAATGAAAAGAAAGAGAGAGAAAAGTACACTATTTTCAGATTATGTCATTGTATGCATAAAAAGTCCAAAATAAATTTGGCTTACTAGAATAGACCTATAATCCTAGCACTTGGAAGGTGGAGGCAGACAAATCTAGAGTTCAAGATCTGCCTCAGCCACATCTGACCTTATTCAAAATATGTTGACAGCAGGAAAAATATGAAAAAAAAACCAAATACATTTGTATATGCTAACAACAAACAGAAAGTGAGATTGTTTTTGAATGATACAATTTGTAATAACATCAGAGAATATTAACTACCCAGCATTTTGTTTTGTTTTTTAATTAAATTTTTATTTTTTACATTAGTTACAGTTTATTTACCTTGTATCCCAGCTGCAGCCCCCTCCCTCATTTCCTCCCAATCCCACCCTCCCTCCCTCATCTCCTCTGTGCCCCTTTCTAAGACCACTGATAGGGAGGTCCTCCTCCCCTTCCTTCTGACACTAGTTTAGCAGGTCTCAGCAGGCTGCAATGCTAGGCCATAGAGGATGACATTGTACCCAGCAATTTTAACAAAATATGTCTAACATCTCCACTAGCAAGTCCACAAAATGTTGAGAAAATTAAAGAAGGCTATCTTAGTTTGTTTTCTACTGCTGTGATGAAACACTATAATCAAAAGCAGCATAGGAGGAAAGGGTTTATTTAACTTACACATCCCATGTCACAATCTATCATTGAGGGAAGACAGGGAAGGAACTCCAAGTTGGCATCTGGAGGCAGGAACTGAGGCATAGACTATGGAGGAACACTGCTTACTGGCTTGCTCTCCAAGGGTCTGTCAGCCTGTTTTGTTATACAACTCAGGACCATCAGCCTTAGTGTGGCACCGCCCACAGTGGGCTGTGCCCCACCACATTAATCAGTTAAGAAAATGCCTTTATAGTCTGCACACACGCCAGTCTTTATAGTCTGCATACAGGATGGAGGTAGGTCCTCAGCTGAGACTTCCTCATCGAGATAGCTCCAGCTTGTACCAAGTTGACGAAAACAAAGCAAAATGAAACTGACCAGCACAAAGGCTTACGTAAATGCAAATGTTATTTATCAAAACAAGTCAGAAGCAAAACATGGTTGCACGAATTTATAATCACCAAATCTGGGAGGCTCAGGTGGGAACATTGCAGTCCTAGGTCAGTCTAGGATACATAGGGAAATTTTGTCGGATGACAAAGTATATAGCAGAGCTGGAAAGACGGCTCAGTGGTTGAGGACACTTCCTGTTCATGCAGAGGACCTGAATTCAGTTCCAGGTACCCACAACAGACAGTTTATATCTTCTGTGACTCTAGTTTCAGGGCATTTACTGCTTTTGGCCTCTGCAGGCACCTGTATAAACATGCACATACTAACACACAAACAAACACACAATTTAAAAATAAAGATAAAAAAATTAAAAGTAGATAACAACAAAATAGAAGTTTGAAAACTTAGCATTAGAAAGATAGCCCTTCCCCAAGCCTACAGACCCTGCCCAGCCACACTCATCAGGAGAGTTTCAATATACATGTGAACCAACAAAGGGCCTGAGAAGGCATAACCCTCTCCCCTGGAAGCCCCCTTAGCTCAAAATCTGTGCCTGGAGTTATCCTACCTGGTCTGGCTGCATTCTTATGACTTCTTCAGTTCCTCTTAGCTTCTTTCTGTGTAATGACAAGGATTGGCCTCAATGTGTCACAGAGTGATCCAAAACACACACACACACACACACACACAGAGAGTATCCTTAGATAAAAACAGACCCCCTCCTAAAGCGTTAATTCACTCTGCAAGTACCATATGGAGCTGTGTAAGAGACAAGATACTAAGTACCTTGTGTTTGCTTTTTTTCAACTTCAGGACAGATCAAACATCTGTATGTGTTCAGTGCAACTGTAGGCACTGGATATTAAAGATGAGAAAGACAGACCCCACTGTTTTTTAAATTTATTTATTCTTTTATAAATTATGGATTATTTACTTTTTATCCCAGCTGTAGCCCCGTCCCTCATCCCCTCCCAACCCCAACCTCCCTTTCTCATCTTCTCCCTGCCCCTCTCTAAGTTCCATGATAGGGGAGGCATCTGATCCTAGCTTATGAGGTCTCATCAGAATGGCTGCATTGTCTTCCTCTGTGGCCTAGAAAGACTGCTCCTCCATCAGGGGGAAGTGATCAAAGAGCCAACCACTGAGTTCATGATAGAGACAGTCCCTGTTCCCATTACTAGGGAACCCACTTGGAAACTGAGATGCCATAGGCTACATCGGTGCAAGAGTTCTACGTTATCTCCATTCATGGTCCTTGGTTGGAGTATCGGTCTCAGAAAAGACCCCTGGGCCCAGATTTTTTTAGACCTGTTGCTCTCCTTGTAGAGCTCCTATCCCCTCCAGGCCTTCCTATCTCCCTCTTCTTTCTTAAGATTCCTTGAACTCTGCCCAAAATATGGCTACAAGTCTCAGCATCTGCTTTGGTACCTTGCTGGGTAGAGTCTTTCAGAGGCCCTCTGTGGTAGGCTCCTGTCTTGTTCTTTGTTTTCTCCCTCTTCCAATGCCTTTCTGATTGAGGATTGATCATCTTACCCAAGGTCCTCCTTCTTGATTAGCTTCTTTAGGTGTACAGATGTTAGTATGATTATCCTATATTCTATGTCTAATAGCCACTTATAAGTGAGTATATACTATGTGTGTCTTTCTCCTTCTGGGATCACTCAGGATGATCTGTTCTAATTTCCCACCATTTGCCTGCAAAATTCATGATTTCCTCCTTTTTAATTGCTGAGTAGTATTCCATTGCGTAAATATAGCAAAATTTCTGTATCCATTCCTCAGTTGGGGGACATCTGGGTTGTTTCCAGATTCTGGCTATTGCAAATAAAGCTGCTTTGCACATAGCTGAGCAAATATCTTTGTTGTATACTTGAGCATCTTTTGGATATATGCCTAGGAGTGGTATAGCTGGATCTTGAGGTAGCACTGTTCCTAATTGTCTGAGAAAACACCAGATTGATTTCCAGAGTGGTTGTACAAGTTTACTTTCCCACCAGCAATGGAGGAGGGTTTCCCTTTCTCCCCATCCTCTCCAGCATGTGTTGTCATTTGAGTTTTTGATCTTAGACATTCTGGTGGGTGTAAAATGAAATCTCAGGGTCATTTTGATTTGCATTTCCCTGATTACTAAGGTTGTTGAGCATTTCTTTAAGTGTTTCTTGGTCATTCAATATTCATCTATTGAAAATTCTCTGTTCAGCTCAGTACCTCATTTTTTTGCCATATAATTATTTTATTTCAGTCACATTGCCTCATTTCCCATAGTTGTGAATTGAGTATTATTTAGTATTTAAATTCATGAAGAATTATGCAGCGGTTCCTAAAATATCCATTTACAAAGAAATTGTACTTCATTTTTTAGTTGGATTACTTGATTTGGTGCTTTTTTAATTTCCTGAGTTCTTGATATATTCTGGATATTAGCCCTCTGTCAGATATAGGGTTGGTGAAGATCCTTTCCAATCCATAGGCTGTCGTTTTGTTCTGTCAGCAGCAGTGTCTTTTGGTTTGCAGAAGCTTTACAGTTTCATGAAGTCCCATTTATTGATTGTTGATCTTAGAGCCTGTGCTGTTGGTGTTCTGGTCAGGAAGTTGTCACCTGTGCCAATGAGTTCAAGGCTCTTCCCCACTTTTTCTTCTAACAGGTTTAGTGAGTCTCATTTTATGTTGAGGTCTTTGATCCATTTGGACTTTAGTTTTGTGCAGGATGAAAAAAATTAGGGAAACAGCACCCTTTACAATAGCCACAGTAACATAAAGTACCTTGGAGTGACTCTAAGCAAGCAAATCAAAGACCTGTTAGAAAAAATATTTAAGTTTCTGAAGAAAGAAATGGAAGTAGATATCAGAAGTGGAAAGATCTCCCATATTCATGGATCAGTAGGATTAACATAGTGAAAATGGCCATTCTGCCAAAATTAATCTACAGATTCAATGCAATTCTCATCAAAATACCAACATAACTCTTACAGACCTTGAAAGAACATTTCTCAACTTCATACGGAAAAACAAAAACAAAAACAAAAAACAGAACTGCTAAAACAATTGTGTACAATAACATATCATCTGGAGGTATCTCCATCTCTGATATCAAGCCGTAGTATAGAGAAACAGTAATAAAAACTGCATGTTACTGGCATAGAAAGAGAAAGGTGGATCGGTGGAATTGAATAGAAGACCCGTAAATAAATCCACACACCTATGGATACTTGGTTTTTGACAAAGAAGCCAAAATCATACAATGGAAAAAAAGACAGCATCTTCAACAAATGGTGCTGGTCTAACTGGATGTCTACATGTAGAAAAATGCAAATAGATCCATATCTATCACCCTAGACAGACCTCATTCTTAAGTACTTCAGCATCTAGCAAAGTCACAGAGATTTCTTTTCTCTCTTGAATCTTTCCTTCTGCTTTCTTTCCTTATAACTCAGCCCATCTTTCTCTTTGTTCTGCAACATAAACAGTGGCACATAGGCAATTGTATACTCTCAGCCCACAGATGCCCCAGCTTGGCTTCATCAGCCTAAGCAGAAAGCATTTGGTAATTCTCAATAAAAAATTCCAGAATGCACAAGGAGCCCATACAGCCTCTGATGAGTGGTTAAAGTAAATTGTTCCATGTCTTCCTTTGTGCCTTGTACCATGTCTTCCTTTGTGTCAAAGCCAGAATGTTGTTTCACCATCCTATCAATACAGAGGAATTTCATTCCAAAAGCTCCTTCCTCACTCTCAACTATTTGGGATGTTCTGACCAGAGGTGAAGCTGCCTATTAAAGAGTTTTTGTTTTGTTTTGTTTTGTTTTTCCATTTGTTAGTGACATCCTGTCTCCTCTGAGCCAGTAGAGCAGTTTACTGGGACATAGATGGGCTACACTTAAGGAGACATTGGTCTAACTGACTGCCTAGAAGTAAAAATAAATTGGTGTAGCAGAGTATAAAGGCCTCACCCATGTCATCACTCACCACTTCCCTGTATCTTGACCTAATTGTTTAAATATGCTTTTCTGTATTTGTAGGCTTTTTCTGCTTATTGATTCAGTAGGCCCGCCTGAGGAGCTCTTAAACACTCCTCCAACATCTCTTACATGATGACTATGGGAAGATGAAGGGCAAGTGTACCAGCTCTTTTGCCTCTTACTAAAGTACTTTTGTTCACAAAAATGCAGAGTTCTCATTTGCAGTCATGCTAGTCTATTCTTTATCGACTGTATGCCCTTTCTCTTTCTTTTCCATACCTCCCTGCCAGTGTTTCCTGAAATTACTCATCAATTTGCCTTTGAATCAATGTGTCAGGGTCTTTTGGATATCCAAATTATGATAGTCCGTAGTTCAAGTCACTATAGTTAACTTTTACAATTTAATTTTTTTGCTACATGACAAACTAAAGCAGTAGCAGATATCAATTTGTTGGAAATGCTCAGCCCAAAGTCTACTTGATTTTATTTGTCCCAGAAGCAATATGCTGTGGCCAGCTATGTAGAAATATTCATAGTGGAGAGGGTAAGAAAGCTGGATATCATCCTTGTTTTCTGTTACTGTGTAGTTTATTGCCTGCTGCTTATTAAGATCATATTTTGTTCTGTTTCTTTATAAAGATTAAATGTTAGACAAAAATAGCTAATGAAAAGCAGCAATAAAAGAGTGAAGATGACTCTCATTGCCAAAATAGAACATCTGAAGGTCCATGTTTACTAATTCTGAATTAATATTTAACTTCCTAAAACTCAAATTAGATCAAAGGAGTCAAACGTATTTATGAAAAGTAGCCACTGAGAGTTTATAGTGTATTACTGTGCTTTTAACTCAGTATTCCAAGATTTTCAGGTAAATCCCAATGGTAAAATGGAACTACTTATAAGTTGAATATGGAGACGAAGGAAACAAGAATTTTGAACTAAAAGTGAAGACCCCAGCATCTCAGCCCTTGATCTCCTCAGCGTGCTGTGCAGCGGAACTCCCAGAGCTTCTGTAATTGCAGGGTTCTGGAGTTGTACTGTGCAACGTGATAGCCATTAGTTTCATGTGACTACTGAATATACAGCATGTGGTCAATACCCAGAATATATTCTACCGTCATTCAAATAATTCAAACACAGTATCAATAGGTAGGTAGTTTAATATTACCTTCTAACATTTTTTATAGTAATGGCCATTGAAGTTACTGTGTTTTGTTTTTCCATTTCTTCTCCTTCTCAGTAAATCTCAGCCTGAGCTTATTGGTCCAGGACCCCTTCAGGATTGATTTCCTCTGGTTTCATTCCATACCTAATCCCTATCGACCTCATCCAAACCTTTGAGGATCAGTGGTATAACTGCCCTTGTGAGGGAAGAATCACAAGGTGATACCCGATCTCAAACCAAAGTGTTGTGTGACCTTTTTGCTACTAATTCAACCAAGGAAGAGGAACATTAAAGAAGATGTGGTGGCTGTATCATCTTACATAACTAACATAGTCCCTCTGATCAACCTTCTGTGAAGAAGTCTGACCAATTAGTCATTGTGGAGGTTAGGTAGGCAGGTAGGCAAGGTGTGGACATTTGCACAAACTGCCCAAGGCTCTTATCATCTTCCTCCACATGGCTCTTTCCCACCATGCCATTCACAGCTACGCCTGCCTGTCTTCACTGGAGGAAAGCCCTGAGGCTGCTTGAACATACTTCACCTGCACCAGGGGAGCCAGAAGCACCTGGAAGCCTGTTGTGCGATAACTCTGTCTGTTAATTGTCACGGTAGAGAAAAGGGGTCTATCAATAGTACATCCTCTCTTCTCCTAACAAGGACCCTGGCCATGCCCAGAGCAGGACTCAGATCATGTTACCCAATTTAGTACTATGTTTACAAATCTCCCCATTCTGGGAATTCTCTTGTTCCACACTCATTCCTTAACTGTTCTTTTTGTTTTAAAGTTTAATCTCAGAGTCCATTACTACAAAAATCTAACTCAAAACAAGCATTCCTTTAAATATTTTTTTATTCTATAATACACTGGGGGGAGAGGAGAGAAATATCTTTTTTTCACGTTTCCTCTTAAAGGAGCCAGTGGGTGGGAACATTTTTGAAATTAAACATTTTAAAATTTTTGAGACTAGCAGAACAGATCATTTTTACCTTATATTCACAAAAAATAGTTTTTATCTGTTCACTGGGTATATTCTTAATGGGTTCTGTCCAAACATTTAAATCATTGCATAGTATGAAGCCTTCCAACTGTAAAAGGATAGCAAGGGGTGCCTTAAGATTCAGCACCCATTTTCTGTGTGTGCCCTATCTTTGAAGTGTTTGTGTCAAATGAAATAAAAGTAACAGTAAACTCCAAGTTACTCTCAACGTAGCAAAATTTCAGATAAGGAATCTGTTAGCCACATGACTCCTTTACCTCCCCTTCTTGACATCATAAACTTTTTAAAGGTGATCTTGGAGCCAGGAATTGTAGGTCATGCCTGTAAGTTCAACCTTGAGAAACTTATACAGAAGCATCAGCAATGCATGGGCAGCATTGGCTCCACAAGGTCCTGACTCAAGACACTAAAATAAAACAAAACACTGGACATGGAACTGGGCCCTTTACAATTCTTTTTTTGTTGTTGTTATCAATCACAGGTTAGGTATTTTGCATCCCAAGCACAGACCCCTCCCTCATTCCCTCCCATCCTCCCCAACCCTCCCTCATCTCCTCCCCGCCCCCTCCAAGTCCACCATCAGGGGAGGACCTCCTCCCCTTCCATCCAACCCCAGCTCATCCTGTCTCCTCAGGGCTGGCTGCAATGTCCT
>CM053742.1:9156090-9169704 GCA_028658305.1 Pachyuromys duprasi
TCTCCAGCATGCATTGTCACTAGAGTTTTTGATCTTAGCCATTCTGGTGGGTGTAAAGTGAAATCTCAGAGTCGTTTTGATTTGCATCTCCCTGATGGCTAAGGACGTTGAGCATTTCTTTAAGTGTTTTTCTGCCATAATTCTTTTTTTAAAACAAGATTTTCATCAAAAATGAGAAGGTTCAGTGAGCAAGAGTGCTTATGGTACAATCACAGGGATCTGAATTCAAATCCCCAATGAACACACAAAAAGCTAGGCATGCCTGTAACTCCAGAAATGGAAGAAACAAAAGGGTTTCTGGGCCTCGATGATTGCCAGCCTATCTCCAGGTTGAGAAGGGAGACCACATCTCAAGGGAGTAAAGCAGAGAGTATTAAAGCAGAATATTCCAGGTTGTGCTCTAGCCTTTGTGCATGTGCACAGGTGCACACACATACACAACACACACACATACATACAGACAGACCACACACACATACAGACAGACAGACCACACACACATACACAACACACAATACACACACACCACACACGCACATCAATTGAAGATCTATGTCATTGCATCATTGTTTTATTACATAAAAACCTATGAAACTCCTTGCTTTCAGTCCTCAGCAGCCTCCAAAACCTGAAGGTATCTATCAAGCCATTGGAAAGAGCTATTAATAGCAAGATCATTTTCAAGTCTATTATACTGAGTAGACTTTTGCTTTTTTCTTAGGTGCATAATGTATTCCACATCATGTTTGACAAGTTGTATTTTGAGGTTGCATTTTATAAAAACTAAATCAAGTTTGTTTTAAATTAGTACAACAATAAATCGATCCTTGTTCGGCATTTTGGCTTAGGATATTGTTGTACCCACAGCAAATATTTAGGACTGGGGAGATCTAAATTGGAACACATTGGTGTCTTTTCTGTTCTATACTATGTTTCTTAGTGTTTATCATTAATCACAAAAGTTAAAGAAAGAATACACGTCTCTGGCAAGGAAACAAGATTTAGTGCTTCCTATGGAGCATACTGTCCAATATGGATTCTGATGTACCCAGGAACATTCCAGATGAAGACAAGCACATGGTAAGAAAATATGCACTTGTTTCTTGTTCAAATTTTGTACTAAGTCCTTGAATGTGTGTCTTTCTGTTTGGATGTGTGTTTTTGTTTAACAAATCCTTCCAGGGTCAAAGGATTTTTCAAATGTGAATTTCATGTGTAAACTTGTCTGGCCTGTGGTATTCAGTTGTGTGATCACACTTGAGTCTAGATGTTGCTGTAAAGACACTTTGGGGCTATATGGCTTATGTTCATATCATAGACTGGCTCAGTGCTGGGGTTCCAATTCAGTGCCTTGTGTATGCTAGGAAAGCTGCTTTTGTAATGATTAGTCTCCACAATGGGAGTAGGTCTCATACGAACAGTTAAAGGCTTTAAGAGCAAAAGAGGCTGACTCCTCAAAAAGAAATCAGTTCTGCCTCCAGACTGCATCCCTACTCAAGACTGCAACATCAGCTCTTGCCAGAACTCCCAGTCTGTGTCAAGGATCTGAGGATTTCACAGTTGCCAGCCCCCACAATTGTAAGAAACAATGTGTCAATTCCTTAAAATAAACTCTCTCTCTCTGTCTCTCTCTGTCTCCCTTTTCCAACAACTAGTTGTATTTTTCTAGAGATTTTTGACTAATACAAATAGTCTCCTTTGAATTCTTTTAAAACTTAGGTTTGGGACTTCATAACTACGTTTTTAATCCATCTGGAATTTATTCTGTAGTTGTATCTTTAATTTATTATTCTACAATATACTTCCATATGCATGGGGATAATAAGTGGTGCATGTATTTACCAGACGTCCTGAACTGAGAGTGTGAATATCTTTTTTAAAACACACACGTATAGTGCTCACTGCAGAGAGTCTGAATCAGAATATATTGGACCTAAAACCAAGTATTTTGTTATTTCATATAATTTTTAAGTTCATTATTCTCCATGAAAATATTCATATATGAATATTTTAATGCTTTATATAAGGAATATATTAAAGATAAAATTCATTTAGGAAAAGGCTCAAGATATTTGATAATGTTAAATTGTTTTGTAAAGTTCATATGCTGACCTTTATTCACATTTAAGGTATATATATAAAATTTTCACATTCCTGTAAGGAAGCATCACCATGGAAAGTTAAAAGTATAATGAATAACATATGTAATATATACATCAAAGATATTTTAATAAGTATTGCAGAAGTAGGAAGATTGAATGAACTTGAACTAGAAAACTTCACTGACCCAGATGGACCCCCCGGCCCCAGTACTTAGAAACAAGATCTGGTGGTATATTACAGGGATAACTGCATACTCATGTTTATCATGGCATTCTTCACAATAGCCATGATGCGCTCAGCCTACGTGTCAATTAAAAGTAACTACATCAAAGATGATATATACACAATGAGCAATTTTCTGTTTTAGATTCACTTATTGACTTGCGTGTGCAGGTGTGCTTGCCTGTACACATGTAATCTCCAGGAGGTGGTGTTTTCTGTCACTCTCTGCATATTCCGTTGAGGCACATTCTCCTTCTGAACTTGGGTCTTATGCTTTCTCAGCTAAGCTGGAATCTACACATGTGATATCCAGAAGGTGTTGTTTTTCTGTCACCTTCAGCAGATTCCTTTGAGGTACAGTCACTTTCTGAAACTTGGGTCTTATACTTTCTCAGTTAAGAATCCAGAAGCTCCAGCAATCCCCTTCTCTGCCTCTTCAGAGCTAGGGGTACAGCTGTGTGCAGGATGGTAAGTTTGTTTTGTGGGTGCTGGGATCCCCTAAATTGTGTAGATTAACCACTGAGCCATCTCCCCAGTGGCACACAATGCAGTTTTACTCAGTAATAAACAAGAACAAAATTGGGTCATCTGCAGCAAAATAAGTGGAAACTGGAAACTGTTTTGTTAAATGAAACACGAATCTCATAAGTATCAGAGAGTTACTGTCATACAGCATGTGTCATATAAGATATATATGACATGAAAGTAGGAGGAGTGTTCCTAACAGAGGAGGGGAAGCAGTGGAGATAGAGAAAAGAAAAGTCTAGCAATCTGTATAATATACACATAAGAAAATGACATAATTAAATTTACCACTTGTACAATGAATATATGCTAAAAGGAAAAAAAAAACCTTGATGGGCATATTATCAAACACTCTGCCTGTTTCTGTGACTTCTAAAATGAAAACAATAATAACTTTATATACTCAAAGAATATTACAATAGGTAATAGTTAACAAAGGTTTAGGCATCTTGTAAGGCACTAATAGATACTAGCTTTTTAATTAAAAGAGACCTGTCAGAGAAAAAAAATGGACAGAAGTTAGAAGCAGGGGATACATTAAAAGTGATGATGATGGCAACCCAGTATAAATGGCAATGAGTCAGCAATACTGGCACAGGCCCGTAATTCCAACTACTCAAGAGGCTGAGGCGGCATTGCATGGTTAAGGCCTATCTGGTCTACATATTGAGTTCAAGGTCAGCTTAGGCAACTTAGCCAGACCCTGACTCAAAATTTAAATGTACAAACAAAAAGAAATTTTTTCTAGCATATGAAAGGTCCAATCTCCAGTACTAGAAAGTACTAGAAAAAAATATGGTGATGGAAGATGGAAAAGTGTCTCATGGACAATGAAGAAATTACAAGGTAAAAGGATGGCATCATTACAGCTCATATTGACAAAGAAAAAATCTAAACCATATTTATGATTGGAAAAGCTAATGGGAAATATATTCTCCCACATTACTCATGGGTAGTAAAGGTAAATAACTGTTAATCTGCAAGTACTTCCTATTCTAGCAGTGTAGTCTCTTCCCTTAGGACCCAAATTAGAGACACTTTGCACAAAGCTCAAGACAAATATTTTTAATATCATCTATGGAGTATAGTCTTTTGATATTCTGGAAACATGGAAGAGATAGTTAAATGTACAGCAAGAGATCAATGAGAAACATGTATGAGAATTGTATATATAGAGGCATGTATTGCAAAATCAAACACAACCAAGATAAAGTCATACAAGGGACATTAGTTATGGCTGGGATGCAGCTCACTGGCAGAGTGTGTTCTTAGCACTCATAAGGTCTGAAATCCAGTTCTTAGTACCATTCACACCATAAGACACTGGTTAAATTTGTCATGGTAAGTCCATATGATGAGATTGTTCTAATGTTCCTAGGCTTTTTTCCCCAATGTTTTTTAATTTTTTTTCTTATCAGAAAAGGTTATATGATTTCTTTTGTTTGAATGTAATTTTTTCATGTATTTGTACATGAAACAAACAGACAAAAAGATACATAATTTTTTAAGAATATTCACCTGTAGTGAACAGAAAAAAATGGCCTCAGATTATTCCTATTGCCCATGGCTTCCAAATGTGACCTTGGCACTCTTCCCATCCAAAGGTGAAAAGAAATATCTTGACCCCCTTTTTAACCTATGTTTACCCTGAAAGCAACTTGGCTAATGGGACATTATATGATGAAGATAATTTGGATTCTCTCAAATATTTGGAACCAGAAATGTTTCAGATACAGACATTTTCAATTTTTTTAAATATTTGCATATATTTTACTGGGTGAGCATACCTAATTCTCAAGAACAAACTCCTATTTTCTCTCATATTAGTCAGGAAGTGGACACTTACAATCTAGATACCGAAACATCAATCCCCTTGTTTGTATTTTTTAGGGGGTACTTACCATGCATGCACCAGGCACTTCAAGTTTTACCTGTTATCTCAGTCTTCATGGTGAGTCAACTGCAGAAAACACTGTTTCTGTCATTTGGGTTTTCTGCACGAGGAAAGTAAGGCCTAGAGAGTTTAAAGTAACTTGTAAACATCAGACATCTGGTTGCAGGCAGATCTGTGGTTGACTTCCACATGTAAATGTGAAAGCTCATTTATCAATGATCTGGTACCTGAAAGCTAAAACTCTGAGATATCCAGGATGCTCTTTGATCTATCTAGAGCTTCCTAACTTCACACACTGCACAGCACAATAAGATGTTGGCATGGGTGTGGTAGGGAAGAATTCCCACAGTAGGTAGAACTCCCATGGTCCTATTTTTCTGTTTCTTACACACTGCTATACAAACATTTGTTGAGACTGGGGGATGTTAAACATCTAAATAAAAACAGATTTGTCAATTGACAAGGGATTTTTAATGTGTGCTTTTCCTCTCCACTAAGATAACTAACTAGATAGAGCTATTTATAATATTCATTGTCCCACATTCTATTGTGCAGGAGACATTTTAGACCATATTTACAGCACAGTCTTGCACACATTATGTCAAATAAAAGTGTGTAGATGATGACGATGATGTTGTTTAGTTACACCCCAAAACTTCTCAACAGAAATAATGTAGCTGAAAAGATAAAAGCAAAACTTTAGAATTAGATTAGACCTTGGTTAAAACCCTGGTATCACCATTCATAAGCCATGACTCCTTCAATATGTTAAATTTTCGTGTTCCTGTGTCAAATAGAAATAAGAGGTTTGTTAAGAAGGTTGGTTTTTTTTGTTTTAAATAGGGTCTCACTATATTGCCCAAATTGGTCTTGAAGTCAGTGTGCTTCTCCTGCCTCTGATTGCTAAGTGCTGCCACACCCAACTCTAGTGTAAAGATTAAATGATACTATAAGAATAGTATCATCAAGAACTTGTTAATCTCTGCCTTCCTTTTAAAAAAGTTTAGGAGCTATGATCTCACCAAATTCTAATTTATCTATGGTCAATGACAAAGGAAAGAAATGAGAGATATTTACCATGACAAATGGGGCTGGGGATATAAAATTGTTGGTGAAAATCTTTTCTTGTGTATGCTATAGTATAAATGCACCACAAGGTAATGCTCCTAAGGAGTCAATAGACTCAAGACTGGTGATTGCATCTGGAGTCAATGGAAGATCCTTAAAATTCTCTGAGGGAAATCACCCCAAATACTCTAAGTCCCCTTCCAACCCAGTATGGCCACAGTCACTGAGTGTCAACGCCTCAGGACAATAGAAAGCAGGCCTGGGCCTGTTCTCCCTTTCATGACTGCCTCCCATGGTCATAATTACCCAGCATAGCAGGCTTCTTTTCTAACAGACAGAGTTAATCTGTCCAGCCCTGGATAATAATTTGAAGTCTGCAACCAGTTAAACTGTAAACAGAACAGGGTTGTTTAAAAACAAAACAGGGAGCAGATTTTTGCTAAGAAAAGAAATGAAACTAACAGAGAGGTCGTAACATTTGTATTTCCGAAACAAATGAAATCTAACAGTCCATGTCTTTGAGGATCCTTCTGGTTTTCTTACGTTATAAATAAAAAGTTCTGTGACTAACCATTTTATACACTTTCCTTGAGAGAAACTATTTATATTTCTTTATGTCTTTGGATTCATAATAGACCTCTATTTTAATCTGCTATTCCTATTCATAACATTCACTTAAAAGATTGACAAACAGATTTATTTTCTTAAGGTTCAACTTGGCAGTGACTTTGACTGGTCTTTCAGGCATTATAAGTTAGCTCAGTTTTAGATAAAGTTTCAATAATGAATGATTATATCAGAAGTACCTTTGGCAGACTTCAGGAGTAATGGCTACCAGTTTTATCCAAGTCTTCTTGCATCTATGACCTTGCATAGTGCCGGAATAAACAAACTCTAGTCTTAGCCATATGATTTATTTTTGCCAATTGAGCAACAAAAAGTATGATGTAAGCAACAGTTTGCAAAGTATTTGCACACTGAATCTACCCCCTGTCCTGCCATAGTTGGGATTTTCAATATAAGCTGTCACATGAAAAAACCTTATGCAGAAGTGCCTCGTGGATAATGAGAGAGATCCAGGGCAAAAACTCTAATGACTGCTTCAGCCAATATCCTAGCAGTCTCAAGAGCTGCTTGAAAGCATATGAGTGTCACCCAACAGAGACAAACAGAAGACTCATCTATTTGAGCCTAGTCTCCATTGCCAGACCACAGGATCATGCTTCTTCTCTTAAGCCAATGGATTTAGGTGACTTATTACACAACAGTTAATCAAAACAGTGTCCCAGTGAAGTAAAGACTGTAACAGCAACATCAAGCAAACATTGGATTCCATCAAGATGAATTTGTTTATAAACAATGGAGCTGACATCAAATATAAATGAGCAAATCTGGGACCCATCTATCCATAGGAAGTCATCACTTTGGGGCTTATAAAAACCAGAGCAAGCAGAGCCAGAAAGATCAGCCTGAGGATGTGGGCTTATTCTTCAGGAGTATGGGTATGGGCTGACCCCTTGCTACTCAAGTGAAGCCAATTGTAGAGGCGCTTGAACTGATGAGGATTTTTAAGAATAGTGAGAACCTCTGGCTCAACACCACCTAGAGCTTCATTTGTCACTTTTCATTTTGTTTTATATAAAGATTCCGAAGTCTTTGGCTAGACAAAATCAACAAACTCACAAAAATACTACTTGCTTTATGACATTTTCCCATCTATTTTCTTAAGGATGTACTCCATAAGATGTCACACAAGTCACTGTTTACTTTTGTTCTCTCTTAGAATTTCACAATATTTCTCTCTCAGACACACACGCACATATGCACGCATTGGTTTTTGAGATAAGGATTCTCTGTGTAGCCTTTGCTGTCCTGGACTTGCTTTGTAGACCAGGTTATCCTCAAATTCACAAAGATCTGCTTACCTCTGCCTCCCTGAGTGCTGGGATTACAGGCATGCACCACCATGCCTGGTTCTCTCAGCCATATTAAAGTCCCTTTACTTCCATTTATTCTGCTGATTCCAAAATGTATTTGACCATGGAACTTTTTTATTGCAAGTAATGTATAGTAAAATTTCAGTACTCACTGTTTCTAGGGAAAGACTTTGAAAAACCTTTTAACTTTATTATAGTTAAATATAGCATGCATGCATGTGTGCATGTGTGTACACACACACATGGAAAAACACACAAAATACAAACATGAAGGTTGTGAATGCTTATGCATCACAAATGCGTTTCTTCTTTCTATAACTAACTATGCCTTTGCTTTTGTTGAAATAATTACCAGCAAGCAGGGTTTTTTTCCACATAAATATGCTTCCCTAAGCTGTAGACTTAGGCATGATTTAGTTACTTTTATTATCACTGTGACAAAAATACTTGAAACAACTTAAAAGAAGAAGGCTTTCTTTTTGCCCCACTGTTTGAGAGGGTACAGTCCACTGTGGTGAGAAAAGCATGGTGGATTCTACAGTTCCTTATGGTTGTGTCAATAGGAGCATGAAGCTGCTTATTTCCATCTCAGCTGACCAAACAAACAAACAACCAAAACCAAAACAAAAGAAAAGAAAAAGAAATAAACAGAGCAGAGTCAGCTAGGCCTGCTCCTGGTAACCCACTTTCTCCAGAAAGGCCCAACCTCCTAAGTCACATATCCTCACAAAATGGTGTCACTAGCTTGGAACCAGGTATTCAGCAAAATAAGCCTATGGGTGACATTTTACATTTGAACTGTTACACTGGTTTTGTCCCTTAAAAAAAAATAAAACAAAACTATACAGATGGAATCTTATGCTATGCATTGCAGGAGCACAGGATATATCTGTACCTTTAACCCATAATATGAGTTTGTTTCCCAACAATAGTACCAGCTTATATTCCTATCAGCATTGTATAAATTTCAGTATAGTGTCTGATGTTTTGATTTTTTTTATCTATGCATAGAGCAATAGAGATTTTTAACTTGCACCTTTTCTTATTAGTAGTGATGTTAAGCATGTTTTACTATTATGTGTTTATCAGTCATTTGGGTACTCTTTTCTGTATGATTCATATTCAAGTCATTTGCTAATTTTTCTACTGAGTTTTATTTTTTCTTAATTTATAGGAGTTTAAAAATACTTTCTCTATAAGTGCTTTTTGTTGTGAGAGTTATTGAAAATGTCTTCTTTCTCTCTACAGTCTACCTCCCCCATCTTAATGTCTTGATAACCTATGTTGCTCATTCAAGTATAATCAAATGTATCAGTTGACTTCTTTTTATGTTTGGTACCATGTATCTCTTTCAGTCTCATGGGTAGCCATGTTTTGTGGTGTTCTAGGGAGCTTGGCCCTGAGTGGTCAAATCTTTACCCATTAGTACTGATCCTAACCCAGTTCATGACAACTGAGGAGACAAGGAATAGGGTGAAGGGAGAGGAGTGGTAGGAAGGTGAGAGAAGGAATGACACATATCAACAGGGAGACAACAAGGGCCCCAGCTACCATCTTGTGTCTATGTATGAAAAGGAAGTCGTTAGTATCACCAGAAAGGAGAGTCAGTTAAGCTACATGAAAAGTAGTGCAGCTGGGCACAGTGGCACATGCCTGTAATCTCAGTACTCAGGGAAGCAGAGGCAAGGGATCGCTGTCAGTTAGAGGCCAGCCTGGTCTACAAAATGAGTCTATGACAGCGAAGACTACACAGGAAAAAACCCTGTTTGAAAAGAAAGAAAGAAAGAAAGAAAGAAAGAAAGAAAGAAAGAAAGAAAGAAAGAAAGAAGGAAAGAAGGAAGGAAAGAAGGAAGGAAAAGTAGTGCATGGATCAGTATCTCAGAAGATAATTGTACTAAGAGAATCACCACTTTGGTAGGCCCACTAACTTCATCTTGAAAGACTTTGCTGTGATTATTAATAAACTGACATTAGTACAACAGGCGACCCTGATCACCCTGGACTGGGTGGTCTTTGCTGGTCAATGTGACTCTCTTATTGGGAACTGTGACTGAGAACCCAAGGGAATGTGATAAGAAAAAAGAAGGGTTCCACCACAGTTGCAGGGATTAGTCTATCCAACTCCAGTAAGCAGTTTGCCACAAGGGCTAGCATTTGACAAAGACGTAATATAGAGTGTTAAGTAGACCTCTGTGTGGTAACGCTGGAGTTTTTCCAACCCAAATGTTATTCAGCTCTCCAGTTATCTTTTAAAATGATCAAGACAGACACAGGAAGCAACTTTACAATCGTTTCTCTCACCCGTATCCATTTGTCCCATCAGTGACCTAAAGGGTTCCTGTCTTAGTTTGCTTTCTGTTGCCATGATAAACACCATGACTAAAAGAAACTTGAGGACAGGGTTTTTTTCACCTTACAGGTTAGAGTTCATCACCAGGGGAAACCAAAACAGGAAGGTCAATGCAGGAGCTTGAAACAGACATAGTGGAGAAATGCTGCTTACTGGCTTGCTCTGGGGCTCATATCCTGCTACGTTTCTTAGCCAGCCCCAAGCCCATGTGACCAGGGCTTGCATTGGCCACATAGGCTTGGCCCTCCTACATCAATTAGCAATCAAGAAAACTCCCCCACAGACATGCCCACAGACAATTTTGATGGAGGTAATCCCTCAATTAGGTTTTTCTCTTCTCAAGTGTGTCAAGTTTGACAACCAAGATTAGCCACTCCTTCTAGAAAGTACCACAGAATTCAAGATAGCATGCTTTTCTATTGCCTCAGTTGACCGAGCTGCTTCAGGTGCCAGTGCAAGTCTTGGTTTTCTATATGCATGGTAATATCTAGTTCTATGACAGTGCATCCAGTTCCCAGACATGAAAAGCTAATTAGTAGGTTTGCATGCATCCTTGAAGCCTACTAGTGAGCTCACCATTCCACTCATTTTAATTGGTTGCATAATGTGCCAGCTTGGTTCCCAAATCAGCAAGGTCCACTAGATGTCAGAGAGCAGATGAAAACTGCAAACCTAGTTAAAAAAGAATTCCTGAAAGGCATGGTAAAGTCCTAGGAGCTGCTGTCAGCTGAGCTTGTTTCAACATCTGGTAAGAGACAAGTAGGATGGGGAGCAACTACAACAGTTAGATTATTACCCAGAATTCCTATGTCTATCCATCAAATGTTCAGATGGCAGGTACTAAACATCCAAAAATTCCAGGTTTTAATAGTCTGTAAATTTTAGTTTCTATATACTTTATCATCCACTCATGATTTTTTAAATTATTATCATTCTTTCCTTTGTTCAGCTGTTAGTGCTGAACTCCACATTTCGTTTCCCAAAGCTTTTTCCCTGTTTTATTTTGGGGATCTTGGGCTCAAGACTTTTATTGTTTGTTATAGAAATACAAAAGTAGACTATCAACACAATTAACTTTGGCTCTGTAATGTTAGAGTTTATTGTTAATAAGTTAAAAGTGCTTGGAAATTCTTTTAACCACACACAGTTTTCTTCATTGTTGTATTTACTGTTTTGCAGCCATGTGATAATTCTCTGAGTATATGTCTGCTTTATTCTTCCATGAGAGATGCTATAAAGACAAAAAATTATATTCTACTGGCACTAACAAAGGATAATTTCCGGGAGGTCAAGGATCTAATATTTATGGAGACATTACCATATAGTAAACTGTTGACATATACTATGCAGCTAATTCTCTGAACAATTCTGAAGGTAAATTTTGTATGTCTATTCTTTAACTGGAGAACTTGAGGCTTGCTGAGGAAGATGAGTGAGGTCCCACAGGTCAGACAACCAGTCAATAACAAAAGCAAGATTTGAACTCAAGGTTGAATCTAACCTGAAAAAAAAAAATCTATGGCTTTCCCAATGTAACTTGGATCCTTTCTTGTAGGAGTAAGAGATATGGAATAAGTTATGAACTGAACATCTGTGTCACCTAAAATTCATATATTGTAATCTTATCTTCCAGTTGGTTGGATAACAGATTAGGTTATGTATATATAGACAGATGTGATGGGTGACGCAGATAATACCCTCATAATTTTTTTATCATGTGAGGATTGATGGAAGTAGGCTATGCACTAACCAAGAAGCAGACCCTTCAACAGATACCAAATATACCATTACCTTTCGTTTTTAATGCCAGTGAAAGCCAGGCCCTCATGCATGCTAAGCAAATACTCTATTACTGAACTGTATCTTCAGCCCTTTACTCAGACCTTGATCTTGGTCTTTCCAGACTCCAAGATTGGGAGAAATAAACAGTCACTGTTTATTTACATCATTCATTTATGGTATTCTGTTACAGCATCCCAAACTGAATGAGACAGCAAGGTCATTCTATGAAAAAGAATGATCTAGAGCATTTCCTTTGCTGAATAATAATTAGTGAAAAATCTTTATCATCTCCTCTGTCTTGATGTGAGTTGCTCTAGAAGCAGAATCCCAAGAGAAAGATCTGAGTGGGAGTTCGGTGATGATTCCAGGAAACACCAGTAGAGAAGGAGAGGCGGGAAGGGCAGGCAGCCAATACCCGAAACATTATCAAACACTGAACACTGGAGACAACTCGGAGACCAGTCCTGCTGGGGATTCCTGGAGCTCTTTGTTTGCTCATAGCCTAGTTTCCCCACTCACAGCTACTCCAGTCAATGAGAGGAGAAGTAGGGTATTTATTTGCCAACTTACATCCATCATTAGATGAGAGTGGCTTTCGCAGGGATTAGTTTTTTAGCGCTCTGGGGTTGATTACAGATAGGGCTAGATGCTCCTAGGGTTATAGAGGTTCCGCTGGCAAAGCCTGGCAGGTGTTTGCAATAAAAAGCTTTCAGCACAGAAGTGGATACTGAGGCGCTATGACAGAAAACCGATACCCTCTGCTACACCCTCCACTACTGAAAGCCCATGAAAACAGAAATAAACATGAGCTTTGTTAAAGGAAAGAAGGCTATAGAAAGGTTGAAAATCCCTGCAAATGGCTGTAGAACATAATAGTCCTGAGACACTCACACGAGCACCTTCAAATATAATTGGCGACACTAAGGAAGTGACACCCCTCCCACTACAGTTTAATAATTTATTATTCAACAGTGATTCTATTAACAGTCCATTCATTTTCTTCACAGCAGTTCAGTCATTGAAATTCACCCACTGTGCCTTGTGACTATTAGTAATACTCAGGGAACTATTATTTATGAACGTGTTCATAAAAAGATTTGACAGATTTCCCATGCAACTTGATACTAAAGATATGATTTCCAAATCTGGCTGCTTAAATGCCTGGTCTGGGCTTGATCTCAGGAATTCACTTATCATTAGAGTGTTTCTTCACACTTTTCCATTCAAAAATGAGGGAAAGAGGAAGAAAAGAGTTTTATTTAGAAATTTTAAATACCGACTGAAGGAAGGAGCTTTTTAATGCCTATTAACTCAGACAAAATTTCTTTTAGAGACTCGCTCTTTAAATTGGCTTAATAAGAAGTAATGATAGATCTGGGGGAGGTTGTTGAGACTTGGGGAGAACAAGAGCTCCACAAAGACCAAACTGAGCAGGGCACAGGGGTCTTGTATGAGACGGTTTCTACAATCAAGGACCATGTGTGGATGTGGCCTGGAACCCCCGCGCAGATGGGGCCCATGATAGCTCCTTGTTGGACTGAAGACCCTAGTGAGGGAAACAGGGACTGTTTCAGTCATGAACTTGATGGCTGACTCTTTGACCCTCCCCCATACAAGCCGGGGAGTGACAGACTGGCTAGATCCCAGGGGAGGACATTGCAGCCAGCCCTGAGGAGACAGGATAAGCTGGGGTTGGATGGAAGGGAAGGAGGTCCTCCCCTGTTGGTGGACTT
>CM053742.1:9183067-9203713 GCA_028658305.1 Pachyuromys duprasi
GCCAGAAATTGGAAACAGATTAAATGTCCACCAAGTGATAAATGAATAATAAAATTGTAATATATTTATATGATAGAATATTATTCAGCTGCTAAGACAAATGAAATTTTGATGTTTTCAGGTAAATGGATTGAGTTAGAAACAATCATCCTGAGTGAGGTAGGTAACCCAGATCCAGAAAGATAAACTTTGTCATATATGCAGAAGTTATTTTTTGTGTTTTTGATATGTAATTTCATTTAGAACCTTCACAGCGATGTAAGAGGGGATAATTCAAGAAAGGCGATGTAGAATATAATGTTATACTTTAATAAAAGGGATATGGACTATAGTGTTACAAATGGTTTAAAAGGAAATTAGAACAGGAGGATTAAGAGGGTGGTAGGGCAGGGTAGAGAAGGGACTATGGGGAGAGATAATTAACACTAAAGGCTTTTCGAAAAGCCAAGTAGAAACTTACTAGGGTAGAAGCTTCCTAAAATATATACACATATAAAAGGATTTTAAGCGGAGTGACTGTATAATGGGGGAGACATTGCTTCAATTAGAAATCATATGCTACCAAATAAAATTCCAAATACCAGAAATGAGCTATGTATTTTTTGAGTTGTTTACCAAAAAAAGTCCTATAGACACTCCCTCCAAACATTACAAGCCACCACTAATGCCACTGATTAACCTCCACAGCCTCGTGGTAAGACCATCTCGTCTGAGATACCACATACTTATGTCACCAAACATGGAGAAGTCAAGCTGGTGCTCAACTACAAGCTTCACGCTGACTGACTAGCATTCACAGTGCTAGAATAGACTCTACATGTTACTAGAGGAGAAAAGTAATCATCAGTACCACCCACTTACAAACCTTTTGACATACAACAATAACTATCTGCAAGATATACGGTTATAATAGTGGCATAAATATTATTGGAGTAACCAATCACTTTTTATTGAAGACCTACTCCATGGGAACACACTGCTAAAGTGGCCAATAACCTGAGACTACCTAGGTCCTGGGCCCTAGGGGAAAACCTATTGCTATTATGCTGCTAAAGAAACAGGAATAAAATGTCTGCTAAAAACATGAGTTCTAAAGACATATTGCTATATTCAGAGTTATCAGACCTCATCAGAGACTCTTCCTCTAGCAGCAGCTGATAATTAGCAGAGAGACTCACAACTGGATAATGTACAGTGAGTAAGTGACTTTGGAGTACTCATCCCTAAATGGGATGTCTTTACCTTTTCCCTCTAGGCTCAGATATCTATGCAGAAAAGGAGGCAGAAAGGTTGTAGGAGTCAGAGGTGATAGACAACTCCAAGGAAACAGACATCTTCCAGACATAACAGGACTGACAAACATATGAACTCATAGAGATTGTGACAGCACATGCAAGATCTGAACAGGATCAAGTTAGACGAAATCTGAGCACTGACAAAGGAAGTAGTCACAAAGTTCTTCCCCTAGAACAAAAGCTATTTACAATTGATAATTGTTGGGACAGGAAAATTCAGTTTTGTCCAATGGAGTATCACTGGGTATATTAACCACATTCTGCAGAAGTCCCCATGTCCAGGCACAGTTGGCCAATACAAAATATGGGGCTTTTTGCACACTTTTTGTGGTAATGTTTTGTTTTATTGGGTTTTCTTTTTAATGATAGGTTTTTTTTAAATTTTCAATTAAATTTTTAGAGCTAAAGGAAGAAAGAACATGAATTTAGGTGGGTATGGAGGTGGGGAGGACCTAGAAGGAATTGGGGTACGGCAAGAATATGATCAATCTATTATATAAAAAAATTAATAAAAATTAAATTTTAAAAAATGCTAGGGATACTATTATGATTTGGATATGGCATGTTTAAGGCTCACATTTTGTATACTTATTCCTCAGTGTACAGTGACATTTTGGAAAGCTCTAGAACCTTTTAGGTGTAAGGATTACTGGTAGAAATCAGTCACTAGAGATGGACCTTTGAAGGTTCTAGTTCGGTCCCTGTGTTCAGCCTCAATGTCGGCCTCCTGGTCCACCAAGCTTCTACCGCATGCTCCCACCATTGACTAAACTGTTCTGCAAGTTTTTGCTATTGTGAACTGAAACCCACTAAAGGAGTAAGGCAGAGTAAATCTGCCCTTCCTGAAGTTGACCCCACCAGCAATATAAAACTACTACAGAGAGTCTGATGCCAAGAGAGGGGAGGATATCTAAAGCATACAGAACAGCAAATGAAATAGGAAAGGTCTTGATATTTTGAAGGATTTGAAATATGATAAAGAAGAAATGTTGCTAAGGTGGAAGGAAAATAGAAAGATAAATTGAGAGTTGTAAGCAAAATATTTGTATATCCTTGAATAAAAAGAGGATGGAGTTTTAGCGTATGCCCTTTCTTAGTATCCTCCATTAATGTAGCCCCATTTAAAACTACATTCTGCATATCCACACATCATTTTGTTATATTATAATAGACACATTGTTAATAAATGTTATTCGTATTTATATAATCTTTTCATGTTGAAAAGATTCAACCGTAGTGACAGGGAACTAGGGCAAAGGCAAATTCAATATTCCTTAAAAATGAAGGCAAAATAAAAACCTATCAACTGAACAAAAGATTTCACAAAAGCAAAATTGTGTTGTGCAGCAGCCATTCAACAAATTGACCATTTTGCATATTGGATTCTGGAAAATTGCTTTCCAGTTCTCTAAACTGAAATATTCTAACTCCGTCTCTCTGAACCTTAATTCCCCTCCAAAGACAGACAGGAGGGAAGGAGGAGCTTAAGTTCACTGTGACTCTGGTAAAAAGTTTTTATAGGAATCACAAGTGGTATGAATTTTAAGGTCTAGGCTGTGTAGATGAGTAGGCAAAACTTAATCTCAGATTCTCAAAAACCATTAAAATACAAAAGAACCAAGAACATTAAACGAATGAAATATAAGATGAAACTGACTATTTTGTATAATTTATATATGCAAATAATAATAATAGGACAAAAGGACTGAGGGGTCTTAGAGGTTGAGGAAGGAAAGAATAGGAAAGGAAGGCTTTCACCTGCTTTTGAATTGCACTAGGCTTTACCATCAACAGGGAAGTATTCCTCTAATTTCAAAGTCTGGTGCTTGGGCACAGTTGTTCTACAATGGGAGAGTGGATATAGAAATAGAGCAAAATTGAGATGCTTATCTCAATAGCTACTTAAATTTGGCAGGAAAATCTAAAAATAAGCTTCGCTTAATTTTTATTTCTTAAATTAAAGAAGGAAACCAAATTGTGTCTGACAACACAGAAGCAGATTCTCAGAAGAAAAAAAAATATATATATATATATGGAAAGAAAATTGAAGAGTGTATCATACCTGGGTGTAAGTGGTAAGTTAAATTTCCATAACTGGGTTAGTGACATGGAAAACACTCTATCAGGAACTTAGGGGTGAAGACCTATTCTTGCCATTAACTAAGTGTGGAGCAGAGTGAAATACATGTGTTCTTTGACATCCTCTTAAAAATATGTGACTTGATCAGAGACAGCAGGCCCTTAGCACACATGCTCTAAAGCTCTGGGAAGTATAACTCTGAGTCTCTAAACTTTAACCTCATAGATGGAAGGAAGATTAAGTCCAGTCTAGCTCTAGTGAACACAGATTTTTAAAATTCATCAGTCTTATTCTTCTGACAACTTCTTACACATATAATGGTATTTTAAATATTATTATTTAATATTTCTTACACGTATCAATTGCAAATGGTATTATGCTACATAAGGAATTATCTTTTTTTAGTCAAGTAAATGTGTTTATTATTTTTTATATTAGTTACAGTTTATTAACTTTGTATCCCAGCTGTAGCCCCCTCCCTCATTCCCTCTCAATCCTACCTTCCTTCCCTCATCCCCTCCCTGTTCCTCTCTAAGTCCACTGATAGGAGAGGTGCTCCTCCCCTTCCATCTGATCCTAGCTTATCAGGTCTCTTCAGGATTGGCTGCAATGTTCTCCTCTGTGGCCTAGCAAGGCTGCTCCTCCCTCAACGTGGCGGGGGAAGTCAAAGAGCCAGCCATTGAGTTCATGTCAGAAACACTCCCTGTTCCTCTTACTAGGGAACCCACTTGGATGTTAAGAGCAACAATCAATAACTGGGACCTCATGAAACTAAAAACTTCTGTAAATCAAAAGACACTGTCATCAGAACAAAATGACAGCCTATAGACTGGGAAAGGATCTTCACCAACCCTATATCTGACAGAGGGCTAATATCCAGAATATATAAAGAACTAAAGAAGTTAAAAATCAAGCAACCAGGCAATCCAATTTTAAAAAATGGGGTACAGAGCTAAACAGAGAACTCTCTGTAGAGGAATATAGAATGGTAGAGAAACACTTAAAAAATGCTCAATGTCCTTAGCCATCAGGGAGATGTAAATCAAAACAACCCTGAGATTTGACCTTACACCCGTCAGAATGGCTAAGATCAAAAACTCTAGTGACAACACTTGCTGGAGAGGTTGTGGAGAAAGAGGAACCCTCCTCCATTGCTGGTGGGAATGCAAACTTGTACAACCACTCTGGAAATCAATTTGGCCCTTTCTCAGACAATTAGGAATTTTCATACAGTTATATATTCTCTACCATATAGTCTTGCCTCTCCTTTCTCTCTCCTCCCCCTTGTTCTCCCTGGACCCTTATAACTGTTGGTGTTTTGTTTGTTTGTTTTTAATGAGCTACAAATCTCACAGGTTTGCAGGCAGTGGGGCTGCATACGAGTATGCAGAAACTCAACTCCGGTGCCTGAAAAACATTCAAATAGAAATGAATCTGTCCAGACCAGTGAATGCTATCAATCCTCACTCAAAATAATCTTTGCTGTAACAGCCAGTCATCACGTCCTGAGAAACGGTATCACCACAGGGCTTCCAGCATGTCCACCACTGCCCAATTAATAGACTTTCCTTTCAAAATTAAACCTATCTACTCTTCTGCATTAGGCTAGTGGTTTCCAACCTGTGAGCCACAGACTTCTGAGAGCTTTTGTGATTCCTGGAAAATGTTGGTTGAGTTATGCTTGACAACCCTTATCTGTGGGCTCAGTAAGTGCTATCTTATCTGGACCCTCATTGTGAAGAAAGGCTGGAAATATCTAGCTAGGAGATTTCAAAAGCCTTTTCTGCTCTGGTATTTTCTGCTGTTAGGCTGGATGTTTCTATCCTCTGCTCACTTCCCGTCTACCTCCTTCTTCTTACCCAAGATCCTCTAACACTAACAAGGACTCTTTGATCAAAAAACAGGAATTTCCCCATCCCCCACCCCTATGAAGAGGGCAAGAAGCAAGCAGGGCATTCCATGGGTCAATGTGCTCATGACTGCTTTGTCTTTGAGATAGTCTGTGCCAACTTAAGGGTCATCTACCACAACTGGCTTCAGCTCCATCCTCATTTTTTTTCAGGACAGAAGGCCAGAGTCACTTTCCAAACCATTTCTAACACTTTCCTAAATTCTTTTTATTGCTGTTCTGATTTGTTTTTGTTTTTTTCAAGACCAGGTTTCTCTGTGTAGCCTTGGCTCTCTTGGACTTGCTCTGTAGACCAGGCTGGCCTCAAACTCACATCAATCTATCTGCCTCTGCCTCTCTGAGTGCTAGGATCACAGCCGTGTGCCACCACACCTGGCTCTTTCCTAAAACCTTACTACAGTCCTAGAAACAAATTTGGTTTTTCCTTTTTCCTTAGCTCAAGCTTAGCCTACATCCTAGAAGGTGCCTCGGCACTATTAAACAATAGTTAAATATTATTAGTTAAATGACTTTGAGTACTTTTCATTTCATTGAACCTTGCTTCTTTTATCTATCCAGGAGGTGAGTAGTGGGTGGTTAAATAAGGTAATGTATGTAAATTATCCAGTACAGCATCTGCTACATAGCAAGTGTTCAACAAATTATAATTTATCAAAACAGTTGAGTATGTTGGAGACTTACATTGATACCAAGTGTCTGTTAAAAAATGTTACAGGCTAGAAAGGATGTGGCTTGGTGACAAGATATCTGCTGAGTACACACAAGACCCTGGGCAAGAGAGAGGAGAAAAAAAGAAAGGGAAGGGAAGAGGAGGGGAAGTAAAGGGATGGGAGGGTAAGGGAAGGGAGGAGAGGGGAGGAGAGGAGAGAAGTTGGTTGTAAAAATACCTGTAACTCTGCATTTTCTACTTATCCACTGTTTCATCCCTATTTCTGTATATTTGTCAACTATATAACATTGACCAGCTTATGATCCATTGAGGAGTGAGGTACAGATACAAAAAACATGCATTCTCAGCTCAGCCTATCCTACACCTTGTCTCAGCTCAGCCTATCCTACACCTTGCACACTCCTACCAATGTGGCAATTGACCACATATGCAAGAGTGAACCCAGATGAAACCAGATAAATCTGGCTCAGAGTAGTATGACTGCTTAGCTGAGACTAGACCCCAAATTCTGCTCCAAAGAACTGTGAGCTAAACAAATGGCAATTGCTTAAAATCACCAACTTTTGTGTTGGCTTTTAATAATATAGAGTCATACACTTGCTCTCATGCAATTAGGTAGTCCATGTAAATAACCAACAAAATGTGAGTGGAATGTGTCACTCATATGCCATAAGGGTTCAACAATTCTGTCTCACTTTTTCTCTTCCTTGGTTGTAGAGGTTCTAGAAGAGATGTCTCCAGTATGGGAAAAACCTGAATCCCTGAATCACCATGTGAAGGGGAACTGTTGGTGATACCCTGCTGATTGAGGTTGCAGATCTGGCCTGAACTAGACAGCCATTATGAGTTCAGCACTAAAGGCAGGACTCCCTCCCCTCTGCAGGGTCCCCTCCTCTCTGCCTGACTTCATCTGGAGAGTGTCTTTAGACACAAACTCTCCTAACCACACTTGATATATGGCCTGTGACACAGCTCCCTGATAGGTCTCCCCTTCCCTGTACCTATATGTTAACAAGGTACTGACATTCTACTCTTGTGATAGGAGCATGCTGTATAATGCAAATCAAACATTCCTGAAGTACCTATTCTTGGAGTGCTCCTACCCACTCCCCTAGGGGTATATAATCTTTGTTCTCCGGAATTAAAGTTGAACTAGCCATCAGCTGTTACTTGTTTGAGACCCCTGTACAGTTCTCACAGGCCATTCCAGGCTCGCTTCTCATCTCCAGCCCCTCCTGACTTCGTGGGCTGCTGGAAAGCAACGCCAGGCAGGAGGAGAACCAACAGGAACCACTCACCAAACAGTCTCTTAGAGCTTTATGTAACCTAGTAGTAAAATTTACTTGTGGTAAGCCACTCATATTTGATGATGTCTTTCTTCTAGCAGTTGGTGTTACCTTGGCCAGTAACCAGGAATCATATGAATTACCCCCATTTACAACTAAGGGTGAGAGTAAAGGATACGGACATTGATAGAGGCTAGTGTATAGATGCAAACAAATATCCAGAATAGCTTAGTAATGATATATTTGGGGATTTTCTTGTCAAAATCTAGTTTCTTTCACTTTCGCTTATAAAAAAATCATCCAAAGAGGTCATTTGAAATGGATACCGTGTCCCTTGAAAGCAGAAGGTATACTATTTGAGGGATGGAAGGGGAGCAGCAAGAGGGGAAGGAAACAGAAGAAGGCAGTAAGGGGGGAGGATGAGTAAAAAACAAATAATAATCGCACAAATATATGGAAATGCCATAAGGAAAGCCATGGAATGCATGGTACTTTAAAGCATTTCATATTTTAAAACCTAAAAAATAAGTAAATAAGTTGAACAATGGTCTCACCCTCAAATGTTCAATTCTGGACAATCACGTGCAGAAGGCCAAACCTATGTATTTTCATTAAACTCCCTGGGATATTCTCATGCCTGCTGATGTTTTAGTTTTTGTTTGTTTGTTTGTTTGTTTGTTTGTTTTTAAAGAAGCTCCAGCCTATAGTGAAGTATAACATTTCCAGAGAACTGTGTATAATCTAGCCAGAACTCAGAACTCCCGGGCAGATGGAAGCCAAGTCTGGGCCTAGGGCTAGGGATTAGTGGCACCGATGCACTCCAAGCAGCTACTGAGTGAGTTGTATACAACACTGAGAACAAACATCAGAAGATGCAGCTAAACCCACTGAGTCCACAGGAAAATTTTAACTGGCATCACCATGTGACAAATATGCTAAAAGTGACTACTTTGCTTGCATTATGATAGCAGAAAGTTTTCAGGTAAAAAGCTTGTGAGAACACAGCACAACAGCAGACCAAATGGAGATATTTCAGGGGATGCTCTGGCTGTTCTTACTTTCTTGTCTCCTTCCTTTTCCTATTTCCTAATATTCATAGAAAGAAAGATTCAATACCTACCCCTCAAAAAGCACTGAACTGCTTCAAGGTAAGCCACTAATGACAGCTGCATCCTTTGCCAAAGTTCAGCTCGCTGTCCTTTTCTAATACACTTTGTTCCTGGGGACAGAACAAGGACAAGTGGACAGAAGTTATAAGGCAGAAATCAGTCCATTCAGGAGAAAGAATGTTTGAAATTTGAAAGAATGAAATAAGCTGCTTTCGAGATAGTCAAACTATTTGAAAAATTTAAGCCAAGCCTGGATGTACTTCTCCATATTTACCAAGCTCTGTTTGTACCTACAGAGACAAATAACAAGATGAAGACAGTGTCCTTGGCCTAATCATTCTTAGCATTTGAGATGGACAAGTATGTCCACAGTCATAATGTGGCACAATGAGCCCATGATTATCGTGCACCTGAGTACTATAAGAACCCAAAATTAGAGGTTCTGACTTGGACAGAAAGATTCCAGGAGGGAATGGTATGAGATTTGAATCGCATTCTGAGAATTGCATTCTGGGCAGATACAAAAGCGCTGAGGGCCTGGAGGCATGGGCCAGGATAGAGGGGAGGAGATAGCCCATAAGTTCCTTAGGAGGTAGTACAAGTACTGGAGGAGGAAGGAGACAGACAGGACTAAGGAGAGGCAGACATGGTGTCGGTTATGAGGAACTTTTTCTACAAAGGAGAGAAGGTGTAGTTTCGTCTGGAAAAGAGTGAGAGGCTGTTGGAGGTTGAGTTCTCAGGTCCTTTACAGTGATAAAATACTTGAGTCTTGAAAACAATTTGTTTCTTCCCGAATGACTTTCTAAACTGGTCATGCATAAATAAAGTCTGGGCACTCTTAGCCACAATCAATCATGTATGGGATCTTGGTATGTGAATGAGATGCTAACTAACTGGGGTTCCAGGAGAACTGTATTAATCCCTTCCCAAAGTAGCAGCCCCCAAAGACTAAACTCTACCTCATAAACATCTCATCACCTCTTAACATTTGTCACACTGGGGACCAAATGTCCAACACATGAGCTTTTCAGAGACACTTTCAAACCACACTTAGCTGTAGCTATGGTTATCAGGAGACTTCATAGAATCAATTGCAGGCAAGATACTTCAGCAAGAGAATTCCAATTAAAGTAAGTGAAGATATTTGGTGTGACAGTCTTCGAGACTGGGCTAGAGATGTATGCAGTACTAGGGGGACAATCTCTGAGCAGATCTTCAACAAGGTAAATTCTGGTCCCATCTCTATAGAAGTGGCTGTCACAGATTTTAACTTCATTCTTTCTCTATTATCATCCAACTCCCCTCCTTCCTATCATTTTCATATTTTAATTAACATTTATTTATCTAAAAGGTAATCCAAGCATATTTTTAAAAATGTATTTCTGCTTGTATGTATGAATGCTTTGTCTGCATGTATGTGCATCACTTATGGAGACCAGTAGATTGCACTGGATCTCCTAGAACTGGAGTTAGAGATGGTTGTGAGCTCCCAAGTTGGTACTGGAAACTGAAGCCAGTGGCTTTGCAAAAACAAACAGTCTTAACTGCTGAGCTATCTCTCCAGTCCCTGAAGTGCAAGTATTCTTTTCACTAATTTAATTATGTGATATTATAAGTAATTACATTGTCACTCAAGAAAAATTCTTTAAGGAAGACTACCTCTTCTCCATTAAAAAAAAAGGTTTAAAAGGGTGTATTTCAGTAAACAGAATTGTATAAGGTATGTGTTTTGTGACAGACAATCAATAGATTAATTCTGTATAGGAATATCATACATTAATTTGGCAGCACCCCCCCCCCAATATCCCATTGTACTTGTTCAGTGTTCCTATAATCCTGTTTGTTCCTGAAGTACCTGTCTTCCTCTTGTTTTGCTTATCTATGTTTTTCCAATGTCAAGACAGTAGTAAGCATTCAACTATTTTTTAAACTGGCTAGTATTGATATTACAAAGGACTATATTGGTATGTTCTCTGTCAATGGCTGTCTTCTACCAAAAATTCCTTGTCTTTCTTACAAGCTCAACAAGGCATTTCCAACTTGCAATCCAAAGGCTAGATGCATCCTAGGATACCTACAGATGTGGACCAATATATCTTTATCTGACAATGTCATGTCCTAAAGGCAACAGGCTGGACATCCCTGAAAGGATTCTATAACATGGTACTCTGCTCCTCCCATCAGGACTGAAGCTGCCTGAAATATTGACAGCTTAGCATTTTCCTGAAGCGAAAGGGCTTTCCCTCCCAAAGTATAGACCCTTTTCCGGTGGCACCCAGAAATAATGACTGCTGGCTGCTCCAGAATCCTAAATAGGAACAACAAAAGCCTTTGTTGCTACTGCACTGCACCCAGTCCCATGCTTCCACTTACTCCCTTACCTCCGTGTGAACACACACACACCTAATCCTACTTCTTTATCTTCTTCCACAGGTGTTGATCCTAAGAACCCTCCCTAATAAAGTCTCTGCTCTAGAATCTCTCTACCAGAGTCTTTGTAAGCAACCTGGTGGGCCACACTCTCTGACCTCCATTTCATCTGTGTCGTTTTCAGACCTGACCCATAAAACATCAATGTCTGCTGAGGTTTTCATCAGATCCACAGTGGAGCTGAAGTTTCACTAATAATGCTCATGGGATAAGAAGGTAGGGCCACAATCTCACTCCCAGGACATGTTTCTATGGCTGTGCTACTTCTTTCCCACACCTCTTCAAATGTCTATTCATCCCTACTCAGATCTTGTTACAACCAGGCTGACAAAAATTCTTGCTTTGGATCCAAAGGAACTGTAAAGTGAACATCATTTTGTTGAAACAGAATCCCTCCACAGGAAGTGCCCACTAAGCACTAAGCATCCATTCCAAGTTCAAACTCTCTGCTGAGAAATAGTTCTGCATCACACAGAAGTCCCTTAAGCTCAGCAGAGGTCTTATACAACCTCCCAGAATAGCTTCTCATGAGAGGTTCACACTCTAAACTGCTTTGGCCTGGAGGTGGCTTCTGAACCCCTATAAAGCTGCCTCTCCTGTCCCTCAGTGGAGCACAAGCAGGAGTCTTTCAGTCAACTAGAAACAAACAAGTATGCAGATGTGTGCAGCCCACAGCCCACAGATCACGGGCTATGTGTACCCCAGTATAGCTATGAATAGGTCCCCCCCAAAAAAATCTTAAACTTATTTAAAATAACTTTTTTTCAATGTTTTTACAATTTTGTGTGACAGATGTCCACAGCAGACACTGGACTTCAGCCACCTAATGTTCTATGCATCACTAGCTTCTGTACAGGATAGGTCTTTTCATCTCCTTCTCCATCTACCTGTGGAACATTCTCTCATGGACACAAAAAAGCAAAGCTTCTAAGGAAGCGTTAACATTCCTTTCCACCACCCTGTCACCAGCGAGACAGGTTTTTCTTTGTGTTTGATAGAATCAAAATCAGATGTGTTGCCATCAAGTACATAACCTAAACTGTACTCTCTGTGTGTTATCATAACAGTAGGCTTGGGACCACAGCCAAACAGTGGCAATTTCTTTCCTTCAAAGGAAACTTGCATTTAAGAATTAAATAAAATCCTCCTCCTTTCACTACACCCAACATACCTTTCCTAGATCTATTGTACACTATTTTGAGAAAGATTTTTTTTGTAAAATATTTGGAATACTTAGATACTTCAAAGCAATTTATTTAATGCCTTCAGCAAAAAAGTAAGTGAAGTAAAAGCTTCATCAAATGTGAAATGAGTCATAGGTCAGAAAAAATGAAGGTGAAATTTGGACTTAAAGAATAAAGATTCTTAGCGCGCACACACACACACATACACACACACATACACAAAGCAGAGCTAGGAGGAATACTATATTGCCTTTTTGTATAAGCAAAGAGAATTGATCTGGAGTGGAGATTTGATGGAGCACCCACATAGTGTTTCAGCCAGTGTTTCCAAAGAACTGGAGAAGAAGCAACAATTCAGGGAAAGCTTTTGTTTCACAACAATAAGATCAAGAACATGGTCCATTATTATTTAACCAGTAATTGACCTTCAGTGGTGAAGAAATGACTAAGTTAAAAAAAAAGCCTTTATTATTCCTATCAAAAGGATAGAATAAAGGAGACAATTTCAGTGCTACCTGGAAGGTGGATTTGGGGGTCTGACAATCTCTGTGGGGTTGAGTTTCTAAAGCTGTAGTACATATTGACTGCATAATTGTTGCAGATTTACTCTGGGGAGCTTAAGAGATATCATTTTATTGGACTGAGGTTTTTACATTGCAGTTAGTGCACTAGGGCAGAAATCTCCTTTCTTCTGCTTTTCCTGTGCTGCAGTTAGTTTGTCAAGAGCTGTGTGAAATCGGGCCTGCTGTCAATCATGACTATCTAGTGGAGACAGTAAAAGGAGACATCATTGTAGCAACATAAGTGGGAGTGATGAGGGTGACAGTGGTAGACATAGGATGGCAATGATCACAGTGATAGCGATATGGCACGGATAGATATTCTAATGACAGCATTAGTAGCATTGATGGTAGTAGAAGCATCCCAACGATTGTGTGATGGTGATGCAGGAGAGGTGGTGATCATAGTGGCTGTGGTAACACTGGTGGTGATGTGGTAGTATTGATGTTGGTAATGGTGACAGTGATGGTAGTGATGATGATGGCAACTGCAAAGGGTACAATTAGTAGCAATGATGATGATGACTATGATGATGAGAAAATGGCTGTGGTGGGATGGTGTGGACAGAGAATTTGGTGGTAATGGTGATGATGGTAGTGGTGGTAATACTGGTGACAGTCGATACAATGGTAATATAGATCAGATCTACTGTGTTTTGAAGAAGTTGTACTCCTATTCATAAGGTTGCAAGATGCTAGAACCCATAGAGCCCTTCCAACACTATGAAATTTAGTCACTGAAAAGGAAGTTTCCAGGTTGGTACCAGATTAATTTCTCCATATCCCATGACTCAGGTATTTGGGGTTTTGAACAATAGAGTCTTACCACCCAGTCATAAAATCCATTTCTGGACTTCCTTTAATGGGTACTCAATGATGATAACTGCACTGACTCTATCACCATCCAGTGTACCAATTATGTAGTAATATGCAAAACAAATAAAACTCATTGCTCTTAGTCCAACTCTACTTTTACTAATGAGACAGTCATCAAAATACGGCACACTTAGGGTGGTGATAAAAGCCCAGGAAAAAGATTGAAATGGGAAAAAAAAAAAACAGGTAAGTGGGGAGGAGATGTGTATGTGCAACTATGTATACATATGTAATTGTTTGGTCGGCTGTTCAGCAACTATTCTTTGGCTTCTCCCTTCCAATGCCTCATTTGGGTGTGTGTGTGTGTGTGTGTGTGTGTGTGTGTGTGTGTGTGTGTGTGTGTGTGTGTTTTCTAGAGGTCAACCTCAAGTGTAATTCCTCAGAAGCCATTGTGGTAGTTTGAATGAGATGTCTCATAGTTTTGAGAATTTAAACACTTGGTTCCCAGTTGGTTCACTTTGTGGGAAGGCATAAGAGTGTAGCTTTGTTTGAGGAGATATGCCACTGTAGATTGGTTTTGAGAGTTTAAAGATTCATACCATTTGGAGTTCACTCTCTCTGCTTTGTGCTTACAGTTTAAGATGTGAGCCCCCAGTTTCTGCTGCATTTGCATGCCTACCACCTGCTGCTTCCTATATGCCATCAAAGACTTTAACCCTCTGGAATCATATGCCCAAATAAACTTTTTTTCTATATGTTGCCTTAGTCATGACGATTTATCACAACAATAGAAAAGTAATTAATAGAGCCTTCTTACTGTATTTCTTTGAGACAAGGCTTTTTATTGATTTCGAACTTGTCAGGTAGATTAGACTCACTGGATGTCCAGCAAACACCAGCAACCCGACTGTCTCTGCCTCTATAGTCTTGCAATTACAAGTATGTATTTCCAAACCTGGAAATTTTATGTTGGCTGTAGGGGTCAATCTCGGGTCCAGCAAACACTTAAAAAACTGATCCATCTCTCCAGGCTCCTTGTGATTGTTTGACTGCCACATTCTACATGGATCCAGGGACTGGATGTAACTGAGCATACAAAGAATGAAGAACAGACAAAAACACAGACATAGAAAAGCTGTGATTAGGTGGACTGGGTTCTGTGATGGTAAAACCACAGCACCTCAGAAGCTCACTGTGTTTATTAGATAGACAGAGAGGCAGGGTTATTGCATACAGTTAAACAAGGAGGTGGGGGTCATGGTGTACAACTAATCAAGAAAATAAGTTTAAGCTAATCTTGATAAGAGGAATCTCCGTAAGGAGTCAGTGTTCAGGCTATAAGTATTGAGGGGTAGGGAGAGAAAGATATAGTGAACATTTTCTGCAAATACTACCAAATTTGCACTTGGACCAGGAGGGAAGGCTTTACAATTTTCCCTTGTGTCTATGGCTATAAGGTCTTTGACATGGTTATTTCCATGTCAACAACAGCAACAACTCAGTACTTCCATCAGACTTCCTCTGCCCCCACAGTTTCCTTCAACAAATAGAATGGTAGTGGGATGTGATAGGAGCAAAGACCTTAGATTGCTAATATTCCTTGGCTTTCCTTTTGTGCACTGATGACATACCACTAGAATATGCTTCAAATAACTACTACCCTTAATTCTAGGAGTCCATCAAAATACCCACTGAAGACTGTATCCCAGCCCACAGCCTAAATAACCACTAAAGCCAAGCTAAGCTCACCATAGATCAATAAATTCTCAGCTACACTCCCATCTGGAAATTAATGCTTCTCATTAGTCACTTTGGGGTGGGGGGTTGTTATACAACCAGGTTCTGGTTATAGCTAACAAACAAAAGAGTAAGTGAGTGAGTGAGTGAACGCTTTGGGGAACAGTTTCACTGTCTATAGTCTAGAGTAGGCTGGAACTCATTAAGTAGCCCAGGGTGGTCTCACATTCACTACTCTTTTGCCTTAGCTTCCTGAAGGCTGAGATTACAGGTGTGTGTCCACCATACCAGCAGCAGTGATTACTTGTAATTTGAAATAAGTTGGTTGGGGAAGGCTCATTGAGAAGATAGTATCTGAGAAAAGATATAAAGGAGGTAACACAAGAAATAATAGGGGTAAACTGGTAGAAGATTATTCCAGGCAGAGGGATCAGCATGTGCAGAAGCACTGAGATGTGAATCAAAATGACACATTGAAACAGTAGTGTGTCTAGAACAAAGTAAAGATAAGGCAGAAGTGACTATTGATAAAGTTAGAGAAGTAAAAGGGTATGAAGCAGATGGTTTAGCACATTTATAGATCATAATGACATTACTGGGACATCATGAGAGGGTTTGAAAGAGATCTGTGTCAGATAATTTGGCTTGTATTTTAGAAAGGTCCCTTTGGTTTTGGTGTAGGTAGGCAATGAGCTTTAAAAAGAGTAGAAAGAGGTCTAGCCTGAAAGGCTTGTAGAAGGAGGTTTCAGTAGTGTCTTACTGTCTTAAACCATCTCCATCCACCATGGGATGGCCCAGACTCTTCATCATAATCACCTAGCAACACAGGAAGGTGAAGCCATTAAGACACGGCACAATAGTGGTGCTCTAGCTATTAGTAGCAACTTAGATGAAGGCTTCCAGTCCCACATCTGCAATCTGTTGCTCAGCACAGGGAGTGCTGCCTCTCCACCCCCCTATTGTCTGGGGTGGGAGTGATTCAGGAGAAGAGAATCTTTTCAGAGCAGCTCAGGCAGACACAAAGACAGCCTGACAGCCAGCCAGTTTTGTGTGTGTGTGTGTATACTTCTTTCTTTGTTTCAGTTGGCAACACAGCTTTTATTTCCAAGCCTCAGCTGAAGAGTTTTCCTGTTTGGGGAGGGGGAAGCTGCTCTTAATATTTCATGGTAGGTACTGAAAGGCTTGGGATTCCCACACTGTAAGCCTTCTTATTTTCACCTGCTGTAGGTCACACTTGAAAAGAATTGGCCCAGATCAGGCATTCAATAGTGATGCCCTTCCTCATGATACCACATTGCCCTTAATCTACTGCTTCTCTATTTGGCCTTGGACCTCTGTAGAGTAATAAAAAAAATCAAATTTACCCTAGAATTTTCTAACTTTTTAAGAAAACTTTACTGTTCCTCAAGTTTCATTTGACTATTAGAAAAGTTGGGTAAGGAGGGGGTGTGTACATTTAGGTATGCTGGGAGAGAATACTGCTCTGAGTATTTATTGTCATCAAAGAATATTCAATGATTACTATTTCAATATTATTGGCCACTTAAGCTTGTGTTCCTTGCCTTTTCCCCTCTTGGTTCAAGTTCAAGGACGCAAAGAACATGTTTTAAAAGAGAAGATAATATTTTCAGAGTCAAAGATGGCCTAAGATAAATGAATGTATCTGTAAAAATATCAGAAAAGATTAGCAAATTGAACTAAAATTTCCAGTCTTTTCTTTAATCCTTAAAGTGGCCCAAAAGAAAAAGAGGGGGAGCATTATGACAAGCTATCAAAACAACAAAATACTTTGTTTCCTATTAGCAACTGGCCAGGTTTAGAGAGATACTGTGTCCTGACCTTCTGTGGCCACCCATGTGAGTGGATTTGGCTGGCTTCAGCGCTGACCTCAGAGCCTTTAATGGGAGGTAACTATGACAACAAGCTCCACCCCAGCAAAGGGAGCCTGAGAAGGCTTTCAACAAAAGAACGCCAGACAGAAATGTTCTTCTGTGGTATGGTGGGAAGGAAAGGGAAAGGGCAATATTATACCTGAGGAAGCTAAGGAGAAAAATCTCTGAGAAGACAAAAATGGTCTAGACTGTGGTGACAAAGAGGCCTGACCTCAGGAGAGCTCACTAAGAATCTCCTGTGTGTGTGGCCAAATTGGTTGAAACCATTTATCCAACATACCAAAATTTTCCCTATAGTGCTTATTTGTCAAAACAGCAGGCAGAAGAGATGAAGCTAACTCCATCAAGAATCTAAGCAGACACTCAGAAGCCATGATGTCCTTTTTGGGCATCATGGTAGGCTGGGACTGAGAGCAGGGGGTGCCAAATCTGGGAGAGTCAGCGGAGTCACTTTATTTTACAGATAGGAAAACTAAGAGCCAGTTTCAGAAGCTGTCAAGTCTAGCCTCTGGGACAGAACTTGCAAAGTGGAATTGAGTTCCTAAAGCAGTTTGGAGCCAAATACAAATGGCTAATAAGACGCACTGTAGAAGTCTTCTTTAAAACTTAAGTTGAATCATGTAAAAGGCCACTGTGGAATCTCAAATATCTTGTGTACACAGTATGTGAAGGGTGGATAAAACACTGAAGCCCTTCATTGTTCCATTAGGATTTATTTCAGCGATGGTATTTGAGGATAAACTGAAAGTATAAAGCCATTTGCCTGGACGTAGTGGCTCATGCCTATAATCCTAGCACTAGAGTTGGAGGCAGTAAAAATTGCCACAGGTTCAAGGTCAGCCTGATCTACATAGGAAGAATGTGTCTTTTTTTAATTATTATTTTTAAGTATAAAGCCAGAGAGAAAATTAGAAAGGAACTGTATAGCTCTTGTCAACTGGCAGTACACTCACAATTCAATTTCCAGGAGAGGCTATGCACTTTAATGTATATTTCTATTACTTATTTGAGAATTTCAAATTAGTGATAAATAAAATATATTGTGTATTTTGTTCATATTTATCCCCAACTCCCCCAAACTCATTCCCACCTCTTCTCTGCCCCCCAACTACATGTACACTTTCTAAAATGAAAATCAAATAACCCATCAAGTCCCATTTGTGCTTCCCATAAACTTTTGGGTATGTGGCCATCCACTGTCATAGTAGACCTATTGGCACAGCACCATCAAAGAAAACTAACCTCCTCAACCCCTGGAAGTTAGCAACTGTCAAAGGTTCCTCAGTTAGGAGTGAGGGTTCCTAAGCTCCTCCCCCACTCTGTGCTAGAATACTGATTGGCTTGATCTAGTGTAGGTCACCACAGCTGCTGTGAGTCCATGATTTCATCAGTCTTGCTATATCCAGAAAAACACTGTTTGATCCCATCTACCCTAACCTCTAGTTCTTAGAACATTTTGCCCCCTCTTCTGCAATTCTCCCTGGGCCTTGTGGGATGGTGCTATAGGTTATGGGTTTAACTTGGATTATCTGTATAATCTAAGAAATTAGAACAAGACCGTAGGTGGGAAAGGGACAGAAAGCTCTTAAGGGACAGGGATAGTACAATAGATGATATGGATGGGAACGATGGAAGGGATATTTAGGTGGAGAGAAGGATGGGAGACTAAGGCAGAAGGGGCATGGGGAAGAGAGAGAAATGACACCAAAGTTGTATGAAAATGCCATCTGGAAACCTACTATTTTATTAGCTTTACATAGATAGGTAGGTAGGTAAATGATAGTTTATCAGAGTTACCCTACTTAGGAGATAATGTTCCTTTCAGAAGCTGCAGGCTACCAAATAAAAAGCCCAGTACCAGGTGTGGGATACCTCCCTTTGTGCTTCAAGGGTATTCCAGAAAAAAAATAAATAAAACAATGCACTCTATTCCTATTGCTATTGCTCTTGGCTGTCCACTATAACTTGATAGTAAGACCCAACTGATAGAGACGCAACACATTTTGGTCACAGGACATGGACAAATCAAGTTGGCACTAACCAGAAAGCTTCCTCCTGATGGCCAGCTTTCACAGTACCAAAAGGTACTATGTAAATTTCTGGGAGAAAGAACCATCAATAGTTTTATTCAGGTATGAGCCCTGTTAGCTACAACAAAGACCAGCATGGCAACATATGTCGATTGGTGAAATAGTGCAATAGATGTTTTTGGGGGCAACCAACCACTTTTTGTTTGGATTTTAGGACCACTCTACAAGAGAAAATGCATTCCTGCTACTGTAAATCTGGCCAGGAACCCACGGTTGGAGAGCTCATAGGCCCCAGGGGTGAACCTACTACTACTATTCTGCTAAATGGACATAGTATCAAACCACACCCCAAATTGATTTATCCATACCCATTGGTTAATGAAGCTCTGAGACCTCATCAAAGGAGTTTCTCTGTGCATCGAACAGTAGCAAATACAGAAACCAACAACTGATCAAAGTGCAGAAAATAAGTGTTATTCCCTGTCTCTGTGCTGTACTTTCCAACCCACAACCCTGCCTGCTTTTCCTGAGGCCACTCTGGCACCAGGGATCCCAGGCCATGCTGGTACTAGGGACCCAAGGGCAAGGTTAGCACCCAAAACCCCAGAGGCCATGCAGGCCACAAAAACCCCAGCAGAGACATTTTACTGAACCTGAAAACTCACTAGGCACCAAAATCTCAGGCAACTCATGCCAGAAGACAGAAAGGAACCAGAAACCAAGGGGAGGGGGAGGACACCAGAAAAGACAACCACCCAACAAGGGTAAACTCAAAATCAGCATCTAAAACCTATAGAACCACAAAAGTCAAATGGCTAAAGGCCAGCATAAGAACATACTCACCAACAACCAGCCAATATTATACCACCAGAGCCCAGCTATTCTACTACAACAAGCCCAGGATATGCTAACATAGCTGAAGCACAAGAAATTGGCCTTAAGTCCAATCTTATAAAGATGATGGGGGACTTTAAAAAGCAAATGAATAAATCCCTTAAAGATATACAGGAACCAGCCGGAAGAGGAGCCAGGCAGTCCTGATGAGACTTAACAAACTATGGGCAGATGGCAATGGTAGAGAATTTCCCCTTTCAGTGGGCTAGGAGAACAAGATAGGGGGAAAGAGAAAGGAAGGGTGGGGCTGAGGGGAGTTGGAGAAGGGGTCTTCAATCAGGACATATAATGAATAAATTGCAAAAAAAAATAAAGTTAAAAATTGAAAAAAAAAGAAATACAAGAAAATACAATCAGACAGGTAAAGGAAATAAATAAAGGTGTTTAAGACCTGAAAATGGGATCTTGTAATGGAGACTGCCGGCTCCTGACACGCTGTTCTGCGTTGTAGAGAGAAGCACATAAAAGAGATTTTACGAAGAAGACAAACACAACACCGTTTTGAACTAAGTACAGACAAATACGTACACTTATTCATTAATAAAGTTGATAAGTGAGGAGATCCAAGATGGCTGCCACGAGAGAACACTGTGTCTGAGGAGTAGGAGAGCAGAAACAACACAGCGACCAGGAGACTGAACTCTGGGACCTAAAACGCCAGCATTGTGAATGCCAGGTGAGCGGAACTCCTACGGTGAGAAAATCAAGTGGGAAAACCCTAGGGACACCCAGTTATTACCTGGAGAAATTTCCC
>CM053742.1:9204213-9226923 GCA_028658305.1 Pachyuromys duprasi
GTGTAGGGCTGAAGACCCTATTCAGGGAAACAGGGACTGTTTCAGTCATGATCTTGATGGCTGACTCTTTGACCCTCCCCCATATAAGCCGGGGAGTGACAGACTGGCTAGATCCCAGGGGAGGACTTTGCAGCCAGCCCTGAGGAGACATGATAAGTTGGGGTTGGATGGAAGGGAAGGAGGTCCTCCCCTGTTGGTGCACTTGGAGGGAGCAGGGAAGAAGGAGATGAGGGAGGGAGTGGGAGGGTGGGAGGGAATGGGGGAGGGGGCTTCGCCTGGGATTCAAAGTACCCAACCTGTGATTGAGATAAAAATAAATAAATTAAAAAAGAAAAAAAAAAGAACAAAAACAAAAACAAAATTGGAAATAACCTTAATACCTGATGTCAGAATACAATTGCTTAATGATTAAATAAGTCATGGTACAATTTAGCAGCCCCTAATGTGTCTATAAAGAATTAAAATCTAATGTGGACCTATGAGATACTTTTAAAATAAAATAAATGTTTATGTTTCTAAAAAAAAAAAAAGAAGAAGTTCAAAGTCATTCTCAGCTACATCATGATTTCAATGCAATATTGTGACACATGAGGCCATATCTTGGAAATAACCCTAAAGCTAAATCTTATGCCTAGGTCTTCTCCCTTGAGTGTTATAGCATAAGCCTTTATTCCTTGCAACAAATGGTGATGGGTAGTGTTACATAGGTATTAGTATCTATAATCACATGTGGGGAATTGCCTTGATTAACTGAAATATGAAACTGCCCACTGTGGGTAGCACTATTCCTTGGCTAGGATTCTGAACTATACAAATGGAGAATGGAAACTGAGCATCAGAATGCATTCAAAGTTCTCTACTTCCTGGTTGTGGATGTGATGTAGCCAGCTGCTTCAATCTCTTGCTTCCTTAACTTCCCTGCTAAGAACTGTGGGTAAAATAAACCCTTTTTCCTTTAATTTGCTTTTGTCAGAATATTCTATCATAGGAGCAGGAAAGGAAAATAAAACACATGCTTTCAAGAGAACTGTATGTTTTTTCAACCCCAAATTGTCCCTTCTGTAAGCTAAACTTCCTCACTTATAGTTTTTCCCATGAATTGTTTCGCACTTCTTTATCACTCTTATCTTTCACATTTATTCATGTTCCACTTTGACATTCCCTTTCTACAAGGTAATACCCAAGCAGAAAAGAGTACATTTTTCTTCCTACAATACCTCTATTAATATAGCCAATGACCATATATCTAAGCACTGAAAGATTCTATGACAGATTAATTTTAATATCTTGCTACCTTCACACATGATGGTTTATTTCTTTTTTAAAATATATTTTTTATTTATTACAATTTATTCACTTTGCATCCCAGCTGTACCCCTACCCTTGTCCCCTTAATCCCCCTGTCCCCCGTCTCCTCCCATTCCCCTTCCCAAGTCCACTGATAGGGGTGGTCCTCCTTCCCTTCCATCTGACGGTAGCCTATCAGGTCTCATCAGAACTATCTTTCATAGTATTCCTCTGTGGCCTGGTAAGGCTGTCTCCCCCTCAGGGGGAGGTTATTAAGGAGCCACCCACTGAGTTCATGTCAGAGACAGTCCCTGTTCCACTTACTAGGGTATCTGTTTGGAGATAATGAGCTGCCACGGGCTACATCTGTGTAGTAGTTCAAGATATCTGGGCCCAATTTTATGGTTCTGTTGTTCTCCTTGTGGAACTCCAGATACTTCCAGGTCTTTCTATCTCTCCTTTTTTCACAAGATTCCCTGCACTCTACCCAACATTTGGCTATGAGTCTCAGCATCTGCTTTGATACCCTGCTGGGTAGAGTATTTCTGAGGCCCTCTGTGGTAGGCTCCTGTCCTGTTCCCTATTTTCTCCCTCTTCTGATGTCCATCCCATTTGCCTTTCTGAATGAGGGTTGAGCATCTTACCCTGGGTCCTCCTTCTTGCTTAGCTTCTTTAGGTATACAGATTTTGGTACGATTGTGTCTAATATCAACTTATAAGTGAGTATATACCATGTGTGTCTTTCTGCTTCTGGGATACCTCACTTGGAATGAATTCCTCACTTGGGATGACCTGTTCTAGTTCCCACCATTTGCCTGCAAATTTCATGATTTCCTTGTTTTTAACTGCAGAGAAGTATTCCATTGTATAAATGTAAAACAGTTTCTGTATCCTTTCCTCATTTGAGGGACATCTGGGTTGTTTCCAGATTCTGGCTATTGTGAATAAAGCTGCTATCAACATGGTTGAGCAAATGTCCTTGTTGTGTACTTGAGCATACTTTGGATATATGCCTAGGAGAGCTGGATCTTGAGGTAGCACCATTCCTAATTGTCTGAGAAAGTACCAGATTGATTTCCAAAGTGGTTGTACAAGTTTTCCTGAACAGAACACCAACATCTCAGGCTCCAAGATCAACAATCAATAAATGGGACCTCATGAAACTGAAAAGTTTCTATAAAGCAAAGGACACTGTCTTACAGAACAAAATAACAGCCTACAGGCTGGGAAAGAATCTTCACCAACCCTATATCTGACAGAGGGCTAATATCCAGAATATATAAAGAACTCAAGTAGTTAAACATCAGCAAATAAAGTAATCCAATTTTAAAATGGGGTCCAGAGCTAAACAGAGAATTCTCAATAGAGGACTATTGAATGGCAGAGAAACACTTAAAGAAATGCCCAACATTCTTAGTCATCAGGGAAATGCAAATCAAAATGACCCTGAGATTTCACCTTACGTCCATCAGAATGGCTAAGATCAAAACCTCAAGTGACAACACATGCTGGAGAGGATGTGGAGAAAGGGGAATACTCCTCCATTGCTGGTGGGAATGTAAACTTGTACAACCACTTTGGAGATCAATCTGGCGGTTTCTTAGTCATGTTAATTCCTGATTGGAGAAGGGCTCTGTTTTTTTATGTCAGTCAGTAACTCAGCCTTCTTCCATCCTGTGGCTCTCCTGGCTTTAATACATAGCTCCCAAAGCCACTCTTGTGTGTGTCAGTCCAGAATAGGCAGAAATGGAGAAAATCCTGCATGTATAGGTGGCACTTATGGGCCAGACCTAAAAACAGAGCATTTCACTTCTGCTTACTTTCTGGTGACTAGAACTCAGTCGTGTGTCCATTTCTAACTGCAATGGAGGCTTGAAAAGTAGTCCAAGTGTTCTATCACTGCCGTTGAGCTATTTGACACCTGAATCCCACTGCTGCTATTTCTTGAGCCTGCCAGAATTCTCCTAGATTTTAATCTTAATGGAGCGCTGTGAAGCTGACCTTCTCTCCCTGTAATTATGGAATAATGAATTATAGAATTCATCTTTTGAACCTCAGAGCAGGGATCCTCTTTGATCTTGTACATTTGGGCCTCTTGCTGTCCCAGCTGAGTCTACCTCTTTCCTGTCTTTTTGGAAAGTATCTTTGAGTGACACGTACCTGAAAAAGAATGTTTTTTTAAATTTTATTTTTATCTTTTATGTATTACAATTTATTCACTTTGTATCCCAGCTGTAGCCCACTCCCTCATCTCCTCAGAGTCCCACCCGGAAAAGAATATTTTTAACTAAGTACAATCTAATTTGTGTATAGTCAAGCAATGGTGGTGACCTGTAACAAGGATATCTCAAACTCAAATAATTACTAATTAATACTTCCAGTAAAATGTATGTGTTAACATGTTTATTTTCTATGTATTTTCCCACTGTTTTCCTTTTTATCTGATTCTGCAAGTACACGTTAAGGTACCCCATTTGTTTGTGGGGTTTTGTTTGTTTGTTTTAAGTACCGTGTGGAGAAAAAAAAAGGGGGAATAACTGAATTGTATAACTAAATCTGTGTTGCAACACTGGGAATTTTGAAAACGATCTTGCATCTATGTTGCTTTCACTGCGTTTGGGTGCTTTGGAAGCCAGAGCATTTACTCTGTGTATCAATTTACAACGTATAATGTGAGATGTGTAATTAGTGGTGCCTCTGTCTCTTCCTGGCAAGCTCAGTCAGGCAGAGCCCATCCAAGTGTACTCTACAGACTCCTTCCATAGCAAACCAAGGCAGATGTTTCTTATACAAAGGCACCACTTTCGACCATTTCCTTTGCCAAACAACTGTCATTGGCTTATGAGTAAATGCTATCTGCTCAGAAGCATCTCTCATTAAGTGCTGGACATGGAGTTGTATGTGGCTAGAGTCTGTTATAATAAAACTTCAAAGGTGCTTATACCATCTAAGCTCAACAGTGAAGAGCACATATCACCCTTCTAGAGACCATTGTTCCCAGAACCCACATCAAGAGGTTCACAACCCCCACCCCCGTACTGTTCCTAGGAAGTTCCTGCCATGCTCTTCTGACCTCTGTGGGTACCTCCACACACATTCATACACACACATACACACAAATAAGGACAAAATAAACCTTTTTCTAAACTCCCTCAAACATTTTCCCCATCCACCACTCAGTAACAGTTCATCAAACACAAGCCACTCATTTTAAGGATGAAGATCTCAAGGACAAGAGAAGGGAACACTGAAGTTCAGGGACTCCCAGTGCCTCCACTCTTGTTAATGGTTGACCATGGTGTAGGATGATAGCCATGATAGTAGGGCTCATGGAAAGAGTAGCATGGCCTTTACTCCCTAAAATGCAGCCCATGGGTCAGTACCATCCACCTCATTCGAGCCCTTGTTTAAAACTCTCAGTCTCAATCCCCACTGACTTAATGAAGATCTGCATTTTACCAGATCCACCTACCCACCCGAAGTCACCAGTAAGTGTGAAAGTTTCTCAAACCTGAGATATGCGAATGTTACTCCCATATGGGTTATGGGGTTAACATCCGAGGCAAATGTTCAGGCAGTTAATGATAGAAGCCGTGGCTAAATACCCTCATCCGTCTCATCTTTTAACCGTGAAGTTGATAAATACTTAGCTGGTATTGATTGTCCAATGGTACAAACATCTTAGCAAAAGAAATACCAAACGATCCTGGAAAATGTTTTGTTCCAAAGCTGCCTGCCAGATCACACTGGCTCTTATCAAGTTCTACTTTGTTCAGATGATTGTTTAGATTTTGCCTGGCTCTTTGCCGTTTCTCTACCATCTAGTCATCTCCTATGACTTAGAATTCCCCCCAGCATGGGAAAATGGTGCCCACTAAATTCTTACAAATAGACACTCCTGCTTATCCCATATAGGTTTCCTTGTTGCTTTGGGAATTCATCCAACAATCTCTACCTTTCAAAGCCTTGAATCAGACACTGATCTGACTGAGGCTGAAATTTCAGGATACTATTTTCTTTATTTGGGTTAGTTTTTAATCATAGGCTTACCCTTCTTGTGTCACACTGACCATAGTCCCTTAGGATCTCTTATTTTCCTTACTCTCAGAGACATGCATTCCACAAATGATGACTGTTGCTACTGTGCCACCTAGTGGAAGAACTGGGACGGCAGGCTGAAGTTTAAAGGCCAAAACAAAGTCTCATGTGAACACTCACTATTTGCAGACCACTCTATACACAGGGATTCTTTTAACCATCATGCCAACTGTATGCTGAAAATATGATCTGAATTTCAAAAACTAAGTAACTAGGTAATAATGACACGGAGATGAGCCAATAACCAATAAATGAGTGCGTGAATAAGCGTCTTATAGCTCTGGGCAATCAAGGCTCATTTGTGCTCCGTGTCCTTTGGGATACCATGTATGATAGGCCTCAGAATCATTCTGCTGGTGAATTAAGAAGCTAAAGCATTTAATCTACCAGCTCCCATATCTCAATGGCAAAGAGGGTGGGGGTGCTAATGCACACAAGGATTTGTACCCAGCAGTGACTAAGTAGGTTGCAGTGGTGGGAGAGGCTGCCTTCAGGAGAGAAACAGAGATGATCAGGCTTCTGAGAAGGGAAACAGCAAGTGTAGTGCCAGAATAAGTTTCTGGTCGTGCTATATTTAGCTCCTAAATCCTTCTCTAAAGCCATCCATCATGATGTCTCAGTAGCTCGGCCATGTACAAAAGAGATCACTTGCTTAGTTCTTGCCAAGGAAGTTCATCTATGTAGAAAGCATCCTAGAGAGTGGTTAGCCAGATTCTGAATTTTCATAGCAGAATTCAGAGTCATCTGGTTGCTTTAGGATTCCTATCCAGTAGAAGCCAAAAGCTCAAGAAATTTATGCAATATACCTGTTTATGGACCTAGTGAGATGAAGCAAACCAAAAGCTATGGCCACCTATGTATGGTAATTTATATGATATCTAGGATAAGTTGTGACCATGTGTTATAGTAGTCCTACAGTTCTTGGTTTTGTTCAGGTCCTCCAGTCTCAGTGTTAGTGTCCTGTTCAATATCACTAAGATACAAAGTGTTATTAGAGGAAGAGCATTAGAAAGACCCAGATTTCTATTTGAGCTTTTCTGTTTACCAGTTGAATGAGCTTAAGAGGGTTTACTTGATCTATGAGTTATATGGTCTTTTTTCTATGGCTCTGACAAAATACCTGAAGTTAAGTAACTTATTTTAAAACGTGTTTATTTAACTCACAGTCTTGAAAGTTAAAAATGTAAACACCATAGCCCTAGCTCTAATGCCATGGTAGATGGCATCATGATTAGAGTGCATGGGAGATAAGATCATGTGACAAGACCAAAAGGCAGAGATTGGGGAAGAGCCAGTGCTGTTTTTATAGCTACCCACTCTCATGCGAAGTAATTGAGGCACTGAAAAATTATGCTAATCACAATGGAAAGTACTCCCAACAACTTAATCACATGCCATTCCACCTCACTTAAGGTTTCACTGCCACTCAGCGCTGTCACAAGGAAGACCAAGCTTCCAGCACATCAGCCATTAGAAGACATCCTCAACATAGCACAGCCATAACAATTTGCCTACATCTTTTACAATTGCCATCAGTCAGATCTCTCAATCCCTAGTATATTAGAGACATACCTAGTGGTGGAGTAAACTAATGTGCATAAAACACACCAAGAGAACAAGCTTTCTGTTCGGCCTGTTTACTAGGGAGATGCAGAGAAGACCACAAAAGGAAAAAGTTGGGGATAAAGGAAAGCAGCATAGATCAGGTATTGTTCAGCTGACTACCATGATGAGCGACTGAGTTCACCCCGCAGGAAAATCCCTGGGAAACAGTATTGAACTCCTAACTTGGAATTAGCCCAAACAAAAGTTAAGAACTGAAGCATCCATTGTTTTGGTTTGCTTTATATTTTTGTGTTATTTTGAGGCAGTCCTGCTCTACAACCCAGATTGACCTCAAACCCATGATCCTCTTTCCTCAGCCTCCTGAGTGCTGGGATTACAGGCATGCACTACCACATGTACCAAGAACTGGAGTATTTATGTACCAGATATTAAGCATCATTAATTGAAGGCTTGAAACTCTTCTATCGTTACACAGACATGGAGGCGGGAAGAGTTAAGAAATGAGCCCATAGGCACACAGTTAATAACAATGTCAGTTGCCATGCACCAGATTATTGTAAAAGAGCTGTGACATCAAGCAGGGCACCACACTTCTGCTCTAAGTATCCAGCAGCTTGTGCCATGCAAAGAGTCGCTCTCCCCATTTCACATGCCTTCGGTGTCTCTCTTCTGTCATTTTGCTCAGTACAATGTGTAAGGCGCTCATCACTCTCCTATGTGATCATGTTCTTCTTCAATTCCCTTGCCTTAGCCTTACTCCTCCCAACACCACATTCACCTTCATCCACAGCCTACACTGACTGTTACCCTCTGATAAACTGTCTTTTGCTCAGTTCTCCACCCCACAGATACTTTGAGCCATTGTTCTTCAATTGTCTATTTGTGTTGACCATCAACTTCACTGCCAGATGTTGAAAAGCAAGTGTCTGTGATATTTTAGAAGCCAATTATCCCATGATTTGTGTTTTCTCTACAAAACGGTCAAATAAAACCCTTCAAAATGAGTATAAGGTTGAGGAACCCTGTGGATTGCCCAGCCAGCAACTCGTCTCCCTCCTTTTTGCTAAGTGCACACTTACGGCTTTTCTACATTGAAATTTTAACCCATCAAGGAAAAGGAAGGTCCTTCAAAGGAGACTAACTCTCTCCCCAGAATAAAGAGCACTGTGCTTTGTGTTTAAAGTGAATGAGAATGCTAGTTTCTTTCTTGCAAAGGTCTAATTTAGATGTTGTCAGGTTAGCATAGGCAACTCTAGCCAATGGAACTTAGGAAATGAAGGTCCAATGGAGATGCCTGAGAAAATCTGTGTTTTTCTTTCTGCCTATGGATGTTGTCATCTATGTATAACCCTTATCTAATATTTATTTCTTAGACATGCTCTTGATATAGCACAGGCTGGTCTTGAACTCATGATCCTTCTGCTCAGTCTCCTAAGCATTGGAATTATCATCATGTACCACCATGCTCAACTTAAAGCCCATTTTAATTTGATCATCTGCTATTTACAGCCAAAAGCATCTTTAAATAATACAACAGACCCTGTAACTTTGGAGTTTAGCATATTTAAACATCTGAAAAAATGCTTTGAATGCACACAAGTGTTCTTAATCAATCATATATTTTCACTGGCTTTGGCCAAATTCTCTAGTGCTCACATCATTATGTGTATAATTCTATATGAATCAGCACACCTAAATGAGCCCATCTGGCCACTGATTAATAAAATACAGAAAAGCTGGGTGGAAACTGAAATTTTCCTATGTTGAAGACCAAACTAAATATTTTTGGACATGTTCTGGATAAACCTGGAGAAGTGGTAGTTCATATGTCTCTTCAAAACAGGATTCCCTTTCGACAAGCAAGCCTATGACAAACACATTTGAGTTCAAAGGAATTCTTTTATAAGAGCATATATTCTAACTCTGATGAAAACATCATTAAATTGGAGTTTTCCTTGATGTAATGTATGAATGTCATGCAGTTTTAAGCAATATCCTGTATCTATGTACAAATATGAATTTCTCAGATGAAAAGTCACCAAATTTCCACTAGATTCTAACAGGAATTTGGCTGTAAATGCTTCCATTTCCAAAAGTTAAGAGCCACCACTCTGGCTAGTGAGATGGCTGAGTAGGAAGAGGCACTTGCTGCCCAGCCAAATGACCTGAATTTGATCCCAAGGATCCATATGGTGGAGAGAACCAACTTCCACACGTTGTCCTCTGACCTCCACACAGGCCATAGTGAGCGCATGTGCGTGTACATGCACACACACACACACACACACACACACACACACACACACACACACACACACACCAAATAAAATGTAAAAATAAAACGGAGACACTACTTGCAAATGTAGTTGTATTTAGAGCCTGAATTTTCTTAAAGCAACCTGACAAAAAGCTAATATACCTTTGCAGGCTTTAAAATACTGATACTTCAAACAAGGACCATGCATAGAGATAACCTAGAACACCTGCATAAATGTAGCCCATGGCAGCTCAGTGTCCAAGAGGGCTCCCCAGTAATAGGAACAGGGACTGTCTCTGGCCTGAACACATGGGCTAGCTCTTTGATCACCTCCACCTGAAGGGGGAGCAGCCTTACCAAGCCACAGAGGAAGACAATGCAGCCAGTCCTGATGAGACCTGATAGACTAGGGAAAGATGGAAGGGGAGGAGGACCTCCCCGATTAGTGGACTGGGGGAGGGACATAGGAGAAGATGAGGGAGGGTAGATGGGATAGGAAGGGGATGGGGGAGGAAGATACAGCTCAGATACAAAGTGAATAAACTGTAATTAATAAAAAATAAAATAATTTTTTAAATTATCGTATAAATTAAATGCTTTCATTATGACATTTTCATACATAGCTTGTTCTTGTTCATCTTCCTCCCCCACTTCCCTGTCCTCTCTCCTGCCTTCCCAATGGGCCCTTTCCTACTTCCCCAAGTATGTCTCTTGTCTATCCATGTCACATGTATTCTATACTCCTCTCAAACCTTCAAATCTTTTCCTTTTCTTAAGGCCCCTTTCTAGTTTTATGACCTAGCACACACAATATCAAAATTAAAATCTAGAGGAACTAATGTTCATATGTAGCTTGTGAATTCTGAAATGTCACACCAGATACCTTATATGTAACAGCCTTTTAGATGTTTTGTTGTTATTGTTGTTGATGATGATGATAGTGGGTTTTGTTTTGGTTTGTTTTGGTTTTGGTTTTTGTGGTTTTGTTTCTGTTTTGTTTTGTACACTGCTAACCTTATACATCCCTGGGTACCCATCTCCTTTATTGACCCTGAGCTTGGTCTTATAGTTTGCTTTAGCCAATGGAACAAGTAACACTTGTAACAAGACAGAAACATAAATATATTTATGATTTTCTCTTAATTACTGCTCCTGAAGTGATTGCCACCACCTTCACATGAGGAAGTTTGGGCTAGCTTGGCAAATGGTAAGTAGCATAACATCTAATTCCCTCCTCCATCCCAGCCTACAGAGAGGCAGTCCGTAGCAACAGAGTCGCATTATCTAGGTCACCAGCTGTGTCCAACCCACTGACAAACTCTGAAAGCAAAGGTAGTAGCTGTTTTAAGCTACTGGGGTTTGGAATTTTTGTCGTCCAATGAACACTAACTGAGGGAAGAGAATGGCTATTCCTCTCAATGTCAGCTATGGCTAAATATAATTAGGACAGTGGAGCAGCTATAATACTGAAGACTAGCCGTACAGTTCTGGACCATAGGGATACTCTGTGGGAACCCCTGTGACAGTGGTCAGCAAACCAAGATGGAGATGGGAGGCCAGCAAGTAGAACAGAAAAAGAATACATACACAGTCTGCACTGGCCCTGCCCCAGTTTGCCCCTCAATGACAAAATCTCCAAAATTCCTCCTTATAGCCACCACCTCTTTCTCCAAAGAAGGCAGGGCCTGGGAAATAGAGGGAAAAGAAAGTTTAAAGAATTACTCAGACTCTTACTTTTTCCCATGTTTAGAGTAATTTGGTAAACATCAGAGCTTGGAGAATTTAAGCAAACACTAAATTGAGCCTCCAACTTTTGTTGTATGTATTCAAGTAAGGGCAAGCTAAGAACCTGTAATGTGTGAATTACTCTAAGAATATATGACTTAGGCTAGTGCTTGTCCCAGTAAAAGAAGAAGCTTTGATGTTGATATTAGACAATATTTGGGGGCTCATTTGGGGATCCTGCCCAAAGGATCCTATTCTAAGTATTCCCCATGATTAATTTTGTACTCATACCAACCAGGAATGATTACTATAATCACCCCCAAATTATAGAGATGAAACAAAAACATAGGAAGGCTAAGCACCTTGCCCAGAAAAACTTAGCTGATAAGGAAGAAGAAAGGACATGACCCATGACCTCCAAGTGTAGACGCTGTAGGGACTACACTATAATAATAAAATAATCCCTACCAACATGGAACTGACCCCAACTCTGCCTCCACCTCTCTGTGGGCTCCCAAGTGGCCTAGGAATGGGCTCATGCTATCAGGCCAGCCATTAAATAAGGACTGACTACATTTGTGTGTGTGTGTGTGTGTGTTTAATTAAGAAAATCCACAAAGGAGATTTAAGGGAATCTCTGGGATTTCATGCAGAAGTAGTGAAGCCAGTGGCAAGGTCTGTGACGTATGTGTTTTCGGGGATCAAGCATATTCCTAGTGTACTGGGTCTCAAGAACAACCTAGTACACTGGACTATGTGGGGGACAAACAAGCATGGCTTCTTTTAATTTTGTTGTTGGGACTTTAAGAAGTTGGGAAAAGAGTTTGCTAAAACTCGGTTAAAGAAAGAACCAGGGGTTTCATGGAAAGAAATGAGGGTGCAGAGAAAACACTGGGTACAAAGACAGAGTGGGATCATAAAGGAACAGGTGCTCCCCAAGAGGCATTTTTTTAAAATTACTAGATGCATGACTTGTAAAATCTGCTTTCAGTCCACTGGGAGCCTTAGGTGTATCCCAGCAGTACCTAACCTAAGTCTTAGAGTTGATTCTCGATTCTCTTGGAGTTTCTCAGTGTTGGTAGACATTAGATAACAACACCATTAAGTTCTATCCTAGTCTCTAGGCTATCTAACCTCTGGGCCCTGGCCTTTCCAGGAAGTTTCAGGAGTGGTTTCTCTCTGGTGATGTGGATCTCAAACTGGACTAATCATTGGTTGGCCACACCCACAATTTCTGTGCTGGCTTTACCCTAGCATATCTTGCAAGCAGGACAAATTGTAGGTTGAAAGTTTTCTGGCTGGGTTGCTAGGTTATAGAAGATGGCCTGTTCAGGCTCCCTATTCCTCATTAATAGGAGTCATTGCTACTGTTGCCCTCATAGATTCTTGGGAGTTTCCATTGCACTAGGTTTCTACCTTGCCTCTGAAATGCTCCTCAACCAATTCCAGCTGTCTCATCCAGTACTCCAATACTCTCTGTCCATCTTCCCCCCAACTTGGTCCCTCCAGTTTCTGTCCCTACCTGCCCCCAGTCCACTCATAATATCAATTCTATTTCCCATTGGTCCCTCCTTGCTACTTAGCCACTCTGAGTCTATGGATTGTAGCATGATTATGCTTTACAGCTAATATCTACTTATAAATGAGTACATACCCTGTTTGTCTTTCTGGGTCTGGGTTACCTCACTCAGGATGACTTTTTCTAGTTTCATCCAAAACACAACTGGCAAAAACTCAATAAAATAGTTCCTAATGGTATTCTGCTATACTTGTAGATGGGAGCTTAGCGTAATCATCATCAGAGAGGCTTCACTCAACAACTGGTAGGAGAAGATGCAGAGCGTCACAGTCAAACACTAGGCTACAGAGGAAGGGGAGGAAGGATCAAGGTTTCAGAAGGATCAAGGACACCACAAGAACACAAGCCACAGAATCAACTAAGCAGAGTTCACAGGGGCTAACAGAGACTGCAGTGACAATTACAGCCCCTGTATGGGTCTGTGCTGGGTCCTCTGAATACATGCTATGGTTGTTTAGCTTAGGGTTTTTGTGAGACTTCTAACAGTGGGAGTGGGGGCTGTTTCTGACCCTTTTGCCTACACTTGGAACCCTTTTCCTCCTACTGGATTACCTCGTCCAGACTTGATATGACTGTGGAGGGGAAGGAAGGGTGGGAAACTGTGGTCAAGAGGAAAACACAATAAATATCAAAGCAAAATAAATAAAAATTTGAAAGGTAACACCATAGAAGAAAGAGTAGAAGATCCCAGAAGGTCATCTAACTCAAGAGTCAGTTAAGTTTTGAAGTTTCTCTAAAAGCAATGTATTCTTCACCTTCCAATTTTCACTGTCTTCACTCTTTTCTGATGTCCGTCTAGTTACTCACATACTTAAGAGGCCTTAAGGCAAAACACATCAGTAATGTTAGCATGAAGATTCAGTAAAATAAAAATATGAATAAAAAAGGCTTTAATTTTGGTCTCAATGCCCCAGTTACATTATATGAATGCATCTGGAATAGGAGAAGCAGTTTAGGCAATCTAGGGAGACTGCTGGGAGCGTCTCTGGTCCTTACTCTCCCCCAGAGGGTTTCAGTTTCACATTATCTGTTCCCACTCTGCACAGGAAGATGACGCCCTTGATTTCCCTTCACGGTTTGAAGTGTTTCTGGGAAATGCTAACACACATACTCTTCAAGAACCCTACAGTTTGCATTTAAATATCTGAGACAGAAGTTAAAGATAAGTAAAGAACACAAGATTTCCAAAGGGAAAATTCCAAAAGACATAACCATGGAAACCATTCAAAGGTCTTCTGAGAAGTGTCACGTTGAGGTGAGAAACAGTGGAACACATTATTGGGAAATAAATCCAAAAGCAGAGAAATGGAGCAAAGAAACTGAATGAATTGCAAACACATGAAGCGGTTTTTAACGACCAGGTGGAATAAGACGCAGTGAGCAGTGAAAATCAAGGCAGCCAAACCCTTCTGCTTTCATAATGGAAAGATGCAGACACAGTCCTGCCTCCTGTAGCCTTTCTCCATATGAACTGCATGCCATTCACATGCGTAGCTATAGGTTCTCCAATCAGACTAGCACCAGATTTCAAGATTGTATCCATTCGTATACATTTATTTGTCAGTTTACTCTTTGATTCAACAGCTGTTAGAAGGTATCTGATGACACATTTATTCACTCAGTCATTCAACAGTTATTGAGTATTTACCATGTGCCAGATACTCTCCAAGGAACTAGAGAGATTAAGTAAGAAAGATGGTAAATTACTTGTCATTACTCAGCTTGCTGTCTAGTTTATGTGGTACTAAGCAATATGTAAGGTTCAGGAAAGCATAAAATCTGGGTTTCCTAGTTTCAAGACACCATGGTTCCCCCAAGAGGACAAAATATATGCCTAGTAAGAATGAATTACTTATAGAAGACCTGTGTCCAAATTCCAAGCAAAATAATATAAGCAGTGTCACAATTCAACATATTTCCATGTTTCCACTTTATCTCTGTTCAAGATCATTCTCAACATTGTCTCTAACCTTTGACCTCTTTGCTAAGTTCCTTTGTCAGAGTAATCCTTAAAAATTGAATACCTTGAAATAAATTCATCCAGTGCCTGTCTCCATTTAACTCATTCCTTAACCCATTCCTTCAAGGACAAATTTGATTTTAGTTTAATTTCAAACTGTACTCACAGGACTTGCCATGATGATGTTGAGAAGAAAAGTATCTTTAAGTCTAATTATTCAGAGGGGTCTATTTGAAACATGCCTCTGAGCCAACTCACAGTTTCTAAAGCCATCTTCACACTCTCACCTTCAGGGTTGAACAAGCATTAACCAGCTCTACAAAACTTAGCCTAAACCTTAAAGCTCCATCTTCCAGAAGACTAGGAGAATATGTGGACAAAGAAAAAAAGAATGGAATGGGAAGAAAAATTTTGACCATATATCTTACCATAGCGTGAAAAGGCAGAGCAGAATCAGTCCCAGGTCAGAGACAATGATGAAACCCATCACTTTGCATGCTAAGTTGCAAACATAATTTTAAAACCTCCTTTTTCAAAGAGATAAGCTAGTAGCAAAGCTATGCGAAAGGTGAGGGACAGATTACTGGTAGCAGGTAGATCTGTCCTTTCTCTGTTTTCTATAGCTTTATTTATCACAAACAAACAAAAAACCCTCACGGCTTCATAAACAAAACGTGAATCCAACAGTGGCTAACCTTGAAGAAAGCATGATGGATAACCTTTGGAAGGACGCTGGGAAGTGAGCAGCAAGCTCTGGAAGTCTTAAGGAAGAGAGGCTGCAGACTGTACTCCAGTTTAATTTTCTTCAGTTTCTCACGGAATCAAAATCATTTTCACTTCGTAGAATTTTGATAGTAATTGGGTGATGAGCTACTCATTTGACAGAATTTTCTAATTAGTTAGGGAAAAAAAAACAGAGTCTTCAACATTGCTTTTCTTGTTTGCATTCCTTTGAGGCACAGATTACATATTGTAATTACCTTCCTTCACCATCATTTTCAGGTTTTTTTTTTTTTTTTATTGAAGGGCAGACAACATAGTCTCCATTTCTGGTCTAAGCTCACAGTTTTATACACAGTCCAATTCTTACCACTGTAAAGCTCAGTGACTTAAAACAACAATCACTCAATCACTCCACTATTCTATAATTGTATGGGTCAGCAGAATGGTCTGGGAAGAGCTGGGTGGCTCTTTGGTCATCTTACCTGGGATTATATGTATAACCCAGTAGAAAAATTTAGTTAGCCTAGGTTGCCATTGCCGACATGCTTGGTGGTTGGTGCTGGCTGACAAGTGATGTTGGACAGTGTTTGGGAAATTTTGGGTAACTGGGTCACTTGTCACCTTGGGTTGGTTCAAGGTTATTAGTGTGAAAGCTTTCTCAAGCTTATCAAAAACATCAAGAATGAGTGAGGCCAGCATAAAAGCTCTTCTCAAATTTCCACTCCCCCCCCCTTTTTTTAAAATTTAAACTCCTTTGGTTAAAACAAGTCACATGTTCTTAAACACAAATTTGAAGAACTTGTGGAATAGAGTCCATATCTTGATGAGAAATGTGGCAAAGTGACATTGCAAAGGACTGGGCATAAAGGAGAGGAATTTGTAAGCAAAGGGCTCGTGAAAAGACTCTCACTGACATCAAACCCCACAGTCCATGCATTGCCTCCAATAAAATGGAATGGTTTGGAGGAAACAAAGGAGACAGTGTGAAGCACTTCATGTTGCTGAAGGATGCTTTTCAGTTACATTCCCATAGTCTCAGAGGACCAGAAAAAAAATAACCCACATATGTGCCTTTAATTTATGAATATGCACTTACAAATTATATATACATACATGTACATATATGTGTTTGTGTGTGTGTGTGTAATGTTCCTCTAGTAACTAGGAATGCTACTACAGAGCCTGGGCTAGATCATGTCTAGACAAATGAATTAATAAAACCAGTTTTGACTTACTCATATGGTAGAGCATTTACGCACCAATTTGTAAGCTGACCTTTGTGGTCCTCTATAACACATACATATTATTATGTTCAAGCTAAATTAGTATGTAGAACTATGCCTGTTGATGTACTGCATGGATCATTTTATGTAAGGAGCATATGCTGGAGTTTTCAAGAGGGTTGGTAATGGCTGTTAAAGCACTGAATATTTTTCTAGGTAAGAGTACTATACATGGCATATATTTTTGACTGTATTAAACTTACATGGACATAAAAAGATAGTAGTTGAATGTGTGTTTCACCTATTAATCAGTTTGTAATGGAAAGCAAATATAGTTATGGTAAAGATACTATATCACAGTTTGCTCAAAAACTTAAAAATTACTCTAGGTAGATGAAGAGAAATATTTTAATTCAGAGAATGAAATACTTAGAATGCCGGTAGAGTCCTAGGAAATGGAGGTTAAGGGAAGTTGTGTTGAGATTTTCCACTAATGGTCTGCAGCACTTAAATAGGTGACTTGCAAGTAGCTAAGTATAAAGGGGTACAATTTTTTTTTTGCAGGTACAGTCTGATAAAGCCCATCCCCTCTCTTGTTGCTGTTGTAATAGTTTCCGCTTCTCTTCTACCTTCCAAATCTTTTTTTCCCTCGAAACAGGGTTTCTCTGTGTAACTCTGGCTGTCCTGGATTCACTTTGTAGACCAGGCTAGCCTCAAATTCACAGAAATCTACCTGCATCTGCCTCCCCAACTGCTGGGATTACAGGTATGTGTCACAACACCGGGCTCTTCCAAATCTTAAAAGGGGGCCTCTCACTGGTAGACTCTAGCCTGGAAGCCCACTAGCAATATAGCTCTTTGGTTTTTAGCTCCCTGGATGTAGAAAAATCATATAAAAAATGATACTCAACACTTGTTTCCAAAATAAAACTGCTCAATTCAAATGCTCCCACTTTCAAATCCCCTTAAACGATATAGTATCCACTACTCTTTAGACTGACCCAGTATTGTACAAATAAATCTTCAGTGAAATACAGAAATCAATAGTGTTTTGCTTTTTTCTTAACACAAATTTATTATTTTATCCATGTCACTATTAAACCTACAAATTAGCACTTTTCATAGCAATAATGTATTTCCTTCTTTTGGTATATTTAAGTACATCAGGGTTCTCATGCAAGTTAGTTTCCAATTTTTTTGTTATAAAATAGTTTGTAGAAATAAGCTACTTTTTCTTTTCTAAGTAAATTTCTCAAGTGTTATTTCCCAAATGAATTAATGGGTCAAAATGCATAATTAGTTCCTTACTGTCTTGTTAAAGCTAATACAGAATAGTAAAATGTTCTAATAAACATTATGCAGTGTAATATTACACCATATGGCATTAATCAATCTGTTACTAGCTTTTGCTTTCCTCTAGATATATAAGGGATTAAAATCTACAGTTTCACACTAACTGCCAAACAACTTAAGTCGCAAAGCAATATATAACAGGCTTTTAAAAATATTTATTTATTTATTTATTTATTTATTTATTTATTTATTTATTTATTTATTTATTTGCTTTCTCATCCTTCTTTCCTAAGTCTTATAATGCCTCTCTCTGATGTTTTGGCTAATGCTTTCTCCTAGAAGTTTACCTGCCTAAGTTGTGATTACTCCATCCTTGCATAAATTATCTAGTGTAACCCCATTTTGAACTCCCTGTCACAGAAAAGGAAAGGTCATTAAACATCACAGGCCATGACACAGGAGTTTTCAAGAGGCTTTGGGAGTTGACTTATACTCCTATCTTGAAAGAGGCCTAACATCTTCCAATTGCTTTTTCTTAGTGCCCTCAGAAGGTCAAGTCTGAAGCTGTGATTTGAGGTTATGCTAAGAAGTCACCTCTTGTAAGAGGCGAATCTAATTAAAAAATAATAATAATGCACCTTCTGGGCCTGCAAATGTTTAGAGTGTTTGCCTAACACACATAAGGCTCTGAGCCAGTACAACGTAAACCAGGCATGGAAGTACATAGCTATAATGTAGCATTCAGGAGGTTAGAAGCAGGAATACTAGCAGTTCAAGGTCATCATAAACTACTTAGAGAGTTTTAGGCCAGCCTGACAAATGTGAGACCCTGTCTCAAATAAAATCAAATAAAATATTAATGAAGTATCTCATCACAGATTGTCCTGGTATTTTTACCAGTTCTCACATAACACCAACGTTTTTCCAATTTTGAAGGGATCCATGCTCACTGAAGAAATGTAGAGAGGTATAGAAAAGAGTAAAGAAAAAAATCGTTCTTAATTCCACAATACACCAAAATAATCATTGTCAACATTCTCTAGTGTCATCCCCTTGGACTTTTCGATGATGTGATAATTGAATGCAAACCATGAATACAGTTGTACTGCACATTTATCGTGAGCATATTTTCATGTGTTAGCTTTTTGATGTCTCATTTCAATAGGAGTATAAATCCCATTGTGCAGATGTACTATAATTAACTAATACTCAGTTGTTTGATATTTGAGTTCTTTTTAGTTTAAACTATTGCAAATGATGCTCTAATAAACATCCTTAAGAAATCTTTGTCTACATGTCTGATCATTTTCTTAAGATAGATTTCAAAATATCACATTTTCTGAAGTAGGAGTGTTGTCGTGAATTAAACAATGTTTTCATTTAAGAATAACAAAAATGTAAGGATGTTGTCCTAGGAATAAAGCAGTCAAATATATAAGCACAGTTTTGTATATACTTTATGAGGCTTCACCTGCAATCAATATGTTGATTTTTCTAGAGGTTCAAGGATCCTTATAATAGGTATGTTAAGGTGATACTTAAGGGAGATGGGCATTTATAGATATTAATAGATATTTTCCTAAAAGAGCCATCTGTTCCATTTTTTATGGTACAGATACTACATTCCATCTTTTAGAACTGTGTCTTATTACCTGTTAGACTATGGGTTCCTTGAGGGAAATATCATTTATGACTTGACTCAACATTTTCCACAAAACTAAAAGCAAAGTTCTTAGCATACAATCAGTACCCAACAAAGGACCAATGAGTCAATAACCTAGGGGGAAAGGTACTAAATTTAACTGTCTAAAAAGTGATTTGATATATGTTTCATACCAATGGTGAATGGCATCAAGACCATTTACAAGGTGGATGAGAAAAATGAGGCATGTAAGTTTAGATAACTAAAAGGGACAATTATGTTAATGCATCTTTAGTTTCAATACAACTGTTCCATTTTCTGTGATATGGAGGGTTGCTTGTCTTTCAGATACTGAAGAATCTTTGCATCAGCCTCTAACCATCAATTACTTTCAGTACAGTAATTATAAGAACCACAATGACTTATTAATTCTGTGAGTAAAATAATATATATTATATATATTATTATATTATATATATATATATCCTATTTAATACCCCATCCCCATTAACTGCTTGCATTTTTTAAGAAAATTGGAAGAAAACAAATATATCATGGCAGGCACGTGTAGTAGCCTACACAATAGCCATCCCCACTTCTCTATGAGAATAGATTCATTTGGCCTGGATTGGCAATGTGCCAACCCTTAATAGGTGACTTTGATTAATGAAAAGCCAATCAAGACCATTCATTCCCCCTCCCTTTCCAGGTACAGATATATTCCACGTAACAACTGTTCAATTAGCGACTTTTTTTGTCATAATGACTTTGGAGAAATTATATCACTCTGAACTGGCTCCCTCTTCTTCTCAATCCATAAACTTTCTCATTCCCCAAACACAGTACACAATTATTCTGCAAGAAGTGATACAGCTTCACCAATTGAACTCAACATTCATTTACTTGTGAGAGCATGTCATATGGAACAAATTTGAATTGAGTATCATGTTTGAATGAGCCCCGAATGTTCTTCTCTGCATATGGCACAAAGGGAGGGGGCTAGAGGGTTAGCATTTGAATTCCTTTAGCTTTCACACACTGCACATTCGACTTCACTTGTTTCAGAGCCTTCTCATGCCCAACTTTTTTCTTACCTTTAAAGTGATTTCTAGGCTATTCAATTTTATTTAGAGTAAAAAATAGCCACAAATCCACCCTCTCCCAAACTGAAAAAATTGCCAATAGTATAAACCGAATAATTGGCCTTCTGAAAAATAACCCCTTTGCCTTTTCCTTCACTATCCCTACCAATACTATTTTTCCTTTTTTTTATTTTAATTTTTATTAATTACACTTTATTCACTTTGTATCTCCCAATAAATCTCTCCCTCCTCCCCTCCTCCTTCTCCACACATGCCCTTCCCCCCCATTGATAGGGGAGATCTTCCTCTTTTTCCTTCTGATCCTAGTCTATCATCTTTCATCAGGAGTGGCTGCATTGTCTTCCTCTGTGGCCTGGTAAGGCTGCTCCTCCATCAGGGGGAGGTGATCAAAGAGCAGGCCAATCAGTTCATGTCAGAGGCAGTCCCTCTTCCCATTACTATGGAACTCACTTGGACACTGAACTGCCATGGGCTACATCTGTGCAGGGGTTCTAGGTTTTCTCCATGCATGGTACTTGGTTGGAGCATCAGTCTCAGGGAAGACCCCTGTGCTCAGATTTTTTGGTTCTGTTGCTCTCCTTGTAGAACTCCTGTCCTCTCCCTATCTTATTATTTCCCACATCTTTTGTAAGATTCTATGCACTCTGCCCAACAGTTGGCCATAAGTCTCTGCATCTGCTATGATATTCTGCAGGGCAGAGCCTTTCAGAGGCCCTCTGTGACAGGCTCCTAACTTGTTTCCTATTTTCTTCTTCTTCTGATGTCCATCTGCTTTGCCTTTCTGGCTGGGGATTGAGCATTTTAGCCAGAGTCCTCGCTCTTGATTAGTTTCTTTAGGTGTACAGATTTTAGTAGGTTTATCCTATATTATATGTCTACATGAGTGAGTATATACCATGTGTGTCTTTCTGCTTCTGGGATAGCTCACTCAGTATGATCCTTTCCAGTTCCCACCATTTACCTGCAAATTTCATGATATCATTGCTTTTTTTATTGCTGAGTAACATTCCATTGTGTAGATGTACCACAATTTCTGTATCTATTCCTCAGCTGAGGGGCATCTGGGTTGTTTCCAACTTCTGGCTATTACAAATAAAGCTGTTACAAACATGGTTGAGTAAATGTCCTTATTGTGTACTTGAGCCTCTTTTGGATATATGCCTAGGAGTGGTATAGCTGGATCTAGAGGAAGCACTATTCCTAGTTGTATGAGGAAGCATCAGATTGATTTCCTGCTTGGTTGTACAAGTTTACATTCCCACCAGCAGTGGAGGAGGGTTCCCCTTTCTCCACAACCTCTCCTGTATGTGTTGTCACTTGAGTTTTTGATCTTGGTCATTCTGGTGGGTGTAAGGTGAAATCTCAAGGTTGTTTTGATTTGCATTTCCCTGATGGCTAATGATATTGAACATTTCTTTAAGTGTTTCTCTGCCATTCGATATTCTGCTATCAAGAGTTGTCTGCATAGCTCTGTTCCCCACTTTTTAACTGGATTACTTGATTTGTTGCTTTTCAACGTCTGTAGTTCTTTATACATACTGGGTGTTAGCTTTCTGTCAGATAAAGGGTCGGTGAAGATTCTTTCCCAATCTGTAGGCAGTCCTTTTGTTTTGATGACAGTGTCCTTCGCTTTACAGAAGCTTTTCATTTTCATGAAGTCCCATTTATTGGTTGTTGCTCTTAGAGCCTGTGCTGTTGGTGTTCTATTCAGGAAGTAGTCTCCTGTGCCAATGAGTTCTAGGGTCTTTCCCACTTTTACTTCTAACCGGTTTAGTGTGTCTGGTTTTATGTTGAGGTCTTTGATCCACTTGGACTTTAGCTTTGTGTAAGGTGATAAATATGGATCTATTTTCATTTTTCTGCATATAGATATCCAGTTGGACAAGCACTTGTTGAAGATGCTGTCTTTTTTGCATTGAATGGTTTTGGCTTCTTTGTCAAAAATCAAGTTTCCATAGGTGTGTGGGTTCATTTCTGGGTCTTCTATTCGGGTTCCATTGATCCATTATTCTGTTTCTATGCCAATACCATGCAGTTTTTATTACTATTGCTCTGTAGTGCAGCTTGAGGTCAGGGATGGAGATACCTCCAGATGATCTGTTGTTGTAGAGGATTGTTTTGGAGATTCTGGGTTTTTTGTTTCCCCATATGAAGTTGAGTATTTTTCTTTCGAGGTCTATGAAAAATTGTGAAGGTATTTTTTTTTAAATTTTTTTATTTTTTGTTATCAATCACAGGTTAGGTACTTTGCATC
>CM053742.1:9227423-9243913 GCA_028658305.1 Pachyuromys duprasi
CTGTTGGTGGACTTGGAGGGGGCGGGGAAGAAGGAGATGAGGGAGGGAGTGGGAGGGTAGGAGGGAATGGGGGAGGGGGCTATGCCTGGGATTCAATGTACCTAACCTGTGATTGAGATAAAAATAAATAAATTAAAAAAAAACAGATATATCTGTATCTGTATCTATATCTATATATCCATTTAGAAGAACTACAAATTAAACCAAGACCACTGGTTTTTTTTTTTCCACGCAACATCTCCATGACCAGCACAGATCACACTTTGTGATTTTCATTTGTAGCCAAGCATACCTTCAAACAAAACAAAACACAAACAAACAATAAAAAATGGAAATGCCATTTCTAATTCCACAGGCTCCTTCAGAACTTAACCACAGCCTCACCAAAAGGTGGATTTTATGTTACTTCCTTGAGAACACTAGATTAGCCTTTGTGACAGTCTTATTAGTGTACAATATTAGTTTTGAATACTATTTAGCTTCAGTTGGTGATAGGCGTACCTTTGACTTGGAGTGTGCTTATATCCCTTTACCACCAATGACAGATTTTGTTACTGTCATGTAAGGAGTTTGACTACCCCATGGCTGCCATATTGGAAATGCCACATAGAGAGAGCACATGGAGATGCCCATGGAGACCTAGTTGTTTGGCTGGAGCTGTTCATGTCTTCCCAGTTGGGACTGAAAACCTGTGAAAGATTAAGGCAGCCAAAAGACTTTAGCCCTGTCCTCCATCCAATTTCAGTCACACCAGTCACTGGGATGCAACCTTTTAGGAAGCAACAGGCAATCTTCCACCTCAATATCAGACATGTAGTTAACATGTTTTTTCTTCTCATATAAGCCTTGAACTGAGAAACTCAAGGCTCTGTTGGCCAAGGAGACAGTGAACATGAGAGGCAGTCACTGACAACCAATGCAAAGCTCAAAGAGACAGAAAACGAGGAAAAAATTCTCTATCAATAAAATCTGAGGTCCTATGTTTTCAATTAAATTTTAAGTAAAATTATATTTTTCACATTTCAAATACCAGCAAAGATCTGTAGCTAAAAGATTTGTAGCTAACAGTGACTAACAGGCATCCTAATCATATTAGATATTAACTAATAATAACTAAATCTGGACACCTACTATGTATCATGGGCTAAGTAAGTTAATCACTGTACTACCATATGCGAAATGTATTATAATCCATTAAAAAATCTCCTCCTGAGGGGGAAGGACCCTTGCCAGGCCAGAGAGGAAGACAATGCAGCAGCTCCTGATAAGACCTGATAGACCAGGATCAGATGGAAAGGGAGGAGGTCCTTCCCTATCAGGAGACTAGGAGAGGGGCATAGGGAGAGAAGAGGGAGGGAGGCTGAGGCTAGGAGTTGATGAGGGAGGGGCTGCAGCGGGGATATGAAGTGATTAAATTATAACAAATAAATATATAAATAAAATTAAATTTAAAAAATCATGTCAAAACAACACAAATGAATTAGACCTAGCAGACTACCTCTCAAGTCATAGATATTTTTATATTGTTTTTTATCACACATAATTGTTTGTGTGTATGTGTGCCACACTGTATGTGTGTGGAGGTCAGAAGACACCTTGTGGGAGTAGGTCACCCCTTTCTATCATGTGGGTCTTGGGGAATGGAACTGAATTTGTCAGGTTTGACAGCAGAGTTCTTTACTGGATGAGCCATGTCACCAGCTCTTATTTGATTTTTTTCTTTTTCTTTTCTTTTTGTTTTTTTTTAAGTTTAAAACATTTTGAATTTTCTTTATTTTAATTTATTTATTTACTTTACATCCCACGGGCGCCCCTCCTTCCTCTCCTCCCAGTTCCCCCTTTTACTCCTCTCCCCTCAGAAAAAGGAGACCGCCCCCCCCCCATCAACCCTCCCCAGCACATCAAGTCACATCAAGACCGAGCATATCCTCATTCCCTGAGGCAAAACAGCACTGCCAAGGGGAAGTGATCCAAAAGCAGGAAATAGAGTTCATGTTAGAAACAGCCCCACCTTCTACTCCCCTTATTCACTTTACATTATGACCATAGCCCCTCCCTCCTCTATTCCTGGTCCCACCCTCCCACTCTCTTCCCCTTTTAACCTTCCCCTTCTCCACAGAAAAGGGGAGCCCCCACCACCCTAGTAACCCAGCCTGGCACATCAAGTCGCATCAGGACTAAGCACATCCTATTCCACTGTGGCAAGACAGGGCACCCCAGCTAGGGGAAAGTATCCCAAAGCAGGCAACAGAGTTCCTGTCAGGGACAGTGTCCGCTCTAGTTGCTAAGAAATCCTCATGAAAACAAAGATGCCCAGCAGCCTAGGTCCAATCCATGCTTGCTCTTTGGTTGATGGTTCAGTCTCTCTGAGCTCCCATGGGCCTAGGTTAGTTAACTCTGTTGGTCTTTTTGTGGAGTTCTTGTCCCCTCCGGGTTCCTCTGTCCTTCCCTCCCCCATTTTTCCAGAAGACTACCCAAGCTCCGCCTAATGTTTGACTGTGGGTCTTTGCATCTGTTTCCATCAGCTGCTAGATGAATCCTCTCAGAAGACAATTATGCTAGGCTCCTGTCTGCGAGCATAGCAGAGTATCATTAATAGAGTCAGGGTTGGCTCTCTCCCACGGAGTGGGTCTCAGGTTGGGCCAGGCATTTGTTGGGCATTCCCTCAATCTCTGCTCCATCTTTATCCTTGCATGTCTTGTAGGCAGTGTAAATGTTGGTCGAAGGTTTTGTGGGTGGATTGGTGTCCCCCCACCTCCACTGGAAGTCCTGCCTGGCTAAGAGGTGGCCACTTCAGTCTCCATGACACCTGTTACTAGGAGTCTCAGCTAGAGTCACCCCTATATCCTTCCAGGAGCCTTCCCTGTCACAGGTCTCCAGCTTGTCATGGATAAACCTCCCGTTGCTTTCCCTTCTCTCTTCTAGCCTTCTCGCCTCTCGAATCCGCTCTCTCCACACCTGATCTCCCACCCTTATCTCCTCCCCACACTCTCTCCTACCCAGTTCTCTCTCTCCATCCATTTCTGATGACTATCCTACTTCCCTTTCTGAGTGAGAGTCAAGCATCCTTCCTCAGGTCCTCCTTGTTACTTATCTTCTTTGGGTCTGTGGATTGTAGTAAGGTTATTCTGTATTATATGGCTAATATCCACCTCTAAGTGACAACATAACATGCCTATCTTTCTGAGTCTGGGTTACCTCACTCAGAATGATTTTTTTTCTAGTTCCATCCATTTGCCTGAAAATTTAATAATTTCCTTGTTTTTAATAGCTGAGTAGTATTCCATTGTGTATCCATTGTTTGTTTGAGGGACATCTGGGTTGTTTCCGGTTTCTGGCTATTACTAATAAAGCTGCTATGAACATAGTTGAGGAAGTATCCTTTCTGAATGGTAAATACCTTTTGTGTATATACTGGGTCTTGAGGTACAACTATTCTGAATTTTCTGAGAAAGTACCAGGTTGGTACTTCCACAGTGGTTGTACAAGTTTACATTTCCACCAGCAATGGAGGAGGGTTCCCCTTGCTCCACATCCTTGCCAGCATGTGCTCTCATTTGAGTTTTTTGATCTTAGCCATTCTGATAGGTGTAGGATGGAATCTTGGAATCATTTTGTTTTATATTTCCCTGATGACTAAGGATATTTCTTAGATATTCCTTTGTTGAGAATTCTTAGTTTAGCTCTGCACACATGCACACACCCCTTTTTGAGACAGTGTTTCTCTGTGTAGCCTTGGCTGACCTCAAACTTACAGAGATCCACCTGTGTATCTGCTTTCCCAAGTGCTGGGATTGCAGGTGTGTGCCACCACACCCCGCAGTACCCCATTTTTAATTGGATTATTTTGTTTGTTGGTGTTTAATTTCTTGAGTTCTTTATACATTTTGGATATCAGTCTTCTGTGGGATATAAGGTTGGTGAAGATCTTTTCCAAATCTGTAGTCTGCCGTTTTTTTCTATTTGCAGTGTCTTTTGCCTCTCATGTGATTTTTTTTTTTAAGGTTTGTTTATTTATCATGTATATTGTTCTGTCTGCATGTACGCCTGCACGCCAGAAGAGGGCACCAGATCTCATTATAGATGGTTGTGAGCCATCACGTGGTTGGTAGGAACTGAACTCAGGACTTCTAGAAGGGCAGCCAGCGCTCTTAACCTCTGAGCCACGTCTCCAGCCCAAACTGTGTAGCCCAGGCTGGCTTCGAAATTGTGATCCTCCTGCCTCTTTTTCCTCCTTCAGCAAATACTACCAGTGTGTGCCACCACAACCAGCCTGATTTTTTTTAAGGGCAGGGGTCTCACTCTTTTTTTCCCCCATGACAAGATCTCACCAACCCAGGCAGACCTCGAACTCGTGACAAACTTTCTCCCTTCTTCCTTTTCCCTCCCTCTCTTCCTTCTTTTGTTCCTCCCCTTTCCCCTCTTGTGCTAGTAGGGATAGAGTCAGGGCTTCATGAAAGGAAGGCAAGTACTTTGCCAATGAGCAGCAATCTCAGCCCCAAGCTGCTTCTTGATAGTTATTTCCAAACAAATATTTTCAAGCTCACATATAAGAAAAATAACATCAAGTAGTAGACGATTTGTAAGCAAACATGGATATCTGGGGACACTATTATGCCAATTTGAGTTAGAGATATTCAAAGTAGAGTCTGCCTTTAGAAAATGTAGTACGGACACTTTTTACAAAATCATGAGATTAAGAATTGTGAATCCCACCCCTGGCAACAAACAGAGAGACACTTTGTTGCTGTTGTTCTGAAATCAGTCAGGGGCAGAGCAGATGGCAGTCCTTTTTCATCCTAGCTTGATGCCTGGCTTGGTGGCCAAAACTGTCTTATGCCCAGGACTCATAAAAATCCAGTCCAATACAATCCAGGCAGCACAACTCAGGAGGAGGAAGACAGACAGAGAGGCCTGTGGAAAAGCCATGCTACCCAGAGACCTGCCCTCCAGTGATGACACAGGTGGACCATAGACATTTGCTTGATGTCAAGCCACACAGCACGGATGGAAGATGTCACCTAAGGGCCTGCCAGCCCTGTGGCTAGCCTCCAACAGGAGCCGCAACAAAGTTCGGGTGTGTGGTGGTCAGATGGGAGAAAAGGAGAAGTGGAGCAGTTTTAGCATTATGAAGAGAGATGGAACGGAAGACTCAAGGGGAACGAGAAGTAGAGTGTCATGAATGGCTGGCCCTGTCACTTGGCTCCATGATGAGGCCCCAGCCCTAACTCCTGCTACGGGCCATGTCTGGGTCTGTGACTACTGAGTGGCACAGTTTAGTGTCAATGTCTGTGGCTCATTTTACCACTCGAAAACATAGGCACATCCCCAGTCAGGGCAGCCTGTAGGGATCACGTGGATGTCCAGGGGATGTACATAACTGTCCCTGCCCAACTTCACCTCGCCTGGAGCACTTTTGAAAGATGGCCCCGACCTCTCATCGGCACCAGCACTTGGGAGCTGGCTCTGGAGGCATCGGTATGGGTGAGCTGGCCAGGACAGCTGACCTTACCTTCTGCTGATGGCAGCAGTGGGTGGCCTAGATGAAGCAGTGCTGGTGAGCTCACCCTGGTGGTGTGGATAAGAGAGAACCAGCAGGCTGACCAGCTCAACTATCACCCAGACCCTGATCCAGGGCTCTGAGTTGGCCCACCCCAAAATCTATATCATTTGTGAACTGTTAGGGTGTGCAAAAGGGCCAGTCCTGCTGATCCAAAGCTGCAGGATCTCCATGACACAGGACAACAACAGGATACCCAGGAGGAGTCCCAGTGAGGATCCAATATTGATGGTATCACAGAAGACAGAGACCTCAATCCAGACCAGTGACTCATTACAGTGAATATTTGCAAGAGAAGATGTGAGGCTAGATGGATATAATGTGTGACACACAGTGATGTACTACATCTTCAACCATGAGATGTTTTCAATGCTTTGGTGTATGTATGTGTGTGTTATTTTGGGTAGGAGGTTGCACAAACAAAAACCAGATACGCGGGGAATGGGAGATGAGTAGGACTGTGTTGCATGATGTGAAACTCAACGATTTAATACAAAGTTAAAAAAGAATTTTGAATCAAACACTCTATCCTACATGCAATCAGATGCTTTAGCTGCTTTTATAAGTGTGAGAAAATCTTGTTTTGCACCTATTAGTTACCAATACACTCTGTAAAATCTGATGCACTTATGCCCTGTCCATCCCATCATACGCTGTAAATAGATGCAATATAATTTTTCACTTAAAAATGAAAAACTTTAAAAAGTCCTCAGCGAACATTTTAGAGTCAGTGTTTAAAGAGTAAAGCAATGCCAGTGACCTAAAGTTCATTACACATACACGGATAAAAGAACAAAATTTGGTTTCAAGCCAGCATATGTGTTGTAAGGAGGCTTTTTCTCTAAAATAATTGCAGAATTTGGCCTTCTAGCCTTATTCCTGCAGCTGAAGTGAGCTTAAAAGGTGGACACTGGATAGGTCCTGTGCTCAAGATGAAACACTCTAGGGGTGTTACTGAGCCAGACGCCCTCGCCCCTCTGTTACCCTCTGCTCCTATTCTCCCTGTCTCACTGAGCTCTGGCCTCACTCTGTGTCTTTTTCAAATGTGTCTACTTTTGTAGCTTATGGCTTGTAGTTTCTCAAGCCTTCCTCTAACTGGCTTCTTCCCTCCTTTTGGATCCCAGCAAAAACATCACCACTTCAGAGATGTTTTCCCAATTTGCCATATGTAGTCCTACTCTTTATTACCATACCCTGTTTTTGTCCCAAGTGGAGCACATCACACTGTAAATGATCTTAGTCATTTGTTTTTGGTATCTTCTTTACTTTGTTTCTCCTCCTAGATCGCATAGTCTCTGCTGCCTTAGTTTTAATATGTAATGATCTGCTCCTAAACCTATAGGCTTTACCATCTCTTACTTATTTACTCTTGATTTTCTGAGTTGTCCATTTGGTCTGGGTTCCACTGAGTACTTGACTGATATGGAAGAGTCTGTGCATACATGTGCTATCAACCTGGATGGGTTGAGCCTGGCTGCTTATAACAGCCTCCGTGGGAGGGCTGGATTACTGGGGCCTTCTCTGCATCTTCCCTCACCCTCTTGTAGAGTCACCCAGCCACAGTCACACGGTAGCTGTTGTGTGTCAAGCACTTGAGTGAAGAAGTCTGATGGCTTCTTGCACTAAGCAAGGAATTGTAGTGTCACTTCTGCTGCATTCTTTTGGTCTAACAAGTCCAAGAACAGCCGAATTTCAAGGGTCCTGAAATAGACTCAGCTCCACCACTGGAGGAGCTACAAAATGTCGGTGGCCATCATTGCATGTTGGCACTGCCTTGCCAGATCGCAACCACGTGAGGGCAGGGCCTTGGCTTTGCTCCATAAAATGGTGTTTGGAAACTACTACTCCATGGCTGGGACTCAGCTACATTCTGGTCACTCTCGCATTCAATCCTCACTTTGGGTTAAGTTATTCAAGATGTGGCAATTCTGCCTTTCACATTAACCTACTCTGGAATGCAACCACCAACTGAGAAACTGTCGCTTGAGAGAAAAATTACCCAAACTGGAATGGCAGCCGGGGAAGAAGTAATATGAGAAACTTCAAATTAAAGAGTGAGGGCGAAAATCTGTCAAGATCTGTGAGATAAAAATCTTCTCGAAAGGGCACATCTGACAAGACTACATTTTCATAGGCAGTCCTGACTGGAAAGGAGGTCAGGACAGCGCTCTTGTCCTCCCTCCCGCCCAGGCTTGGGGAGACAGTGGAGAGATTTTGATGAGAACTAAATTGGATCCCCAAAAGCTGGAACTTTACATCCTATCTTTAAAAGAAGATAAGAAAAAGAACTCTGTTAAGATGGTGAACAGTTTTGACAAGAGCAGCCGCATCTCTTCTGTGGACTTGGATTAGGCTATGAGATGTGCTTCCTCTCCTCTAACCTTGGCTGCTTCAAAGACTTCTCCACTGAGATTTGCTCCATGTTTCAGAAGTAAGTCACTAAATTAGCCAGGTCTTCAGCAAGCATTTAGAGCCAATCTGCTAAAATTTCAAGGTTGTACTAGACAGCTTAGGGATAGGAAAAAAAAAAGGAGGGCTGTGTTTCAGAGAACTTCTAAGGGACATACAGTCCCCAAGAGAGGCTGACAGCAAATGCAGAAATGCTGTCGGCTGGAAGTGTTCCCCCCAGCTGCAGTCATGGATCCTTCCTTGAGAGAGGGTTTGAGGAGTACCCCTTCCAAGTCTATCACAATGAACCCTTAATTGAGCAAGTCAAACACTGAGGCACTCTGCTCAAGTCTTTGTTTGCTTTTCTTTTGGTGTGTGTGTGTGTGTGTGTGTGTGTGTGTGTGAGAGAGAGAGAGAGAGAGAGAGAGAGAGAGAGAGAGAGAGAGAGAGAGAGAGAGAGAGAGAAGATGCATACATGTATGTAAGTATATGGAGGCGAAACAAGGTAGAGATCTACTTTCTTTCATGCCCTACCTCTATTGATGTCAACCTTATTTCATTGAGACAGGATATCTCATTGAATCCCAACTGAGCTAGACTGGCTGGCCAGAGAACTGGGGGAATTCACCTATTACAATCCTACCCTCATCTCTGGCAGTAAACTTACATATGCAAGCTGTTTCACTTAACTTTTACATGGATAGTGAGAATCCAAAGTCAGCTTTATATTCTCATATAGCAAACTGTTTGCCCACTGAGCCATCCCCACAGCCCTCTGAGTTTGGAGTCTGTCTGTCTGCCTGCCTGCCTGCCGTGCCTGCCTTTCTGTCTCTCTCTCCCTCCCTTTTTAAGATGGGGTTTTAATTTATATTTCAGACTTACCTGGAAATTTCCAGAATCCTCCTGTCTCTGTCTCCTGAGGGCTGGGATTGCAGACACAAACCACCACACCCTGTTTGTATTGTGTTCTGTTTGTGTTATTATGCAATGAGATATTTATGTCAGCTCCTTTTTGAAAGATGAAATATTCATGTTACTGAAGCTCAAAGTTATAAGACCCATACATGACCATAACAGGATTTCGACAAATGTTAATCTAAGTGCTCTTATTCCATGCCAGGGTTAACATGTATTATTTTATTCAGTCCCTACTACAACCGTAGTAGGTAGCTATAGTTATGTCTGTATTCACATCCTGAGAAACTGAGGCATGAGGAGGTTAAGTTTTTATCCAAGGTTACAGAGCAGGTCAGAATGTCCCTAGATTTCCTTATAATTTCATTAACTTGTGGTGTGCTTTGTGCCTTTTTTTTTCTGGGTTGCTGATCTGCTTCAGGGGAAGGAGGACTCCTTTTGACACTTCCAAGCAAAAGTACATCCAAGACACGTTCAAATGAGAGCCATGCTGTTTCCACAAACCTTTCTTCACTGACCCTGACCCCATGCAGAGTCAACCTGTCAAGAATTCCATTCCTCTTACTGCCCTGAATCCCCTCCTTGCTGGAATCCTGACAAGTCATCTCTTTTGTTCTGCCTATAGATAAGAACAGTCCTGCAGAAACCCTTTCTTGCCTGTTTGTCTGTCATGATCTTCCCCCTCAAAGTAGGCAGCCAGGTCCAAGGCAGAGAGCCAAGGAGAGGGAAGGAGACCGCAGAATCTAAACTGCCTTAGGAGCCTTCGTTAAGAGATCCTGGGCAACTGATACATAGGAATGTGCACTGAATCCAGCAGCCTCCAATCAGCTTTATTTCAGACAAATTAAGGCTGACTGTGGAAGGAGAGGGGGACAAAAAGCCCCACCCTCACTTTTTCTTGGACATAACTACTCAGCTTCTATCTGAGCAGCTTCCAGCTGGAGTGGCTCCACAGATGACCTCAACTCACGTCCTTGTTCTACCTAGGGTAAAGCTAAAGCCTAGCCCTGCTGGCGACTCTCCTACAAGGTCATATTGTCCTTTAATAGCAGGTCCAGGCCTACGACAGTCATACAAATAAAAGTGCTTTTCAACCAATAGACAGCAGAGTTTCCTGTCTTCTGTCTGACCCTGTCTTCGGACCATCTTTTACATGTTTGCCACACCTTTGTGCTCTCTTTGTCATTAATTGCTTCAGATTTCCCTGAAGTTGACAAGTATTAGCAACAAAACTGATTGACAAAGGACATCTTGTAAATCAGTGCATCCCAGTTCATTCACCCATGATGGGTGCCTGTAGAGGTTAATGTTGTAAACTTGACAGTATCTAGAGTCCCCTAGGAGACACACCTCTGGGCACTTCTGTGGGGGAGTGTCTAAACCGGGTGAATTGAAGTGGGAAGAGCCACTGTGAATGTGGGTGGTAGCATTCCATAGGCTGGTGTCCTAGATGGAATAAAAAAGCAAAGTGAGTGACCTACCTGCCTTGTTCTCTCTACTTCTTGACTAGATTTGATGCCACCAGTCACCTCCAAGTCCTGCTGCCTTGCTTTCCCACCATGTTATACTGCACTCTTGAACTAAGCCAAACCCAACTCTTCTAGCCTTCAGTTGCTTTTGTTAACAAGAAAATAACTAATATAGGGATGAAAGAACTCTGAGTTCAAGTTTCTCCTCTGGGGCTTCCCAGCTGGCTGCATGAGTTCCTTCACCTTCCCAGCTGGGAAATGGAAGTGAACCCCACACCAACATAGGGATACACTTGGAAGGCCTTTGGCCATCCAAACAAGCTAAACCAAGCTGTGTTCATTATTGCTCCCTTACCATACTCAGAGAAAATATTTCTTCAGTTGCTCATCTTCTGAGGATATAGAGGTCTCCTGAATGCTGGTTGAACTTTTTTCCTGACAGTGTCTCTGAGCAAATCCCTCATTTTTCCACACTTGTATTTCGGACCAAGGAAGCATCAAATGGATAGCTTTGTTAGTTTGTAGACCTTGTTTACATGATAACCTTGCCATAGATAACTCAGAACTCCTTTTCTGTGAATATCTCCCACTCTTTGAGGCAGACATTATTCTGATTGTGACCACAGATTTGTGTGGCCTGTTCTTAAACTCCACCTGAATGGGATCATGAGGCACACCCTTGAATTAAGCTTTTTGTTGTTGTTGCTGTTGTGGTCAGATACCATTTGGTGTCTGAAGGACTCATCTATTGTGTGTGCCAGTTTTTTTTTTCTTTTTTACCTACGATTCCATTAGTGAACAAAGAATTTTTATACAGTTTGGCTATTATAAATCAAGCTGATATGTGAGCACCTTTGGTAAACATAAGATTCCTTTCTTTGGAGTTTATTCCCAGAGGTATGGGTTAGAGGAGATGCTTCTCTTTGGCTTTAGCAGAGACTGCCAACCAGCTTTCTAAAGGGATCACACCGTTTTGAGTTCCTGTCAACAATGTGTGGGAGGTCTTGTGCCTCTGTACTTGTCAGCATTTGGTATTGTCACAGCATGGTTTTAAGTCCTGCTTTCATATTTGCATATCCCCTGTGCTCTGAGGAGAAGGATTTCTGGTTGGCCTGAGGGGTATGGGTGGGAACTGCAATTGTGGGTGGTGGGTTGGTTGAAACACCTCTATCATTAGGGGACAGGGCTTAGCAATTGTCCCAGTAGTGCAGTCTCAAAGAGGAGCACCCATAACGTGTTTTCCTGAAGGCTGGTTCCGCAGAAGATGTTTTTTATTGGCAGGGATACTCATTCCTCCAGCAGACTGTACTTGAGTTATAGACACAATGGGTCTTTCTCTTGGACACACAGACCACTCTGATGCTTTTTCTGGATTAGAGCTGCTGCAGCATTTCCAGTCATTTGATTTTCAAGTAACAACATGTCAGTGTAACTACTGCTCCCCTAACATGTTTGCCAGTTGAAAGAGAAAGTTGAGAATACTGACCAAGACAAACAAGCAAACAAACAAAAAACAAAAACAAAAACAAACAAACAAAAAACCCCCCAAACTTTATTAAGATGAGGGTACCCAAATCACATGGTTGATGTTTTGTTTGGCTTGTGGATGACCCTGTTTAAGGAGCCTGTTCTATCAGCACAACAGCCTCCACCCTCCATAGGTCAGCTATGCCCACTTACAGATGAGCAAGAGTTCACTGGTTGACTCTTAGCACTCCCTCATTGAGAGAGGGGACGAAGAGGACCACTGGATGCTCACCTGAAATTCCAGTCTCTCCTCTCAGTGATTTGTATGCAACTCTGCCCTACTTGCAATTGCTGCTGAAGTACCAAGGCTGGGGAAGGTTAACTGAAGGAGAGTCCACATAAGCCATCACCTCTGCTGGGTGAAGACATTCCAGTGCAGCAACTGTGGGGTCACCCACACTCAGTTGGCCACTCAGCACTCATGCTCTATAAGTAAGACTGATAAATTCATTGATTTCCCTGGATGAACTGAGGTGGAACAGTACTTTTGTTTATCAATTAAGACCTTATGAGGAAGGAATAGATGGTGTTAATGTCTCTGCATGGACTGTATTTATGCAACACTCCTTTTTTTTTAAACTCAAAGGGATATTTTTTAAGTCACAAAGTCCAATTAGCCATTCTTAAACCACCACATCACATACCCTTAACCCCAAAGGCTTTTAGCTGATATTTTGAATTTTAGGCTTTCCCCCCTTTTATATATACACACACACATATATGGGGAAATAAAAATATATTTATTACATTTATTCACTTTGTATGCCAGCTGTAACCCCTCCCTCATCCCCTCCCAATTCCATCTCCCTTCCTCTTCTCCTCCCTGCCCCTCCCCAAGTCCACTGGTAGGGAATGTCCTCTTCCCCTTTCATCTGACCCTAGCCTCTCAGGTCTCATCAGGAGTGGCTGCATTGTCTTCCTCTGTGGTCTAGTAAGGCTGCCCCCACCCCTCAGAGGGAAGTGATCAAAGAGGCAGCCACTGAGTTTGTGTCAGAGACAGGGCCTGTTCCCCTTTACTAGGGAACCAACCCACTTGGAGATACTGCTCAGCAATTAAAAACAAGGAAAGCATTACATTTTCAGGCAAATGGTGGGAACTAAAAAAGATCATCCATGCAACACTCTTTAAGCACAGACACTTCCAAAAAAAGCCAATCCATTAAGCAGGTGAGCTACCAAGCATTTTACTGCATAGTTCCTCAGTTCTGTCTTGATTTTTGCTGCAAAAATAATAGAGAAACCGGAGTTTAGGTCCTTACTAAAGTCTTATTTGGGGGTTCATTTTGAGCAACCCTATCTATATCAGAAACTTTTGATATCCCAAGAAGAAAATCATGACTGAAGCTGGTAGGTAGCACTCAGGGACTTGAACACCGAATGCTTCAGTGTGAATGGGGACTGTTCCACTTGGCAATTATACTATCTAGGCATATAAATTGGTATTATGAATGTTCAATTTCAAATCATCAATGAACTGCATAACCTAAAATATATCTTTCAAAGACGTGCTAGGGTAAAATTAGTTGAGGTAGCAAATATAAAAGCACCTAACAGATAGTGGGCACTCAGTGACTATTGTGTACCTAATATTCAAAGTGGGAGGAGAAGCTAGAGTCCCTTCAGCAGGTGAATGAATGATTCAACAAAAGGTGGTGCATCTACACGGTGAATAACTACTCAAAAATATAAGGGAATAAATTACGGATATGGTAAACATAACTTTAACCAGTCTGGGGAGAATTATATATGGCAAATGAGAAATCCTGAAAGGATTGCATTGATGCAACCTCTTAGTAATGTCAACATTTTAGAAAGGAAGACTTGATTAGAGGCTGCCAGAGTTTAAGGATAGAACATGGGTGAGAAAAGGGTGGGTATGGTTATAAAAGGGCAATATGAAGGATTCTATACTAGCTAAAATGTTTGGTGTTGTGACTATAATTCTGGACAGACAGACCTATACATGTGATATAATTGCACAGAAAACACACACACACACACACACACACACACACGAGAGTACAAAGAAATTGGTGACGTCCCTTTAAGAGCTATGGGTTGCTAATAGTCTGATGGTGATGGTATTATAGAGCTTTTGTAAAATGTTACCTTCATACCTCTGGATTCAATCTCTGTTTCTATGACTTCAAATAAATGTGCAGTTGCCTAAATTGTTTCAATTAAAAGTATTCCTGTAGCACATATTGTGAAAAGTTGTAATAAGCCGTTTTTCATAACAAGCTCAGTTTAATAACTGAAAACAAAGAAGAAACATACAGTCTGATTAAATCTACTTGCAGATTTCTGGATCAATCTTAACTTGAAAAATATTAAAATGTGGTTATGAGGGAAGGGAAAATTGCAGGTTAAATGAAGGAAAATATGATAGTTTCTAGCAGCTGTCTCTCTTGCCCTTCCATCTTCTATCATTTCTATAACTTCCTGCTCTCTTTAGACACTTTCAGACTCTCAGGAACCCCAGTTCTCAAGGAATGAAAACCCAGGGAGAAACTAAGTCCCGCTAGACTGCTGCTGTCTTGACCAGTTTATGCATTCACTTCATTGATTCTCTGTCCTCTCTGCCTAACACCTATCTCTCACTTAAATTTGAGCCCTAGCATAGTGATTAATGTGTAGAACAGCTGTTCTCAATCTCTTTGGACGTCGTATATCAGATATCCTGCATATCAGATATTTACATTATGGTTCATAACAGTAGCAAAAAATGAAGTAGCCATGAAACTAACTTTATGGTCAGGGGGTGGGGATGGGGTTTACCACAGCCTGAGAAACTGTAGGAATGGGTTGTACGTTAGGAAGGCTGAGAACCACTGGCATAGAGTACACATGCATGTCAAAGCTGATGCAAGAATTTTAACAGAGGATTGCTGGTTAGAATAATGACTATCTAATGGTGAAATGTCCAGCACCTTGGTGATTAGAGATAGTAATCTTTCTTGCTCCTGTTCAAATAGTTCAACAGAGCCCCACCCCACCCGCTCTAACCAAATCCACATACAGCAGCTCATCCTTTCCCAAATGTATGCTACAAGAGTTACAAAATGGAGCCTACAGTTCTAAGTGTATATACATCCAATGGCAGGCGAAATTGTTATGAACATAAATGTGACCACAGTTTCTGGCTGGTGATGAGAATTTTTGTCTTCTAAAGTCAAAATCATCTCTCTTCTGTCCTGGGAAAACCCTTTAAAATATTTTACCTGATTGACATACTATTTAAGGATTTCTTCCGCTGGCTTCAGATGCCCTTTTGGATAACAATAATTAACTTGAATTCAGATTTATGCAAAATGCAATAAAATGAACTCAATCTTTTAATTATAGGAAAAGCAATTTTCATATCTTGGAGTAGACAGGATTAAAAATAGAGGTCAGTACTATACTTCCCATGACTTTATTGTTCAATTTAGGCTAAATATTGGTGTAATGTCTTAAAATATTTTCCAAATGTGGCTCCCCTTTTTTGTAGGTAACTTTGTTGAATGAAAAGTGAAAGAGGAAGTGGAGAAGGAGGATAGTGAGGAAGAGGATTAACTACTTTTTATGTAATTTATTTATTTTTATTTTAATCACAGGTTAGGTACTTTGTATCCCAGGTGTAGCCTCATTCCCTCCCACTCTCCCCATCCCTCCCTCATCTCCTCCCTGGCCCCCTCCAAGTCCACTGATTGGTGAGGACCTCCTCCCCTTCCAGCCGGCCCTAGTTTATCTTGTCTTCTCAGGGCTGGGTGCAATGTCCTCTTCTGGGATCTAGCTAGGCTGTTACTCCCAGGTGTGTGTCGGGGAGGGTCAAAGAGCCAGCCATTGAGTTCATGACAGAAATACTTCCTGTTCCCCTTACTAGGGTCTCCAGTTGGATACTGAGCTACCATGGGCCACATCTGAGCAGGGGTTCTAGGTTATATCCATACATGGTCCTTGGTTGGAGAAACCGTCTTGTAAAAGACCCCAAACCAGACACATTAAACCGGTTAGAAAAAAAAGTGGGGAAGACCCTAGAACTCACTGGCACAGGAGACTACTTCCAGAATAGAACACCAACAGCACAGGCTCTAAGATCAACAATCAATAAATGGGATCTCATGAAACTGAACAGCTTCTGTAAAGCAAAAGACACTGTCATCAAAACCAAACGACAGCCTACAGACTGGGAAAGGATCATTACCAATCCTACTTCTGACAGAGGGCTAATATCCAGTATATATAAAGAACTAAAGAAGTTAAAAAGCAAGAAATCAAGTAATCCAATTAAAAAATGGGGTATGGAGCTAAACAGAGAACTCACTGTAGAGGATTATAGAATGACAGAAAAACACTTAAAGAAATGTTCAACGTCCTTAGCCATCAGGGAATCAAAACGACCCTGAGATTTCACCTTACACCCACCAGAATAGCTAATATCAAAAACTCAAGTGACAACACATGCTGGAGAGGTTGTGGAGAAAGAGGAACCCTCCTCCATTGCTGGTGGGAATGCAAACTTGTACAACCACTCTGGAAATCAATTTGGTGCTTTCTTAGACAATTAGGAATAGTGATTCCTCAAGACCCAGCTATACCACTCTTAGGCATATATCCAAAAGATGCTCAAGTACACAACAAGGACATTT